>CAJQZP010000929.1:8065000-8765000 GCA_907164705.1 Parnassius apollo
AAACAGTTTTTCAATTTAAGGATACTTACAGAAATATCTTGCTGATGACAAAAAAAATAGAAATTTGTGGTCGACCACACATCTTCTGTGCATGGCTACTAAGACCAAATTCCCCTCTATGTGGCAAACTATCGCGGAGACTGACCGAAAGCGACACCGAGTGACCTTTGTTACTGAGCATTTATTTCCAAGGTAATCGATTATATTTTTTGAATATATAGGATAGGATTACAAACGAGCACACAGTCCACCTGATGGTAAGTGGTTGCTGTGGCCCATAGACATCTACATCTATCCTCGATTACGAATCAAAATGCAGATGCGTTGTCACCCGTGAGGACTAAGATGGAATGCCTCGTTTCCAGTAAAAAGGGTCTCCGGTTCTCTACACTCACCATACGAAATACAGCAGCATTAAGCTACTATTTTACTATTTCACTGAGTTACACTATTGTTTTACAAACGATCCTGAATCATCTGTAGCAATCAGCTCTTATGACTCGGAGGCACGAGGCTCCCACTCCAGAAACCCTTTATTCCGACGATTGTGAGTTACTAGATTTATATAGTCCGTTTATATGGTTACCGAAATTAAAATCTAATTAGAATTTAAATAGCCATAACAATCATTAAATTGGCAATCATTACTTCTGATCGTGCGCTCATTACAAAACAAAGGTGCCAACTCGAGTCGACATGACGAGTACGCATCGCGCCTACTAATCGATCCCGACGTCAATTACGAATGTTTAGAGCGACGCGTGACGACAGGATATTATGTACGACCGCATCCGGGGCTCAGATGTCTTGCATTATCGATTTACTTGACATTTGAATAAGTGGCCTTCGCGTGATAAGACCTAAAATTTGTATCAAACGTTGGATCTCGTGTTTGACACTGGGATAACTTAATTAATAAATCCGGTACATTTTAAGTTTAGGATTGACATGATTGATTGCCACCTAAGACATCATCTCTGAGGTCTTAAGTGCAATTCTTCGTATTATCTATATTCTCGTATCATACTCGTATAATGGTATAATACTTCTGAGAACTTAGAATTCATCGTAATTAGTAAAAAAGATCCAATTCTCGTCATTTACCATAAGAAAATAAGAGAAAGCATGATGCTGCTCCATGGCCTGATCAAGCCAACCAATTCACGCTGAAGCTATAATATAGCTGCATCGTAGCTCTACAGTGTCCACGGAAGGGCCTGTACTACCTCAAATGGCTTAGCAAGATCCTCCGTTATTCCGAAAATATTGCAGAATTAATTTTGAAATAAATATACTATGGTAAAGTTGAGGATTAATGTTAAGTACTATGTTATGACGAAAACACGTTTCCGTAAAATTTTCTCGAAAGAAAAAAATAATATTAAAAAAAATTATATTAATTAAAAATTATATATCCAAAATTACATTCAAACCGAACAATAAACTGCTGGCATTCACAAAATACTTTACGTTAGATCGTGAAACTTTGCATACTAACTGAACTAACTATAAAGCAGGGCTTATGTTTTTAATTTTTTTTATTACCATTATTTTCACTGTAAAAAGAAATTACCTAAACTATCGGCGTCTTGCATCTTGAAGCTTGTTCCCTGCCGTCCGGTCACCGTTCACCGATCAGTCGCGCGAAATAACCGTAATAAAAACAAGAAGCGACTGGGTTGGCGTAAAGAAACAGGCATAAATATGATAAACCTAATGAAATAAGTATCTAACGACCTTTCTACTTACAGATTAGTGATTACAAACATGTCGGTACATAGCATACGACGCGCGGACAAGTGGGGACGAAATTAGAATTTGAGCTGAGGTAGTATAGGCCCTCTTTTGAAAATTATTTATTTATTTCTAAATCGATGATAGTTATCTCTGGCCCTACTCTAAAAAAAATTTTCTAAAAGAACTTTTATCGCTGGATACCGTCTTTTTGAACTGGCAACTTTGAACTGTAATAGCTATGGTTTAACTTGGAATTCTAAATTGACATACTTACATTTTACTTACATATTTTGTTTTGTTATTTGTTGTTTTCTTATTTCTTTTTCAAAATCAGTTGCAGGTCAAAAGAAAAAAATCATGCAAAAAGGAGCCTTTCATTTTTTCTCCGTCATCATCCCCTAAAACTTCACTGCCGGACATGAGCATCTTCAGTTTTACGGAAGATCGGTCTTAATCTTCACGCAAAGCAGGCGCAAAGAAGCCTTGCATATGTGACACTGCTCCCCATGACCGATTTGAGTATTTTAAACTTAGCGTAAAGAGATGTTTATACCGCCATCTGTTGGAAGCCATAACGTTTTTCTGGCATTTTCTATAGAAAAGAAGAAGAATTTTCTCGAGCCGCCAATAATCGGCATTTCATTTCATTTTCACGTCTATTATCATTGCCAGTCTAGATATTTTATTTCTCGCATAAACGAGATGGTATACTGCGATCTATCAGATAGCTTTCAGATTTTTTTAGCATATTATCCCATAGTCTCCTCTTACGACACCCACGAGAAGACCACCACCTGTGTTTAATTCTCTTACGCCGCAACCCCACTGCAAAATGAACCCTACGAATTTATGAATATTAATACACGCTTTAACTTAACGTATTTTAGACGCGTTCCTTGACTTTTACAAATATAGAACCTTGAGATATGTCAACGAAAACTGACAAGTGATATAATGTTCTCCAGGCCGACTTTCGGTTACGGCGACCAGCCTCAACGGAGACTAGCCATCAGCGCAGGACAGGATTATAGTGCCCAAGTGCATGCGCAAGCACAGGTGCACTCTCTATTCCTTCACTCTCATAGTCCGACGGGGCGTTAAACCGACATGACCGGAGAGTGATCAGGCGCAGGACCGAAGGCATTACGTGCTTTCCGAGGCACGGGTGTGAGACACCGGCAACTTCCTCACTCCGGGCCGCTTTTGAGAATTTTTTGATGGAAAAGCTCAATAACTGACTTTTTTGACCCGACCCTTGATTCAAACCCGTAACCTCATGATAAGCAGTCGCACTACTACAATCACTAGACCAACGAGGCAGTCACAAGACTGATACTATATTTGTATCAGTATATTTGTATAAACTCGTGCTTATTTTAAATATTGTATAGGGTCTCATTTGTGATAAAAACATTTTTGATTTCAATGCGGTTTGAAACAAAATATGATCTGTCTTTATACGCGCCGTCAGAAAATGAATATCTGCTGTATATGTGTTGTGTGGGATGTGGGTGTCACTAACACATTGTTATTCTTGCCGGTGAAATGTTACACCCTTGGGTTACACCTGTCGGCGCGTTTGTGTTCTTTACTTCCTAAGTAATGACAATAGCTTTTTGTTTGTTCAGCTCTTTTAATATTAAAGGTACAGAGCATTAAGAAGTTTTAAAAATGATTTGTTTTTTAAACTTCCTAATTATCTTTGCTTATTGTATTGGATCTTTTATTTGAAACTAGCCGCTCGGGTGATTTCTGCATTTTGACAATACCTCCACTTAACGGGGCCAATTTTAAATATAAACCATCCAGGGACTGACTCAAACACACACAAAAAATTTCATCAAAATCCGTTGCGAAGTTTAAAAGATACCACGTAGAGATCTCTAATAATTACTGTACTTGCACGCAACACTTAAATAGTAAATATTAATCATTCTAAAATACCATCTGATCTTTAAATCTAATCGTCCAAATCGATCCAGCCAGTTTCGAGTGTTAGCTAGACTAAATGACTATTGATTTTTTTACCTATATAGTGATATGTCGCAATCTATGACAGTTGGTGGGAAACATCGTACATAAAAATCTACATAATATAATGATTCCTTCTACTCACTGCTAAGTGGACGAGTGGTGCCTATATCTAAAGTCGCCAGAAAAACTGCATGCGACTAGTAAAGAACATGAAATAATGGTGTGCAATAGACTTGCAGTGGGACATTTTCGTTCATTAATTATAATTTATTCTTTACAGTCTCTACTAGCATTTGTAACACATTTTTAAATAAATTTTAGTTTTCTACACTCCTTCCCGGCAACTTCCAAACTGGAAATTACTATTTTTTTTCAGTTATCAGGAAGATTCTGCTGCATATTTCCTATATATATGCAGGTAGTGAATTATAACGTCTCTGAACTCTTCGAGCTCAAACATTTTGATGTAATTTACGGCAGTCGACGCAATGTTTTTAGTTTGACAAATAAGCCCAATACAAAAAAAAAAACACACACACACACACACACACACAACACACACACACACACACAAAACGCGTGCGCGCGCGCTGACAGGAATTGGGGTATTTATTACAATCTTTAAAAAGAACATTGCTGTACATAGGCCTCATACCTACTAGGTCGTCATACCATCTAGTGGGGGGCCGCTCTACATTTTACTAACCGGCGAGAATGCCACTTGAGAACCTTCCTTCCCCATCGGTTGTCGGTTCTTCGAGGTATGTGTTCTGCCCATTGCCACTTTAGCTTACCGATATCTCAAATTTCTATATTCTAGAAACCAATTGTTGCTCGTTAGTCTCGCTAAAACTCAATAACGACTAGCCCGATTTTGATGAAATTTTTGGAGTGTGTTTGAATGGGTCCCTGGATGCTTTAGATTCACAATTGGACCTGCCGTGGCGCTGTTATCGAGATCCAGAAGTCACCCGTGCGAAGCCGGGACGGATCCTTAGTCCCTAGTAGTGTATAAATTCTTCAGTATACGATTTCAAAGCTCACAGTCGGTAGAAAAATCACAAGTCACGAATATGCCTATATTTAAAAAGACGTGCCTATACTACAAAACACCGGTCGCAGATATGCGGCGCGTGCGTGGCCTCGAATGAACTTTCATTCATTCATCGCTCGTGGGTGTTGATGAATGGATCAAGGCGAACGTGTTCATTGTGTACTTCAATCTTTACATAATGTTACCAGTTCGTTGCACTGAGTCCGATATAGCACGTTTGTTATTGTAATATTGTTTCGTAATTTAGGTATACATTTTTAAACATTTATTATGTATAATATACATACCGAAGAAAAAGAAGATCTAATGTATATTGTAATAGTCGTCGTCGTATAGTAATATCTAATGTAAACGCCAGTTTTTAATCTTTCCGCAGATATCGCATTGGAAATCTCTAGCTTAGAGCTTATGCTCGGTTTTATTAGAAACCATTTTATAATATAATAAAATGGTTTATGTTTCTTTATAGGTGCAATCAAGTGATATTAAGGATACATATTGGTAAATGGAAAAAAGTGAATTGTACTCAAATAAACCTAGATTATTTTTTTATTGTAAAATTTAAGTGACCGTTTGTCACGAAACCATTTGGCGGCCAAATTTAAACAAAGAAGGCTAGGTGCGTTGTCACATAAGGCCTAAGATGGAATACCTATCAGTCTGTAATTATATTGGCGCTCTATATTCTCCAGGCCAGAAAATAGCAGTGCATGCACTACTTTGGTGAAGGTAGAAATATATAACTGATGGTAGAAATAGGTAAACTAGTACTTACCTAGACGGTCTCAACGGCAGAAACGAAGTCGCACGACCTAGACTCAATATATATTTATAAAAAATTAAATTAATATTAAAATAAATATTAAACTTATCATCATCTTTACAGCCTGACAAAGTCTGTACTTAACTAGGCTTTCCCCAATAATTGTCTCAAAGAAGGGATATTTTTTATAGTTGCCACGCTTGGCATACGGATTGGCAACCGCATATTATTTTATTATTATTTATTATTATTTATTGTTATTTTGAGCTGTTGTCAGGAAGATGCTACTGCCCAATATATCATTTTCTCTCTGTTACTTCTTATGAAATCCATATGGAGTAGTGGATAATCTTACACCGCCACGTCAAGGTGAAAATGAGTTATATATAATAGAAATTTCTGTGGACGCAATTACGACGTGCTTTCTTTAAAGCTTTTCCTAAAAAGTGCTTGAAAATCTTTGTTAATCTTTTTTGGAGGGAAGAAAATTAGTTTGAAACATCAATAAGGAACCTTTTAACGTAAATATTTTTTATATTCTTCCATTATTTAACTTTTTATCCTTAAAAATAAAAGTAGGATTTAGGTCTACTGCGAAAAAGCAAAAGTACATTTTAAAATGTTACAAGAATATATATTTTTTTAATTTACCGTACCATCAGAAGTCGGTAGAGGTCAAAGCAAATCTATAAATGTAAAAGAAATAAGTAGTATCATTAATTTCAAAAGTGTTCGGAGCTAACAATAGTGTGTTACATGTGGTGGTACAGTGTGTTACATGTGGTGGAACAGTGTGTTACATTCAGAAACTATACATGATTCAGCTTAGTGACGGCTACAAGAATATTCATGTACATAATATTTAAACACTCACGCCTGTCATCTAGAGAGGTAGGCAGAGACTGCGGACTTTTCTTAATAAGATAAGGGTGACAAACGAGCACACAGTCCACCTGATGATTAGTGTTTACTGTGATCCATAGACATCGACATCTATCCGTTATTACAAATTGAAATGCAGATGCGTTGTCGACGGTGAGGACTAAGATAGAATGCCTCGTTTCCAGTAAAAAGGGTATCCGGTTCTCTACACTAACCATACGTAACACAGCGGCGTTAAACTGCTATTTTACGCTGGTATTCTGTGAAAGCGTGGTCCTGCCCCGGTTGAGCCGACCCATTCATGCTACAACTATACTACTAATATAGCTGCAGCATGGCTCTACTACGTATAATTTCTTCCTGTACTTCCACTTGGCACGATCCTGACACACCTCTCTTACCTCCTTTATATCCATATATCTACGCATACATGCTCGTCAGGCGGGCCGGGCCAGATTAGGAGTACACTTAAGTACTCCTGATCTGACCCGTTTTCAGTATATCACCAACTTGGTGGATAAATTTTCGCCTAGGGCGATCCCTTTAGGAATATCCACTACCCCATAGTACCGTCCCGTGGGTTTCCTAATAGGCAACAGAGGGAAGCAAGCCAGGAGATGAGTAGCATCGTCTACCTAATAATAAAAATTAAAATTTGTTTACTAGCCCACCGGCGAGAGTGAAAACTACGGCAAATGGGCCTGCCTGAAAGATTACTACATAAGAGGAATCTCTATTAGTTATCCTATGAAGGAGGCCTTTTTTCAGGAGCGGAGTTTTAGATAGGCTTTTAACGGTAACGGCAACAATATATTTGACCCAAACCTTTAAGATATTAGTACTGACCGTTGGTATCTCTAATGCTCTAATTCTCAATTTTTCCGTTAAATATAGTTTTAAATATTTGTTTTGATGTCAGCAATTAAAACTGACAGCTGAACCGACAACGTGTGGCAAACTCAATGTGAATTGATTACGAGATCATATCAAAAATTTTATGAGCTTACGAATGTTTAATATTATATGGCAACGTTTAAAGAACTCAAATGTCCTCGAATAGTTAACATATAACGTGCTAATGACGCGCAAACGCATCGATTCGAAAAACAAATAGTTCTACTTCCAATAGAGATTTGCCAACGCGTATTTCCACATCTTTTGAACATATTATGTTTATTGGATGAACTTTAGTCGCATTATATAGGATTAGTAAACGACATGAAATCTGGCTTCTAGAGAATATTTTGTATGTTGATGCAAAGAAAAGTGGCAAACTTAAACACTGATCTTAAAATTTTTATTTGTGTGTTAAAATGTTTGTTTGTTTAAAACACATTATTAATAACTTAATCATTAAATTATCGCTTAAATTTAATTGAACCTACTTACAAATATAAGAAACAACTCCCACTTGATTTTTTCTCAAAACTGCAGCCGTTAGAACGAAGGTAACATAAAACACGTTGTCAGAAACAATAGTTCGTTAAAGTGTCACGTTTCCTTTTTAGCGTTTGACATTCACTGGGAATTTAGGTTGGAATGTGGGCGTGATGCGAAGTGTTGCGTAGACCAAATAACTCCTAACCTCTTGACTTACATGCGTCCATCGTATGCTTCTTTGTAATGGATACTAGGGTGACACTGTTATTCTTAGATTATTAATCATTCCAACTTTGAGAATTAATATTACCAGTTTTTTTCGGTTGAAATTAATAAACATTATCGCGTTACCATTATGATCCATGATGTTGATAGAAAAAATAAAAAAGCCATCGAGTTAAAAAAAACAAAAGCAGCAATCATTTCATAGCATTTTTATGAATTTAAAATTAATTACGAGTTACGAGTACTTTTTATTGTAATCACTTACGTTTTATATTAAATTAATAATCATAATTAACTTTTTACTTTAATCGTTAAATTAATTACACATTGACTTCTTGGCGCAGTGGCTTGTTAAAGAGTTTCAGCGCTGAGGGCCGCAGGTTCGAATCCCGCACAAAACAAGTATTTGTATGCCCTAATTATTGTTTCGGGTCTGGATGCCTGTTCTTGTTAATTTTATGTATGTAAACTGCCTCCACAATACTGGGGAAAAATCCTAGTACTGTGAGTGTAACGTTTTAAAAAAACTTCATTTAGGCGTTAGAAATCAACGATTACTGTTCAGCTTTAGGGATGTAGGGTATGTAGTTTAACTTCTGCTAAGTCTTTCAAGCTGTTACGGATTAACAAATAGCGTATGAAGATGTATGACACACCACATGACTGTACACATATCTATTTTTATTTTTACCTATTATTTGAAACATTTTTTGGTTCCATGTATATAATTTCCCTTTAGTTGGCCACGATAACAGGTTCTACTAGCGCATAATTTACGACCACGTTGAAAATACGGCTACGTTCCTTAAAATATCGTCAGTTCCTCGACTGTAATAAAAATGGACTCCATTACGGTAATTGAATGTCCCCAATCCGCCAGAGTAACATACGCCGATATTTATACGAAAATTATACAAAAGCTTAAGGGTGACGAATTGTTATATTTAGATAAATTACTCGATAAATGTGATACCATCGTAATATTTTATTTCATTTAACTATAAAGTTATATGAAATTAAAATATGTCTTTTATAAGGTTCTATCGTTGGTAACATTTTCAATCTACTGTTGGATTTGGTCATAGCAAACATGCGCTAAATAACGCCTTTCTTCAATAAATTATTAAATAAAAAAATAAAAATATAAATTTCTTTGTAACCTTCTGCTAAACAAATACAATAAGGAAGGTTGCAAAGAAATTTATATTTTTATTTTTTTTATTATAATGGATTTCCGCAAAGTAACGCCTGTTTCTATCAATAAATTATTTGTAATCATCGTGCTTGGTATATCGGTTGGTAGGCGTAGTTGTATACATTTGAGTAATATTAAATTAACTGACTATTATTTTGTATAATTTAAGCAATAAATAATTCATAGACGTTAAGGATAATCCTGCTACAACCAAAATATAACTGCAGGATCTCTTTAACTTTGACAACCACGGTCTCGCAGATAACATACGTGAAATAGCAGGTTAATGCTGCTGTGTTTCATATGATCAGTTTAACCCGAGACCTTTTTTAACTGGAAACGATACATTCCATCTTAGTGCACACGGATGACAACGTATCTGCGTTTTGATTCTTAATCGAGGATTGATGTAGTGTCTTTGGGCGACAACATCCATTTAACAAAAGGTGGATCGTGTGCTCATTTGTCACCCGTATGTTGTAAAAAAAATCATAACATTAACGAGATTGTGCAATAGTCCACGGACAGTTCAGATAAATACAAAAATAAAGTAGCACTTTATATGATACAATATTTTGCTAATGTCCGTCTCACTGTTCAAAACGCCTCTATAACTAAACTCGATTCACGAACTGTTGCGGTAAAAGTGTATCAAAATCAAGTCTCCTACGAATCCCCTCTCATTGAATTTGTTGTACAGTCACGTACAAAAAGTTATGGACACTTGTGTCGAGTCAATGCCACTGTATCTATGTGTAACTACATAGATTTCTTAGTCATTGTATTACAAAACAGTGTAGGAAGCCTTTTTATTGGAAGCTTTAGGTATTGTACATACTGTAACTGCTTCGTTGGTCTAGTGGTCGTACACGCGGTTGTTGGTCATGGGGTTCTTGGGTTCGAATCCCGAAAGTCGGGACAAAATCAGTCATTAGGTTTTAGGAATTCACGTAAAGCCGTAGGGCCTGCGCCTGATCTTTCTCCGGTCGTGATGGATTACTGCCCCATCGAGCTGTGAGAGTGAGGGAATAGTAACTGTACCTATGCTTGCGCATATACTTGTGTTCTATAACCCTGTCCTATGCAAATGGCTAGTACCCTTTGAAATTGGTCACCATTACCGAAATTCTATCTGCGGCAGATCTGGCGGACGTTGTTATTACGTGTTGCCATCCACGTTGTGTATGATAACAAAGATTATACCAAAAACGACCGTAAATTCTTATTTTGTTCTACTTTAAGCTTTTTTTTTATAGAGAAGGGATCCATCGAGGATATAGCTTACCTGATAAAAAGTGATCCCCGCAGCTCGTGATATCTATAACAACGGAAAAATATACTTTATGTAAAATACATCTTTATACAAAAGAGAGAGAGAAAGAGTTATCAAGATTCTCCCTAAAATTCGTCAAATATCGTACAATCGTTATCATTGGAAAATATTTTTTATGTGTTTAATACCCTATTTATTTAATCAAATAGTATCTTCAAAGAAGTGTTAGGTACGCGTATACCGTCAAATCAAGCTATTACTGTAACGTATTTGTTTAGTCATACTATGAGAAAAAATCGCATCGCCAAGACGTTTTGAAATATGCAAACAACCCTTTGCTACAGTCAGTTGGCTTAGGTAAATACAATTATCTTACGTACACAAGGTTGCCTTTAAAAGAAAATTTGCAAATGCCGTATTTAACGCCCGAAGGCGCAGAAATTGCCGTAGATATTTTATACGTCAGTTTATATTTCAAGCATACTCTTAACGCATTTATTATTAGAAATCTTTGGAAAATTCTAGACGTTTTCAAAAAAGAACACTAACAGGAACTGAACTCTGATTGTGTACTATGAAATTTTAATAGATTGTTAGTTGCCAAAGTTCAATTTTATATGAACATCTGAATAAACTTTATTCATTGCAATACTTTTAATTATTATTGCTCACAAAACGTACAATTTGCGGAATAATTCCTTTGGATATTCTTCACAACGAGTTAAAAATACAGTTAAAGTTTATAGTTTATTTTATTTCAGCTAATCTGCACTGAAGTAAAGTGTCGAAGACTTGTTCTTAGCTACCGTCTCAGAAACGAGAATAGTTACCTATGTGTAGGATGCTAAGTTGCAAATATTGTCTTTTCGTGACACAGGAATCCATAATAAAGTCGCATCATTGAATTAAAATAATACAAACAGACATTATAACAGACGACAAAATACTTTTGTTCAAAAACAAACATGCATTAATAAATCTTAATCTAATACCTATATAAGAATTATTTTTCATATTCATATTTTATGCGCTGCCATACCGTTAATCAGATCACGGTAAAACTTTGTCAACTTATTTGTAGGTGGCGCGCGTATCGTACCGACTATTATTATTCCTAATTAAACAATATTTCTTCGAAATTTAAATTGATATTTCCAAACAACTAGTATAATAAAAAAATGTTTGCTTGTACGTATTTTATGTGCTGCCATACCGTCCATCAGATAGCGGTAAAACTTTCTCAAGTCATTGTTTGCACTTGCACAGAGGTTATATTCATAGTACAACTAACTTTAAGTATGTGGTGCGCGTATCGTACTGACTAATTTATTTAAAAGCCAATGAATGGATTATCATTTACACAATCATTTCCGGACAACGCGTCAGCTAGTTGAATATACACAAGTGGCAAAGTTAAAAAAAATTTACAACTGATTCAATGAGATCAATGTATTCGAAGTCAATTAAATACTCATTATTAAGGATAATTCAAAAACTACTGGTCAGATCTTGATCATTTATATGGAACCACACGAGATACACCAGTTTTCAAATAAAGAAAATATATCAAATTCATCTATAAAAAAGTTTTGAGGTAACACATAAAAAACATACAGTCGAATTGACTACCTTCTCCTTTTGAAGTCGGTTAAAAACAGGCCGTAATAAAGTTAGTAGCTGGTGGGGAATGTAAATAAGATATTAGTCTAACGTTAAAGGATCTAGGCTGAGCTACTCTGAGTTATACAGGCCAATTTTTCTAAGGCTCAAAAAAGGTCGAGTCCCGACTTTGATACGTCGAACACATTTGTTATCACATATGCTTTTTGAGCTAAAATTCTTTGAGAATTTTATAAAGAAATATGCCGACTGAAGTGGATTACGTGACGACTTCTGAGAAAGTTAATCCTTTATCTCAGTGAAACGAAAATAACTATTCTTGCTGTGGGCAAATGCGTAATCAACTACTTCTTGCTGCTGTACACAATTATACATTCACGTTTATATTTTATAATAAATAAAGGTATTAAAGTTTTGATTTGATTATTCATTATGGTTAAAGAAAAATATGTTACAATTATTAATAATAAGAAAATTGTGAATAACGAGTAAGAGGTTGAACTAAAAAGTAAAATACGAGTATAATTATAAGTTTTTATAGTGCTGTTTTTGTGATGTGACAGAATTAGTATGTAATCTTATACCATTTCGAAATAAAAATAAAAATATTTCCGGTTATTAGGAAAGTACAACTATCACGCTTGTGATGAGTTTCTTTTGTGTTTACTATGAATTTATTGGCAATTACTACGTAGTACTATTTATTCTGTGCCAATTGCCTGTGTAATCACCTATCTTGTTTCAAGAATATACATATTTGTAAATACAAAATTGTACTGCAATATTGCAACGATAAATACATAGCAAGGATATAGAGCGCGATATGATAGTTTTTTCCGGTTATTTTCAATTGGTACAGAGTTGCAGTGTTCCGACTTTTTGCTCTCGAACGGAGCCTGCCCCAGGGACTTATTTTTGCAACAATACTGTCCCGTTGCAATATTGAAACAAAATAAAATTGTTTCAATTTTTATTCTTACAATTCGATTCGTGCATTGCACAAAACATTCATTGTTTAAACTTAGAATGCGCGTGTTTTATTTTGTTTGGAATAAAAAACATATAAAATTACATTTCAACAATAAATGATTATTATCTATCGTCTATTAAATTAAATTTTTAGTTATCTCTATACGGGTCTTTATCTATTGTCATTTATTAAAGAGGGAGAAAGCAACTTTAAACATTTCTTAATTTGACGTTGACTATTTATTGTAAGTAAGGCTGAAAATGTACCTATAAGTTATGATCTATATAATTTTATGATGAATAATCTGGCTATTGTGATAGAATAATTATTAGAAGCGTTTATTTATTACTATTGCTCGTTTGTCAATTACACTGTACAGCGCTTACAAACGCTTCACTTGCCACACAAAACTATGTCTGGCAATATCTGAGTAACAAAACTATCCTCATCATCATCATGTAGCATGTAGTATCATGTATGTCGTAGATGTCATTAGAGGCATTTTTCTGATAAGTCAAAATAGTAAAAAAACTGCGGTTGCCACCAAACATTGCAATCTATAGGCAGTTCTATTTTTAATAAACATATTAAATTATGAATAAATGTAACATCCACAATCCATCGGCTCTTTTGTCCCGTCGATGTCTTAAGTACCTTTCGGTTTTCGTCAACCGTCATGTGCGAAACACACTATTTTTTTTTATAGAATAGTAGTGTCAAACGAGCATACAGTCCACCTGATAGTAAATGATTGCTGTAGCCCATAAACATCTACATCTGTCCTGGATTACGAATCAAAATGCAGATGCGTTGTCACCCTTCAGGACTAAGATGGAATGCCTCGTTACTTACCAGTAAAATGGGTCTCCGGTTCTTTACATCCACCATATGAAAGCTTAAGTTGATACTTTACGCTAGTTTTCTGTGAGAGCGTGGTCCGTCCCCGGTCGAGCCGACCCATTCGTCCTACAACTACACTACTAATGTAGCTGCTGCATGGCTTTACTACATGTAAAACTACTTTTGTAATTATAATATATTCAAATTTAAATTTATTATTTAATGCAAAAAAATTTGGGGTTTTATGATATACATATCTTTCAACAAACCGATCGTCAAATAAATTCTGATGCCCTCCATTTCGTCCCCTTAATAAATAGCGCAGTTGGGCCCTCAAATATATGCAAAGTCACACGTGGCTTTATCGTTGTTTGTCCAGTGCCCTGCAGCGAGGACCTTTTGCTCTCCTTGTGCAGACGGCTTCATTCGAATTTAGATTACTACGCTTGTCTGATGTTTCTGCAAGTTTATGGAATGAAGGTTTAAAGCCTAATGGCATTAAACTGTAAAAATTTACACAAATATTTAAAGTTTGACGAAATAAATAACTTATTTATTATTATTATTTGAATCGACTTCAAGCTTGTATTCGAAAGACTATGTTAACACTTGACAAGACTGAAACGAATTTTGATGGTAGTCCTGAAGCTGGTACAAACCGTCAAGTCTTGCGCAACAATTTCCTAAATAAAGGAGACAATTTATTTTTGTATGGAGAACGAGTTGTAGCGTATCTTAATGAAATGCATGTCGACTTATTCCTTATAGTCATATCTTATAGTATCATTATTGTAGATTAGAATAATGTTATTAGTTTTACCGCATCTAACGGAAATGCGGCTGAGAAATTTACATTTAAAATATGAATATCACAATAACATAAATACAAACTAAAAGCGAATGTCTGGTAGTTTTCACTGGTATTATAAGTTAAAATAGTGCACCGTTCAGTAGTTAATAGTATAAAACAATGTTGTGGGTAATTTGCCATTTATAGGTACTTTAAGATTGATAGAAAACCCTTTTAGTGGTTCCGGAAAAACATAGTGCACAGGCATACGTGGTGTGGAAACTATTTTTATATGTATTTTTGATTAGTGAATTTCAAACACTATTACAGTAATTAAAGAAATACGATTAAAGCCAAGATGACTAAGGAATAATATGTCCATCAAGATATTACCTATGCACGCTATATGATCAAGATGATGTGTAAATAGATACATACAAAAAAGTAGTAACGTGACGAACGTCAATGCCGTATAATAATACCCGTACCCGGAAGTCAATGACAAAATAGGGGTATTTTATATACGTTTTGTTTCAGGGTCACTTTACATGATATTAGCCATTTATATGATATGAATCATATTACTTTATAATATGGTTCATAGTTCATATTATATAGGATTAAAACAAGTTTTAGTGGTATCTCTTTTTAGTAATAAATATAGTTAAAAAGTATATTATTAAACTGTAAAGTTATCATTTTCAAAAATATTTATCTTTTTATTATACAAATTGCAAAATGCTTCATTACACGTATGTTCTTTTTCATATTACATAAGCCAGAACACGAATATCAAAACAATTCGCTTTTTTTCAGATTTCTTGATTCCCGTTAGATTTTCATAAAATCTTTAGGCTGCTTACTATATTAAATTGATATCTTTTTAAGTGTAAATAACAAGTGACGATAAAATTATGGTGGTGGATCCAAAACCATATACGCTTCACTATTGATAGATGGGATTCTACCATTATGAAGCACTGGTTGAGCCTACATATAAAATTAAATAGATAAGATATTTGTAATATAGGAGCGATGTTTAATTTTTTAAGTAAAAAAAAAGTTAAATACTAACATTAGTTTTACGTATATATTATTGTTCTACTAACATCTTTATGGACAAAATCTGAATAACTATTACTATTATTAAAAACGATTGCCTCCTTTGTATTATTTCCTACTTCTGTTTCTAGATCACATAGTATATATTTAATCACTTTAATAAAGTATCATAAATATCAGTATGTCTTATATCATAGTCAAATGCCTTTTGTACGCCGATGATCAAGTTATCCTTGCGTCGTCGGCGGCCGAGTTGCAAATGATGGTTACTTTAATGAACAGATCATTAAAAGAAAGGGGTATGAAAGTGAACGCAAGTAAGACGAAGGTTATGGTTTTTGAAAGAGAAGAAAGTAAAACGATTTGTGAAATAAGAATAGAAGGGGAGTTGATCCAGCAAGTAGATGAGTTTGTATATTTGGGCTGCGTATTTAGCAGGGATGGGAGATATGATAAGGATATAGAACGACGAGTGAATGCGGGAAATAGAGTAAATGGGGCCCTGCACTCTATTGTGAAGAGTCAAAATGTGTCAAAAAAGGCACGTATGGCAATTCACAATGCTGTGTTGGTCCCTACTTTAACGTATGGTAGTGAAAGTTGGGTGTGGCAGAAGAAGCACGAGAGTAGAATCAACGCAGTAGAAATGCGGTCCTTCAGGAGTATGTTAAGGCTGAATCTGAACGACAGGGTAAGAAATTGTGTAATAAGAGAAGAGTGTGGTTTGCAAGATGATGTTGTGACCAGGATTAAGAAAGAAATGCTTCGGTGGCTTGGTCATGTGGAAAGAATGAATGAGGAAAGAGTGACAAAGAAAATTTATGGTGCAGAAGTGAACGGCAGAGTCGGAAAAGGACGTCCTAGGCGAAAATTTATCTACCAAATTGGCGATTTATTGAAAACGAGCCAAATTAGGAGTACCCTTAACCGACGAGCATGTATGCATAGGTGTATGGATGTGAAGGAGGCGAGAGAGGTGTGTCAGGATCGTGCCAAATGGAAGTCTGTAGTCTATGCCTACCCCTCTGGGTGACAGGCGTGAGTGTTTATGTTATATGTGTTTATGTGTCTTATATCATGCAATATTATTATTATACGAACTTTATATCGGCTTAAATAAAAGCCCTGTCTCAATTCTTTGAGGAAAATGGACTCCTGTTCCCCATAATACACAAATATTGTATTTATGATTATCGATATATAATGTCTCTACGAGTGCTCTTTTGATTATAGATTTAGAGACAAATTATATTGTAATGATTATAAACACTTTTTCATTTCTTTTTTCTTTTTGAAACTGTCTTATAAATTATATTATATATTTAATGTCGTACGAAATGTTATTCTGACGATTTTGTATCAATTCAAAATCTAGAGGCCATACAAAAGGGATAACAATTTTTAGTACCGCCTCGACGAAAATTCTTTTAAAACTTCTTCGTAAAAACTTGAACTTGTAGAGCATGGATATATTTTATTTCTTATTGTCATATCTTAGCTTTTCTCGACTTTGTCTTGACGTCCTTTTGTTTTAGACTTCTCGGCTCTTCACGAGACGAAACTTTGTATCAAATTACTGTCAAGAACTTAGTTTTATAGTAAATATGTTTAGAGAGTCATGCTCAAAGTTTTCGTCTAGGGATGGGTTATTATTTCGGTATTTAACCTTTTTTAGTGTTCGTTACTTTAGTTCATCTGTCTGTTACAAGATAGCTTTTCTTTTATAGGATAAGGGTGATAAACGAGCACACAATCCACCTGATGGTAAGTGATGGCTGCGACCCATAGACATGTACATCAATCTTCGATCACAAATCAAAATGCAGATGCGTTGTCACCTATGAGGACTAAGGTAGAATGCCTCGTTTCCAGTAAAAAGGTTCTTTGGTTCTCTACACTCACCATAAGAAACACAGCAGCATTAAGCTATTATTTTACGCTGGTATTCTGTGAGAGCGTGGTCCTTCCCTGGTCGAGCCGACCCATTCGTGCTACAACTATACTACTAATATAACTGCAGCATGGCTCTACCACGTATAAATGTTATAAATGTAACATATAAATCTGCCTTTATTTGTCTATTTGCTCAAGATAAATATTTTTTTCTTTATTGTTCCTTTAGTAATTGGAATTCACAAATAAATTGAATGAAACGAAATTTAAATATGGCTTTTCTCCAAGCCCAACATACTAGCGACTTCGAAAGCACCGAATATCCATTAGGTAACGAAGCAAAGTTTACATTGGTACAGTCACCTATGAGGACTAAGATGGAATGGCTCTTTTCCAGTAAAAAGGGTCTCCGGTTCTCTACACTCACCATACGAAACACAGCAGCGTTAACCTGCTATTTTACGCCGGTATCCTGTGAGAGCGGTGTCCTTCCCCATTCGAGCCGACCCGTTCGTGCTACAACTATAGGTACTAATAATAAAGCTGCAGCATGTCTCTACCAAATAAAAAAGCTGCAGTAAGGCAAAGCTGGTAGTATTTTTATTTAAACTTATTTTAAATTTAACTTCTGATTTTTAAATAATTTTATAAGTGAATTAACTTCTCTTCAATGCCCTCTTCTAGTGTACAAATATTAAAATGATTTTGAAACAACTCAAAAGTGCAAACTTCCTTTGAGAAGTAATAAGTGAAAAGTGATAATAGTGATTGGTGAGTCAGTGATTTGGTGAGCACATGTGCTGGCGCGCGAAACGGTGAGTTGCGGCTCACCTATGACGAATAACAACAACGGGCTGAACGGGAGCGCGCGGGGAATGCCCGCCTCCGCCGACATGGATTCGCTCGAGGAAATGCTCCGTAAGGTGAGTTTTTTTGTATAGAATTAAGGTTCATCCTGTTTTGCATAGTATACTTAAGAAAACAATTACTATGCATAAATGGTAGTATAGATTATATTCCAGTCAAAACATACTTCAAAATTTTGACGTTTAGAGGATTTCTCACTACCCACGAACAATGAAGCACTGACATTTTTGATGTCCTGGTGTCATATTTAACCCAGAATAACTTTTCAACTTCTAAATATAAAATTTTGTGCGATCAACGTAGAATATCTATATATTATAATAGAAGATCTACGTTCACTTTACCTTGGCGTTAAACAAGGTCTTTCATATTGCTGGGAGAATTTATGAAAATTACAGATTGGCGATCACAGTAGCATCTCGCATCCTTGACGCCGTTATTATATTTGCTCAACAAATGAAAAACTACTGAACTTTTAAATTATGTTCGGAAACTTTCTTTCATTTTCGCTACAAACACTTTGCCAATCTTTTCTTTTTAATTAATTGCTTTTTTAATTAAATTTTTGCAAACATTTTGAGAGAACGTTACAGCAGTTTTTCTTACGTCACGACTAAGATGTTCATGAGTTAACCTGTACTAGCTGCAGTTATTGGTAATTAATTATTGATCCAATCTACGTCAAAAAGACTAACATTATCTTGCAGTGGTACACTTGGGCTTAGAAGCAGATGGTAGTAGCCAGTGATCTTACTTATTTAGAATTAGGATGTTATTTCATTTCAATAGCCTCACGAATCATCTTTTGCCAAAATGTATGTTCATCCATGTTCACACATGTTGATCCATGACTATAGAATTTGTTTATCACTTGACTGCATTACTCCTTATCGGATCATCGCAAACAAACCTGCATGAATATGCCCTCAATCGGTCAGAAGTTACACGATCACTAACAGCTACCAACGATTTAGAAAGATGTTAAACTGATTTTGCTCTTTAGTGAAACTCTCCACATCACTTCATATTATAATTATACTAGCGGTCCGCCCCGGTTTCCCACGGGTGATTTCTGTGTCTTGACACCAGCGCCACCTACCGGGTTCAATTGTGTATCTTAACCATCTAGATTTAAACAACAAAAAAAAATCATCAAAATGGGTCATGCACATTTACCCTCAATTAAGGATCAAAATTCAATATGTTGTCACCCCTGAGGACTAAGATGGAATGCCTCGTTTCCAGTAAAAAGGGTCTCCGTTTCTCTACACTCACCATACCAAACACAGCAGCATTGAGCTGCTATTTGACGTTGGTATTCTGTGAGAGCGTGGTCCTACCCCGGTCGAGCCGACCCATTCGTGCTACAACTGTGATATAGCAGAAGCGTGGCTCTGCCACGTAAAAACGTTAACGTTTCTTTATACATATAAAGATGTACAGACAGCAAAATAAGCTTTCATAACTGAACTACGTATAATTAATCTAAAATATCCGAATTATTTGGTAATTATAGCATTAATATCATAATAACTAATAGTACAATAACAGTAGTTCATTAATCATAGGACAACGTCCAGGTACAATAAGCAACACAGTAACACAAACAACTAGGTATGCTATTAGTATGCCATTCTGCTCTTTGTGTATACATAACGTAAACACTACGCTTGTGTACGCAAAATTATGTACTTGATATTTCGACGTGGGTCGTTGTATCTACATGCGGTAGCGGGTATGGCATCTAAGGCGAATTAATTAAACTGTGGTATTTACTAATTTATTAATCAAGGTAGCGTCTGGTAGCATTGCGGCTTACTTGTGTCGAGGTTCGTTCATTTTAGGTTATTAATTTGAAATAATGTTACTAAATTTCAAAATTTATTTAATAATAGCTTATAATCGACGACCTCAATATGTTCTCTATTTCCCGATCGGCTAAACTCAATTAAAAATATTTTATTAACAACTATACATTAGATATATTATAAGGATAATTTTGTTTTGTACATTTCAGTTTTAAGATATTTGTTTTCTTTATATTTAAGTAATATACTTTTTACCCTGTGTATACAGACAATACCAATTTATGATCTGTTTTATAATATACTAGCTTGTCGGACAGACGTTGTTCTGCCCTATTCGACGACCCTTTGTCAAGTCCTGTTAAAAATCCTTAAATTCGCTAAAAAAAATTGTAGGTCACTCATGGGCAAAAAACTATCCTATCTCTCAAGTTGGGCCAAACTGCACACGGTGTGCAAATTTGATTAAACTTGATTCAGTAGGTTAGAAGTCCATCGCGGACAAACAACGTGACACGTAACTTATATATATTAAGATATTATGTTTGTTCTCATATTAGTCATAACATATGCTTATGTAGTCATAACCTGTTATTTATGATCGCAATGACGCAATTATAATTACCTTTGTTTTCTTTCTCTGTATGACTTTTTATATCTTTTGTTTCAGTTTTGTCTTCGGTAAAGTAAATAATAATAATAAATCATTTAAATTTCTGAAATAAAAGTCAAGGCAGTTAACGTAAGCAACTAGATTTCGATCCGGCACCAATGGAATTGTTAGTTACAATTTTAAGTGCGAATTCACCACGTTCTCGATGGCAAAGAAAAACATTGTGAGCAAATAAGCATGTTTGATCAATTAATAATGTTTAAAAGATAGGTGAAATCCAGCAATGGAATAGCTTGCTAAAACATTTCTGCTCTTAAAATTCTCAAATATGTTTATAGGCTTTCGCAGTGTGGGATGTAGAGGAGGTATGGCCCCAACTGTGGGACGCATAAAATCTAATATATAGGCTACTTTCATGTATCGTCTACCTGCCCAAAGTGGTGACAGTTAAGGGGATATATAATGTCAAATGGCTTAGCAAGATCCTTCGTTATGCCGAAAATATTGCAGCATTAATTTTGAAATAAATATATGGTAAAGTTGAGGATTATAGTTAGTGATTATGTTAGACGAAAACACGATTTCGTAAAATTTTCTCGATAGAAAAAAAATCCAAAATTACCTCCAAAATAAACAATAAACCGCTGTTATTCATAAAATACTTTAAATAAGATCATGAAACTTTGCATACTAACTGAAATAACTATAAAGCAGCGCTTATGTTATTTACTTTTTTTAAAATACTATTATTTTCACTGTAAAAAGAAATTACCTAAACTATCGGCGCGTAAGCTTGGTTCCTGTCGCTCCGTTAGTATTGCTCCGGCTTTTGAAGGGAGAAGTTGTGTCGCTTACGATCAGAAAACACATTACGCAACAGGAAGACGTAAAATTAAAATGGGAAATAACCGTTATAAAAATAAGAAGCGACTGGGTTGGCGTTAAGAAACAGGCATATATATGATAAACATAATGAAATAAGTATCTAATGACCTATCTACTTAGAGTATTAGTGATTACAAACATGTCGGTACATAGCATACGACGCGCGGGGAAGTGGAGGCGAAATTAGAATTTGAGCTGACTTACTCTCACCTCTTAATAATGGATGGTCAGCAGAGGACTTATGAACTGAAGCGAAGATGATTTTCACGAACGTTGCTATTGTTTTATTCATATTTTAAAATAATCCATCACTTTTTTCTGTCACTGTATAATTAGTAATTGATGACTACAGGAAATACCAAAAAGTGCTTAAGGCTTCCGGCAGATGGCGGTATAACCATTTTTTTACGCTAGGCGTAATACTCATGCTGGCGACGGGGAATGTCGACAAGGGTGCGAGACGTCTTGTCCTGCAATCTTTAATCAGTCAACCACGCGTGACGATTGAGGCCGTTGGGAGAGGGATTTGGGATTGGGAGGGGGTTCCAAGTGCAGCAGTGGGTTTTAATGGGCTAACGGAGAATAATAAGATATGACAAGTTTAATTTATATGTTACAATAAAAGGAACTACATAATATTTTATAAAGAGAAATAGCAGTAAATGACCGTCCAACTGTCGGCCACAGGCCTCTTTTCATTTCAGTGGGAGTTATGGAGCGGAAAAGACCGCTCGCGACGCTTCATTGCAAATTGACGGACTTCACATTTCCCAGAAATATTTTTTAATTTTACAGATATTTTCTCGTGAAGTTTTCTTTCACGGTCGGTCACATGCTTTATCAATAACTAACTTTAAAACTACAAAATATAAGGCGAGCGATCAACAGTTAAGCTCAGTCTCAGCTAATTTACGTTAAATTTAAACATTATAAAAATTATTTATTTGCTTCAGACATGAATTACACAAAGATAATTACAATATTGGAATATCCTTACATTTGACTATTATTTTACATGCAAATATTTATAAATAAATCGATTTCAAACATTATTTCATTAAAATTACTTGAAATGTTATAATTTGAGATAGATTAGCGACCCGTACCGACTTCGAGTCTATTAATATGGCGTTAGTTTATTTAAGATGTCGTTAAATCTCGTGATTTCACAGCCATTTCGACTTAAAGTGTAAGAGACAGCACGAAACTTAACGGCATCTTAAAATTCAGTAGCGCTAGAGTGTTTTGGCATTAATTAATTAGTAAATAATACGTTCTATGTAAATTAAAAAATGAAATAATTAGTGTTCATA
Source organism: Parnassius apollo (assembly GCA_907164705.1). NCBI lineage: Eukaryota > Metazoa > Arthropoda > Insecta > Lepidoptera > Papilionidae > Parnassius > Parnassius apollo. The sequence continues at coordinate 8,088,142 of CAJQZP010000929.1, forward strand.
AAGGTATTCCTAAATTGAATTAAACATTTGATAAATAAAAAAAAGAGGTGAAGGGTCAAAATGTGTCAAAAAAGGCACGTATGGTAATTCACAATGCTGCATTGGTCCCTACTTTAACGTATGGTAGTGAAAGTAGGTTGTGGCAGAAGAAGCACGAGAGTAGAATAAACGCAATAGAAATGTGGTCGTTAAGGTTGTTAGGGCTGAATCTGAATGACAGAGTGAAAAATTGTGTGATAAGAGAAGAGTGTGGTTTGCAAGATAACGTTGTGACCAGGATTAAGAAAGGAATGCTTCGGTGGTTTGGTCATGTGGAAAGAATAAATGAGGAAAGAGTGACAAAGAAAATTTATGTTGTAGAAGTGGTGTTGAGAAGAAAGAGACGTCCTAGGTGAAAATTTGTCGACTAGCGATTTATTGAATACGGGCCGAATTAGGAGTACCCTTAACCGACGAGCATGTATGCGTAAGTATACGGATGTGAAGGAAGCGAGAGAGGTGTGTCAGGATCCTGCCAAACGGAAGTCTGTAGTCTCTGCCTACCCTTCTGGGTGACAGGCGTAAGTGTTTATGAATATGAATTTGGAATTAATAGAATCAGGCGTTACTTTGCGGAAATCCATTACATTAAAGGAATTAAGAATTACTTCGCACACATTCGCTCAATAAAATAAAATTATGTATCTTACCTACTTTAAAGAGCACCTCCCGCCCTCCCTCAAATGCGTGCACTAATCCCATCACCGCTAATCCCAGCACCACTATTCCCAACATCACTGCACTAGGAAAGACACACCATCAACGATAATACGACACGTGTTTCGCCTCTACACGAGGCATACTCAGGCTTATTTTATTGAGCGGATGTATGCGAAGTATGTCTTAATTACTATGATTAAACATTTTGTCATTAGCCAATCATGTATATGCCTTTTAAGACTCATTAAAAAATTAAAGGTAGATTTTATAAGACTCCCTGGCATCGTAAAATAAATTTTAATGGTTTTTAAGCAATAGGATATTTACATATTTCTATATTTAGAATCAGGCGTTACTTCGCGGAAATTCTTTATACTAAAAATATTAAAAACGAATAAGATCCGCGTAATAAAAAATGTGTCTAGCTAGTTCAAGTTCTTTCAAACTATTTACGAATTGAAAGAGACTTAACATATTTAATTAGATATTTGTAGTTTTCTTATATTGAGTATAATGTTCTCCAATAATTTATTGCTGTTAAGTCTCATTAGCGCTGTTTATAAAATACTTATCAATTTTATTTAATTGTGTAAACGGCTCATACTTCAGCCCTAAGTAGCGTTCGTGTAAGTAATGTTTAAGAGTATGTACACACACAGCGGGTGGAGGCGTTACTGCACAATATAAATCATCCTTACCGCTTCACTATGAGACAGGTTACTTTGCACTATGACTTGCACTCTGTACAGGCTAATGAGGGTAATTAAACACGAGAAGGTAAGTAAAAAGACTAACTAAGCTTAATGAAACTGCATGGTTGGGAAACATACTGCGAATTTTTGTAGTATTTTATGCAGTGACAAATTTGAAGTAAGTATTCTAACGTGTTTTTATATTATTTTGAGTTTAATGTAGGTATGTTTATTATTTATTACACATGACATACGAAAACACAATTCAACTGCTGGTTACTAGACTGCATGATCTGCGTTTTTCGTTGGTATTCTGTTAGAGCGTGGTCGTTCCACGTTCGAGCAACCCATTCGTGCTACAACTGTACCACATACGATGTACATAATGTAATAGAATTTTAAACTACAATTTTCACAGTTTAGGACTCACACGGATGTTATCTGAAAGTTTGTATACGTATTAAGAACCTATCTATGGTCTTGTATTGTAATACTTAAATAAAAATAATATATTTCGGCGAGTGGTGTTGCCGTAAGAGAATCATACATTCATCATTGCATTCTCTTAATGCCGTAAGAGGTGACGAAGAGAAAGAAAACAGAAGACGGGCAGCAATATTTTCCTGATAATAACTCAAATAATTAAAAAAACTACAGTTGCCAACCTGGCTGCCAAGTTTGGCAACAATGGCAATCTTCCTTCTGTGAGATTATGTCCAACAGTGAACTTTTTATAGGCTGAAAAATGATTGACTGAATGACTGAATCCCACTAGGATCATAGTCCCCCGTACGGACTCCTATTTACCTTACCTATTTCTTCAATCAAGCGACAGTGCGCCAACTGCTGTGTTCCAGTTTTGAGGTAAAGAGATAGGTAGTACTAGGCTGCACTAAAAGTTTCGGGAATGGAATATTTCCACTGTTCCTGTCATATTAAAATCTTTTTAATTGAAAACTCCTTGGTTTTAAAAATCGAATACCATTTATTTATTTAAAAAAATATTCTCGGTCTTGTCACAAGGTTTTGTCAAACTTGTTTAGTCGTTGAGAAAATGGAATTGATTCGAGAAAATTCAAGAGCGATGATTTATTATGACTTTCGAAGTGGTTTAACACAAAAACAGTGTGTTGACCGGATGATTTCTGCATTTGGTGATGAAGCCCCATCCAAAACCACAATTTATCGCTGATTTGCTGAATTTCAACGTGGACGTGTCAAGATCAGTGATGATCCCCGTCAAGGTCGTCCAAAAACTACAGTCATCCAAGAAAACGTTGATGCTTTGCGTAAGCTGATAGAGGAAGATCGACATGTAACATACCGCTAAATTCAGGCCACTTTAGACATTGGCATGAGTCAAATACAAATAATCTTGCATGAACAATTAGGTGTAAAAAAGTTGTTTTCCCGATGGATACCGCATTCGCTCTGTGAAGAGCAAAAAGTGGCTCGCGTTACTTGGTGCGTCAGAACTCTCGAAAGATTCCACGCAGGATCCTCAAATGTTGTATACAACATCGTATCAGGTGACGAATCCTGGATATACGCGTACAAACCCGAAACAAAAAAGCAGTCACGAGTTTGGATGTTTGAAAATGAGTTAAAGCCAACAAAAATTGTTCGTTCACGGAGTGTTGCAAAAAAAATGGTGGCCACGTTTGTCTCCGAAACCGGTCATGTTACGACTATTCCTCTTGAGAGATAAAGAACGGTTAATGCAGAATGGTATGCTAGCATTTGTTTGCCACAGGTCGTTTCTGAACTCCGTAAAGAGAACTGCAACCGCCGCATCATCCTCCATCACGACAATGCGAGTTCTCACACCGCACACAGAACAAAAGAGTTTTTAGAGCAAGAAAACATAGAATTATTAGACCATCCGCCGTACAGTCCCGACCTAAGCCCTAATGATTTCTATACTTTCCCTAAAATAAAGAATAAATTGCGTGGACAGAGATTTTCATCACCTGAAAAAGCTGTGGACGCCTACAAAACGGCCATTTTGGAGACCCCAACTTCCGAATGGAATGGTTGCTTCAATGATTGGTTCCATCGTATGGAAAAATGTGCCAATTTCGCGTAGAATGCTTCGAAAAGCAATAAATACATTTTTAAATAGTAATGTTGTGTCACTTCCTTGATTCCCGAAATTTTCAGTGCCGCCCTCGTAATCATCTAGGATGAAAACGCATCTGTGACTTTTTTTACAGACTCGGTATATAAGGCACATGAGGATAAAATGAGGGTAACCTTAAGCTTTCCTGCCATATAAAATTAAAACTAGTTTGAGGTCAGAGACAAAACACAAAATCGTTTACTATAGCTATTTTTTGGAAATAATTAGAAGCACTTCGAAAAATCAACTTAAAAAAAAAACTAATTAGACTACACCATACTAAAATAGAATAAAATATTTACTATAGTGTCAACTGTCAAAATGGCGTCGATAAAGCATCGCCGTCTCTTAATTATTTGATTGACCGATGTAGAGCTATCGTATCACAGAGCCATCTATGCAGACAAGGCTGTAGTTTTTGAGTTATAAGAAAGTGACCACATTAACCGGATGACCATACCCTCACGTGATATACTTGACGTATATGTACGCAAGTATTTATGACTGTGATGGAGTTTTGTATTCCAGTTTCAACTTTTACCCGTCTGAAGTGTTGCATACGCTTAAGAATTTGATGATACAGCATGACTCATTGACTTTAATGACCTAGTTCATTACATTATCACTAGGATTACCATCACCGCTAATTTTCGTTATTATTTCGTATTAATTTATTAGTTTTAAAAATTATTTCAGTTATATGGATGCTGTAGCTACATAACTATCCTATTATCAGAAAAAATATTTTGTCTGTTGATTTATCAATAATAGTTTATTCATTATTAGTAATAGTTAATGTTTCCGGTACTCAATCAGTTGTTATTATAAGCTGGCAAATAAACTAACTTAAGCTCAAATAATCATGTTATGCTATATTCCAGCGTTAATGGAAAATATAATATATCTGATTGTATGATAAAATATTTTAGTGCGATGTTAACCTTTACAAATTACATATTATAATATACTCTATATATACTTTTACGTACAGAAATCTGAATAAATTTTATAGCGAAAAGGTTTAAATATGATTTATTGTAAATCTAAGTCGATCATGTCTCCTTGTATGCTTGAAATCTAATACAATATGACAAGTCAATGTTCCTCCTATATTAGACGTATATCAACACTTCAATATCCGAGCTTTCGCTCGTTAAATATGTGTTATTTTTATGCGCTGTCATGCAAAAAGCTTCGATATTGCAGTGACGAAATACGCCACCAGGCATACGGTATGATATCCATTTTTACTGTTCAGTCAATGAACTGAAAAAATCGTTTGCGTATTTCGGATCCATTTTATATTTTTACGTTAATTGATTAAAGTTTTTATGATAAGATAGTAATTTAACGATTCCGGTTCTTAAGGTACGGAATTTTTAGCTTTTTAGACAAATGCTACAGTTTGCGTCGTTCTAAACACATCTCAATATACGAGAAAGTGATACCATTTACAGGGCGATGTGAGTACTGTCAATCCGTTCCAAGTAAACCTAACCCACTTGGACTTAAAAAAAAATTACTCGCCGCCCGAGACGGACTAGTGTTAGATTTCGAAGTATATGTTAGTAAAGACACTTTTTTTCATGCCTTTTGTTTGTATTCTTGAGCCTGTTGTAAGAGGGGGTCTTAAATCTTTAATTACGTAATTAAGTAACAGATAAAATAGTCTAGCGTCAAGCACGTACGTATGCAGCTTCATCTTAAACTTAGTCTGTGAAAGCATACTGTTGATCATAGACCTCCCACGTGGTAGTGTTCCTTTTTGGTCACACTTGACAGGTGGATGACGATCGCAATATCAGACGTATTTACGACGCAATTTAAAGCCTGGGCTACGTCTCTTCTTGCCTTGTTTTCCTGACCGTGTGGTGGCAGTGTAAATGTATTCTCGAACCCTTATCCAAGAGAAATGTGTACGGGCGATTTGTAGATGTGGACCTTTTGATTCTTGTAAACCACTTTTTAAACAGTTAAAACTTATGACATTGTGTTGCATGTACGTGTATGAAATTGGAACATTTGTAAAAAAATATCCACATTTATTTCAAAGATGTATTGATAATTATACAGATAAAACATTTCCGCATAGAGATGTTACAAGATTAAATTTACGAAAGTGTAAAACTGTATTTTATCAGAAGAGCTGTCCTAATATGTGTATAAGAGTATATAATAAAATTCCCAGCGATATTCGAAAATTGCCATTTAACTTCTTTCAAAAAACATTGAAACAATGGCTTATTCAGAATTGTTTTTATTCCCTAGATGAATTTTATTGTTATAGACCAAAGTGATATTTTAATATAATCTTGACTTGCCTTGATAACTGTTGACATGTACACCTTAACTTGACATTTTTTATTTTTTTATTTTATTTTATTTTGGTATTAAGACTGGATCAAATTTTGTATTATTTCTTGTTTATTGTTAACGTCTATGTATATGTGTGTTATTTATCTTGTGACATTTTATTCCTAGGTTTATCACTAAATTGTAATTAATCATAGATATCCATAAAACATTTGTATAGCACTAGACTGACAATTATAAAATTACATATTTGCATGCCACTGGCGAAATATGATTGTACCATACCAAATTATTAATCCTGTAACTACCATATTTCTTGCAAATAAATCATTATTATTATGGGGTATCTATATAATTTTCTCATCTGGTTGGGTTCTATAAATATATAATTATAAATGAAAATGAAAAGATAAATATACATAAATATCAATAACATAAAATAAATATAAAAGTACATAAATAAGTAAAAGCCCAACCAGATGGAGGCACTCGGCAGGGGAGACCAAACGGCCGAGGGTTAGGGGGAAAGGGAAAGAAACCGGCGGACGATGCGGGCGGTATCGAGGAGCACCGCCTTCTGCATTTGAACCTGGAGCGGTCCGCGACGTAGTCCCAGCCGCCTCAGATGACCCGAGAGGCTGACTGGGATTAGCCCGTTTGCAGAGACGACTACAGGAATAATTTCGGTCGGCAGACCACCCCACATGTCGGTCACCTCGTGAGCCAGGTCCAGATATTTTGTTTGCTTGTCTGTTTCGGCTTTCACGAGGTTCTCGTCATACGGAATGGTAATGTTGACCAAAAATATCCTTGACTGTGCCCGGTCCATCAGCACAATATCAGGCTTATTCGCAAGAATAGTCCTGTCTGTGATGATGGCCCGGTCCCAATAGAGCCTGGCGCGATCATTTTCGAGCACGGCTTCCGGCAAGTACTTGTAATACGGCAATTTCCGATCCACGAGACCGTATTTCAGAGCGAGCTCCTGGTGTAGAATTCTGGCTACTAGGTTGTGCCTGTGCAAGTACTCAGAGTTAGAAAGCGCCGAACAACCGGAGATAACATGCCTAAGTGACTCACCGGGATGGCGACAAGCTCGACAGATGTCGACGGTGCCATCCTTTAGGATGTATCTCCGATAGTTGTTGGTCTTAATAACCTGATCCTGTATTGCACAGATAAAACCCTCGGTTTCCCCGAAGAGATCACCAAAGCGTAGCCAGTGGAGGGAGGCTACTGTGTCTACGAAAGGCTCATGTAGAGCCTTGTAGAACCTCCCGTGGAGCTCCTTCTCCTTCCATACGGTCTCCCGGTCGGAAATGCTCTGCACTGCCGGGTCTTGCCATTGCTCGTTGGCTAAGGATAGAGGGGTAAGTCCTTTATCATAAGAAATGACGTCCTTATAGAATGGATCATCCGATCTCGCCAGGAAGTAATCACGGAGGCTGCACACTTCGCGATTATGCATGGTGAGCGCGCTCAAGAAGCCACGACCACCATGCTTCCGCGACAAGTACAGCCTCATTACCGACGATCTCGGATGATGCATCCTATGGGACGTCATGGTAGTGCGGACTTTTCTATCCAGGGCGTTAAGTTCAGTCTGAGTCCACCTGAGTATGCCAAAGGTATACATGAGGACAGGCATGACCCAGCCGTTATATGCGTGTGCCTTATTCACACCGGACAAAAGGCTGTTAAGCACTATTACAATCACAGACAAGCACACGTCGCAAACTGACTGTTTCATACCAGTCTCATCGATACCGATGTTTTGTGACATACCCAGGTATCGATATGTTTCAGCCTCGGAAAGGGTCCTTAAGTTGACGGGCATAGATAAGTCTACGCCCTCAGAGTTAGCAACCCTTCCCCTTTCAACATGGAGGACCGCACACTTATCCGTCCCAAGCTCCATTCCAATGGAATTGCTAAATTCACAAGTGATGTTTAGCAATTCCATAAGATGGGAGCGACTGGAGGCAAATAACTTGAGGTCATCCATATAGAAAAGGTGGGTCACTATTGTCCCTCCTTTCCGTAGCTGAAATCCCCTCCCGGAGCCCTCCAGTAAGGTACTGAGAGGGTTCAGAGAGAGGCAGAACCAGATTGGACTCAGACAATCGCCCTGGAAGATACCCTTTCTTATCCTTATGTGGTTCTCCGCAGCCATCATCCGCTCGCGCAGATGACAAAGGATCGTACTCCACTGCCCCATACACTGCTCGAGGAAGTCTCTAACTGTACAGTCTATCTTGTACAGCTCGAGGACTCTCTTTAGCCATGTATGGGGCACCGAGTCGAATGCCTTTCTGTAGTCTATCCAGGCGGCGGAGAAGTTCCGACGGTTGCGTTTCACCACTTTGCCAATGACCGCGTCAATGAGGAGTGGTTCCTTGGTTCCACGACCACCGCCCCGACATCCATTTTGAGCGCGCGACATCACCTGATTTGAGTCCAGGTGACAAGTGATTCTCGCGCTCAAAATGGATGTTAGTGTCTTGTATATGGTCGGTAGCCACGTGATGGGGCGGTATTTGCTCGGGTCTGTGGTACCCTGGTCTTTAGGAACCAAATGAGTGATCCCAGTAGTGAAGAGGCTTGGGAGCGACTTCTGGTTGAGAGCCTCTTGAAACTGTCGGGGGAGCACAGAGTGACATACCATGAACCCCTTCAGCCAGTAGTGATGCAGCCCGTCAAGCCCCGGACTTTTCCAGTTCGGGACCCTACGGACCGCCTCAGCTACGTCATCCGGCGTTATGATGACGGGGTCCATGGGCGTAATACCCGCACACTGACTCGCCACAACTTCCGTCCAAGGGCCCTCGCTGTGGTTTACGGGCTCTGACCACAGGCCGCGCCAGAATGCTACAGTGTCGGCCTGATTCGGTGCTGGACCCGTTCCACTTACCATTGGTCGCTCCAATGATTCATAGAGCCTCTTCTGATCACTCTGGAAGAGACGATTCTGGTTGAACCGTGTCGACCTCTCGGTATATCGCCGAATCCGCTTTCCCCAAGCAGCGATTCTCTGCTTCAGATCATCTATGCGCTCCGTCAGTTTTTGCGTTATATCCGGCTGGGACAAACTGACATTTGTCCCAGCAAACGCCATCCTGACGGTGCGCACAATTCTTGGCCCGTTGTTGCCTGATCTGAAGCATATCAGTCTGCCGATGAGAGCTCTAGCCTTTGCGATACGTTCCTCAATTCTTCTTCTCCATGCTGGGATAGCGCTACTATGGCCAGTAGCGCGTCCAGCCGTGGAAACCTTGGCGCCTATGATACGGCAGACTGCCAGCGCGGCGCCAAAAAGAATTGAGTCCGTCTCGCAAAGGTCCCGGCTGGCTTCCAAATAGGTCACCAGCATTGGGTTCAGAGCCCTCACGACAGCCCGATTCCGCTTGCTTAGGGCTATGCGGGGGAAGTCGCGGTCGATTTTCGAGAGGCGTACTGCGCGTTTCCACAATCGCCTCTTCCAATGTACTCCTCATATGCTCTAATTCCAGTTCCTGGGTGACTGTTCCATCATCGCTTGAATCAACCACAACTGGGGTATTCACGGCGGCATCCACGTTTGCGGGTTGCTCTACCATTTGTGGCGCCGCATCCTCAGCCGTAGCATTCTCATCCGACGAGGGAACAGCCTCACGTCGTAGCCGTTCGAGTTCGGCGACATCAAATATATTTGAGCGCAAGATATACCGAACTCGGTCTGCCAGGTTTTGCTCTGTGACGGTTAAAGATGGCTTCAGCTCAGCAAAAAGACGATGCATCCTAGCCCGATACGCCAAACATCCAGTTTCTCCCCCTTTCGCCCTAAAATACGCCCGCAATGCGTTGCTGTTCATCTGGGTTGTCCAACGCATGCGTCGTGCTCCACCAGAGGCGGGTGCCGATTGCTGGGCCCGCGAAGACCCTGCCGACACCAAGCCAGCTGGTGGGGATGATGGATGCGAGGGGCTGCTGGGTGGTCGTGCAGCACCTCGCGCTCGGCTGGCGGTTCGCATGCTGCCGCGTCCAGCGCCAGCTCCAGACGCGCCCTGGCGACCTCCAGGCAGCGGCCCTTTGCGCGTTCTATTTGATTCCATCATCCTTATTATTATTATTATTATTATCACCCGTGAGTGTCGTAAGACGCGACAGAAGGTAACAAACCAGGTGCTGGCCAGTACCGTCTTTCTAATAAAAAATAAAAAATCTGCAGCTGTTACGCTGCCTGCCAAGCGTGGGAACTATGACCAATTCCCCCTATGATGCAATCTACTGGGGAGGCCTATGTTCAGCAGTGGTCTTTTCATAGGATATAACGGTAACGCCTCTTCCAAGTTAGCACCAATCAAATTGTTTAATACCATTTAAATTGTAAGTGCTGATTAAGGTACAACATATCGGCAGTAAGGGAAAACATCAGATTACCTGAATAATTATAAATATTTCGATGGCATGTCTTCAAGGAAAGTAAAAATCATTTTTTGTTACCTTAATTGGCTTTATCACCATTTATCATGAGGTGGGATAGTAGACAAGTTAAAAAAAATAGCACGCATTAAGGCAGTGTAGCTGACTCCTTTTTGTTCAGTATCTCAAAAATACGATAATGCCTTAGCCTCCAGTAACAAGATATATTGTAACTTTTATTTTTTTTAAGTATTTTTGTCAGTAAAATACATAGATACGGAAGTAGACCTTATGATTTTTGGTATATCGTGGGTAAATCTTCATGTGTTTGTGTCTAAGCCCTTATGGATTCTTCTTCCCTCGTTCTTAATTTCTAAATATCTTCTTCTTAATTCCGCCAGGCTCCGCTAAGCTGCAGTTTTTTTAATAGAATAAGGGTGACTAACTAGCACACATTCCACCTGATGGTAAGTGGATACTGTGGCCCATAGACATCTACATTTATCCTCAATTAAAAATCAAAACGCAGGTGCGTTGTCGACCCTGAGGACTAAGATGGTATGCCTCGTGTCCAGTAAAATAGGAAACTCAGCAGTCACCATACGAAACACAGCAATATTAAGCTGCTATTTTACGCTGGTATTCTGTGAGAGCGTGGTCCTTCCGCGGTCGAGCCGATCCATTCGTGTTACAAGCATAGTATAGCTGCAGCCTGGCTCTACCACTCTGCCCTGCTGTATTCTGTTCCGAAGGGTAAAGAGAGCCTTTATAACTACAGGTTATGAGGCATTCCATCATATTCCTCAGAAGTGACAACGCATCTATATAATGATTTCTTATATTTACGCGAACACTACACATTGAAATAATACTAGTTTTTACGGAATTTATCGCGTATATTTTAACTTTTTAAATACCCGACGTTTCAAACGCTTTACAGCACTCATGGTCACGGGCAGGACTGAGATGTTCAACGTCCATATGTCATAGTTAACCGCGGTTACCAAAAATTTAAATTTTGTTCCGATCTATGCAGTATGAACTTATGGTATCTTGAAGTCTTGCAGATGCAGGAGTGTACAAGCTTGATTGTGAATGTGGTCTCTCCTACATAGGACAAACTAAAAGATCAATAAAAACCCGCGTTAAAGAACATATAGCTGATGTGAAGAATCGACGCTCCGGGAAGTCTGCAGTCTGTGAACACGTACAGGATCGCCCCCGTCACTACATCAGATTTGATAGACCGCAGATCCTCGCTAAAGAACACCGATTCCTTCCAAGGATGATTCGCGAGGCTATTGAAATCAAAAAACATCCTAATTTCAATAGAGAAGATGGCTGGGTGCTACCATCTGCTTGGAATCCTATAATAAATAAAATTAAATCCCAACCCAAGCATACAACTGCAAGACTTCAAGATACCATAAGTTCATACTGCATAGATCGGAACAAAAATTAAATTTTAATCTATGGTAACCGCGGTTAACTATGACATATGGACGTTGAACATCTCAGTCCTGCCCGTGACCATGAGTGCTGTAAAGCGTTCGAAACGTCGGGTATTTAAAAAGTTAAAATATACGCGATAAATTCCGTAAAAACTAGTATTATTTCAAAACGCATCTATAGTCTTCTTTGTATGAAGTTATTTGCAGGTGTTCATGGGCAGTAAATGCAGTAGCCACCTTACCATCAGGTGGACTGTAAGTTCATTCCTATGTGACAGATTTGCAGCGCTGGGGACTTCAGATTCGAATCCCACACGGAACAAGTATTTTTTAAGTAAATATTATGCCCTACAAATTGTTCTGGGTTTGAATGTTTGTAGTTGTGCAATTTGTGTATTTCCTTGTGTTACTTTAGGGTTGGGGTAAATTAAAGTGTTACATTTAAAAAAGATTGAGTACAGGTTATATATTTTTATTGTAAGCATGCTGTAGTTTTCTAATAAATAAATTAATCTGTACGCTTGTACGTTAGTATGCATAAATTACATACTTAATGATCCGAAACCTACTCCTGGAACTATTCCAGCTACGTGTTAGCAATAATTTGTCAGTCATATTCCTCGCAGCTGTAGGGCGGAAACTTCAAAAAACATATTTTGCGCAATGATTTTTAGCAAAACTGATTAAACAAATTAAACATAAAAATTATGATATCATCATTGTATAATTATTTTATTTTTATTGAGGAACAGGTGACTAAGTGTATAGAGTATCTGGTTACTACTTCAGCGGTCTTTGAATCAAATCCCAAAGTGTAAAATACAGATTTTTGATTTCGGAACTGAATATTTGCAATGATTTATTCGTTGTCTCTGACACGACATCCGATTATACAACAGATTTTGTCACACGGATTGTTTTCATTACACAACGGCATCGACAGACGACACATTAGTTTTTTATTGCATTATTGTTGATAAAATAACAAAAAACGGAAAAAATCTAAAAATTGTAGGCCCTGGTTGTTACCTAATATTGGCTAATGAAAACAGAGGCTCATTCTCATGTGTATATATGCGTATTATACGTGGTAGAGTCACGCTGCAGCTATATTATGGTGGTAGCATCGACCGGGGAAGGACCACGCTCTTACAGAATTTTTTTAAAAGCATTAAGCTGCTATTTTACGCTGGTAGCTGACAGCAGCTTAATACTGTGTTTCGTGTGGTGAGTGTAGAGAACCGGAGACCCGTTCTATTGGAATTAAGGCATTCCATCTTAGTCCTCAGGGGTTACAACGCATCTGCATTTTGATTCTTAATCGAGTTTAAATGAAAAGACTATGGGACTCGGCATCCACTTACGCTCGTTTGTTACACTTATTCTATTTTAAAAAATGTACATTTCATTTGTCATGTAAATTCTCATGTGTATGTAAATTTTAAATGTCATGTAAACTTGGTAAAGGAATTAAAACTGTTCCTAAGACACTGGCATATTTTTTTAAGAATGAATTGTAATACGTAGGTAGGTATTTGCTGTCATTGTTATGAGAAATGCTTTTTCTCCTCATGATGTGTTGGTTGCCATTAAAGGTTTTTATGCTTAAACTGAACGCTCGGCACACACGTTATGATTATCGGCACAGTTTCCTCTCATTCCGTTTTATCTACACACACCTTTCGATTATCGGAACAGTTTAAATGGTAATTAAATCGTATCTAACAATCATATTGAACGTATAAATGACTATACATATGATTGTTTTACGTGGTAGAGCCATGCTGCAGTTATATTACTAGTATAGTTTTAGCACGAATGGGTCGGCTCGACCGGGGAAGGACCACGCTCTCACAGAATACCAGCGTAAAATAGTAGCTTAATGCTGCTGTGTTTCGTATGGTAAGTTTAGAGAACCGGAGACGCTTTTTACTGGAAAGAGGCATTCCATCTTAAACCTCACGGGTGACAACGCATCTGTGTGCTCGTTTGTCACCCTATCCTATAAAAAATATATAAAAAGTACAATGTCAGAAAGATAAATAATTGTTGAACTTATTTTTTTTTAAATCGATTACTTGCTATTTTTGCATTTAAAAAGTGATTTTAGTGGCTCATGGTGTAGATATATCAAGTCCGCATGGAGAGGTAAAAGCTTTTGAAAATTTCAATTGTTCAAATCAGTCTATTTCGTAATCTCTTCATCTATCATGTGGGAAGCCATGAAATGTAAATGGCTGTTTAAGTTTGTTTTCTTATAGTTATATTTTTTTTTCGTCTGATAAATTCTGAAAATTTTGGTGTCTTGTGCAGCCTTGTGATAATATATTTTACTTTAATAAAGATCCACTTCGTTCGACTCACTCGTCACTCCAGGCTCGGCCGCCGTCGTGAGTAGGTTACTGTATCGTTAGTTTACAGGGGCTCGGGATAAAAAATATGTATCGCTGTAAAAATACAAAATACTCCAAAAACCGAATTTGTTGTTGAAAACAAAACAAAGTTGCTGTTAAAAGTTTTTTTAAATAACAATAATAAAAAAATTATCTCAATAATAAATAACAGTAAAATTAAAAAAATCTATTGTTGTTTGAAATTTTTTTCTAAATTTTTCACAATCAAATTTTTCACACTCATAATGCTCTTATGAGTCGTGTACTTTTGGGTTTTCCAAACTTTTTTTATTGGCGTGTGACATAAAATTATCGGAAAAATTAGAAGTAATAGTAATAAGGTTATTTGTGAAAACTTGTGTGTACTTAAAATACTAAAAAAATGATGGTATACCGCCGTCTATTTATTATATTAATTAAAAATTATTCTATTTTATTCTATTCTATAACGTTGGAATTTAATTTGAACGGCTTGGGTTGATATTTGAAATAAATTATTTTTTTGTATTGCACCATCTTGTAATAAATGTAAAATGTTCATCCTCATCATCTGATTTCTGAGAGAGTTTTCACCGTGCTGGTCTAATGCATGTTGACGGAATATATATGTATTTTTTTTAAGGAATAGAGGTGACAAACGTGTATACAGTCTACCTGATGGTAAATGGATGCTGTGGCCTATAAACAAACTACTTTTTTCCTCAATTAAGAATCAAATTGCAGATGCGCTGTCACTCCTGAGAACTGAGATGGAATGCCTCATTTCCAGTAAAAAGGGTATCCCGTTCTTTACACTCACCATACCAACCACAGCAGCATTGAGCTGCTAATTCACGCTGATATTCTGTGAGAGCGTGGTCTTATCCCGGTCGAGCCGACCCATTCCTGCTACAAACATCATATATCCCGCGTGAATCTACCACGTAATCATCGAAATATTGTTCTTGATTTCTCAAACATTCTTTAAGTGTTTTGCGTCACCACCGTCCATTTAGTATAGCATTTAACAATTTCATTAGTTCCGGCGGAGATGGAACCAAACTCGGATTGCTTATGTACTGTTAACTTTACAGCGTGAGCTTAATCTCTGGCCACAGCTTTTCTAATGACCTACATGAAATATATAAGTACATTCATTTAAATAACATTTACTTATATCTGAAAGAACAGCCTTAGAATAGTTTTATTAGGGTAATATTGTGTGCAGGAATCAGCTTAATAGAGTAGGTATCATACCAGTAGACAGCGTATGGGTTGTATAGCAGTTACTTGATTAGTAAATATCCTTGTATCACAACATATTACTACATTTTTCATTTAATAGCAACGAATAATGTAACAATACTATTATATTTCTGAATAAAAAGGAGGAAAATTTCCTAACAAAACTCATTCTATACAACGTACTCCATAGGAATTTAAATTTATGACAACAAAAAAGAACTTTATAAAACTCGTAAAACCGAAATTAAAAATTAATAGCAGGCTTAATGTATGAAAGGGTCCAAAAGCGTTGGCAAGTGGGCAGCGGGCTCAAACGAATATATGTATGTAAATAGGACGCAGAGTCGTCCGCCGTGTTTCTAATGTAGACTAATGTATTTTGTTATTTTAAAATGTATATTGTGTTTATGTATATTTTTATTTGTTTATAGAAACTTTATTTGTACTAAATTAACAAAAAGGCGAACTTCATGCCACAAGGCTCCAGCAGTTTAACTCCATGTTAAGCAAAATATGTAATAGGTGCAAAGAGCAAGCATGTAGTGGCAATAAAGGAGTTTCTGTTTCAATCATAAATATCTAAATGTATTTTTATATATTGTAAAATATGCCTAATAACTATACCAATAAATTATAAATTATATTTTTTATTTATTTGCTTTTTAAGGGAAACATACAGTACAATAAAAATACATTATAAAACATATAAATGTAATCCTAAAACCAATGAAGTTTCCACAGATATCTAATACATATTAAAAGCTTGCAACCACAATATGTTTAAAGATTTAAAAAAAAATTACTAAATGGTATTTATAATTAAACATTAAGTACTTAGCAGTTAAAAGTAATACAGAATAAGTGAAGCTACCAATTATAAATTAAGTTTTACAAAAAATACGTAAAATCCACCAAATACATCCTATCAAAAGTCACGACCCCCTCCACCAAATTGAACAAGGCTCACCGCCAAACCTATCGCCGTGGATCAGACAGAGGAAAATATACTTGGTTTAAAAAGTTATCTGCACTCAAAAATATGCTGTTAACCATACCGTACCATAACATCGATTTTAAGCTCAAATGCTCGTAGAGTTGCGCATCATAATTAAACATTCAATTTATTTACCTACTCTTATGGTTGATCGAGTTTTTAATTACCATAAATTGACCGCTCGCACTTCGAACCGAACGCGCACGCTGATCTTATTAAAAAATTAAGCTTTGTTTAATAAATTAAATTTGATATATTAGGCTCAAAAACTATCATTTGTTTTATTTTTAACAAACTGGGGTGACACATGAACTCTTAGGGCCGATCCTCATTTGCCGTTCACAGTTCGTTCTCGGTCCAATGTCGGTTTGATTTGATGTATTACTGGAATGGGATTCGAGCGAAACTTGACTGTTACAGATAGTATGAATGCACACACATATCATTTACTTGATAATATTTTATCAGACCGAGAATTGACCTAGAACGAACTGTGAACGCCATTATAATGAGGATCGGCCCTTAGTCCACTTGATGCTAAGTGGCTACTACAGTCAATGGACACCAGCAGCCAACTTGAAACAAGGCCTCAGATACCTCTGAGGACTAAGATGACTGTACCCTTCAAACTGGAACACAGTACTGCACGCATTTGGCGGTCGAAATATGTTTATTCATTTATTTTTTAAATATAGGTATATATTAAAAGCAAAATATAATAAATTATATAATAAAGCAAAAGTGCTTTCATATATAAATCACACGCGTAAATAACGTGGTAAATAGCATTTTACGCGGCAGATCTATACTGCAGCTATATTATGGTTTAGCAGTACAAATGAGTTGGATCGACCGGGGACTATACTCTCACAGAATATGTGTTAAATTGCAACATATAATACTGCAATGTCTTGTGTGGTGAGTTTGAATCGGAGACTCTTTTTTCTAAAATTAGGCACTCCATCTTAGTGCTCGGGGTTGATTACCCGCAATTGTCTTATCACCAAATTTTGAGAACCTCGGAGTCAGTGTGTTATTACGTACATTTGTAAATTCATATGCTAATGAAATTTTCGTCTCGCATCTCTCGAGAAGAAATGATGATAATATTTTCGTCAAGTCAAATGAAACATTTGACGCTTCATTTCATAATGAACTCCTTATATACCTCCTTATATATGGTTTCAATTGAATAAGTTTTTGGGGTTTTTGTTCTAAAGAAAAAATCATCGAAATTATCGTAAATCAGATAAGAAGTTGACGGATCACATCATAATCACACTTATTTCTTGTTTTTATATTTGCAAATAATTTGTGAAATTAACTCAATGTTATATAATATCATAACGACTTTTAGTAGTTTTATAAAAATGTACAGATTTAGCAAAAATGGCGATTTTATATTCAAGTAGCGTTAAAATTCCTTTTTGAAATTCCTCCTTTGTTGGTCGATTTAAGAAGATGCAAAATGTATTGTATAGAGGAATTTTGCTGTAAGAATATCTCCGCATACTTAAGTAGCTATACACGGGTGCACTCTATAAATCCATATGCATACCAAAGTAGCCCTAGATTCAATAAAGAAGAGAAACTTTATAATACGGATCAGAATACAATCCTTGGGACGTGGCCTCGTATAAGCGGGTAGCATAGCGGAATAGAGTGTGTAGAACTTTTGTATGGTAATTTATCTGTATGTATTATTATACAAGTGCATTGGTGTGGTGGCAGCAAAAATAGGTCGGCTCGACCGGGGAAGGACCATGCCCTCACAGAATACCAACGTAAAATGGCAGCTTAATACTGCTCTGTTTCGTATGGCGAGTGTAGAGAATCGGAGTGTATCCTCTTTACTGGAAACCAGGCATTCCATCGTAGAGCTTAGGTGACAACGTATCTGCATTATATATATATATATATATATATATATATATATATATATATATATATATATATATATATATATATATATATATATATATAAATATATATATATATATATATATATATATATATATATATATATATATATATATATATATATATATATACGCCACAGCACCGACTTTATATCAGGTGGACAGTGTGTTTATATCCTCAATTAAGAATCAAGTGTTCTTTTGTCAATCTTATTCTGAAAAATGATTATTCATCATTGTAGTTACATGTGTTATATACAACGGAAATTTCAGCCATGAGGATAACCTTGCATGAAATCAAAAGATCATATCCGTATGTAACATCTCACACCAGAGATTTCTCTTTCTTCCAAAGGCCCAAAGTCACACTACACTCTTACTCATTTATTTTGCTAATTAGAAGCGCTTACACTGCTCTGTACTAGTCTGAAAGGCATAGAGCCAATATAATTCCATCTCAGTCCTCAGAGGTGACGCGTCATTAAAGTTGACTGCAATGCAATGCCCACAGACTGCAGTGGCCACTTACCATCAAGTGGTTGTGAATTCGTTTGTCACTTTGGGTCTATAAAATAAATTAAGGCTGCTTTTTTCAACTCGATTATTAGGGATTTACGAATAAAAACGACAGACGTCGATTTTTATAGTAAAAATAGAAAATCAAAAATAACACGAAAAGAAACAGAAAATAAAATCAACAAATAAATAAGTACATTATCCGAAGAGTCTTTTTGTGAGATATAATTTATAGAATATAACGGCTTCTTATGGTATCACTTTGGGCACTTTGGAGAGAGATAAATCCCCTGTGTGAGATGTTACGTGCGTAGACACTTTGAAAGTCTTTCATTTCATGGCGTCTTTAGAGCCGGAGTAGTCAGAGAGAGAGAGAGAGAGAGAGTAGATCAGAGACGACTGAACTGAATAAATGGTGCTTATTTGAGTATCTGCGAGATGACTTTATCTTTGGGCCATTTGCTTTAGAGATTATGGGTCCGTGGGGTCAACGCGCGGCGGTATCTTTGGCTACGGCGACGACTACTTACGAGTATTAAAACAGACGATACGACATAGTAACGACAAAATAGCTAAATAGACTTTTGCTGCCCAAAGTCCGTATGGCCATTTTACGAAAAACTTAGTAATTTTAATTTGTTTTATGAATTATATTGTTTTATAATTAACACTTTTTCAATAAATATTCCTTCGCGAGCTCGCATAAATAATGCTCCTAATCAAGTAGATTCATATTGTTAAGTTTTTGAAGTATGAGATATTTTGAAGGTATTTTTATCCGTTACATTTCAATTATTAATCCTCCCTCTCACAATCTTCACAAAACGCACGCACTATCCCTGCCACTTCTAAAGACCATTACTGTCAACACCATTTTATGTTAATAATAATAAAAAGTTTATTATTTTCTCTCACAAATTGAGTAATTAACATAAAAATACAACTTAATATTAATATGCTACAAATAATTTGTGAGAGACTGGTGTGATTTAAGTTATCATGAGAAAGAACTTGAGAAAAACAGATTTTACAATGACTATAGATGGCTACGACGACGTCGTCTACTGATTGTCTCAAAGTGATTCCATCAATCCCTCTCTATCAGCCTTACCATTAATTTCCTCAAAGCCATCTTTCAATCGCCATTGTTGCCACTACAGAAATCGTAAAAATAGGCCCCCTCACACATAAAAAGAAAGCAGCAAAACAAAAAAGTGAAAAAAAAAAAAAAAAAAAAAAAAAAAAAATTTTAAGAAAGGAAACACCCCCCAACAATCGTATTACGATTTCTGTGGTTTCCACGCTTGGCAGACGTGTTTATTGGTAACCGGAGTTTTTAATTTTCTAGTTGTTATGAGGGAGACGCTGTCCGTTTCCGTCTGTCGCCTATTATATACTCATGGGGCGATCTTGGATGCGATAATAGATATTCTTACACCGCCACGCGTACTAATTAAAAATTTGTTTTACTGCACGATTATATTCATTACCAACTTTACTGATCCGTATTACTTTCTTCTATTTAACCGCCCGCACTGCAGCCACACTGGTATCCGCTAAATTCGCGACAGCGTTGTCGTCACGGCAACACAACATTTGTATTAAAAGTTCCCGCCACGAGCCCCACAGGAGTAACTCGCTCCGCTTTATTATTTATTGCCCGGCATAATAAGTTCCGCGCCCGACCCTTATTTGTTTTCAACTCGTTACGCGAAGATTTGGCCTAAATTCGAAAACTCGATTATTTATTCATTTCGGTTTCGAACAATAAGGTTTTCGCGATTAAGGGTTGTTAGGCTGTTAGGACAGCTCTTATTAATATTATAAACACAATCACTTTCACCGTCATCCATTGTGGTAATTTGTGTTTGTAGGAGTTTGCCTTTGTACCCACGAATTTTCGGTCAATCTATTTCTGCCATGTCACAAATTAGTTGTTTGGACTGATTCCAGGCGCTAATTTTCACCATCGCACATCCATATGATCATACCATCTGAATGATTGGCGGTCCACCACTGTACGATTTATTAGGAGTTCGCTTCCGCACACAGCTTCCTTGTGAAGTCGACTACCATTAGCGATTTTTCCGGATCGATGCGACTTAGGAAACTTCAAGAAAAGAGCCTACTTTGGTGTTACATTTATTCATGCTTGGGTGAGCCGCATGCTCGTTTACCGCCGCAAAAAAATAAAAAATAAAAAATTTATTAAACTTAGTATATACAGCATGAGGTATAAAGGCGAACTTAATGCATGATGCATTCTCTACCAGTTTCTCTGTGAAATTCAAAGGTCAAAGAAAAAAAATTCAAAGGAAGGTCAAAGAATGGTCCTGAGCCACCTGCATTGGTTGACTCCAGGGGTGGACCTTGAATTTGTGGGGGCCTGGGCTGACATTACTTGGGGCTCTACCAAATTTATCAAACTAATCAAGTCAGAAAACTGTTTTCTATATTAATCTATACGGTCCGGAAATAATTATATGACTTTTTATACGTAAATAATAACTGTATGACATTATTGCATAATAAATTAAAAGCTTATGTATAGTTATATTAAATAAATTATAAAGACTTTTCTAGATTTTTGGACTGCAAATTCCTTTATTTGTTCATCACATTGTCAGTGCTTTGTTAAGTCACAATTTATGGAAAGAACTTATAAACTATTTAGTCGATTGTTCAACTTGGTTGAACTATATTTGTTTTCTATATTCGACATTCTGGAGATACAGCGCTCCGCTTCACAGCTAGTGTTTAATGACGCTAAAAATCTATAAAATAGTAAAGCAATTTGGGAAAACATCCACAAGTTTCTCTTAATTTATTAGCATAAACATTTCATTGCAAGAGGTGTAAGACTAGCTTAGACTTCAATAAGATTTTAACTCGACTCACACATCCACTAAATATTCACTACGTCATCTGTATCTGTTTTCATTATTGTTGTCTTGATAATCCATTAAAAATTTGAATTTATTATTATATGCTTTATGGACTTGGCATCTTCTATTTAAATCCAAAATCCAAAACAGCTTATCCAACGCAAATTTAGCGTGTCTCTTTAAAAATTTTGACTCGTTTGACTTTAACTGAAAAGTTTGAAATAATTATTCTCTTGTTTGTATGTCACTGTATTCTGCTCAGACTCTAGTATTTAAGTTTTTAGCTTTCTCCTCGTATATCTTTAGTTTTTGATCCGATTGGTAGCGTATGCTACTCACGAACTCTTTTAATGGCATAATTAACTTGTTGCCTTCACAAATATCCTCTCTAAAATTTCTTCCAAAAAAAATAGTATCGAGTTTAGCCAATTTATAAAATAAATTTCGTGCCTCTTTTCCAAAATTAACTCTGTCATCCTCATTTCCACTAAAACTCATGATATTTTCCTAATATCATCACAATTATTTTTGAAGCTTTGACAGCTATTGTCTTCAATGGGGGCTGGGGGCCCTTAATATTGTTACGAGCTTGAGGTTCGTGACAATAAAAATTGCCGATAAAATTACCTAAATTAACACTTTAATTTACTTTACACAAATTAAAACTTAAAACACTAATTATTAAACACACTAATTCACTTTATTCCGCTCCGAAGCTTCGCTTGTCTCGCCAAATCCAATACTGCCCCGATCGCATCTTGCAGCGCCTATATATACAAATTAGCAATGAAGCATCCGGAATATTCAAGTAAATGCGCGCAAAGCGACGAGTGTTCGAGTGTAGATTTTCTAGAAACTTAGTTCTTCGGTTTGAGACTAGATGGCGCTGTCGATTGAAAGATTTGTGATGTCATTTTCTACAAAGCTCCCCTTGCTCTCGTTCCTGACACTAGATGGCGCTAGTGTATGACGTTGACTTATTCACGCAACAATATCCACAGGCCGTGGGCTGTAGCCCAAAAAGCCTGTATATAGATCCGCCACTGGTTGACTTCCTGTTATATCATTTATTAGTCAAAATTCAATCCAGAAATATGCAATAAATAAAAAAGTTTCAAAACAAAGCCCATTACAGGCAATTTGACTTTGTGCGCGTAAATATACCTACGCAATAGTAATCAGCGAGTTGTAAAATTACGCACTAATAACCACTTCAAACTCTGCCAGGAGGCGGTGAAACTAGAACATTTTTCCTCTAACTGTACAGTCGCGTGTGGAAGGGACATTAATCGGCTTTAACGCCGACGGCACGTTCCATGCCGATATATTTAAGCTTTTGGGCTGCATTGCAGATACGGAAAAAATGACTGGAATAAATAAAGAAAATTTTGCTTTCTCTGATAACGGCATATTGGTAACGTGGAAACGACAGAATCTCCCTTGTTCTACAAATGTTTTAGTGAAAATGTCACGAGGTCAGCTGTGGGACCTGTATTGGCTATTACCATGATTTTTACTTTTTTGGAGATACTTTAATCACAATTATCATTATCGCCATTCTTACAGCCAATCAAAATTTCACTGTTGAACGTAGGTCTTCCTCTTAGATTTTTTTAGTTATTTGCCAAGATATTTGCCATAGTTGCAACGCTTGGTACGTGTTTTAATATTGATTCATTCTTTAATCCTGATTTCGTTTTGTAGCAATACCCTAAAATATTATATTTTAAATTAGTTTTATAATCGTAATAATCAAACACAATGCTACGTCTTCAGTTTGTTTGAAAATTTATGTGAATTTTTCATATATATTTCTAGAAAAACTGTTTCAGTACAACATGTCAATTATAATTATTATTAGGCATATATCAGATCGGATATGGACCATAGTCATAAGACTTAAGCCGTGGTAATTTTTAATTTCCGACATGTATATATTTAAATTCAGTTCTCATAACAGGCAAACAATACTTAGCTCTAATTAAATTAAAACAACACTGTATAAGATCCATAAAAAACTTCTTCATCTTTTTTCAGAGAAACTCAACAAGCTCCAACATTCAAGCAAGTTTTGCATCACATAATTCTTACGTGATAGAGGCACGCTGCAGCTATAATAATAATATTTAAAAGAGTGTGCTCCATAGCCAAGTCTTTGTATTTGAGCAACAAAATAAAGACGGCTTATTATATAGTATTATTTGCTGATGATACTTCATTAATTTTCAAATTGAAACGACAGTTATTAAATTACAACGAAGTAAATAATGCTATAGCTAAGTTAGTCAATTGGTTTAATGTTAATAATTTGCATTTAAATTGAACTAAAACTAAATATATGAAATTCGTAACTTCGAATGTCAAACATGTTAATACTAATGTAATTTTAAATGGGGAGGAACTAAGTCTTGTAGATACCATCATTTTTCTTGTAATCACACTAGAGCTTCAATGGCTCCCCCATATATCAAAACTAGCTAGCAGACTTAGTTCTGCAGCATATGCTGTAAAAAAGATTAGAACTCTTACTAATTTTGAAACAGCTAGAATAGTTTACTTTAGCTATTTCCATAGCATTATGTCGTATTTGCTATGGGGACACGCGACTGACACTGAAATTATATTTGTTTTACAGAAGAGGGCCATTAGAGCAATATGTGAATTAAAACCAAAAGAGTCGCTCAGACAAAAATTTAGGGAAATTAATATATTAACTCTGACCTCTCAATATATTAATGAAAATATCATATACGTACACAAAACTAAAAGTAGTTTTTCAAAAATAAGTGATGTTCATTCTATAAATACTAGGAATAGACACAAGCTAGTAAGTAGTACTAGTTATTCGACTCCACCGTGTCAGTAATTCATTCTTGGGGCGATGTATATTCTTTTACAACAATCTCTGAGAAAATACACAAAATTTGACATACACAAAGTTCAAAAACTTTATTAAACTAAGTTTGTATAAAAAGGTTTTATAATATTAAGGAATTTTATGATGGGAAGGCTGATCGCTACCGAGCTATTTATAATTTGTTTTGTTTTGTTAATTGTATACATGATTGTAGGCTATTATTTGAAAAATAATAGTCCCGCTGGGTTTCTTGCTGGTTCATCCCAGGACAGATGTTCTTTTTGCGAACCAGTGGTAAATGAAAAAATTGACTTACAATAAGTATTGTTTATAATCTATATTAAATAAAAAAGTTTCTGTTTCTGTTTCTGTCTCAAGTTGTAGCTCTAATGAGTCGACTCGAGGGGGAGGGCTACGCTCTCATAGAATACCAGCATAAAATAGCAGCTTAATGATACTGTGTTTCGTATGGTGAGTGTAGAGAACCAGCGACCCTTTTTATTGGAAACGAAGTATCCCATCCTTGTCCTCTGGGGTGACAACGCATCTGCATTTTGATTCTTAATTGAAGATAAATGTAGATGTCTTTGGGCCACAGCATTAACTTACCATCAAGTAAACTATGTGTTCGTTTGGCACCCTTATTCTATAAAAAAAGCAGTATAAAGCTACAGAATGTTTAGGAAAAAATCTACTCAACAGAAAGTTATTGTCACTAAAATAAATTTACTTGCGCTCGTATCGCTACACGAACGTCAAACTTTACTGGAAACGAGGCATTCCATCTAAGTCCTCGGGGATGACAAGACATTTGCATTTAATTCTTAATCGAGAATGTACGCGACAGCATACTTTCCATCAGGTGGACTGTATGCTCGTTTACATTCGTGATACAAACTTGAATGACAAACAGATAGTAGATAGCCACTCTTTAAATATACCAATGTCTTTAATAATTAAAATGACAATACAATTACTTTTCTTGTTTTATATTATGTCAAATAGATGAGTTAATGACGGTAGCCGAGACGATGATCATTTGCAATCGGTTTTCTTAACAATATTTAGTTTTTAGAATTTCACAGCAAGGGGAAGATCGAATTCTGGGTTTGCGAAACAAAATGGAAAGTAATGAAAAAGGACTTGTCGTGATTGCTTGGAAATTAGCAAAACAAGATGAAAAGATTTATAAAGATGAAGATGATAAAGAAAAATAGAATATGATACCTACATATAGTGGAACTAAATTGAAATGAACAGGCTCGGCAAGTAATGAAACGTCATCAATCCAAGTCATTTGCCTAGCTATTTGATCAAATGACTGAATATTATTCAGGCCGCTAGTTGAACGGCGCTGTTTAGTAAAGAGCTTAGGCTGTTGATTGAATGACTGATTAAGCTAGTTGGCTACGACATATACATTACAAAGAATCCTAAAATCAGTTTAATACGATCAATCTGACGCGCGTACATATTACTTCAAATAACACTTATCTAACCCAATGGCAAAGTGTAACAACGATCATCTCCCCTATCTCATCCCCTGACAATCGTTGAAGACGATTTAGAATATAGTAACAGAATACTATAATCTACGCTGTTTCAAGAGTCCTATACTTTCTGTAACACAAATCACTGTACTTCTTCTTGGTCTCTCTCTTTTTGTAGAAAGAATTTGTAAAACTCCTCTCCGCACAAAAGTTTGCTGGAAGAAAATTCTATTAGTGCTAGTCTTGCCTGGCCCCATAGCGGCCGAATTTAAAGGCCGCGCAGGAAGGCGCACCTCGTGTTCCGTTACGCCTTACCCAAAGAAAGAGAATGGGGATGAGTAGTACTCTCCCGAAGAAGGGCTGCCTTGAAGCTGCTGACGCCGATGGGGTCGAGGATGTGTGCGAAAGCGTTCCCGTAACCCTGCCAATATACGGCGAAGGTGAAACACCATAGGGTTTCAGTCGGTGCGAGTCCGACATATCCCCTCCTTGCCCCCGCGAGGCGGGTATGCGTCGGCATTTCCCCATGATAAAAGCATACGTTTTTACCTATATTATCCATATTATAGTTTATATATTTAATTTACGTAATAAAATAAATAAAAATATGGCGGCTGCATTACCAGATGTCTCGCACCTTCCTTGCTACTTCCCGTCGTCATTCTGTTATTTGCAACTCGTGGACCCTTTTGACCTTTCCCATAGCCGCTTTTAACGACACCCACGAGACATATTGATGGCTGATAAATTCTCTTACGCCGCCACAACAAGCCATGTAACAGTATACAATAGTTATTAAACACGTATGAATTCAGCCTACACTTTTACTACATATATGTAGGTAGGTACGTTATCAGACGCTTGCAGCCGTATGGCCTAAGAAAGTTCTCGGCCATCCCCCAAAAGTAATATATATATATATAATGAAACAATTGCTATCTAACTATCGATAATTTGGATCGCGTCCAGACGTGCGTAACGCTACTTTACGATGGCTGGTATTGCCACGATAAGGGTTTATTACACGTTAACGATTCCACGCAATTATTGCTGGCTATTGCTGTAGGGAACATCGCCAACGAAATACCTTAATTCTTTTGTGGATTTACCATCATGAAAATATCCTCAGTACAGCCCATCATACATTCAATGATAAACAAAGCCTCATCTAAAGAAAGTTAACCACAATACACGGTCCAGAGCCACATGCATCCATCAATTCTCTTCACTAGACTATTGTCGTATTTCACATATGTAACAACAAATTTAGTCATCTTCTTGTTATCACTTACACTTAGACGCCAAGAATCTCCTTGCCTAACTAATATAATTACTAATAAAAACTAATACCTTACTTATAAAGATAAGAATGTGAACTTTGTTTATTGTTAAATCACAACTGAACTTAGTCTCTAACCAAGAAATATCCCGCTGTTTGCATTTCAGAATCTTATAAAAACATCTAGTCAATATAAAAACAATAACTCGAGGCGTAAATACGCGGGTAAAATGACTTAACAGGAAATAGATCAAAAACAATGAAATATATTACAAGCTAACAAGACGGAATGATGATATAAGTCTAACCCAGAACATTTCTTCTCCATCAGATTACACAATTTATAGCCGGCCAATGCCACTTTGTCTTACCGGTACGTTCATATTGTCGGTTACTCTGATTCTATTTCCGATGCCTTCGCTTCGGATTCCACAGCTTGTTGAGCGACTTTGCGCTTCCTCACATGTCTAGCTGTAAAGGGCTGGGTCTCTTTTGTATGAGAGTTACTTTCAACAAGCTCTGGTTTAACACTTTAGCTTAAAAACTTTAAAAATGCTGGATTTGTATTGCAATGTATAATTAAATTAAATTAGACTATGTTTTATCATGTTTACTTGACTGTATACTTCTTAACGGAAATTTGCTGCGTAAATTTCTTTTTTAATTTTCTGAATTAAGTTTTATTCTAGCTGCTGTAGCTCTTATAGGAATTAAGCTGTTATAGGCTGCTATATGTACCCTGCGACGATATGTACGTACTACAAAGATCATTTTGATGTCAACGAAATAAGTGAATTAGCCTGTTGATGGAATTACACCATCAGAAACACACAGGAAGTCGATGAAAGGCATGCTGTACGTTAGTTTATAGAACCGTGGTAGCTAAAGAGCGGAAAGCCCTCACTTCGATTCCCGCCGGCACCAATTAATCGCAATTTTAAATTGCTATTATAGAATAATTGTAAGAGAACTTATCTTCTTTCTCAGTCCGGTAACTGGTGGTTATTTGTCTCTACCGTTGACGTCATCTCTATGCATAGCAGGCGAATTAAAAATTTTAATACAAAATTAGCCGCACCTCTCATGCTGCTCACCAGCGCTGGTCTGGGTAAATTATGCCGGCGTAAAGTGATGGTTATACCGCCATCTGTCTAAAGTCATAAGATCTTACTGGCATTCCCCCTGCCGGGTCTTACTACACCAACTGGACGGAATTGAGTGATGTATTCATTTCATTCGTTTTTTACGCGTTATTAATAAATTGCATTCACCTTCATGATGATTCACAATTTTATTAACTTTTATAAATCAGTACTACTTGCCTACTTGATGATAACTGGTGATGTAGCCGACGAAGAAAAGAATCACGCAAATAGGCACATTAGTGTCTTACCACCGCCTGCCACAACATCTGTGGGTATTTAACAGATGGATAAAAATGATGTTATACTGCCATCTATCGGGAGAAAATCGCAAGAAAATCCTAAGAAATTAGACTACGTCTATGTGCAGCTGCGGCGCATACGCAGGCTATTATTTTTTTAAGCGATAATACTCTTTTCACATCTTTTTGCCAATAAGGACCATTTGAAATGTACTTGTACTGTGTAATATACGGTCATTAGTATGAGCATTTCCTGCCTGCATAAAGGATATCTGTACTGATTTTTACTATGTTTTATAACTTTATCATAATATCATTATTAATTACAGTTGCTTTTCAGTGTAATTATAATACAACCATTCCAATTCCAAACCAATACCACAACTACGCAGTAAAAAGTAAAATAAAGAATATTTTTTCAAAAATTCCATTTTCGAACGTTAATATAGCAATCGAGTAACAATAAAATTTTATTAGATCACTTATCCTATAACATTCGTATGTCGTCGAACCGATTAAACGCCGAATCTAGCCATTCCGAGCGTTACACATTTCCCGAAAGAATTACTCGCGACAATAAAAAGTTAATAGACGTTTCAATTTATGTCACTTTTACGTTGCGCCACGCTCCGTTTTACGGAAACAAAATGCAGTTTGTAATTTCACCGCCAGGGGGCATTGCTGGCGAACAATGGAACTTTACGTTTCTTTTTTCAAATTTTATTACAGGCGCCATTGTCGCGATCAAAGGACGGCTTAATAAAATGTGTGCCTGGGGCTGGACCGACTATTCGATTTTTATGTATTAATAGATGTAAGCACAAAAAAGGAATTCCTTGATGATAAAATAGTTTATGGCAGACTGTAAAGTGAGAGTAGCTGTATACGAAAGTACAGTCTTAAACTCTGTTTATGGACATTTGTTTATTTAGAGCAAACGGTTATTGTGATGTTCTAAACATGTCATCTCGTAAATGCGATGTCATGAGTTGGAACATCTCGTCTCTGATGCCGTAATGCTCAAGATTTTGCAGTAATATTTCATGATCTACTAAGTCAAAGGCGGAACTAAGATCGAGATATAATCTTTCTACTTTTTTTTTACATTTATATTACTAATGACATCGCCAACCAGAGCACAATCGCATCTCCCTTCTCATACCCGTATTGTCCAAAGTTCAGTACTTTTTTAGTATTTAAATGAGAGATAAGACGCAATTTAATGAGTTTTTCAAAAAATTTTGACGATACGCTTGGTAACGATATCGGTCTGTAATTATTAGGGTCTGTTTTAGGGCCATTTTTATGGATCGGATCTTAGTTACTTTAAGTTGCTCAGGAAAAATGCCTTTATTAAAACAACTGTTAAAATATATTGCAAGTGATTCTGCTAGTAAGTATGTAAAAGTTCTCCTTTATTACTGTTATTGGTATATCGTCATACCCACATGATTTCTTCCGTTCCATACTTCTCACTATTGTGTTTTTTTCAGTCGGTGTTATCGACCTAAATTAAATTTCGTCATCTATTCTGACTGTGCAATCCTGTAATGTGCAATGGGCTTACCCCGAATTACTAATTGATACAGTATCAATTACGGGAAATTGTTCTGAAAGAATATTTACTGTTTCATAAGGGTCTGCGGTCTGCTATTATTTACTTGCAATTTAAGTTATTCATTACGCGGATTTTTAGTTTTATTCCTATGTTGGTTTACAATTTTACATTTAGATAAATGTCCTCTCATATATAGATAGGTTTCGATGAATGAGCTCTCAATTTCTGCTAGTCGTGACTTTTTAGCGTTTCTGATCACTTTGCGATAAATTCTTACGTAACTAAGATTGCGATATTTGACAACAGAATTATCTTCCGAGTCTCTGTGAGAGCAAACCAGCAAATGTTTCATTTGGCTGGATGTTTTAATACCTTTTGTTATCCAGTTCAATTTAACACGTCTCGCTGCACAAACATTTTATACTTGTTTGATAAAACTACTGTCAAATATTTCTTGATTTTTTTCCAAAAATTTATCAATTACGGTATCCCGATTAACTTGAATGAGTTGTTTCTGAAAAAGCTGTTGTTTCTGGCGCTGTATGTTCTTCTTTCTATTTGTAAGAATTTATTTTTGTTGTTATAAGCTACAGTATTACCTACTAACAACCTACACGAAAGAGCAGCATGTCCATCTCCTAAGCCATTGCGATCAACTTCCACAGCACCCAGACATTCAGATGGCAAATTAGTTTTTATGTTGCCAAACATGATTGCGCCTCACCACGGCCAAAAGTTGCCGAGCTGATCATAGGTTGAAAGCCATAACAAGTAAGCAGCGTTAAGAATTGATTACTACAGTATTCATTTCTAAGCAGATTTACATTAAAGTCCCCACATTTTACATAGAGGATCCAAATAACTGTCCTAACAAGAGCTCCATTTGCGTTACAAAAATTATAGTTATTTTTCTTAGGATAACGATAATAACAGAGAATATTTAAGAAGTATCATTAACAACACTAACTTCAAAATATTCTCTTCTATATAAATTTTCACAGCATGAAAGCTTCTTGGATTTTATATCTTTATCACTAAGTATGAGAGTAGCACCCGTCTTCATACTCTATCTGATGTTGTAAGTAGTAAAAACAAAGTTTGGGGTATTCAAATTTAAAACATTAGTATCATTCAAGAAGTGTTCACTTATACATAAATAATGGAGTAACTATTGTAGGCCATTGTTTACGCCAAATTGTGGCATTTTAAAACTTGCAAGGCGCTAGCCTCGGGCGCGGAACCGGTTTGACGGGTCGAGCCGAGCGGGCGTCGACCGTGCCCAGTCAGTCTGGTAGAATCTTTGTGCGCTGCGGCCGTGCCGGTGGGGGGGTCGGGAAATTAGTCTAGAATACTCGATTGGACGCGACGGCTGTGTCGATTAGAGGTCGCGAGTTACATAAGAATTGCTACGTCGCATTACGACGGCCTCCATTGTGTTGTTTTATTTCGTTAATATACGTGACAACGAGGCTTTTTGTTTGAGTTTTGAGTGACTATTTTAACTTCGATTGCCATTAATTTGCATCGACGCGTGGCTTGTGTTGTGTTTTAATATCGTGCTAAGGAATCTTGCTTTATCGGTTGAATGCTAAACTTTGTGATCCGGGTGGAGATTGCGCTCGATTATAGTTTGTGCTAAGTGACGATAGACTGTGTTCCGATAACGGCAGGCGCCTTCTAAAGTGATTGCGCCTTGTGAAGCGTGGTTCTGCTGAACGATTACATCGGTGACGTCAGCTTACATTACACACTTTCCTACACCTCTCACACATATCATTTACTTGCCCATGACGGCGCCTTGTGGTCGACCCTACACCTGGAATTCGGTACGTTTGTGTTTCCTTATACAGCCGTTATAAATTAATTATCCATAGGCCATTGGGCCCTCCCCTCGGTTGCTATGGCCCTAATCCTGTCGACTTTTGTCGGGGTAACTGAGGGCTGTAACAGCCATCTAGATACAGTTCTAACTCGTTTTCTACATTAAATTGGTCAAAAATTAATACAATTATATTTGACAATCTTCTGGCGTTTTGATGTGTTATTTACTATCATTTTCCGTTTCGTTTCTTTTATGGTACATCAAGGATATATTTCGGTTCTCGTATTTCTATTTGTCTGTCTAACCGGGAATCAATTATTTCTGGTAGTAAACAATTAAAATAAAACATTTTCAATTTATTCTCCATTTTACGCCAAAACTCTATATCTTCCTCAATGAATTCAATTTTCATGTCTACTTCAGTCCAAACAGCAAATATGCAAATTTTTCGTCGTGTGACGTGCAGGTGGCCTTGTGCCTGATAGTACCAGTCATGTATTTTATTTATAAGAATATTACCATCCTTATCCCGTTTCCAAAAAATTTTTTTTCCTCTTATTCTATCGTCAACGCTCATTCTTTTTTAGCTGAGTGGGGACATTTTATTTCAACGATTTTGTTGTCGTCCATAATCCCATCTGGACTATCTCCTAAAAATGACAAATCTGTGTGAACAAATAATCCGCATATTTTTATGGAAGTTTTAAGAAGTTTTTCCAGTTGTTCCCGTGCGATATGTTCATAATTTTTACCATGTTTAATTGACTTGACATGATCTAAATTTTGTTCCATCAGAATGTTTTTTACCAAAGGTCCACATTTTATCATCTCTCGTTTGCACATCTTTCCGAAAATGGATGCCGTGAGCCCCAACTTCCGCTCTTGACGCCATTCAATTGAATCAGCCTGTAAAATTGTTATTCTTTCTAGCAAGTGGCGATCTTCATCGGATAAAGTTATGTTTTTCATATGCTCCATTTTGGCAAAATCAAAATCAGGTTCACTTATATCAGGTTTTTCACGATTCGCCATAATTTTTGTCTTTACGATCGTTAGTCAGCTTTTTTTGTCGCAAATGACTTATATACCTGTCGCTTTGCTGATCTCCTTCCCTCGATATTTTTTGTCCTTTCCAGACGTTTCATTAATTTATTCGGGCTCCGGAACAAAATTTTTTTACTCAGGTATGTAACTGGCTGTTTTGAATTAAAAGAAACTACTGATGCAGCACATCGACCGCTATACGACCGCCAGCTCGAGTAGTTAATTCTCTTTCCGCCAATAAACTTTGCTATTACGTTATTAAATATTTCAGCGATATTGCTATTTACATTGTGCATTAGGCTTGTGGCATTGTTCACCAATCTCGAAAGAATTTTCAATATGGCAGTAAATATAAAACCACCTTCATTGCTTTTCATAGCTGGCACTAAATTTTCTTCTATTGACGATTCAGTTAAACTTTTGCAATAGTACGGTTTACAAGAGCTATGATTGCCAAAAACGTGGTGTGGCCCGTTTAACAAATCTTGTTTCAGTTCCAGAACTTTTTCAGCAAAAGTTTTATTATCTTGAGCTTTAACGTGTTTCACGGCAGCAGTAACTGAACGTCTTAATCGTAGTAAATTATTTTGGATAGCTTTTCGATACTTTAATGGGTAGGTTGTATTTTTGGTCAGCTCATCAAGTTTTGTACAATAATTTCTTAATAAATGACTTGTACATTCAATCTTTTCAACCAGTAGATTACCATAAGGTTTTGCTTTTTCAATATTTTTGTGTGTGCTGGCATCACTATCTGCTATCAATCTAAAATATATGAGACCGTGAGATTCCATTGATGTTTTAAAACCTTCAACTAAAGCTGTTGATTCCATAGCACTTGAAGAACCAGTATAGTTTTTAAAGCATATGTGTTCTGGTACTTGAATTTTTTTATTTTCAGCTCTAGTACAAACCATACAATATTTGTTTTTGACCGCCATGTAGAGAACTTTCTTTGTCCTGTAGCCTATTATAACTGCCGCGCCTGATAAAGCATTGTAGTTTTTCCTATATGATCGTTTGGACCAACAGCCATCAGCAACTACAGTCATCAGCGGAACTCCATTTACATCTACTTCCCCATTGAGAACAGCTAGATTGTGTTCTTCCTTTGCTGCTTCGCTCATGCATTTTTCTTTAGCAAGGTCCCATAGTTGACACACTTTATTATGAGATTTTGTGTATAGCTTGTCTGACATACTGGGAATATTAAGGGAAGCAGACACTTGTTCTAAGCCAGAAAAACTTGTTCCTATTGACATAAAACTAGCCACAGCATCATCATGAATATTGACATCAGCAGGGCTATCAGGTTTTTTACTGTTTATTAATTCTAACTTTTTTTCCACAAATTCGACAAACGAATTAGAATTTTGATATAAACCCTTTCCTGACCTCTTTAGTGAGTCTTAAAAAAGTGAAGTCACAACCTAGAGCAGAGTTGTGATTTGAGATATCACGTATTTGATCCAAAAGGTATTCAAAATCCACTATTCTGTTTCCTTCTACTTTGATATCCTCTTCACGTTCGGTTTCATTTTCTAATATAAGTTCGGAATCTGAATGCTCCTCATGTTGGATTTCATTTTCTACTGTAAGTTCTAGATGTTCCAAGGAATCCTGAAAATTATTAAAAATAAACGTCAGTATTTTTTAACTTCAAACTAAACGGGTGTCTATGGTTTACACTATTGGCGATATAAAATGTTGCGGATGAAATTACTAAACTCTACAAAATCTTTATAATCATTTTAAAATTGATTTATAAACTGACATGCGAAACGTGTAGAACTTGTCGAGACCTCTCATTTGAGACCAAACACTAGGAGTTTATCGCCATTAGTTTACTAAGTATAAAAAAAAACAAAATGACGTGAGAAACGAGTAGAGCTTGCAAGTTATAGTCAAAAATAAAGTTATAATAGCCTATTTTGATACAAATTTGCTTTTTTATTCCTGCATTCCTTCCTTCCGGCTGCTAGAACGGCCTTGGTACGTATTATAGTAAGCCATATTTTATTACTTAATAACTTTGTTATATAGCACTTACGTGATTAATTTCTTCAGAATCATTTTGGCCAATTTTGACAGAAGCCTTGTGAGAAATCTTTTTAAACCTAGCACAATTTTTTTTTTAAATATCTTTCCTTACGCTTCCCCATTTTTTCTACAACAAATTATAAAAAGTATTATATTTGAAAAAATATCGATATATATTTAAATGATAAGTAATAAACAAAAAATTCTAATTAAAAATATTACAAAGTGAATTAAATCAGAAAATTGAAAAAAAAATGACTTACTTTACTTTACTTTACGCCGTCTGCAGAACAATATGATACGTACGTATGACGTACACAAATAGATCGCGAAATTTGGCTAAGGCACGTCGCTTCGCAAATGGACATGACCTCTCTCTGAGTTCCCGCGGCGACTGATTTCCCGAGTGCGCGTGCGTTGGAATGTATATTCAAATTCGGAGTTCATATATAAAATGTATGGCGAATTTGGGACGCTTTTTAGAAAATTCATAACTAAATCACGAAGCCAAATATAAAAAATGTAAAACGGACGAATTGTGGTGCATAGGTTGTTGATTAATATTAATTCCATGTTTTGAATTAATTGAACTAATTTCGATAAAAATTTAACTAAACGGCAACATACCATTTTTAGGATTTTGTCTAACTTTATGAATTTTTAAAACAGAAACTAAAGATATTTATTATATTTTTGCTTCGGATAAAGTTACGTACATTCTTAGTGATGTTTAATAAATAACTTTCCTTATATTACATTATTGTAACCATAAAGGATAATTTCTCTTAACAGTGACTATCGTTTTGAAGTATTTTGCTCGATGGGCTCTTAAGTTATTTATGTAAATCAAACAACTCGGCTATATCTTCATATTCCAACAAATTCATATTAGGCAATCACAGAGATAAGACTGATCGTTTAAAAAATGTTTAGTATTATTAAAAGCAAAAAGAATAATGACAGAAAAGTAGAAAGACCGACACAGACAACACAAATAATGACAGTGATGATAATCAAAGAATTAACCTTACATTACAGCCTATAAAAGTCCACTACTGAACATAGGCCTCCATCATCCCTCATGGATTGCCTCATAGAGGGGGTGTGAAGGCACCTTTACAATAGTCTCACATGAGTGTTAATGATGAGTGTGAATTATAAAAACTTTCACTGCTTTAATTTTACGACAATCAGTACGCATGTTTCAACTTTAAATTGCAATTTGTCCCCACGGTATTCACCAAGTAGCTTACAAAAGCAAGTGTCACATGGCATAGTAACAGACACGTCGTAGTACTCGAAACTTTTCTTATTATTACAATGCATTAATATATTTGCTATTAAGGGACTGTTCCACAGCATCTGGGGAGTTATTCGTAGTTGCTATTTGACGTTTCATAAACCTATTTTTACCTAAATACGTTTGTAATAGAATTATGCTGATGTTTTTCGCTGGCATTCTGTATGATAGGTCCTTCCTCAGTCCAGCGGACCCATTTGTACTGCAGTCATAAGTAGCTGCAGTGCAGCTCTATCACAAATAATACTTACCTGGAAATTTCTGCCGTTTGCGCTTCAATGTTCCGGTCTGAAGGGTTATAGAAAGCCAATATAATTACAGACTTTACTGCAACTAACTGTACTGGCTTACCGTGCAACGCTTCTGTAACCTTCTTTATTGAAGCAGGTTTCCTTGGACTGCGGTGGCCAATTACAATCAGGTGGACTACAAGTTCGCTTTCACTTCATTTTTATAAAAACAGCAGCCATCGTTACGCGCTACGCGATCTAAAAGCTCTACGTAAACGTTGTAGACACGGCTACGCTTGCGGTGCAAATGCAAATCAAGCGAAATGACCGCGCCTGAATTGTTGATGACCTCCCTTACAACCTACGAAATGCACAATACGCGTTCGATCGCCACCGCTTCGCCTTTCTAATGTAAACTTTGCTTCGTTACCTAATGGATATTCGGTGCTTTCGAAGTCGCTAGTATGTTGGGCTTGGAGAAAATCCATATTCGAATTTCGTTTCATTCAATTTATTTGTGAATTCCAATTACTAAAGGAACAATAAAGGAAAAAATATTTATCTTGAGCAAATACACAAATAAAGGCAGATTTATATGTAACATTTATAACATTCATACGTGGTAGAGCCATGCTGCAGTTATATTATTAGTTATACAACTATACTAAGTTGTAGCACGAATGGGTCGGTTCGACCAGGGAAGGACCACGCTCTCACAGAATACCAGCGTAAAATAATAGCTTAATGCTGCTGTGTTTCTTATGGTGAATGTGGAGAACCAAAGACCCTTTTTACTGAAAACGAGGCATTCTACCTTAGTTCTTATGGATGACAACACATCTGTATTTTGATTTGTAATTCAATTCAACCTTCGTAACGCGCGTTCACATAAGGCCTATCTGTGCGTTTTCTTGTGCCTCGCCACTAAGGCCGTTCACTTAGAACTTGTAAGTGCCCTCAGCACTGAAGCCTTTGTGGCCACGCTGGGCCGCTTCGTATCGCGTCGCGGTTTTGGTTGGAGATTCGGTCGTGCCGTCGCGACCCTATCCCGTTTGCCAATTTACTCGCGTGCATAAGTCCTTATGCACAGACGGGACGGGGGTTTGTTTACGCCAAATTGTGGCATTTTGAAACTTGCAAGGAGCTAGCCTCGGGCGCGGAACTGGTTTGACGGGTCGAGCCGAGCGGGCGTCGACCGTGCCCAGTCAGTCTAGTAGAATCTTTGTGCGCTGCGGCCGTGCCGGAAATTAGTCTAGAATACGCGATTGGATGCGACGGCTATGTCGTAGAGGTCGCGAGTTACATAAAAATTGCTACGTCGCATTACGACGGCCTCCATTGTGTTGTTTTATTTGGTTACAACGAGGACAACGAGGCTTTTTGTTTGAGTTTTGAGTGACTATTTTAACTTCGATTGCCATTAATTTACATCGACGCGTGGCTTGTGTTGAATTTTAATATCGTGCTAAGGAATCTTGCTTTATCGGTTGAACGCTAAACTTTGTGATCCGGGTGGAGATCGCGCTCGATTATAGTTAAGAGCTAAGTGACGTTAGACTTTGAGTTCCGATAACGGCAGGCGCCCTCCAAAATGATTGCGACTTGTGGAGCGTGGCAACGAATGTGGTTCTGCTGAACAATTACATCGGTGACGTCAGGTTACATTACACACTTTCCTACACCCCTCACACATATCATTTACTTGCCCCTGACGGCGCCTTGTGTTTGCTTATACAGCCGTTATAAATTAATTATCCATAGGCCATTGGGCCCTCCCCTCGGTTGCTCGTCGAGTTAGATTACTGATGGGCCCTAATCCTGTCGACTTTTGTCGGGGTAACTGAGGGCTGTAACAGCCATCTAGATACAGTTCTAACTCATTTTTGGCACTATTCACTCCACAAACATTTTGATGGAAAATTACAAGATTTGAAATAGACTTATCAAAGTTGGTAAGAATTAATTCGCACACATCCGCTCAATAATATAAAATGATGTTTCTTACCTAGTTTGAAGAGCACCTCCCGCCCTTCCTCAATTGCGTGCATTAATCCCGTCACCACTTATCCTAGCACCACTACACTAGGAAAGACGCACCATTTACAGTAATACGACACTTGTTTCGCTTCTACACAATGCATCCTCAGGTGATATAGACTCTGCGGTAGCTGACTGCTAAAGCGGTAGTTTTATCAACTTTAATATAATGGATTTCCGCAAAGTAACGCCTGATTCTATCAATTATAATGGACTTAACGTTGGATGGTAAAGTCTTAATTCGTGAGCTACATGATTATTCTAAAGTACTGGCCATGTGAAGGTGATGATTTCTTACAGAAACGAAATAACCGATCTTGTTCTCCGTTACAACTATAAAGGTCTAATTCAAATATTAAAATTTTCAGATCTCTAAAAATTATCTTAAGCCCTAAATTATATACTGATCCCATATTTCTCAAGAACATGTCATAGGAGTATGGAATATTCTTATTGAATGTAATATGTTTACAAAACCATAACTTAAGTTATTTATGTAAATCAAACAACTCGGCTATATTTTCATATTCCAACAAATTCATATTAGGCAATCACAGAGATAAGACTGATCGTTTAAAAAAATGTTTAGTATTATTAAAAGCAAAAAGAATAATGACAGAAAAGTAGAAAGACCGACACAGACAACACAAATAATGACCTTACATTAACATTTAATATAAAAGTCCACTACTGAACATAGGCCTCCATCATCCCTCATGGATTGCCTCATAGAAGGGGTGTGAAGGCACCTTTACAATAGTCTCACATGAGTGTTAATGATGAGTGTGAATTATAAAAACTTTCACTGTTTTAATTTTACGACAATCAGTACGCATGTTTCAACTTTAAATTGCAATTTGTCCCCATGGTATTCACCAAGTAGTTTACAAAAGCAAATGTCACATAGCATAGTAACAGACACGTCGTAGTACTCGAAACTTTTCTTATTATTACAATGCATTAATATATTTGCTATTAAGGGACTGTTCCACAGTATCTGGGGAGTTATTCGTAGTTGCTATTTGACGTTTCATAAACCTATTTTTACCTAAATACGTTTGTAATAGAATTATGCTGATGTTTTTCGCTGGCATTCTGTATGATAGGTCCTTCCTCAGTCCAGCGGACCCATTTGTACTGCAGTCATAAGTAGCTGCAGTGCAGCTCTATCACAAATAATACTTACCTGGAAATTTCTGCCGTTTGCGCTTCAATGTTCCGGTCTGAAGGGTTATATATATAGTCCCTTTTTTAATTTATCACTGATTCGGAAAAAAACCTCTGTCCTGGGAAGAACCAGCAAGAAACCCAACGGGACAATTTTTTTAAATAACAGCTTACATTCATGTATGTTACAATTAAAATCACAAAACAAATTAAAAATAGCTTGGTAGTGATCACCCTTCCCAGGGTTTATTATTACCATCCATAAACTTCTTAATATTATAACAACCCTTTTTATACAACATAATATACACACATATACAATACAAGTAGCCGTGGTAGCTCAGATGGTTAGCGCTCGCTGTAAATTTCACAGTACGCGAGCAAACCGGGTTCGATCCCCGCCGGCGCCAATGAAATTGTTAATTGCAATTTTAAGTGCTGATTTACCACGTGCTCGGCGGTGAAGACAAACATCGTGAGGAAACTTGCATGTCAGAGAAATAAGAAAAAAAAAATATTTCGAAGACATGTGAAGTTCGCCAACACGCATTGGCAGTGGACACACCTTGCCCTAAAACCCTCTCAGAAATGAGAGGAGGCCTGTGCTCAGCAGTGGGACGTATATAGGCTGTAACTTTACGTTTACTTTACTTTTTATACAAACTTAGTATAATGAACTTTGTGTATGTCAAATTCTGTATATTTTCTGGGATTTTGTTGTAAAATCGGATATCTATTAATATCTGTATCGGATATCTATTAATTCTAAATTCATAAACGACTAAACAAACCTACCGATGATAAATGACTACAGCAGCCCATGAACACCTAAAACCAACTTCAAGCAAATGAGTCCGCAGACTTGCTGTCACCTCTGAGAACTAACATGGAATATCTATAATTATATTGGCTTTCTTACAGCAGTTAGTACTCTGATACTTGCCAAGAAAAATCTCTCCTACCAACTAGTCGTGTTCAATTTGGTTTTTTAAAGAAGGTTGACAAACGAACACGTAACCATAGACACCAATACCTATTTCAAAACTAAGACGGAATGCCTCGTTACCAGAAAAGAGGGTCTCCGGTTCTCTACACTCACCATACGAAACACAGCAGTATAGCGCGGTGTTTTGTGTCAGCGTGACCTTCCCAATCGAGCAGATCCCTTTCTGCTACAGCCATAAATCTGCAGCGTGGCTCGACCAGGTAACAATTCAAGTTACAGTTACAGCCTATCAAAAGTCCACAACTGAAAATAGGCCTCCTTCATAGATTGCCCTATTACTCGTAATATACTTGCTAGAATTGCCATGCTTGATAGACGGGTTGCCAACCACAGTTTTTACTTGCCACTAAGAAGACTGCTGCTTACCCCCTGGCTTATTTCTCCCTGTCGCCTCTTACGTCACCCACAGCATGATGTTTTTTAAAATACTAGCAATTCTATTAACATTACTAATATTCCCATTAACCACTCCTGGTAAGCTTAAAATGCTTGTGCCAGTGGATTCGAACTCACGACCTTTTGAATTCGCGGTACGCACCCTGTCATTAGATTAGTGTAATGTAATTAGGTACCTAGTTACTGACGCCATAGTTACAGATTAATTATTTGATTAGCGAGTAGCGACCTGACCACAGCTTCTCAGTTTTCGATTTTTTCGCGTATAATATCAGTGACCTTAAAAAATTAGTCAGTGTAAGTAGACCTCTCAGTGCTAATCCTCCAAGTACTAATGCAAGATCAGCATATCAATATATGCTCCAACGAGCACTTCCCGTTGCTACTCTTTTATTAATAATGCCGTCGCGTTCCGCATGTTCGTAAATAGCAAAAAATGTGAAATAGGAAATGGTAAGCAGGTAAATTATCTGGGTTTCAAAGACGTTCACGTTGTTATAATCTTAATTTTTCTCGATGTTGCATATTGAGCAATGTTCTATGCAATAATATGGAGTAGTGTATTCTCTTACGGCTCGACTACATGACATCCACGTTAAATCTTTGTTTAAATTGTAATACGGAAGCAGCGTTTCCCATACGATCAAGTTAACGAAAATCTATGATTAAAATAACCTAACTAATCTGTTCTAGAAGATTTACGCCATTAATACGTCATACGGTGTATAATTATTGTTTACAAAAATATTACTGTATAGAATCATTATTAGTTAAAAAGCTATGGTATAGGATTACGATATCGGATAATGGATATTCTTAAACTACACTTATGAAAACGTTATGTATTTGTTATTTAATGTGTTTGTGTCTTTTTTAATGTTGAAAAATTAAAAAAAAAGAAAAAATGTCTATGACTTTAAGTTCAATTTGAAGAGTCCGTTATGCTTTGAAAAGCACATATAATGAAATTCTTAAAAAATATTTAAAAAGTTCCTGAAAAGCAATTCACTGTTCAAACAGTTCATTCCTTTTCCTTTAAAATGTTGAAATATCGACGTGAGAAGTAAACTAACGGTTCACTTTATCGCCGGACTCATTTCTCCCGAACTCAATTTACGAATGCGACGTTGTGATTCTAGCGCGAACACAAAAGGAATTACAAGGTGCCGCTCTAGCGTCGCAAGATGTCCGGCGTTTAACCGGACAGCTCTACTTTCAACTTAGACATGAAAAATACAAAATATATTTGTTTTTTTT
This sequence comes from Parnassius apollo, assembly GCA_907164705.1. Taxonomy (NCBI): domain Eukaryota; kingdom Metazoa; phylum Arthropoda; class Insecta; order Lepidoptera; family Papilionidae; genus Parnassius; species Parnassius apollo. The sequence continues at coordinate 8,130,615 of CAJQZP010000929.1, forward strand.
TTTAAGAATAGTGTGACAAGCAAATACATACTCCACCTAATGGTAAACCCATAGGCATCTACGTATAACCTCGATTTCGATACAAAATCCAGATACGTTGTCACGCCTAATGACTAACATGGAGTGCTTCGTTTCCAGTAGAAACGGAATTATTTGTAAAAATTAAATTAAAGTTTCACTAAGTGAAATACATTACGGATTAGCTATGATAGTGTCTTGCACACTCGCACAAAATGGGTTCGATTCCCGCCAGCAGCAATAAGATTGTTATAATGAATTTCTTATATTTACGCGAACACTACACATTGAAATAATACTAATTTTTACGGAATTTATCGCGTATATTTAATTTTTTACCCGACGTTTCGAGAGCGCCGCGTCAAAGAACATATAGCTGATGTGAAGAATCGACGCTCCGGGAAGTCTGCAGTCTGTGAACATGTACAGGATCGCCCCCCGTCACTACATCAGATTTGATAGACCACAAATCCTCGCTAAAGAACACCGATTCCTTCCAAGGATGATTCGCGAGGCTATTGAAATCAAAAAACATCCTAATTTCAATAGAGAAGATGGCTGGGTGCTACCATCTGCTTGGGATCCTATAATAAATGAAAATTAAATCCCAACCCAAGCATACAACTGACAAGACTCCATGATACCATAAGTTCATACTGTGTAGTTCGGAACAAAAGTTAAATTTTAATCTATGGTAACCGCGGTTAACTATGACAGCTGGACGTTGAACATCTCAGTCCTTCCCGTGACCATGGGTGCTGTAAAGCTCTCGAAACGTCGGGTAAAAAAATTAAATATACGCGATAAATTCCGTAAAAACTAGTATTATTTCAATAAGATTGTTAGTTGCAATTTTAAATTTTGATTTACACTTGCTCAGCTTACTAGACCCGAATTTTGATTCTTAATCGAGGATAGATGTGGGTGCCTCAGCAATAACTTACGGTGGACTGTATAGTCGTTTTGACTTCTTTTCTTCGTTCGAAGAAGAGATGCAATAATGCCCATTATCATTGTTGCAACTCTTCTTGCTACAGTTGCTAGCTAGTTAGATTTAAACTATCTCACTTTAAGCTCGTAGTTCTAAGTTCGTTACGTAAGTCACTACTTTTTCCAATCGTATTGAATAAATAAAGTTTAATCGCGAAACTTTTTCTTACCATTTGTTTTTGTCTTATCTTTATACAATAAATCTTTTATTTCTATTCGAAACTATTACGGAATCGATTCATTGCGCTTATTATTCTCGCTTGCGTTATAAATTATAATGTACGGCTTATTATTTATATAATTAATAAAATCAGCATTAACAACTCATTTTGTTGTTTTATCAGTATAAACGACATTATTTAAACTATGATATTTAACTTATTTGGTTGAGTGATCGTAAGCGCGACTGCTGACATCTGAAGGATTCAGGATTCAAATCCCGGGTCGGACCAAAAATCAGTTATTCGGTTTTCTATCAAGAAATTCTTAATAGTAGCCCGAAGTCACGTGCGTCAAGTCCGTGCCTCGGAAAGCATGTAAAATCATTGGTCCAACACCCGACCTCTCTGCAGTTGTATCTGATTGCCGTCCCATCGGACATTGAGAGAGAGGAAAAGAGAGTGCACCTGTGTTTGCGCATACACTCGAGCACTATAGTCTTGTCTCCGTTGAGACTACTCGTAGTCACCGTGACCGGAATACGGTCTGGAGGACGTTTTTAAGCTGTTACGCTAAAAATAAATACACTTATACGCCTCTTTATACAACGTTTATACAACACAACTGCAGGCTGGGAAACTTGCCTGAGAATAAAAATGAACACCGGATTTTAAGCACGTTTTAAAACACAACAACTATAGTACTTATTACAGTTTAATTTGTCCTCCAATTTAACTCCAAAAACTAAAAACGGACTGAAATACTAGGTGATAGAATTCTTGACTAACAGTCTGTCTGGTACTTCTTACCATATTATATGTGTATATGTTTATGTATATATGTATGTATATGTGTATTATATGTTTTTTTATTGTGTATTAGTTATTTATATGTTATTTTATTGCATGTATTGATATTATATTATGTATATTCATATTGCACCACCTACCTAGTATTCACTGGTTTATTCATTTACACCTTTGGTTGCCTGAAAGAGATCGCTATGTAGCGATAAGGCCGCCAAATTGTACATGTAATCTGCTCTTTGTTATGTTCTTTGTAAATTTGTTTGTGGTGCACAATAAAGTATATTCATTCATTCATTCATTCATTCATTCACTCTTACCTATTTTTGCTTTCAATCAACAGTGCGTGCTTTGCTTTATTCTTGAAGATATAAATGCTTTAATTTTATCTGTCAATCGACGATTGAAGAACTACTCTTTTGCACAGTGGCTAAGCGTATTGCTGTGGCGCTGAAGGCTACATGTTCGAATTACGCACGAAACAATACTATAAATAATAAAAGAAATGTTCCGGGACTCAATGCTTTTTAATGATCAGCTCTTGTCTAAAGGGATGTTTACTGGTCGGATAGAAGTTATTTATATTTAGCTGTTTGGGCTACACTCAGGGTAAGGCCAGAATAGTCACATGCAGCATGTCAGGCATGTCATCTTAATCATGCCATCTTTGCTCGAAGTCGACACTAGGTGTCTATGAATTTCAGTAGTCATCACCATCAGTTGTATTGTAAGTTCGTTTCATGACTACATTTTTATTTCAAAAAAAGAACTGAAAAGTAAAAATACGATATTTAAGTAAGGTACATATTTGTTTATTTTCAATCATTAGAGAGTCAGCGCTATTCGTGTTATCTCAGCGAGCTGAGGATTATGCTAGGTTCAGAGCAAACAAACCCCGCGACGTCGGCTCTCATTAACCATTCATGTTTTATGTTTATGGATGACTTTATATTCACTAGATACCCGAGTGAGACCGGGCTTTTGATCCGACAGCCCTTTGTAAACGGTTCAACGCCTGTATTGATTTATTAACGTTTAGGTCCTATTAGCTGAGAGCATTCATCTTAGTTGCGTGCAAAACCCTTTAGAAATTATGTTACATCGCCTAATATTATATTATTTTATAATATTAGGTGATATATTATATTATTTTATAATATGCTAGTGACCCACCCTGGCTTTGCCTGGATAGGATATATAACCCCCTCAGTCCCCTGAAAATTCCCATGCAGTCGCATGTGCCTGGCAAAGTGGCCGCATGCGACCGCACCAACCCACAGCTCTTTAAACCATTAAAACTTATATTTAGAGCCTACTTTTTGTAATGAATTAAAAGTTAGGTTTTAATTCATTACAAAAAGACTATTGTATTTTGATAACAAAAACAAAACATACCAGGCGAATATCGGCAGCGTGAAAATCACAATTATTTCAATATATATTACTCGTAATTATTTACGTAAAAAGATAAATTATATTCACACCAAAACTTTCATTACAATTTTATAATAAAACACTATACTAAAACACTAGAAAAATCCAAAAATCAACACAATAACATTCACGCGAAAATAGCGTCTGAAATGAATGTAGATTATAAATAAATATCCATAGCATAACTATTCTTTATTGCTCTAGAGTATAGAAAATTTCATATTAATTCTATAACGCTAAACTTCTTCCTAGAAAAGTAGTCCCTAAATATAAGTTTTAATGGTTTAAAGAGCTGTGGGTTGGTGCGGTCGAATTCGACCGCATGAATTTTGACGGAATAGCGCCGCGGTCGAATTCGACCACTTAGGGCTTGAAGGGTCCATGCTAACATTGCTCTTTACCTTTTCATAAAGATTCATCACAATTGTATTAGCCATTCTTAATATTATCCCGGACAGACTTCAAGGCGACCGAGCTTTTTCCGATCAACTTGACTCACTGGCACTGCGGAGTGATTTTCCATCTCTGCGTATTTTATCGCATTCACCACGGGGAGTGCTCCGAGGAATCGTTCGGACTAAATCCAGCCGCACGATTACACCATCGCACATCGCGACAAAGTTCGCGATACCTTCCATACCATCTGAATGACTAGCGGTCCACCACTGTGCGATTTAAATTTTCTTCCTCGCATAACTTCCCTGTGGAATCGACTACTACCAGAGATTTTTCCGTACCGAGACTACTACCAAGAAAAGAGCATACAGCTTTTTAAAAGGCCGGCAACGCATCTGCAATTCCCCTGGTGTTACAGATGTTCGTGGGCGGCTGTAATCACTTACCATTAGGTGAGCCGTATGCTCGTTTGAAAAAATATCTCTCCTAAAAAAAAAGTCAAATATTTTTTAAACCGTTGCTTATGTTTTAATTGCATGCAAATAACCCCCTTAGAAGCCAGTTATTTCAATATGAAAGACAGACACTTCAATTTAACCTTTATTTTTTTTATTAATTTAGTGCAGCCTATCGGTTAATCTTATTTTTATTTTTATTAATTTCCTCTTCTGGGTTGTCTGGAAGAGATTGCTTTGTAGCAATAAGACCGCCTTTTGTTTTTCCCTCATTGTTTGTTCATTATTTGTTATATTTATGTTTCGTTGGTGTACAATAAAGAGTATTGTATTGTATTGTATTTAACTTATATTTCTTTAGGTTTATCTAAATTTGTTTGTGATTTAACCAGTCAATTGCTTGGAAGGATTTGCGACAATCGTCACGTTCTTTTTACATATTATTAATAAAATGCATAATTAATCTTTATTTCTTAAAGAAAATAAACAACACATTTGACGCAAACACTAAAGCATTAAACCATCTTCAACTTTTCCTGTATTGTAAATTTGTAATATTTATTTATAAATATAGTAAAATGCTAAAACCCCGTTCTTTTCTTTTCAAATTCTATAAAACTTCGGTATGTTATATTATGTTTAAGGAGATACGCTCCAAAAATTGTTTATTGTGTGCACATTCCAAAATATTACTGTAAAATCTATTCTTTTGTTGGTTACCATATGGAAACACTAGAACATTTGCGATATTTAACATTTTATCTTTTATTTAACACTTTCTTAATATATTTAATACGCAGATTATAAAATACCTTCTTTTAGCTAAAAAGCTACCATTACCAGAAAAGTGCGAATGACAGAATACTTAGAATTTCTTATCCGGAGGTAACCCCAACTTTTTCAGTAATACAAGGCTTAAGAGGAGCACTTCAGCTGCCTTACGCTTCAATATCACGCATAATGTTATTCGGTGTAAGCCTTGCCACGATTCCGCCAAATGGCAGTTTAATCCGGTGAAAACTGGGTCATTATCTTGCGAAAATATAATGAAAGTAAGATTTTAGCATACAATAATACATGCATATAAATGTGTCAACTTATATTATAAATATGTCATAAGTTGTATACAAATTTCATTTTGTCGAAGAAATTTAATATATTGATTGAAGCCAATAATTCAGAATACCTAGTTTTAGAAGAATAAAAATAATATATAAATCCAACACATATGTTCTACCTAAAAATAAAATGTTATTTCAGAACACCAGAGTTTGACCAACTTAAACCTTTTTTGAACTCATTATAAGCTAATGCTAGACTACTATTCCCCCTGGTGCTAAGTGATGATGAAGTTCTTGATGTTCTTAATGTTACAAAAGTCTTTTCACTCTTACATAGGGGAGATAGCGGAGAGATGGGCACTTTTTCACATACGAGTTAATAAAAAAACACATTTTTAATATATCCAATATTTATTGCCAAGTTCAATTGCACCATACATTCGCCAAGATGTTTTACAAAGAACAGTCTACAATTTATAATCATTCTCAAAGTTACAAAAGGATTTCAGAAAAATGTCGATTGTGCCCAAAGCTCCCCATGGTAGGGAGGTTCGGGCACCCCTTTGGGAGGTTTAGGCATTATGTTTAAAACACCCGCGATACATAATATAAACCAAAAATTGTGAAGATATGAACCTGGATGAAGAATCCTTTACATATTCCTGTTCTAGATATCGTAGCAAGTTTGTTCAACGTCTTTTAAACTTATCATCAGTTTTTATGTCACCGCCTCTTGATACTTCTTCTATGGCACGTAATATTCTGTCTTTCGGAATTTCGCATCGTTTACCCTTCTTTTTATACCTGAACGGCGTCTTTCTGCAATTAAAATCATCTTAACATTTTAACTTAATTTAGGTAATGTAAAACAAACTGTTTCACTATATACATCACTTAAAGGTCGGAGCATTGGGCATGCCCAAACCACCCTCAAAATCCTGCCCATTACTCCCTATGCATACTTTTTCAACTTAAGTTTCCTGTGAAGTTTTATGGTGAGATATGTTAGCGTGACTTACTGGTATATATACGGTAGTTAATATACAACGAAAAAAAAATAAAAAAAAAATATTTCCTTCACTGGTTCTTCGATTATATATGGTGAAAGCACAACAATATGTTTACTTTGATGCTCACCTAACCTTAAAGAGCGTATAACTTTGATAACTGAACGAAATCACAAATTTTCTATAGATGTTCATGTATAGAAAATTTGTGATTGTGAGTTTTGCCAGTGAGTAAAATAAACAACCGACATAAAAATAAAATAAATTTTACAATTGAACTGGAATTACGAGGGGTTGCCCATGTCTCCCAACTGCCCAACTCTCCGCTACCTCCCCTACCTCCCCTAAGTAGTAACATGTGATTGTAATCTGACGTAAGGACAGATGCCGCCAGATTATAATCCTTAAACAAAGGACGAAGCAAACCGTTTAGTTCAAATGTGTGGAATTTCAACAACAAAGGCGTGAAAACTCACCGACCGTCTGATTATTCGATGATAGAAAGGGGTGGAAGGATCATAATAGCTATTTTTATAAATGTATTGCCAAAACAGTTACAAGCGATTCGGGATAAATAAAAACGTTTTAAAAGTAAACTTAAATTACAATTAACAAAACACTTTATATTAGCAGGAGAATGTCCACCCAAAACATCCATAAACACTGACGCCTGTCACCCAGGCAGACACGCAGAGACTACGGACTTCCATTTGGCACGATCCTGACACACTTCTCTCGCCTCCTTAACATCCATATATGTAACGCATACACGCTCGTCGGTTAAGGGTGCTCCTAATTAGGCTTATTTTCAATATATCGACAATTTTTCAATAAACTAGTCTAGGGCGTCCTTCGTCTACCGTTCACAACTGCTTTGTCAATTTGCTTTGTCACTCTTTCCTCATTCATTCTTTATTCATGACCAAACTAAGCATAGGAGAATGTATTTAACTTAATATTAATACATATCTTTTTATATAAGTGAACTCGCTAGCATAGATAAAAACTAAGGGCTTCGCACGCTAAAATTGTGATGTAAATACAATATTGTATTTCTCTTCAAAACTTTGAAGTGACAAAGAAATTAGCAGTCACTGATGGAAGTCGCGTTGTTGAACTACTGCAGCTTAAGGAAACCTTTTTAACTTCCCCCTATGAAAATCAAGGACTTTCAAAAGATTGAGAAGTTATTGTTTTCACCCCGGTTTCTGAAAATCGAGTTCTCATCAGATCTTGACGTTTCGAGATCCTAGGAAGTTATTCTGGCTATTTTTGCGATGATTTCCGTATGTCTGTGTGTGTGTGTGTGTGTGTGTGTGTGTGTGTGTGTGTGTCTCTCTCTCTCTCTGTGTGTGTGTGTGTGTGTGTGTGTGTTGTCTGTGTGTGAGATATCGTTGATGAAATAAATCTCGAAAAAGTGTTTTTTCAAAATAACTTGAAAAAATTCCATCATATAAATTTTTTTTGTTGAGATGAAAAGACGGCGTCCAGTGCACTGCACTGCAAACCGCAACAAAATCGGTTGACCTTGGACCTTGGTGAAATTTGAAGCGCTTTGCATTTGAAATTAGCGGGTAGTTGCAGGAATAGCCTGTAGGGTCAACCGTATTTTTTATACTCTTGCTCGTGTTCTTCATGACTGAAGGTTGTGTCCGTAGTTTAGTGCCTTCGTAGCGCTGGTCACTATAGCCCTCCATCTTGTCCGGTTCTCGGCTTTTCGCATTGCGGTCGTAAGTAGAAGGCCAGTGAGTGATTTGACCTGGTCCGACAAGCGGCTTTATCGGCCGCGTGGTCTTTTGCCCCCAACTTCCCTACGACTATAACTTTATCCAAATTATTACAGGGGAGTGTCTATAACAACAATAGAATTTTCTCTTTTTATTTAAAGTACAATTGAAAGTCAACTTTTTTACTTAAATAAAAAATTATTTACGAACTACCCTTCTAATTATACTATGTAATGTAAGAGTAAAATAAGAAAATTGTTGGCTATGAAAGTGGGTTTAAGAGTAGAGGGAGGCTTAAGAAAAGAAGGATGAACTTGATGATGAGTTAGGAATGATATGCGTAAGTTAGGAGTGAGCGAAGAGGTGACTACTAATAGAGGAGAATAGAAGAGAAAGATATGCTATGCCGACCCCAAATAACTTTGGTTAAGGGCAGGAAGAAGAAGAGAGAAAGAAAAAGTAAAGTTATAGCCTATTTCATTATCACTGCCAGACATACCTCATTTGACTTCTGAGATGGTTATGGAGAATTTAATCTACCGCACTGACCACAAAGAAGTTGGCTTGGAAGTATAACCGCTCAGATAAATGAATAAATGCACTAAATTGCTCACTAATTGCTCAATTCAAATCCGCATTTGCTCACACTATTAATGAATTATTTTATTAGTTATTAATAATTAAAAATACAAAATATTTTTTACCTATTGTACTTAAAACCAATGAACTTTTCCAAAAATGAATAAATAGCATTAATTGCTCAAGAAATGCTTAATTCAAATCCGCACATGATCACACTATTAATTAATTATTTAATTAGTAATTAATAATTAAAAGTACAATTTTTTTCCTTCTAATTAAAAAAATTCTAGAAAAGTTCTTTGGTTTTAAGGCAATAACAATTTTGTATTTTTAATTATTAATAACTATTAAAATAATTGATAAATAGTGTGAGCAATTGCGGATTTGAAATGAGCAATTAGTGAGAAATTTTGTGCACTTATTCAATATTCTGATCGGTTAAGGGAAAAAATTTGTTCGTTTAATTGTTAATTACTAATTAAATAATTAGTTAATAGTTTGAGTTACTAGGCTTTCTGGAGCATAGATACAAAAAGTTCTGAAGGCAATACAAAAAAAACATAAAATAATTGATAAATAGTGTGAGCAATGCAGATTTGAAATGAGCGATTAGTGAGCAATTTTGTGTACTTATTAAATATTTTGATTAAGGAAAAAAATTGTACTTTTAATTATTAATTACTAATTAAATAATTTATTAATAGTGTGATCAAATACGGATTTGAATTAAGGATTTCTTTAGCAATTAATGGTATTTATTCATTTTTGGAAAAGTTCATTGGTTTTAAGTATAATAGGCAAAATATATTTTGTATTTTTAATTATTAATAACTAATAAAATAATTCATTAATAGTGTGAGCAAATGCGGATTTGAATTGAGCAATTAGTGAGCAATTTAGTGCATTTATTCATTTATCTGAGCGGTTATACTTCCAAGCCAATTTCTTTTTGGTCCGCACTGCTCGGGTATGCGGACTCCACGTGTCCTCAAAATTGTTTATTTCTTAGGCATGTATTTCCTCACGACGTTTTTCGTTAGGTTGAACTGATGGTAAGTGGTTACTGCAGTCTATTGACACCTGCATCCATTCAGTTATACAAAACTAGAGGAGCAAACCACATTACCGCGCGTCGAAAAAAGTGTAACCACTATCCAACCGCGACGACGTAGCTTTGAAATTACGAAACATATTAAATAAACATATATCTATCTCACTTACACAAGTTGCGAAAACAATACCGTCGCTAAGATTAGATAAAGATAGACACACCAAACATGCAATGGCGGGTTGGTGAGGCTTACTATATGAAATATATCCCAAAATACGCAATAAAAAGGAGTTTTTTTAAGCTGCAATTAATTGTTTTTGTTTAAAAAAAGTATATTTTCTTATCAGGCGAATAGAAGTTAGCATAACTGATGTAATAGAACATATTTTATAAGCATTTTTATTGTACTAATAAATCAAACAATATAAAATAAGTAATAAAATATAATTAATATAAAATTTATATAACAATAAAATGATAATAAGTATAAAATTATTCATATAAAATAGGTAATAAAATATATTTAATAGATCGTTCATGAATAAACTAAATTAAGAATAATTCATTATTTTGTATGAAAGTTAAAACGTAGTTTGTATTATAATTTCCAAAATATTTAAAATGAGAGGTAATAAATTAACTTACTCCATTAATTATATAGTCTCCCTTTAATGTGGGATAATCACAAAGGCGGAAAAGTGGCAACATTTAACCTAAATCGCAATATTCGATAATTTTATTTAATTATTTGAGGTTTTTACGTTTATATGAAAACATGAACTAAAACTTATGTGTGGAAAGTGATTCCGCTTGATTTATTATATTTTTGTGACCTTGAATCGCATTCTTTCACTACGCATTTACCCATTTTTGTCGCGGATCGTCCGGTTCAACTCTGTCGGCGTCACATTGAACACTGAACAGACGTGTGCTAGGCATATGGCTGTGGTCATATGTGCAGTGGCAACGCTTTGGCGCGGTAATTACTAATCTATTGTAATATATATCAATGCCTGTATCCAACATAAAATAAAGAAAGTTTTAGATTATTTGTTTACACTTTGATGTAAGATGGAATGTTTCTCTAAGACTGTTATTATAATGAATCTCTCTATACCGTTCAGATGAACCTAGCTTACCATTAAAAATATTTTTTGCGATTACAAACTTATATTTGCAGTTGTATCATCGATCGTGATTGGCCGATCTATGGGAGAACATATATTCTATTGCAAAGTTTAGTTTGCCTTTAAATTAGACTAACATTTTCATCATACCTATTATTTTGTTATAAGGAACGTGAAGGTACCGTGAGGATGTGTGTGGTCACCTTAAGCTTTGCTGCCGTATAAAACCAAAAACTAGGAGGAGAACGGAGATAAAAACACAATGTCGGGTAAACATAACATAACCACGCACGCCTGTCACCCAGTGGGGTAGGCAGAAACTAAGGACTTCCATTTGACACGATCCTGATATACCTCCCTCGCCTCCTTTACATCCATATTTCCACGCATACATGCTCGTCGGTTAAGGGTATTTCTAATGTGGCCCATTTTCAAAATATCGCCAATTTGGTCGATAAACTTTCGTCTAGGGTGTCCCTTCCCGACTCTGCCGTTCAAATCTGCCATATAAATTTGCTTTCATTCTTTCCTTATTTATTCTTTCTACATGACCAAACTACCAAAGAATTCCTTTTTTAATCCTGGTCACAACATCATCTTGCATACCACATTTTTCTCTTATCACACAATTTCTCACCCTGTCATTCAGATTCAACGCCATTCATATATATGCCGCATTTCTACTGCATTTATTCTAGTTTCGTGCTTCTTCTGCCACACCCAACTTTCACTACCATACTTTAAAGTAGGGATTAACACAGCATTATGAATTACCATACGTGCCTTTTATGACAAATTCTGATTCTTCATAATAGTGTGGAGCCCCATTCACTCTATTTCCTGCATTATTTATTCCTGGTGACTATAACTAATATATTAACAAAATAATAGCAAACAAGCTTTGGCAATAATTACGAGCAATTCTAAAAATCAATTTAAAAAAACTAACTACACTACACAATACTAAAATCGACTAAAATATTTACTATAATGTTAACTGTCAAAAAACGTCAATATAGCAGAGCCCTTTTTACCTTTATTATTTGATTGACTAATGAAGAGCTATCATATCACACAGTCAGCAATGCAAACATGGCTGTAATTTTTGCGTGATAAGAAAGTGGCCATTTTTTTTCATAAGATTGTGGGTGACAAACGTGCACACAGTCCACCTGATGGTAAGTGGTTGCTGTGGCCCGTAGATATCTACATCTATCCTCGATTACGAATCGGAATGCAGATGCGTTGTCACCCGTGAGGACTAAGATGGAATGCCTCGTTTCCAGTAACAGGGGTCTCCGGTTCTCTACACTCACCATACGAAACACAGCAGCATTAAGCTATTGTTTCACGCTGGTATTCTGTGAGAACGTGGTCTTTCCTCGGTCGAACCGACCCATTCGTGCTACAACTATACTTCTAATATAACTGCGCCGTGGTTCTACGACGTATTAAACCATATTAACCGGATGACCATATTATCCTCACGTACTACCTTATATGATAAAGCGGAAGAGTTATTTTTTTTTTGTTTGTTTAAGCACGCTAATCTCTGGAACTAGTACTACTACTAAAGAATATCTCAAGCCTCACGTTTCATATCGTAGCCTTCTTTAATAATTTTACTTGCAGTAGACAATGAGAGTGCTGTTACTTGTGCAACAATTTTGTTCACGTTTACGTCGGTATCAACTGGAATTTTGCCTCAATAGTTCCAATTTAAACTTTACAATTTACAATTCACTACTTTTGTACTCTTAGGGGTGAAATTTTTTATCGAATTTTATAGATAAGTATAAACTAATTATTGATTAAAACTACTTTTACGGATTTTATCGCCTTTATTAATTTTATTTTTAATACCCGACGTTTCGGGTGCTTTCCAGCACCCGTGGTCACGGGGGACTTGGTGGCCCTTGTTGGGTAGGGGGCCATGGGTGCTGGAGAGCACCCGAAAGGTAGGGTATTAAAAATAAAATAAATAAACGCGATAAAATCTGTAAAAGTAGTTTTAATTAATGTGTAGTGTTCGCGTAAATATAAGAAATCATTATAAACTAATTAATCAAAAAGAACCATCAAAATCCGTTTATAATTGACGAAGCTATTATAACATACACACAAAAAATTATACAATCGATTTGAGAATATCCTTTTTTTTGAAATCGGCTAAAATATAATTAATTTTCCTTTAAATATTGGGGGTTTCAAAAGGGAATATTCATGTTTTATTCCCGTTCATTTAACTTTTAAATTGACTAGAATTTTCATGTAAATTCATTATTCAAGTGTCGCTCGTTATTTGCTTTTCTGTTTCACTAAACATATTAACTCTCTCATATTTCTCCATTACCACAATGTAACGGAATATAATAAGCCCGCTGCTTAGGATCTTAATTGAGCCATTACTTATTCAATGCGTTAGTCGTCTCTGACTTGCGGATAAACTTACGACTAAACTAAACTAGGTTACGATGATTAATGGACGGCTACAGAACTACTGATATCACAGGTGTACCATTGTACTTGTGTATGAGTGAAATACTGATTAAAATATTTGATTAATATATGTAATAAATTTGAAATATGCAGCTTTGGTTTATTAATAATGATGAATAATAAAATCGAATTAGTAACTTTGGTAACCTGTTACTAAGTACGCTACATACTGATCAAATGGAGACAATATGAGTAAGAAAACGACAAAGACTTTTGCCGAATAACTCTTAAAAGACATGAAACAAAAGTCGAATAAGGGATGAAAATCCATGTTTTAATATGATACTATCATTCTATTCTTACATTACTAAAGTATTTGGAAGTTGTTTTAATGGGTATGATGTTTCAAAATTGTAATTTCTATGTATCTCCTCTTTTAGCCGACTTAGAATAAAACTCAATTAACGTTCTTTATTTGACTATATGTTTTTTTTTGTATGTATGTTACGCGATATCTTCGCCAATCGTTTTCCGAGTTTAATTATTATATTTGATTGAATAGAAAATGATCAATCCCATAATGATTGGTTAAATTTATATTTAAAGAAAAAAATTAAAAGAAAAAATCTTTATATGATTGGTGTGTATTTTTTTTCAAAGAAAACATATTATTTATAAATAAAGCCTTAAATTTGTTTGAATCGTTGCATAATAGTTTGAACGACGCCGACAATCTATTTAAATCCTAAATAAAATAATATTTTTATGTTTTTCAAAACAGTTCCATCTAACGTAAAATACAAAAAAGTAGTAACATTTTGCCTCCAGTTACTAATAAATTAAATAACATACATTTATATGTGTTAATATTAAAATTCATATTTGATTTAAAAATTCTAACGTATATTTTTAAGTTCTTTTATTTAATTTTAGTGGACATAAATAAATTTTATAGTACCTAACCAATTACTACTTCAATAAATAATAGTAACATTAGACGGTTGGACGAATTAGTCACACCAAAACTCAATGGAAAAGAAATACTCCACTGAAGTTAAGTACTTGGGCGTAACAATCGACCTAACGTGTTACTATCACCTTAGCATCGTGTGTCAGAAGGCTAAAATTGATTTGACCCACATACCCTAAGCATCACACAGCTGCCTTCCGTGGTAGTTTCCGTTTTGCTGCCACGAAGTGCTGGAATGATATACCACCACTGATCAGAAATAGTAAAACAGTTGCCACCTTTAAAACTTTATTAAAAAAAGTTTCTGATTTCCGTACAAAAATCCAGCAAATAGGCATAAATGGTATGATTCAATCTCAATGCTAGTACCGTACATGCACATACGAACGCACTCACACACTCAAACACGCATGCACACATACACATACATAATTTTTTTTTCTGTATGCATACCACCGTTTGTTCATCTCTACACTATCAATGTTGCACTGACACGTGGAATTTTGGCAGTTTTTTTCTCATTTTATTTTATATTTATGTTTAGTTCATTTTTTCTCTTGCTTGTCATCTGCCTCACACTCCTGGCTCCACTGAAAATCAGCGTTACGAATTGATGTATTTATATCTTCAATTCGTAATTTAAAGCTGAGTGGAGACCATTTTGGTGCATATTATGTTATTCCTTTTTTAAATATTTTTGATAAGATATTAAAAAAAATGTTTTATTTTTATTCTTTTTGTTATAATGTATGTACCAAATAAACTTTTTCTTTCTTTCTTTCTATTTAGGTTTATGCAGTCATTTGGTCGGGAACAACTGTATGATCCTATGGCTATACAGCAGAGCAGTGAGGCCGATTCTTACTTACGGCTCCATTGTTTGGTGTAAGAAGTCCAACCGAAGGACGAATGCGGACAGACTAAATAGTCTACAAAGGATTGCTTGCTTATTGGTAACTAGAGCGATGCGATCATCGCCTAGAGTGCACGCGAGCGAAACGCGGGTAGAAAGCTAGTTAGTTGATAAAACTCGATTATATGAGTAAAAACAATATTCATTCAATGAAAGAAGTCCATGTAGTCGCGGCGCTTAAGTTTTTGCGGAATTGACTGATTCCATTTGATAGCAAATATCGAATTACTTAACATTTAGATCGCATATTTTCAACAGGACTTGTTTATTGAAACTGACTCTAGTTTATACCTGAAACTAATTATGAACTACATTTTGTAATAATACGGAGTTTACCTAAGAATTATCCAAAATATAAGTTTCGTAAACCTGGCAGCTCATTTTTGGTTACATGTGTAGCTTATTTTTGATATATATTATAAGTGGATTAGACCCTTTTTACTGGAAACAAGGCATTTCATCTTAGTCCTCAGGGGCGACAACGCATCTGCATTTTGATTCTTAATCGAGAATAGATGTAGATGTCTATAAGCAACAGCATCAACTTACAGGGTCTATTCCTATATATTATATTAAAAAAAATCCGCTTGCAATCGACCGGCAGAGACCCGTCCGTGAATCTGCGCCACAAAAAATTGGTGAGCGAAATCACAAGTCTGGATTCGTAATGGCAAACTTCCCGAAGTTGAATAGATCCAACTTTAGACTGTAAGAAGCTGCGGCTGCCAATAATGTTTTTTTTTTTCAATCTTAATCAAATGTATTTTAGTCTTAATCACAACGGTGCAAAAGGGATTAGAAAACCGGTTTGCTTAATTACAGCTATCAATCATGTTAGAGGTGAAACGCTGAGCGTTCAAACAAACTTCTTAATCTCATTGAAGTCTCGGTGAACTAAAATTGTGAAAATGGTCGACGCTAATCTACTTTGTAATTATTCAATGTTAAATTCGAACCTGAAAGCATTAATTTTAGAATTCTAAGCACAGATTTGGAGCAGAATATGAGCTCTTAAGTTAATTTTTAAAATAATTTACCTACTCATAAAGCAAATTGAGATTTGTTTAGTTAAATTCGTTCTACTAATTTGATCAAATATAAAAATAAACACACACATTTAAATATAGTATTTTTAGCGGGTTTCCAAAAAGAGGTTTTCAATTCGTACGAATATGTTTTTCTTTGGTATGTATGTTGCTCTATATCGTCGTCAATTATACGCTGATTTCGAATGTTTTTTATTTATTAAGTAGGTTAGATTTCAGGGGTCTCCATGTAAAGTTGTTTAAAAGGATCGAATAATAGGAAATGATGTTTTTAATATAAGCATTTCGTCAACAGTCTAGTTGATACTTTATGCTTGTTCTATTCCTGATTCAACTCAAAAGGGTCAAAAAATTAAACTTTTCATAAAAAGAGAAACACTTTAATGAACAAAAAATAATGAAATGACTAACTGAATATTTATAAAATGCAAATAAAATTTAACATCTGCTGCATTCTTTGAAATAATTAAATTCTAATAAAATTAGTTTTTACTGATTATATCGTGTAAATTTACTTATTTTACATTCCCGACGTTTCGAGCACTTTACAGCACCCAAGGTCACGGGGAGACTGAGGTGTTCGACGTCCCAATGTCAAAGTTAACCACGGCTATCTCCAGGCTAAAATTATTTTTTTTGTTCCGATCTACCCACTATGAACTTATCAAAGATTTAAATAGTTAAATATTTGGAACTTAACGAACAAGCGTTGGAACTTATAGTATCTTTAATTCTTGCAGTTCTATGCTTGGGTTTGGATTTAATTTTATTAATTATAGGGTCATTATTATATTTATTAATGCTCTATATCATATTTAATTTTAAATAGTAGGATCAATGCAACGCTTTGTAGATCGATTTTAAGAAAATCAAGATACGGTTATTTAGTTTGCTAATGTATAAATCATAAATGTCCAAATACTCAAACGCTACTAAATTTTAAGATGTCTTTAAGTCTCCTGGTGTCAAAGTCACTTTGACTTAAAGTGATAGAGAAAGTACGAGACTTAACGGCATCTTAAAATTGAGTAACGTTTGAGTATTTGGGCAAAAGACACTTACTTAGTCTATTGTTATAATTAATTGAATTGACTTGACTCTTAATCGACTTGACTTTTGTTTTATCTTAATTCCATTCAAGCTTAGAAATAAAATTGAAAATATACAAATACCTACATATATATACTAGTAAATCACTCATCCCACTTGAAAATCAGATTTCATATAGCTAATGCCTGTGTCGGAAATGGACTCGGAAATTGACCACGTGACGGTGCCGGATGTGCCACCATCGAACGTGATATGAACTAGCCAATCAGAGTACATTCAATTACACGTGTCGCCCAATCGGAAGCTGTTAAATCAATTTTAACGTTGCGTTCGAATTTGGAATTTGAAATTTTAACGATTCTTTGTTTCTGTTTCAGGTATGACCGACATGGATTGGGTTACCGCTGGTCGCCTATTGATACTTAATGCGGTAAGATACCCACACTAAAACTAACAAATAAAGAAAGACGGAGTGCTGTGTAGATTTCAAGTGACGCAAAAACCAAGCCAAAGCCATGCTCAACTTATTGTTAAGAACACACACTCACCATCTAATCATTTGCAAACAACAACATAATTTTAGGTGCATTAATATTTAAAAAAAAAACAACATAATTTTTTTAGGTGCGTTATTATGTGTGGTTCAGCATTTGAATTTTATGGAAGAAAAATAAAGAAGTTCGAGTGAGTGCGTGTCATAAAGTTGAATATTCTGGTTTCGGTATCATTTTTAATATACGCTGCGCTTCACCTATCCTTCTGTGTTGGTCTGAGATACTAAATTACAAATACTAACATAAACATATTTTTTTTACTATTAATTTTGCCATAGTTAATCAAAGTTTATCTAAAGAATGGCTATCACTGCAATATAAAATGAATAACGTTACTCGGTAAGTCGGGCCTATAATTTTCACTATGTCTTACCCCGGAAATACAACGTTGGCCAACCTTCAGCCAACGCGAGCGTAGGCAAATTGATACAAGGCGAGTGCTACAGTCTACACGTTGGTCAAGTTCGAAAGAGACCAATGCCAAGGCCAATGTTCACGAGTTTTTGTGGAGCTATCCACATGTTGGTCGTCATTAGTCGTCATTGAGAATTGGTACGATATGGTCGACGTAGAAGTCACTACAGCTTCTGCTATTTATTTAATGAGTGCATATAGTTATTGCCAGTATATTCCGCATTAAAGTTAAAGATGTGCTCGTTAGTATAGAGTGACATTGTCAAAACTATTTTAAAGTTGCAACTTAATTAAATCAATATCTCACCGGGTCGGACGCCAAGCTGTAACTGACATGGCCGGCTAACATGAGGATTGTGGACGCGACTTGCCGAGTGCAGGCGAGCGCCTTTGATTTGTGCAGTAGAACCGATACTGTTCCGAACTGGACGAGTCGTAGCGAGCGATCCTGAGTGATGGCAAGGCACGCCAAACGAAACGTTTACACGTTGGTGCTCGCCTGCACTAGACCAGCTAGGCGAGCGTCGACGAGCAAAGCCTCGCTAGACAAATGGGCTGTCTATACTTTGGTGCTCGCCTTCGCTCGGCCAACGTGTTTAGTCGACTTTAGCACCGACATTAGACAGTAATATAATTTTATATCGTTTTATTTTTATATAATGGTTCTTCCTAAGGGGCCGTTTAGAAAGGTACCAACCACTACCACTACAATAACTTGTAACTTAACTATTTCTGCCGCTAAATATGAAGGTTATATACAGCCAGTATCATTACACGCTGTAGGGCATTCCATCTTAGTCTTCAGAGGTTACCATGCATCTGTACCCCTCCGTGTGAAGTTGGCTGCAGGTGGTAAGTACCCTATATGGGCTGCGGTAGCCACTTACAAACAAATGGATTGAAAGTACGTTTCTTAAAAAAACATAAGTGGATCGTTGCAAACGATAAAGCCTTAATGGAAGCAACTTGAGGCGTAGAAAACGAAGACGTGACGCAAAAAGATTTTTATCAAATTTGCGCCTACATACGGTTCCTATTGAGTGCTTCAAATCCGTATTGCGTTTATTTAGGCCTCTTGCAAAGTCATATTGAGGTCTATTGTGATTTGCGATAGAATTTGTGGTAGATTCAATGGATAAACCCGTGACTATTATGTTTTGTGAGTACGCTTTTTAAGTGAAACCTTTTTATGATAATGACGGTAGGTTTTGCTCTGCCTCAAAATAATTTTAACAAGATCCTATGTGAAGTTATAAATTGATCTGATCCATTATTGAATTCATTTACTCTTTTTTCACAACAGTTAATCTTAGTGCTAAGTATTAGAGAAGTGCCAGACTGGTATCTAACTGGTGAAAGACTGCCCCGCAGGTATAGCAACAGTCTGGGGAATACAAATCAAAAACAAACATAATACACAAATAATTCATATTAAAAAAGGATATAATAAATGATACCAATGTATGGAAAAAGCTTCTTCAGGAGTTTTTTCATCTATACATATATTTTATAATGTAAAATTATACTTGTTGACACATAAATAGTCTTCCTGTGGCTTCTTGAAGCGATGGTATAACTTTTGACTTTCAAAGTCAATTAAAAATAAAAATATTTTAAGTTTGAATTTGACTTTGACTCTGTAAGTCATAAAAACAACTTAATGAAAGATTCCGTCGTCAATTATTTCTTTGAATTGCACCGACCAAACGAATCCCACGTAAACGCTCAGCGCCAACGTTATTTGTCTTCCCCGTAGCTCCGAGAAATCTATTTTCTAGAAATGGGTGAAAATTTTCAAGCACCATTGTTGTGTGCTGTGAATTCGCAATTGATTCGACTAGTGATGTGTAAAGTGTTGATTTGAACAGCCGAATGAAATCTATTCCCATTTGAAAAGGAACTGTGAGAAATATTATTGATCTTAGTACTGGAAACTTTAGTAAGTTTATTAACCGTTACCGTTGCAGCTTGTAAAAGTCGGCTACTGAACATAGGCCTCCCCGGTGGACTGCATCATAGAGGGATATTTGCCATAGTTGCCACGTTTGGCAAGCGTGTTGGCAACCGCAGTTTTTCTTATTTTTAGTCGTTATTAAGAAGCCGCCCATATATAGATTTGTTTCTCTCTGTTACCTCCTATAACATTAACGGGATGAAATTGGTTAATGGATATTCTTACACCGTTACTACACGGCACTAACCGGTATGAACCGTTAAATTTAATATAAACACATGCAACATTAAAATGAGCCCTAATTACTAAATTTTAATGTTATAGATAAGGTACAAAACACAGTAACAAACGTTTATTTTTAATTTTATTTTTATTACTTCTCCATTCATTTAATGTAAGTATAATATGACTATGACATAGAAAACATTTAAGTTACCACAACACTGAGGTAAACCAAAGAAGAGTTTTGTTAGAAATTTGACTGTCAATGTTTCACTGCCGAGCACAGGCCACCATTTTCGAAAGGGTTTTGGGACAAGAAATTTTCCGCTGCTATGTCCTAATGCATGTTATCAGACTTCACATCTTCAAAAAAATTATTTATATCTCAGACAACAGGTTTTCTCATGACGTGTTTCATCATCGTCGTACAGGTAAATAAATATTTCACGGAATATTTTATTGAATACAAAAAAAACACAGTTAAATAATGAATATAGAAGTGTCCATTTGATCTATTTATACAGGTGCTTACTATGTCTCGTCACTACACCTAGATGTTTATTGTGCTAGTTCAGACCATCGCGGTCGGAACCAGATCCTACTAGAAGTGCAGCCCTCGTATTTCACACTGTACTTTATTTCCCATTCAAAATCGAAAACGCGTTAATTATTTTGTCACTTTTATTAATATTAAACATAACAAATATTTTGCAGTTGTAAATGTATTTAAAAGATTTTGTTCGAGATACCCACAGATACCATACTAATAATTAAACAATAAAAAATATTACGTTAAGTATAGTAGGGCCTATATTAAAAAAAAGTATGAGCATTTATGTACTAAGATGGTACCGGCACGTTGCTGCCGCAGAAGAAATAATTTTGGAAATATCGTTTTTAAATTTGGAACACATATTGTTTACTCAGGAATGATAATGATGATGATATATATTTGTCGGACCGGAACGAGCGTCACGTACCATGTATGTTAATTGTACCATGACAAATAACCTTCGTGGAAATGCAAGCTATGATTTGCATTAATTGATCGTTGTCTTCTGCATGGGCTTTCTGCGCAACAGGTTTCGGGCCTCGGGGCATTCTCCATTACCCGGGTTATCCTCACAGTCCAACACATTGAACGGGTCTTAGGAGTCGTTCAGGAACGACATTTTTGGCTGTCTTAGCATATTTCGCGCCCCTGGAAGGATCTACCTAAGGGTAGGTACCAAAAAGACGCGACGTAGACGAATCTCGACGTAGAGCCAATTCCACCGACAGGTGTGTGCTCCTGAGTAGCAGCACGCCGGGCCTTGCCAGTGTGTAGTTTATGGCCATCTTGGCGTTCATGGCGTATCTCACGCCTCTGGGAAGGGATCTGCCGAAGGGTCAGCGACTTTAAAGCCTCACGGAGATGGATCTCGACGTGGAGCCGATGTCACCGACAGGTGTGCACACTCCTGACAGCAGCAAGCTGGGCCTCCGAAGCACGCTTCCCAGTATATTAGGTGAAGAGCAGTATAGAGGTAGTATCATCTCAGGAGGGGTCAGAGCGATCTCGAAGCTCGACGTAAAGCCAAATTCGCTCCAACAGCACGTACACCCACTGCTAGCGACGCGCTGCAGTCCTCCCTCACAGGCGGAAGCCGACGATCGGTGGACGGTGACCAGCGGCGAACGCGGTCTGGAGGCGACTTTTTTTGGTGCATTAATTACCACGCTTGGCGTGTGGATTGATGAAAGCAATACCAGACGGACAACCTAAAGTTATCCTCTTGTCTGTGAATTCAGCCAGCCCACACACGCGGCTTTTTTTGTGGCTGATATCTGCCACCTCACAGACGAGAGGTTATATAACTATTCCAGATATGAGCATTTCACGTCAATTGAGTAAAACTGATTTTATTGATTTTATAGCGCCTAATGTTTACTTTTTTAACCAAATTCAAAAAAGGAGGAGGTTCTCAATTCGTCGGAATCTTTTATTAGTATGTTTACCGATTACTCGATGACACCTGAACTGATTTGGAAAATTATGTTTTTGTTTTAAATGCTATACTTTCCAGGTGGAAATCGGTCGAGAGGTTTAAAAAAATAATCAATAAATTATTAACCGACTTAATATTCGACTGTAATTTTTATGTGTGTTACCTCAGAACTTTTTTTTAGTGTGATAATAATAATGATCCACAAAGTGAATTTCGGTTACGGCGGTCAGTCTCAAGTGAGATTAGCCTGCTGCTGCGAAAGACAGGGCTAAAGTGCTATAGTATATACGCAAGTGCAGGTGCACTCTCTATTCCCTCACTCTCATCCGGATTGGAAAGTGATTTGGCATTAAACCAACGGCTTTACCTCATTTCTGAAGCACGGGGTTGAGACACCACCAGCTTTCTGACTCCGAGCTGCCGCTGAGAATTTTTTGACAGCTAATTTACAGGGACCCCGTAACCTAACGAAGCAGTCAAAATTTCTGAGCTCTTCATATACAACATATTTAATGCATCCAAAATAAAATACACGATTCCAAATCTCATGTCCGATGGTTATTAAGATAATAACGGAGCTTCGTCAATAGTATAATTTCATCACGTTGAACAATTTCGTTTCATTTCCTTGACAAATTTCCTCTTTGACAGACCGCGTGGAAAATTCGGTCGTGACCTCGCAAACGTTACTAAGGAAAACTGGTGAGTACGTCCATAAGCGGACTTAGACAAAAGACATTTATAATTGAATTCCTAATTGAGTAAAATCGATAAATCTTATTAAACGATTCTTCATCATTATTACAGCCTATCAGTATTCTGCTAAACATATATTATACGCTGCAGAGCGTATTTATATACGTCCGCGACCTTATTTACGAGGACTTATGAATTATTATCGTACTAATCTTGCACCGTTTATTAAGAAGTTTTGTTATAATTTACGTAATTTTTTTTTACTTTGGTCATACAACTCATTAAAAATTACTCAAATATTGCCTACTCTACATATATTGGGTATTTATCAAACTGTCTGGACATAATGAATAATGCCCTATTAATCACTTTTTCCATAACATATACATTAACACCACAGGTTTTTCTTTAATAAAAGAAAATATAACGATTGAATAAAATATAATATACGTAAATAAGTTAACAAGTAAGCTGTCTACATTAAAGTGAATGTACGTAATCTTAACAAACAGTAAACAATGTTAGAATAGACTTAAAAGCTCGCCTAATGCAATCAGAGGGTGATCTGGGCAAGTTCGACGGCATCCCAGACTTATCTAATGCATTGCCAGACTAATGCAGTTTTAACCCGCCTTAGACTGATCCAGTCTTGTCGTTAACTAATACCTACAGTAAATATAGAATAATCTATTTACTAGTTGGTTTTTGCTTATATTGTTTCTTTGATTAATGATGGAACTTAATCTGTTATATTTTTTGTTTTTACAGTAGTATGTTTGTTATTTGTATGTACGGTAAAAGTTGAGGGGTAGAGCTGAGTACTGTAAGGGGATAAGCGGGTGCTTTAAATTACGCATTAGGACAGGGTGACGGACTCTTGTTTGCCCTAAAACCCTCTTAAGAAGAAAAGTGTGATGTTGGGAGGCTGATGAGGCTGTATATTTACTTTTCTTTTATTGTTACGATTACTGGAGGCTTGTGGATACTACAAGACTTTTTGAAGTGAAAGCTTCTTTAGAGTCGTTGTGATTTATAACTCGAGAAATGAAACATCGACACTAAAAAGAGACAAACTATATACATATATATATATATAAATTTTGTGTCACGTTGTCCCACTCTTACTTAACCAATTTTAATCAAATTTGCACACCGTGTGCAGTTTGGTCCAACTTGAGACATATGATAGTTTTTTTTGTCCATGAGTGACCCACAATTTTTTTGATGACAAAGGGTCGTCGAAAAGGGCAAAAGAACGTCTGCCTGGCAAGCTAGTATATATATATATATATATATATATATATATGTATATATATATATATGTATATGTATATATATATATATATATCCGCATAAAAAAGTAACCGCACAAAATAGTTCTTATTTCATTCTAGTAAAATAGTTCCCCAACAGCCCAAAGAAAATTCTACTGCCGCTGGACGTTGGCTTCTCACGTTGCAGGTGGATCGCCCATAATTGTAACGCTTGGCAATCGGATTGACGACTGCAGTTCCAGACGTCTCGCTCCTTTGACCCTGCTGTATAGCTTTTAATATCGCCATAATTGAAATAGCTATTGCGAAGGTTATGGCGATATTAAAAGCTAATGTAAAACTTGAAAGAATACTGAAAAACAAACACATTTGGAAGACAGGAATACACTCTCAACTAACACCACAATCTTAAATTGTTATCAGAGACTTATGACCAACGTTATTGTCATCGCTTCAAGGGTGATAACAAATTTTCCAGTATATAATACAACAAGTCAATCTAGCTAAAATTAACCTTGTTAAATCACGGCCATGTGGTTATTATTTTTACTGGAAACAAGGCATTCCATATTACTCCTCATGGGTGACAACACATCTGCGTTTTGATACTTAATTCAAAATAAATGAAGATGTATATGGGCCACAGCATCCACTTACTTATCATCGGGTGGACTGTGTGCTCGTTTATCACCCTTATTCTATAAAAAAATTTGACCAATCTCTATTTTATCAAGGCCAAGCAAACAAAGCTTTCTTGCTTATCACCTTAATAAATAATAATTATTTCCGCTTCCATCCAACCATATCAATTACAGCTTCGACATATGCACATACTTCGAAGCAAACGCACGCCAAAACTCCAAATACGATGTTATCGCAATCATAAAAGGTGTTTTATAGCATCAGGTTATAAAAATACGCCATTATTTTATGTGTTATGCCATCATAAAGTTTATAATAAACGGGCTTCAGTAAAAACCTTCAGTAAATCTCTTCATATTGCGTGCCAGTAGTAACCTGACAGAAACACGAAAAAGATTTTTTCTATTTCTGCTAAAGGCAGAATACAGTTATCTGTGGCTATACCGTGAACAATTAGAATGGTTTCGGCTCTATTTGGCCATTTAATCTGCTGGATCTTATACGTTTGTCCTCTGTTTAATAAGATATGGTATAAGTTAAGTAAGCCTTATGTTTGAGGGAACTCAAATTACGTACCTATAAACACACTAGCTTATACCCGCTCGCTTCGCTGGGTGCACGATAGTATTTTGTTGCGGAACCTAGATGTAAAATATCAAGTTTTTTTTTTTTTGATGGGACTATCGTAAAATCCATTCTTAGTGAGCGTCTATATTGCGAAATGATACCTAAGTATACTAAATTTCAAGTCAACCGAGTGTAGATATAGTTTTAGAGGTCTTGTGATAAGTCAGTTAGTGGCACTTCGCTATATATATAAAGTAAAGTTACAGCCTATATAAGTCCCACTGCTGGGCACAGGCCTCCTCTCATTTCTGAGAGGGTTTTAGGGCAAGGAAATGTCCGCCGCGCTGCCCCAGTGCGTGTTAGCGAACTTCACATGTCTTCGAAATATTTTTTTTCTTATTTCTCAGACATGCAGGTTTCCTCACGATGTTTTTCTTCACCGCCGAGCGCGTGGTAAATCAGTACTTAAAATTGCAATTAACAATTTCATTGGTGCCGGCGGGGATCGAACCCGGTTTGCTCGCGTATTGTGAAATTTACAGCGAGCGCTACTCTACCACATATCCGTATATATATATATATATATATATATATATATATATATATATATATATATATATATATATAAATTACGACTCCACGATGGACTCTTACCCAATCCCTGCATATGTAATTTAGACTGCGTGACGTCATAATATTCGAAAAGGATTTTATTTCTTTTCTTGTTTAATAAATAATTTATGAGTAAGTTGAAGCTGAATTAAAACCCGGAGCAAGCAGCGCATACCGAAGCCACTCTTTGGGATTATGCTCTGGCTTTAGTGAATTTTTCATTGTTCGCTCTGCTACGAACTACATGTTAACGGTTTACGTGACGGGTTCGCTTGCCTGACGTCAAAAAGTGACTAAAACAATAAGATTTAATTAATGGAAATTTAAGAACATAAAATAAATATTATATAATATACCGATTAGAAATAATACAAAATAGTTCGTTAGTCAAAATTCAAAGTAAAACCTACAGTATTATATTAGGATTTAGGCACTTATTTTACACACACACACACACACACACACACACACACACACACACACACACACACACACACACACACACACACGCGCACCGCACACGCACACGCACACGCACACACGCGCACACGCACACGCACACGCACACGCACGCACACACGCACGCACGCACGCACGCACGCACGCACGCACGCACGCACGCACGCACGCACGCACGCACGCACGCACACACACACACACACACACACACACACACACACAATATATATACATACAGAATAAAACTGTAAATACAGATTTTATCGCGTTTCATGAACTTATTCTAACAGTGGTATGCTTTTTTTTTTTACATGGGGAAATGCCTAAGCATACCCGCCTCGCGGGGGCAAGGACGGGTTATGTCGGACTCGCACCGACTAAAACCCCATGGTGTTCCACCTTTGTCGCTTATTAACTTAAAACGAAGGCAACAGGGCCTCTAATCACATCTGCGCAACGGACGCCCCCGCGTCCAATACAAGAAGGCCATGGGGCCAGGAAAAACAAGCACTTAGAAGTACTAGCCTTCCCGACCCCAGCGGCGGATCTGGTCTATGGATCCGCCGCCAACCAAGATTCGACAGCGGAGGGTAGGGAGAGCGGCGCCTCCCAATACCGACAATCCTCTCCCCCCCAGGCCCACCACCACCGCATCAACGGTGCGGCCCCGTTTGAGTCGCGGAGGATAGGGCGAGTGGCGCATCGCCGTACCAACACTCCTCTTACTCCGCGACTCCACCTCGGCTGCAGCGGTAGGTGGGGAGGACACACCTCTCACCGCAGTCCACAAAGACACATCCTAAGTGGGCTTCTTAAGCCCACTCGGAGTGGCCTCCTCGCCGGCCCTCCGCCTCGGACCAGCCATATGGGTTCCTCATTGTTTCGCCGTGGGTGACCAAGCCACGGCTTCTAAGCCCCCCCGCCACGACAAGGCGGGAACCCGTTCGGGGGGGAACAGTGATATGCTTGGGTTTGGGTTTAATTTTGTTAATTATTATATATAATTAACAAAATTAAACCCAAACCCAAGCATACCACTGCAAGACTTCAAGATACTGTAAGTTCGTTTTGCGTAAATCGGACCAAAAATTAATATTCAAAAACTTGAAGGTAGCCAGGCTGACAATGAGATTGGGACGTCAAACATCTCAGTACCCCCCCCGTGACCATGGTTGCTGTAAAGCACCCGAAACGTCGGGAATTAAAAATAAGTAAAATCAGTTAAATAAACGCGATAGATTCCGTAAATTTAGTTTTATTCAATGTGTAGTGTTCGCGTAAATTTAAGAAATCATTATTCTAACAGTTTTAATTCCCGTCGTTTCGGTTGCTTTGCAGCACCCATGTTCAAGGGGTCAGTATAATATAGTTTTATTCAATGGGTAGTGTTCGCGTATATATAAGAAATCATTATATGAACCAGTACGGACTGGTAATAGCATATAGTATATACTAGCAATAGCAATCCGCTCCGGCATTGCACGGGTTATTTCTGGATCGCAAACAGCGCCACCTACCGGGTTTTATTGTGAATTTAAACCATCCAAGGAGCCATTCAAACACTCAATAGATTTCATCAAAATAGGTAGGTAATATACTAGCTGGTATCCGGCGCGTTGCAGCTACAGAAACATAATTGTGGAAATATTGTTTTAAATTTGGAAGTGTTATGTGGTTTAATTAGGAATGATAATGAATTCATTGAAATTGAATGGTCATTTCAAATAAATTTATCGATACGATACGCGCGCCACCTAGTGTAAATTAATTGTACTATACCTATAACCTACACACAAGTGCAAGCAATAAGTTGACAAAGTGTTATCGCAATCTGATGAACGGCATGGCAGCGCATAAAATGCGAACAAAGAAACATATATATATATATATATATATTAGATATCTGCCGTATAGTGGCGGCATAAGATAATACATATCGCCCCATTTCATCCCCATGTTGTCTTGGGTGAGTACTGTAGGATATGGTAAAAAGATCTTTATGGCTTACAATACATGGCGATATAACGTTATCTCAATTACGCCAAGCGTTAGATAACCAGACCGGTAACTCAGAGCAACGTCGTTAGTAGGCAGATCTTCTGTACAATGAAGCCGTGGTAGCTCTGATCATTAGCGCTGATGAATTTCACAATACGCAAGCAAACCGGGTTCGATCGCCGCCGGCAGCAATGGAATTGTTGATTGCAATTTTAAGTGCTGATTGAACACGTGCTCGGCGGGGAAGGAAAACATCGTGACGAAACAAAATAAGAAAAAATATTTCTAAGACATGTGAAGTTCGCTAACACACATTAGGGCAGCGCGTTGGATACTCCCTTGCCCCAAAACCCTCCCAGGAATGAGGGAAAACCTGTGCCCAGCAATGGGACATATAAAGGCTGTAACTTTTAACTTTTTTCCGTACAATGGGAGAGGCCTAGCAGCGTTCTACCTCCAGCAGTGTACTTTTATAGGCTGGTAAAGAAAGACGAGCTATTTTGACTTAAACTGAATTTGTCTTTTTCCACGCAAAAAAATATTATAAAAATGTTTTCATTTCGATAGAATAAGTAAACCCCTATGGTACTAATACGAAAAATTCTCAACTTCAGTGAGAAATAAGTGAGAATAGAGCTAAAATGGGTTGCGCAATCAGAATGATCCTGGGGGCGGAGATTTATAGACAGATTTATGGCCGATAATGACTCAAACCAGGTCACGCACACATACTCGCCCGCTTATTCAACATACAGGTTTCTTTGTGTGCTGCGTGATTGAAGGCGAGCATTAACAGGTGGAGTAGTAGCTGCTATGATTAATGCACACGTGGAATAAGATACCTAATGCCATGTCATCGGAATATGCATCCGGTTTGTTTATATTAGTGATAAAATTAAATTTCATTACGACACTAAAAAAATATTTTTATACAATTACAAAATCTGTAGAAATACAACTTTCATCTCAGCGTTGTTCATTCATAATTCATAAAGTATTGAGATATTACAAACATTGTTAACATTGATTATTTCTTGTTGTAAGTATTTGCCATTGTGTTGTCTCCTCTGAGAACTAAAAGCAAATGTAAACCCTATTTCTCTCCAGTAGACCCTTTGATCTTCCGTTACTCGTTACTCCAACACAAACCAAACACGCTACTATTCTACAAACGTATAGAACATACACAGATATAGAACACACACTCGAATTGAGAACTTCGACTAGGAGCATTCTTTTTGAAGTCGGTTAAAAATCTTATTAATCTAGTTGACACAATTATTGATAAGTAACAACAGACTGCGCATCATATAATAATTTGAATTTAAGCTTTGTATCAAAACTCATTTCTTCTATAATTTATCTTTTAGTTAGGAAAAGATGAATATATTGTGGACAATGATGTGTGAAAATGGCTCTTACTTTGCACTTGCTGGTTTTCCACGCTAATTATACTATACTATTAAAATTGACAATTAATTTTTAGGGTTCCGTAGTCAACTAGGAACCCTTATAGTTTCGTCATGTCTGTCTGCCCGTCTGTCCGTCCTCGCTTAATATCTGTGACCGTTAGCACTAGAAAGCTGAAATTTGGTACCAATATGTGTATCAATCACGCCGACAAAGTGGTAAAATAAAAATTGGAAAAAAATGTTTTATTAGGGTAGCCCCCCTATATGTAAAGTGGGAAGTGCTTTTTTTTAAATTTCAACCCTTACGTGTGATATATTGTTGGAAAGGTATTTAAAAACGAATAGGGGTTTACTAAAATCATTTTTTGATAATGTCAATAATTTCAGAAATAATCGCTCCAAAAGTAAAAAACAATGTGTCCCCCCCCTCTAAATTTTGAACCATAAGTTTAGAAAATATGAAAAAAATCTGAAAGGTAGATCTTTATAGGGACTTTCTAGGAAAATCATTTTGAACCTGGATGGAAACAGTTTTTGTACAAAAAAGACAAAAAGTTGTACAAAATAATTTCTGGACTAAGTTTGTAGTATAATCGATTAAGCAAGCATTTTTTTTTTAACTTCGTTTCATATTTTATTATCCTGAACGTATCTTTTTTCAAACAAAAAAAGAATTATTAAAATCGGTTCTCGCAATCCAAAATTACCACCGAAAACTTCTGGCACGTCTATGTATTAATTAGTAACCCAATTCCCCGAGAGATGGCGCTGTAGGTACTTATTACATTGGATCGGATATTGGTCTCTCCTTGGCATCGCCTGCCGCGGAGCGTGCAATGTTGCACGCTCCATGTTCGCGCACGTACCCACTACCGGGAGCAGTTGCAGGAGCGCGGAGCGCTGCTGGAGCGCGAACATAATGGATACCCACCTTTAAGCTCATAAGTGGGAACACTTATTGTGATGGACGGAAACTACGGAACCCTACACTGAGCGTGGCCCGACACGCTCTTGGCCGGTTTTATTTATATATACAATTGATATCTATAAAATAAATAAATGGCTGCCCTAAATTGAATAAAAAGTTTTGACTTTTACTTAGCTCTTAAACTATGCTGACTATTTTGATTTAGGTAATGTAATCAAAGTCTATTATTTTTTGGGCTTATTTAAAGAACTTTTTTCTTCTTCCTGGCTTTATTCCAAGTTATTTGGTGTCGGCATAGCATATCTTCCTTTTTCATTCTCCTTTAGCAGCCATCATCTCGACTCTCACTCCTCTAACGCACATCACCCCTGACACATTCCATTCATAATGATTTCTTATATTTACGCGAACACTACACATTGAAATAATACTAGTTTTTACGGATTTTATCGCGTATATTTAATTTTTTAAATACCCGACGTTTCGAGAGCTTTACAGCACCCATGGTTACGAGGGGGACTGAGATGTTCAACGTCCAGATGTCATAGTTAACTGCGGTTACCATCTTGCAGTTGTGTGCTTCGGTTGGGATTTAATTTTATTTGTTATAGGATCCCAAGCAGATGGTAGCAGATGGTAGAAAAATTAAATCTGGACGTAAAATGGATAATACCTACGTGCGCCAAATCACCAAAGTTGTATGGGTTACCAAAAATACACAAGCCCAATGCTCCATTACGTCCCATAGTGAGCTAAATCGATTCACCATCTTACAGATTGGCTCAACACTTAGCGAAAATACTCTCACCGCTCAGGGGACATCCAAGAGCACACATAAAGGATTCCTACCATTTTGTCAGCGAGATTAAAGACCTACATCTGGCAGACAATGAAACTATGGTCAGTTTTGATGTGCAGTCATTGTTTACATGCTTACCTGTTGAAGACTGCATCTCAATTGTAACTAGAAGCCTGGAAGAAAACAACATGCCCGTAGAATATGCAGTATTACTCAGACACTGCCTTACATCTGATTTAGATAAACTAACTGCATTTTTAGAACATCTTAACTCTATAAATTCTAAAATTCAGTTCACAATGGAGTTAGAGGCATACAATTCCTTAGCTTTTCTAGATGTGTTAGTAATTCGGAATCCTGATAACACCTTGAGCCATACTGTGTATAGAAAAAAAGACCCATACAGATAGATATTTAAACGGTGATTCTCACCACCATCCTTCACAGTTAGCTACCGTGGGTAAATCTTTGTTTCAGAGAGCACGAAGGATCTGTGACAGTAAACACCTGGCTGCCGAGCTTCACCATGTCATGCAAGTTTTGCATGACAACAAGCTTCAGGTACCGCGCCTACGTCACAGTGAACGAGTGAAGCCGGCCACAGTCGAGCGTGTACCTGCTGTACTGCCATATGTTAGAGGAGTCACTGACAAATTGGCTACATCTTGAAGTGCGCTTCCATAAAAACATACTTCAAATGTGAAAATGAGAAAAGAAATAAATCAGTTACGTTTAGAGAATTCAACATTGAAAACGCAAATTTCGGAATTGGCTAGTGAAGTTGAAAACTTGCAACAGTCCTTACAGTTTTCAGACGCTGAGCATTCTAATCTCAAGAAGCGTATCGATGAAATTACCACTGTATCCCATGCTACTAATAAAAACAATGCCGTATTGTTACTAGAGGAAAAAAATTACAGTATAAAACTACAAGCAAGACAGTGTAATTTAGAGATTTCTAATGTTGCTGAAAAGAAAGGTGAGAATCTTCTTGCCTAATTGGAGACCATTGGCAAAATTGTTAACTGTTCTATAGTGAAAAAGGACATTATATTTGTTCACCGTGTACCCCACGCCCATAAAGAAAATAGGAGGCCTAGGAATATTATCGTCAAGCTTACGTCCCGCACGCTTCGCGATAACATCTTGAGTGAATCTCGTCTACATAAAGGTTGAACGTCGAATCAACTGGGAATACAGGGAAGTTCTTACACTGTTTATATGAATGGGCATCTTACATTAAAAAACAAAAAGCTCTTTCGTGAGGTCAGAGATTTGGCTAAACAAAAGAATTTTAAATACACCTGGGTCAAACACGCCACTATACTTGTTCGAAAATCAGATAACTCAGCAGTGTTTGCTATACGTAGTTCGAATGACCTACACAAAATCCAATCCCATACCAGTTCTTCAACATAAGACTCAAGATATTTAAGTGTTAATATTAAATATTATTATCATTCTGTAGGTTTAGTTTTTTTTTCGTAATAGACATAAGTTGTCATTTTTGCTTTTCTCTTATATATCTGTTTTTTTTAAAGGTAATAAACATAACTTTAATAACATTTTGAGCAATACCGTAGAATTAATAATACATTTAAAGCTGAAGGCTAGATTAATAAATTGTAAGTTACTTTTTTGTTTTTTTTTTCTGGTATAAAGTGTTGTTTTTGTTTTTCTCTCATATATCTGTTTCATTATGTGAAAAATTTTACTTTAAAAACATATTTAGTTATACTATAGAATATATAATGTATTTTAAGTTTAAGGCTAGACCAATAAATCGTAAATTATAATAAGTGCTTAACTAACGATTTAGCAATTATAAGAAAGGTAATATACGATGAATGACAATATTTGTATTTATTATCAAAACTACAGAGGTTTACGTACAAAACTACACACGTTATATATGAATATTCTTAGTAACTGTTACGATATTGTAGTATTAACAGAAACCTGGCTTACCTATGACATATGTGGTAATGAATTTATAGACCAACGTTATGTTGTATTTCGTTGTGATCGTGATCGCATCTTAAGTAATAAAACTGATGGTGGTGGTTTACTGATAGCTGTCCTGCAAAGCCTAAAGCCAACATTATGCTCATTGTCCAATAAAACAAGTTTGTCTAAATATCTAGAACATGTTTTAATTTCTTTCTACAGCTCTGATAGTAAAACTAAACATATCATTAGTGCCGCTTATTTACCACCTAATCTTGATAAGGCAATATTTGAATTGCATCTGAATACGATTCAAAATATATATGCAGATTCTCAATTTGATAATTTCTATGTACTGGGTGATTACAACTTACCTGATGTTGATTGGATCCCTAGTGGTACTGGGCAGGGATTAGTTTGTACTGGTACATCTTCTTGCTTACAAATGAATTGTCTCCTATATTTTAAATGCTTTACAATTCAATACTTTTCGAAACTCTAAACACAAAATTTTAGACTTGTTTATCTCGAATAAGCAGTGTTCTGTGCTACTACCTCAAGATACTTAATATGGGTAGATGATTATCATCCACCATTTTGCGCTTTTATTCCCCTTGAAAGTAAAATTTCCTCTATGAAACGTTGCCGAAACCGCAAATATAATTAACATAAGGCAAATCATGAATTAATTAACTCTAGATTGAAGAATATTAATTGGGAACAATTACTTTGCCCACTCTCGTTAGAACAAGCTACAAATACTTTTTACGAAATTATAAATGGAATTGTTAAAGAGCTTATACCACTCTCCGTATCAAGACCACCAAAATATCCTAAGTGGTTTTTACCTTCTTTAATTCATATCTTCAAAAGTAAAATGAAGACATGGTTTAAATGGAAAAAATACAATAACGTAGCAGATTATGAAACATTTTCTATGTTTAGACCAAGATTTCGTGACCAGTGCAAAAAAATCATATGATAAATATATGGAATCACTTGAGGATGCTGTTCCTCATAATATAAAATATTTTTGGACTTTTGTATCTCATAATAGAGAAAGGACAGGTTTTCCTACAAATATGATTTTTAAAGGCAAATATTCGTGCGATCCTGATGAAATTTGTAACATGTTCTCCACCTTTTTCAATCTGTTTACGAAGCTTCAACTTTATGTCTAGATACGTGGACACCACCAACTAACTTTTCTGATAATGGTGTTCTTATAAATGAACCATAACCATTTTAACATGGATAAGGTTAAAAATGCTATAAAATCTTTAGACATCTCCAATGGAGCTGGGCCTGATGGCCTTCTCGCAATATTTTTTTCTCGAACCAAAGATAATATATGTGTGCCTCTGCATATTTTGTTTAATAAATGCATGCGAGAGGGAACTTTTCCTAATATCTGGAAGCTGACGTACATAAAAATGGGTCAAAGCATAACATTGAAAACTATCGTCCAATTTCAATCTTATGTACTGCATCAAAACTTTGTGAAAGATTAGTACGTAATGAAATCCGTCCAATTTTTCATTACACTGTCATACCAGAGCAACATAGCTTCGTAAAACAAAGATCAACTATAACTAACTTGACCCTCTTTGTTGGTGAGCTATTTTTTAACATCGATAATCGACTTCAAACAGATACTGTATACACAGATTTCCAGAAAGCGTTTGACAAAGTTGACCATGAACTACTTCTTAAAAAAATAGCATTTAATGGAATAAGAGGCAATCTATTAAGATGGTTTTCTTCATATATTTTAAATAGGACCAAGACAGATGTTATAAATGGCCACTGTCACAATACAATAACAGTTAAATCTGGTGTGCCACAAGGATCTATACTTGGTCCGTTGGTCTTCATCATCTTTATAAATAACATAAACGAATGTTTTAAGCACTCAAAATTTTTATTACATGCTGATGATCTGAAGGCTTATAAAATTATAAAAAATATAAATGATTGTTTACTTTTTCAAGAAAATCTTAAGAATTTCAGTTTGTATTGTCTAAAAAATAAACTTTATCTTAGTATCCCAAAGTGTCTAACAATATCTTTTACTAAAAACAAAAAAGTGGTTAAATTCAACTATACCCTCTGTGACAAACTGTTGCATAGAGCCTACGCGCCACTGCGAGGGTTGATGTCAGTATATAATGATAAGTTTTTAGATATAGATATTTTTGCAACATCTTTACCCAAGGCCAAAAAACAACTCCTGTTACACTTAAAATAACATATATGTTATGATTTTCTTCTTTATTAATATGTTAATTTTACTATGTATAAATATATTGTATAAGTTTAATTTTGTTTGTACTAAGCAAAACTAAGTAAGATGTGGATAACGTAATTGATTGTACAATTAACCATTCAAATTCTAATTTAAACTTCTGTTCTTTGTAATATATATTGTACTATTGTTTGTTGTCCCAAATAAATTAAAAAAAAGAAACGTCGGGTATTTAAAAAGTTAAATATACGCGATAAAATCCGTAAAAACAAGTATTATTTCAACATTCCATTCATCTTTTGTTAGCCCTCCCTCTAACTGTTATATCCATTTACTTTCACAGCTAACATTCTTCTTGTTACATGGGTTACTTCTCTTAGCATAATATGCCCATATCACACTAGCCTTCTTCTTCTTCTTAACTTTTCCGTGATTGGAGCCACTTTGAAACTTATTTAAAGCTATTTGAACGCCAAAATACCAAAATTTCTTGAAGTTATAATTATAGTTCAATAGAGACAAGAAATAGTATAGGATAATTCTTTTTTAGTATTGGTAATTCAAATAATATTAAAACTACTTACTAGAGACCGTTGCATTAGTTTATTTCCACTTGATAATGTGCCTGGAAAGACGAACCATCGTGAAATGGCAGCAAAATGCTGCTGATTTTATTATGATGAGTGTAGAGAACCGGAGACTCATTTTATTGAAGACAAGGCATTCCATCTTAGTCCTCTCGGGTGACAACATATCTGCATTTTGAATCTTAGTCGAGGATAGATGTAGATATATATGGGTCATAGCATCGACTAATCATCAGGTGGACTGTAGGCTCATTTATCAATCTTATTCTATTAATTAAAATAACTAAAAATATCGAAACTTAGGAAAAATATATAGAGAATCGTTAAACAACAACGTCAGAAATACCGTGGTGAGTAGCAACTTGAACTATCAGTACATTAATAAAGAACAGATTGGATGTAGACTTTACATCGCCTAAAATATCTAGACCGCTGACAGAGCGGCGGGCGGAAACTTTGAAGGTTTGACTTGGAAACTTTCGAGGAAGTTTTGATTTGGTGAAAATTTGTTATCGTCAATAAAGCTTGAATAATACATTATGATTCAGATTTGAAAAGATTCGATGCATTATTTATGGAAATTTCTTATGGAAGCAATTTATAACTTTAAAATTCTTATAACAAAACGTAGTTTATTGATAGTTTAGAGCTTAAGAAAATTTTAAAAGGATTACTAATAGCTTAAACCCGGGACTATTAAATAAATCGCATTGTATTATAAGATTAGAAGAGTTGGCATAGAAGTTAATATTGAATATTTTTGAGTATTCAAAAATCCTAAAAGTAATCACAAGTATTATACTACATATCAGAAAAATACATGTCAAATTGCCTCGGAAACAACGAATTTCAAAGGCAATAACGGATTTTTTATTTTACAAGACAATGCACCTCTAAACACTGTATGTACAGTTCAAGATTTCTGAACTACAATTATTTTTAAATCCGGAAAAACTTGAAAACATAGTTTATTCAGTAATAATAACAATAATATCCTCAAGACCGAATTTCAGTCACGGCGGCAAGTCTCAACGGAGACTAGCTATCGGGGCAGCATATTATTATAGTGTCCAAGTGTATGCGCAAGTACAGGTTCCCTCATTCTCATAATCCTGAATTCTCATAATCAGGCGCAGGACCAATGGCTTTACGTGCTTTCCGAGGCTCGGGGGTGAGACACCGCCAACTACGGGCAGCTACTGAAAATAACTCAATAATTGATTTTTTGGCCCGATCCGGGATTCGAACCCAGGACCTCATGATCAGCAGTCGCACTACTATGACCACTAGACCAACGAAGCAGTCAGTAATATAATAGTCATAAATACACACTCATATAATATGTATACTCGTATATTGCGTTATAAGTATCATCACATTGGACACTTATTTCCCTCTTTGAACATACATAAAAGATGCTTTAAATCACATTCAAGTCAAATGCACCGCCAAATCTCACTTTGAAGTACGACACCGATACTCAATCCAGAAGAGGGTAAGCGAAATACATATTTCAGTTATCATTATACAAAATAAACCCAATCATCTCATCAAAGGAGGAGGGCTGATCCCCTTCTTGTAGGAAAGCGAGCTAGTAAAAAAATTATTTCCTTTTTTAAGATAAGAAATGGTATTAAAACACAGGCAGCATTTTGATAAAAAAAAATAGAAACAATATATTACTGAAATTGACATTTCAATAAAATATCAATATACGTTTGATGTATAGGCCTGCCCTAAATTAAAACAAAAATTTTACTTAGATAGATTATAACTATCTAATCAAAAATTTTTACTCTTACTTGACTTAACATAGATTAATACTATCTAAAAAATATACAAATAATATGTTTATTTGAAATGTTGAATACACCTACCTCTCCTGGTGTCCTGGTATTTCCAAGCCGTATTATAAGTAAATTGTGTTTTGACAGCTCGTAAAAGTATTTCGGTTGGCATGCGTGTTTAGTTGACATGCATACCACAGGTCGGTAAAGGAACCTTGCCTGAGTGACAGAAGTGATACTTACGTAATTTGAATAGAAAAAAGGGCAAAGGCCAAAATTGGTTGCTTGTAATAAATTAGACAAAGATCCTATATGATGTCCTATACAACATTTGTGACAAATTTGTATTCTTATCATTTCGGAACTTACAGCTATTTTTATCTTCTTCTAAACACTAGTTTACGTTTTTTTTTTTGTTTTCCTTTTGAATTAAGAACGACTTTCTTATCGATATCCTTTTTTTACCGTCTTCAATAACGAGGAGGTGTTGAAATCGATAAGATTTCGTTCTATTACTCGGTCAAGGTCTTTTCTCCTTGGGGAGAGGACATTGGAATAGAGAAGGGACCGCCGGGCTGTCCTAATGAATGTTGACGGATTTCACACATCCTTAAATTATACCTTTTTTGTTCACATTTCTCTTATAGTAAGTTTCCTTAAAATCGTTTACTTAACAGAGTACACATCAAAGTGGTGCTTAATTTGCAATTATAATTTTCATCGGTGCCGACGGACATCAAACTCTGCTTTCTCAAATACCGTAAATTTCAAGACAAGCGCTTATCCCCTGAACAACCGCGGCTCCTTTCTAACTTAAACTAATTTCTTACTATATCCTTAATATATTTATCCATATATATAAACATAATGTGGTATTATTAGCTAGTATTTCTAGGCACCTGTATCGTAGATTAAATGACCACCTACGCTACGTAGCAGCGCCTGGGACCTTAAATCATATACAAAATTAATTTTGCCGTTACCACCACATGCAAAATTAATATGCCCACGTTCATTGTAATATCTTTAGAGCATTGTTATTTGTCCACGAATTGCACAATTCCCGTTAGAATCCATTTATAATGTTATAAATTAGTTGTGTTACAATGTGAAAATAATGAAATATATTGATTTGTCTGCAATTAGTATTTCATTAGAAGTTTCTATTAACATTCCAGCATTTATACTTAATTTATTTTAAGTCTCAATATAATTAAATAGGTATAATTATGGAAGTATTTTTATAGAATAAGGGTGACAACCGAGCACACAGTCCACCTGATAGTAAGTGGATGCTGTGGACCATAGACATCTACATCTATCTTCTATTAGTGAATCAAAATGCAGATGCGGTGTGACCCCTAAGTACTAAGATGGAATGCCTCGTATCCAGGATAAAGAATCTCCGGTTTTGTACACTCACCATATGAACGAAACACAGTAGGATTGAGCTGCCATTTTACGCTGGTATTCTGTGAGAGCGTGTTTCCTACCCGGGTCTAGCCGACCCATTCGTGTTACAACTATAATAAAACTGCAACCGCTGTTCCACGTGTAAAAATGTAAGTTTATTTAATATGACATAGGTTATACTCGACACCTTATTGTTTACAATTAATAATTGATAACCTAATGATCTATCCCCTTTAAATCCTCTCAGAAATGAGAGGAGGCCTGTGCCCAGTAGAGGAACGTATATAGGCTGTAACTCCTTTACTAATGATGTATATATTTCTAACATGTTTTTACTAGTATATTGATATTTATTTCCAGTCAATTACAGTTATAAATTATGTTGATATATATATATATATATATATATATATATATATATATATATATATATATATATATATATATATATAACTTTTAATTTAATATTAAACTTTTACATCCCAGAAACATCTGAGTGCAAAGTACCATTAAATGTACCATATTTCATGTAAATATAAATAGATTATTTTATACCAGATATATTCGAATAATTCGATAAATAAAAAGGTTTTGGATACCCGTGCCCACCTAATCATGTAATATATTAGTTTTTTTTATTAACTTTAATCAAGCAGGTTACTTTTTTACACATTCACACTTAGTCCTAATTTTACCGTGCAAAACACTCCTAGTAAAACCCAAGTAGTAATAGTTTTATTCAGTTTTAAGTAAAATAGCTAATAAACATTTTCAATTATAATATATTCAACACCGTTATATTAATGTGAAAAACATTTTAGAATAATCCGCGCCCATAAACAATTTGGTGCAAAATCAGAAAAACCATTCCATTTGCCTATGTGTATATTTTTCATATAAATCCTCTATATTTTAAAAATCACTTTACCTTTTAAACCGATCCAAACGAGCATTGCAAACATTTCGTATGTAACATTTTTTTTATATTAAAGAACTTTGGATAGAGGCCACCGATAAGCGGGCGTCAATTTTTCTTTTCCATTTGAAAAAAAACACGTTTATCCGTCCGAAAAGCCGCGGTACGTATATTTTTACAGCCTTCCGGCCATTAATTCGCTGTTAACATGTAGCATAGAGTATTAAAGGCAGAAGTACCTCCTCGATAAATAAAAATTCAAAAATATAGGTAATTACATACATACCTAATTAAATTTTAGATAATATACTGTAAAACATTATCGAAAACTTTCTAAAATTTTCAATTATACACAAAAATATTCCTAAAAGATACCAATTTGGAGAATCGTACAAAATATATTTATAATTATGTTTTTGTGAGTAACGTATAGGTAATTAATTCTACGTTTTTCAGAATTTTTATGATAAATTAGTCAAAAATATCGCGGCCGTCATGATTCGAAATAAAAAACCTGAAATAAGTTTTTCACCAAGCAATTTACGTCGAACTTTGACTCTTAAGAATAGACGAACAGAATGAAATTATTTTCATCGTCATATGTCCGCCGAAAATCAGTACAGATATTAGTGAAATAATTGTCTCCCAGAAACATCCTGAAATATTAATTTTATCTTTTTAAACTTTTAAATTTTCTGTTTTACCGACGCCTGGTAGCGGCATTTCGGACTGTAGGTTTTTGTAAGAGGCGAAAACTATTGGAAGTGCAAGAATATATTTTATGCCTTCTGTTAGATGACTGTTCTTCAACTCATTAATTCCTTGTCCTATGTAAATACATTAAGAAGTACCAGGAACGTAAACAAATTTCGCACAGATATCAGAAGTGGCCACTCTATTCATGTCAAGAACTTCAGGATTTACGTTTCATTCGAGTTTGCACTGCTTTTATTTTTATTTGAAAATATCTTAGAAAATATATTTCTATTTTATGTTTCAGTTACACAGAAGCAGACCTTAATACAAACAGATATATTATACACGTAGGTCTTAAATCATCCATTACACAGTGTAAATTCGGCCGTACATAACCGCAGGCAACATTAATATTCTACATACCTAACGTGCTATATTTGTTACACACAGTTCAGCCTTGCATTGTTTTATTCTAAACCGTAGTTCAAATTACTTTCAGTATTGTATGACTCTATCTTTCTTTACCTTTATATGTTTTAACGCGTCGACACCGTTGGCTAGCGTTTAAATAAAACGCTATAGGCTATTTTCTTTAAACCTTTCACACTCTTACAGTGGTTAGTTTAAAATAGTAGGTAAACACATTGCAGACAAAACCGTAAAAGACTATTAGAGAAGATTCGGTTTATGATCAATTCACGAACGGGCCCATTGCGCATTGCATATTTTAAAAATTTATTTATTCATTTTAGGAAGGCTTGGAGACTAATATCTTCGCAAAATTACGAAATCGTGATAAGAATTGCTAGTTACACGCCTCCACATATTACTTTCACTTTATGCAAGTTTAAATTACTCCGGGATCTTTTTTTTATAGAATGGGGGTGACAAACGAGCACACAGTCCACTTGATAGTAAGTGCTTGCTGTGGCCCATAGATATCTACATCTATCCTCGATTAAGAATCAAAATGTTGTCACCCGTGGGGACTAAGATAGAATGCCTCGTTTCCAGTAAAAAGGGTCTCCGGTTCTCTACACTTGCCATACGAAACATAGCAGCGTTGATCTGCTATTTTACGCTGGTATTCTGTGAGAGCGTGGTCCTTACCCGGTCGAGCCGACCCATTTGTGCTACAACTATACTACTAATATAGCTGCAGCATGGCTCTACCACGCTTAAACTACTCACAAAATAATAACAAAATAGCATAGTTTGCTTCTTTTTTTTTTTGTTTCCTGCAATGAGACAAAAGAGCTTGCAAGTTTGAGTCATGCTAGTCAGCTGTGAGCGAAAAACTCTCTGCGTTAATAATTATAATATCTATTATATATATCGTTTTTCCCAAAAAAAAATACAAACTCATGTATTTTTTTGCTACAACTAATGCTATACAACATTGCTCTATATATAAAATGATAAAATAAAGCTCATATAAAACTTTTTCCCGATAATTTTTAAAATACAAGGGATAAGGCGACACTGTCATTGTATTAAACGACGGTGATACATTTACGCACGTCATAAGGGACACAGGTGTAGTGACGATGCGAGGGCCATTTGCGTCAGTCACAATTTGTGACTACACATGCCCCGTCATGACTTTGCTGCGCTGACACGTGAAATGTTGGACAAAACAGACTAACTCCAACTAAACTATATTGCAACATAGTATATCACATTTTAAAGCAGATTTGAGACATATCTAAATAGTTTTTTTTCATTTAAGATAACATAGATCTACAGTTACAGCCATCAACGTTCACTGCTGGCCACGTACGCCTTCTTCATACATTGCCTCATAGGGGGAGATATTTGCCAAAGTTGCCACACTTTTCAGGCGGGTTGGCAAGTGACAGTTTTATATTTTCAGTTGATATTAGGAAGTCGCTGCTGCCCAACTTCCAGTTCGTTTCCCTCTGTCGACTCTTACGACATCCACGCGATGATATAGGATAGTGGAAATTCTTAAACCCCCCTACACAGTCAGACATAGACAGAGATAGACAGATAGAAGGGGTGGGCAGAAACTACACACTTCCATTTAGCACGATCTTGACACACTTGTCTCGCCTCCTTTACATCCATATCCTCCCTTAACTGACGAGCACCTATGCGTAGGTAACGCATAGGTGCTCGTCAGTTAAGGGTACTCTTTATCTGGCCTATCTTCAATATATCGCCGGTTGGTCGTATATGTATATTTTTAAGCTGCGTTTTTATATTTTTGTTTCATATATAAGAATTAAAATAATTCAAATTTATTTTCTAAGCATTAATTATTTTTTAAAACAAATGGTGATCTTATTTCGGAGGTATATTATAGCTTCGAAGATCGGTGGGTTTTGATTTGTCGATACACTGTGTCGGAGCTATTTATGTGAAAATCATTTCATTATATTTTGCTTTTGAAGTAAATTTTCCTTTTTTTAGTTTAATTATTGGAAAAAGTTAATGAATTTCAACAGTATTAAATGCTATTTAATATTACTGGACCTATAATTAACATAGGACTTAAGGGCGGTATATAAAGAAATAAATCGTTAAAAGTTAATTACACACCATA
Source organism: Parnassius apollo (assembly GCA_907164705.1). Classification (NCBI taxonomy): domain Eukaryota; kingdom Metazoa; phylum Arthropoda; class Insecta; order Lepidoptera; family Papilionidae; genus Parnassius; species Parnassius apollo. Next base: position 8,174,522 of record CAJQZP010000929.1, read on the forward strand.
TGCAAAAAAAAGAACGCAATACAACTTGTTCGTAAACATGTCACTTTCTGACCCAGTTTTTGCGCAATTCGTTCCGTGAGGGAGAGGGTTGTTATCCTCAAATACAAGGCTCTCAAATGCTTTGTAAAAGTGTCATCGAGCACACGGTAGGGTATTCCAAGTGTTTGTAGGTGGGTTGATGGTTATTTTTAGCTTCATTATTGTAAGTATGAACTTGTTTTGGTAAAAAAAGTAGTCGAACAACATTCAAGAAGAATGAAGACACAAATTATGTTACGAAAACATTTGACAAATATATATAAATTTTTATAGAAAAGGTTGACAAACGAGCACGCGGTCCACTTGATAGTAAGTGGATGATGTATCTTATAGACACCCACAGCTACCCTCGATTTAGATTCAATTTGTTGAGGCATTGTCACCCTTGAGGACTAAGACAGAATGCCTCTTTACCAGTAAAAAAAGTCCGTTTCTCTACACTCATCAATAAAACAGCAGCATTAAGCTGATACTTTATGCTTGTATTCTGTAAAGGCGTGGTCATTCTCCATTTGAGCCGTCTTATTTGTGCTGCAGATATAGTATAGCTGCAACGTGTCTTACCCCGTTAATATATATAGCTGCAGTGTAACTCTACCATGTTAACAAGTTAAGGTTTTTAATGACAGCTTTCAATTTTTACTGCCAAAATATTTTTTTCCACAAAACGAGATGACTCAGCTTTTGTCTGTGGTATTTTGGATTCAAAAGTTTTTAATCCTTTACAAGATATAATAATTCGGTAACTGGGTAATGTACAATTTATGTATCTAAAACGATACAAGAGGAAAAGAGATGCGCCTCTACGGTGAGGAGTAATTCGTTCGTTAATTAATAGGACTCATCGAAGCGAATAGGTACGATAATTTATCCTTAAATGTAATATAGAGTATATTTGCAATTCTTCTGTTCTTTTTGACTCGATGGTCTAGTGGTCGTGAGCGCGACAGCTGTTCATGGGCTTTGAATGCCGGGTCGGGCTAGAAATCAGTTATTTGGTAATGATTTCTTATATTTACGCGAACACTACACATGATTAAAACTACTTTTACGGATTTTATCACGTTTATTTTTGCTTTTAATTACTTTTATTTTTAATTCCCGACGTTTCGGGCGCTTTCCAGCACCCATGGTCACGGGGGACTGAGATGACTGACGTCCCGATGTCATTGTTAAACCCGGAGTACCTTCAGCTTTTTTAATTATTGTTTATGGTCCGATCTATGCAAAATGAACTGATTATGTCTTGAGGTCTTGCAGTGGTAACGTTCCGGGAAGTCTGCAGTTTGTGATCATATCCTGGACGGCCCCAACCATTACATCAGATTTGATAGACCACAAATCCTAGCGAAAGAACACCGATTCCTACCAAGGATGATACGTGAGGCTATTGAAATTAAAAAACATCCTAATTTCAATAGAGAAGGAGGCTGGGTACTACCACCTGCTTGGGATCCTATAATCAATAAAATTAAAACTAAACCCAAGCATACCACTGCAAGACCTCAAGACATAGTCAGTTCATTTTGCATAGATCGGACCATAAACAATAATTAAAAAAGCTGAAGGTACTCCGGGTTTTACAATGACATCGGGACGTCAGTCATCTCAGTCCCCCCGTGACCATGGGTGCTGGAAAGCGCCCGAAACGTCGGGAATTAAAAATAAAAGTAATTAAAAGCAAAAATAAACGCGATAAAATCCGTAAAAGTAGTTTTAATCATCAGTTATTTGGGTTTTTCTGTCAAGAAAATCTCAGTAGCAGCCCTGAGTTAATAAATTATCAGTATTTTACCGCCGTTTTTCTTAAAGCAAATAAAGCTGGTCCTGGTCTCCCTCCGTGTGTGTCGGATTGCCGTTCCATTGGACTATGAGAGTGAGGGAATAGAGAGAGCACTTATGTTTGCGCACACACTTGTGCACTATAATCCCTTCCCACGTGTATGGCTAGGCAAACTTGAAAATGGCCGCAGGGACGATATTCGGCCCGGGGGACATTATTATTTGTAAATAAATTTGACATACATAAGAGTTACAGTTATAGGCTATATACGTGCCCCACTGCTGGGCACAGACATACTCTCAATTCAGAGAGGGTTTTAGGGCAAGGAAATGTCCGCCGCGGTGCCCCAATACTTGTTACGAACGAACTTTATATGTCTTCGAAATTCATTTTATTTCTAATTTCTCGGATATGTAGGTTTCTTCACGATGTTTTCCTTTGCCACCGAGCACGTGTTCAATCAGCACTTAAAATTTCAATTAACAATTTCATTGGTGCCGGCGGGGATCGAACCCGGGTTGCTCGGGTACTGTGAAAGTTACAGCGAGCGCTTAGCGTCTGAGCTTCATGACTTGTATACAACACTTTAAATTATTCCCGAGCTCAGCAACTTTTTTCTTCCGATTTATCAAAAACAAACAATGGCGGATCGAAACTTCAAACTCGCAGCATCACGATACAAGGACAAAGGGGCGCTGAGAATTATTTAAACATCGCTTGAGGGTAAAAAAGGGAGCGCGTTATCTGTCTGAGTGAATAAATCGTCGCGGCGGGGCCAGAGTCGGTACAACAAAAAACAACATACAAGTATATCCGACCATGTTGAATCGTTAGGAAACTGTATCAAACATGAACATTGTTTTATAGAATAAGGGTGACAAAGAGTACGCAGTCCGCCTGATGATAAGTAGTCGCTCATGCCCATAGACATACATCTAACCTCGTATTCGATTAAGAATCAAAATTCAGATACGCTGCCACCCCTGAGGACAAAAATGGAATGCCACGTTTCCAATAAAAAGGTCTCCGTAAGGTCTACGGTTCTCTACACTCACCCTGCGAAACAAAGCAGCATTAAGTTGCTATTTTACGCTTGTTTTCTGTGAGGGTGTGGTGCTTCAACCATAACGAAGGATCCGACGAATCGATATTTTTCAACGCAACATCTCTAACAAGACGCTACTGACTCGCACTATACTTAAGTTTGCATTAAAAACAATAATTACACATACTCGTACTACGTATATACACAAAATGGGAAAACTTTGTATTCAGTTTTGCAGGCGGCGGAAATATTAAACCTCAACCCACCGTGCCGGTTTGTTGGTCAACAGAAGCAATAAGCTTCACTAATCTTTTCTTTTCTCCAGTACCATGGCTTTACATAAATAAATTTCACATAGACAAATATTCAGACTCAATTACTTCTAGGCCATCCAAATATCTTTTTCGTATATAAAAAATACTCTGTGACTTGTTCCGTGCGAAATTCGAACCCGCACACTCAGAGTACCACAATTAAATTCGTAGCCAGTGCGCTACCTGGCCGTCCGGTATTTATAAAGAACATTTTTAATAGTATTAATATAATATATAGTCGACAATATTTAGGTTGTTACAAGTAATAGCAACCCAGAAAACTTCTAGGTCGTTTACACCATCTTACAAAACTTATTATTCCCATACTATCCCATAATACATTTTTTCACGTTATTTCTCATGGTAGAGCCATGTTGAAGCTATACTGGTACTATCGTAGTAGTATCGACCGGGGAAGGACCACGTTCTCACAGAATACCGGCGATAAAATAGAAGCTTAACACTGCTGCCTTTTGTACGAGTATGGTGTGTGTAGAGAACCGGAAACCCTTTTTACTGGAAAGGAAGCATTCGATCTTAGTCCTAAAGGGTGGCGACGCATCTGCATTTTGATTCGTAATCGAGGATAGATTTAGATGTCTATGGGCCACAGCAATCACTTACCATCAGGTGGACTGTGTGCTCGTTTGTCACCCTATCCTACAAAAAATCCAACTTAGTCCTCAGACAATGCATCTGCGTTTTGTTTCTTAATCGAGGATAAATGTAGATTTATATGGGCCACAGCATCCACTTACCATCAGGTGGACTGTGTGCTCGTTTGTCATCTTAATTATATAAAAAAAGTAAAAAAAAACTCCCATAAATCCACTTCTCTCCTACTTCTGCTCCTTCTCCCATAACTCCCATAAACACACCTCTCTTGCCTCCTCCACATGCATATACTTACGCATACATGCTCGTCGGTTAAGGGTACTCCTAATTTGGAGGATAGGTGTAGATGTCTATAGGCCTCAGCAAACACTTACCATTACGTGAACTGTGGAAATATTTATTCATCGTCATTACATATATCACAGCCTATCAAAAATCCCCTGCTGCACTAAGGCCTCACCAATATATAGCCTCATTGGGGGAGATTTATTATTTTGAGTTTATCAGAAAAATGCTGTTTGTTTGATAGTTTGTTCCATCTATCACCTACGGGATGATATGAGGTGGTAGAATCTATTACGCCGCCATTACGGCGAATAATTATTTTTATTTTTTATTTTTATTACTACATAAATAAAATGTCACACAAAGCTGCTAAACGTGCAATGAAATATAAAATAGTAATAATTTCAACAAACACATGCATGTCGGTTGTAGCTAAAAAATATTTAAGAGAACGAAGGCCGCATAACATCCTTCTAGTTCCAACTTAGTGACTCGCAAATAGCATGACGAAAACTTCACACAAAAAAGCACAGTAAGCTCTGTTTAATGAGAGCTCTGAAAGACCGTCTATTTATTTTTAAATTGTTGGGCACTTTTATATCGTAATAAAAAGTGAATGTCGTAAAATGTTAAAAGAAAAGTGTGTTATAACATCCTCCCTATGAGGCAATATATGGGGGAGATCTACTTTCAGTACTGAACTTATAGGCTGTAATTGATGGATGATTATAATAATGTAAGTGAGGGTAATATGTCACCTTAAGCCTTGTGGCCCTATAAAACCAAAACTAGGAGGACGACAGAGACAAAAACACAAAGTCCTATACTATAACTAATATATTAAGAAAAAAAATAGCAAACAAGCTCTGGCAATAATTAGAAACACTTCGAAAAATCAACTTAAATAAAACCAACTACACTACACCATACTAAAATATTTATTATAATATCAACGGTCTAAATGGCGTTTAAATGGATAAAGTGGAGCCCTTTTCACCTTTTATTATTTGATTAACTGATCGTAGAAAGAGCTATCGTATCACAAAACTATCTATGCAAACAAGGCTGTAGTTTTTGAGTTATTAGAAAGTGACAATTTTAACCGGCTGACCATATTAACCTCACGTACTATATTTAATAGCATAAAATACTCAGATCAACGAGAGCTGCGCGAAGGTGCGAGACGTCTTTTTTTTTATAGGATAGGCTGACAAACGAGCACACAGTCCACCATGGTAAGTGGTTGCTGTGGCCCAGAGACATCTACATCTGTCCTCGATTACGAAACAAAATTCAGATGCGTTGTCACCCGTGAGGACTAAGATGGAATGCCTCGTTTCCAGTAAAAAGGGTCTCCGGTGCTCTACACTCACCATACGAAATACAGCAGCATTAAGCTACTATTTCACGCTGGTATTCTGTGAGAGCGTGGTCCTTCCCCGGTCGAGCCGACCCATTCGTGCTACAACTATACTACTAATATAACTGCAGCATGGCTCTACCACGTATAAAACGTATAAAACGTCTGATCGGTCATCCATCAGCCATACGTGACAAGGCAAATTCTCCCTACTACGGGAAAGCAATGCCACCAACCACAACTTTTTACAAGAGAGGCAAACGAGCAGCTCACCTGATTTGAACTGACTAATGCCGCCCATGAACAATCGCAAATCCAGGTAAATTGCAGGTGCCTTGCCGGCCTTTTAAAGAAGAGTACGCTCCTTTCTTGAAAGCCGATCCCACAATAAAATTGTGCTAGGAAGAAAACATCGGGCAAATCGCACAGTGGTGGGTCGCCAATCATCCAAATGGTATGTATGGTTTCGCGAATTTTGTCGCGTTATGCGATGTCAAAATGTAGCACCGGTCTCAGTATTTTATGCTATTAAAATTACATGTCACTATATAAATAAAAAATAATAATAGAATCCAGAACTCGAATAGAATCCCTCTTTCGTTAGTGTCACAGTGTAGTTCACTTTATTTCTGTACTTAAAATATACCCATTGCAAATTCTGGAAAAGGCCGCAATTTGATTCAAACGAGTTTTTTCCAGTTTGCTTTTGTGCTTTTTATATCCGATATTTTGCTGGGTTTCCTGTATTCTTATACCCTTAATTAAAGCGATTATTCTTCTTTTCAAAGTTACCTAGTAGTTTTATAATACTTCACCACTACTATAACTTTATTTACCCAGTAGAATCTTCCATTCCCGAATGAATCGGCTCGCCCGGGGAAGGACTAGAATACGAATATTAACATATAAACGATGCTCCTGTGTTTCGAATTGTGAATGACGAGAACTAACCTACCCTATTAACTTATTACGAGGCATTCTAACCGAACAGACAGATCTCCAAATGCATGCGGCGAGACTTACGCAACTTTAGTACTGCTCGTATTAAAGAAGCGATCGAGCGGAACCAGGGCTCCAAAGTCTTTGCCAGAGATCTGTCTGCCATAAAGAGCCAACTGTCAAAGCTGAAGACTGAGTGTGGCAACATCGTTTCCGGGACACCTGAGATTCTGAGTGAGATTGAGAGGTTCTATGGGCAACTGTACACATCATCGTTGGAGCCACACGCAAGTGTGAGTAATGATGCAAGAACAAGTCTTATCCGACACTATTCCGATGATATCCTGGACGTCAGTCTGAGCGAGATTAGAATGGCTCTCCAGCACCTTAAAAACGGCAAGGCCCCGGGCGAAGATGGAATTACAGCGGAGCTTCTGAAAGCGAGTGGAACACCGGCACTTGAAGTCCTTCAGAAGCTCTTCACTTCCGTCCTCCATGGTGGCACTACTCCGACGTGCGGTGGTCTTGTTCTTTAAGAAAGGCGACAACGCTCTCTTGAAGAACTACAGACCGATTTCCCTTCTGAGCCGCGTCTACGTGCTGTTTTCGAGAGTCATTACGAATCGTCTCGCACGCAAACTCGACGACTTCCAGCCTCCCGAACAAGCCGGTTTCCGAAAAGGCTTCAGTACCATAGACCACGTACATACCCTGCGGCAGATTGTACAGAAGACCGAAGAGTACAATCTGCCACTTTGCCTGGCATATGTGGACTATGAGAGAGCCTTTGATTCCGTCGAAATTTGGGCGGTGCTACAGTCCCTTCAGCGGTGCCAAGTTGACTGTCGGTATATCGAAGTGCTGAAGTGTTTGTACAGTAAGGCTACGATGGCTATCCGGGTACAGAACCAGAGTTCGAAACCTATCCAACTGTAGAGAGGTGTAAGACAGGGTGATGTTATATCCCCGAAACTCTTCACCGCTGCGTTGGAAGACGTTTTCAAGTTACTGGACTGGAAAGGATACGGTATTAACATTCAATTTGCCGACGATATAGTCCTTATGGCAGAATCGCTGGAGGACCTTAGCACTATGCTCAATGACCTCAATGGTGTCTCCCAACGGATAGGTCTTAAGATGAACATGGACAAAACAAAGATCATGTTTAATGTCCATGTCACACCTATGCCGGTAGTTGTTGGGAGCACTATGCTCGAAGTTGATGACGAGTACGTTTACCTGGGACAAATAGTCTGACTAGGTAAGTCCAACTTCAACCGAGAGGTCAATCGACGGATTCAACTCGGCTGGGCAGCGTTCGGGAAATTACGACACATCTTCATTCTCGTTAGGTATACCTCAATCTCTGAAAACTAAAGTGTATAACCAGTGCGTGTTGCCAGTGATGACTTACGGATCTGAGACGTGGTCCTTCACTGATAGCCGTATGAGGACGCTCAAGGTCGCTCAGCGAGCTATGAAGAGGGCTATGCTCGGAGTTTCTCTGCGTAATAGAGTCAGAAATGAGGATATCCGCAGTAAAACCAGAGTGACCGACATAGCCCAACGGTTTAGTAAGCTGAAGTGGCAATGGGCCGGCCATATAGCTCGAAGAACCGATAACCAATGGGGAAGAAAGGTTCTCGAGTGGCGCTCGTCCCATGTAGGGCCCCCACTAGATGTAGTGACGACCTGGTAAGACATGCAGGAAGTCGAAAGATGCAGGTGGCTCAGGACCGTGCTTTGTGGCATTACTTGAGGGAGGCCTATGTTCAGCAGTGGACTTGTGAAGGGCTGTAATGATGGTGATGATGATGATGATGAGGCATTCCAACTTGATCATTAGTGGTGTTACCGCATCAGTGTTTAGATCTTTAAACGAATAAGTAGAAGTCTCTTTGGCAAATATGCCCATATAAGTATAACAAATACCTGCAACTTATGTTTTTATTATTTCACAGCCCTGTTTCATCTCCAGAGGTGAGTGATATAATTACCCAGTAAAATATATGTTTTTATATTTAATTAAAATATTATTTGTTATTTTGACAATTGGGTAGCGCTGTACCGTTTGGCTGCGGTGCGGTCACGGGATTAGAATCCCGCACAAACAACTATCTTTATATGGCGAGTGAGAGAACCAGAGACCCTTTTTAATAGAAAAGAGGCATTCGATCTTAGTCCGCAAAGGTGACAACGCATCTGTATTTTGATTTTTAATCGAGGATAGATGTAGATTGTCTATGGGCCACAGCAACCACTTACCATCAGGTGGTTTGTATGCTCGTTTGTAACCGCTATCCTATAAGAAAAAAGAAAGAAAGAAGGAAACATTTATTCATCGTCATTATCATCACTACAGCCTATCAAAAATCCACTGCTCCACTAAGGCCTCGCCAATAGGTAGCCTGATTGGGGGAGATTTATTGTCTTAAGTTTATCATGAGGATAGTGTTCGTTTGATAGCTTGTTTCATCTATAACTTACAACACTCTCGGGATGATATGGGGTGGTATAATCTCTTACGCCGCTCTCTCGTTCTCCGAACGAGACACACATATAATATACACACAAAACAAAAAGTCAATCTTAGTCCTGTAGGGTGACAACACATTTTTGATTCTTAATCTAGGATATATGTAGATAGCTATGGACCATAGCATTCACTTACCGTAAAATGTACTGTGTGCAGGTCTGTCACCTTTATTTTATATAAAAAAAAAACAGAAACAAATATGAAAAAGAAAATGTCTCAGTTTACAACCTGACGCTTGACTTGTGGCGCCTGTAAAACCGACGAAAGTTCTCGTACGAGCTAACATACAAGTACATCATCGCAGCTTATTTAACTTCAAGCGCCGTTACCTCGACGTATATCTCTTCGATGGCGTCTCCGTTCCTCTCTGCAGGCTCCAACTGCTCGTGGCTCGACTTTAACTGTTATTAGCACTCCTTATGCAATATTTGCTGCGTAATGGCCTTTGTGCCTTTGTGTTATAATGGTTTTAAAACATAAGGAATTTGTATTTTTTGTTATAATTAATTAAAAATAACATTTTAAAAATTCAATTAGGATTTGCCGTTAAGTCAAAATAATTTTAATTTTTCTTTTGCTTATTAATAGTAGCAAAAGTACGTCGGGAGACGACGTCCTGCGTTTCGTGGAAGAACGAAGCCGCTGCCGCATAGAGGATCCGATTTCTTTACATTTGCAGCGTCTGGAGTCTAAGAGGTCCACGAACTTCAAATCCTACGTACTCCAGGTTCCTGCAAAATACAAAGAGACATTCCTTGCTCCTGATTTCTGGCCCTCTGGGGTAGTGTTTCACCGATACAGGGACGCGCCAATGAAGAAAGTTCCCTTAATAGTATTATATTTATATTTTATATATATATTTAGGTTAAGGTATATATTGATATGGGCCAATGTTTTTAATTTTTAAGTCCTTGATGCCTGAAATAAAGTTATTGAATATTAAATTGAATTAATTATTCTTGTTACTATGATCAGGGACTCCTCGTACCTCACATTACGAACTATGCGAGAAACTTTTTTTGCCCGACTGCCAAGAAAGGGTTATGTTCTTCGCACGTATCTTGTATATTTTTTTTATTAATTTCCAAACGGCTGGATGAATTTCGACAGTTAGGTATGATTATACTTGTCTTAAAAATTCTAGTGTCCTTAGATACTGATAAAAAAGAAACAAAATGGCAGATGTTTGGCGCGAAATAGTAATGCGTTAATAAAAAAATATTAAACAAACTTATCGAGTAGAATATCAAAATAAAGGAAATTAAAAGGGAATTACAAATATATATATATATATATATATTGTATATATATATAAATTTATAAATAAATAATTAAAAAATCAAAACCCGACTTCAAAAAAGAAAGTTTAAAAGTAATGTTCTAAAAAGACAAAAACAAGATTGAGAATAAAAAACAAAATTAAAATAAACTATAAAGAACAAAGTAAACTGTATTTCCGTTTAACCATAGAATACTATAATACATACATACTTTTAGTATTCTATGGGTTTAACAGACTACGAGTATATTAAGAGCTAAAAGCCTAAGTTAAATACCCGCATTAAGTTTGGTAGCTGGCGGAACCCAATTGCAAATTATAAACCGAAAGCAAGTTAATGAGTTTTATTTTTAGATGTGTTAGGGCCACAATACAGCAATATTATTATAGTTGAAACATAAATTGTCCAACAGCGATTGAGGTCCCAATATTGCTCTGGAAATAATTATGAGAAAGAATCTGCGAGCAGTTTTACTTGCCTAACGTGTTGTTATAAAAGGTGAATAAAAGGATATTGGGTTCCATCTCTACCCATATTTTTTTGACTAAAGCTGGTTCGAGAGACTTTTTCTAATAGAATAAGAGTGACAAACGAGTACTCAGGCTAATTGCATTTATCTTCTATTAAAAATCAATATACAAATGCGTTGTCACCCCTGAGCGCTAAGATGGAATGTCTCATTTCCATTAAAAAAAGGTCTCCGATTCTCTACACTCATCATAAGAAACACAGCAACGTTAAGATGCTATTTTACGCTATTATTCTGTGAGCGTGGTCCTTCCTCAGTCAAACCGACCTATTCGTGCTGCAAGCATAATATAGCTGCAGCTTGGCTCTACTATGTCAAATAGAAGCTCTTTGAATGGGCCGACACAACCGGGGCACGACTACGGTCTCAAAGTAAGGGTAATAGCAGCGTTAAATATGAGTTTAATGCTACCTTGTATCGTATGACGACGTAGAGAATTGGAAACACTTTATACTGGTAAGGAAACATTGGATCATAGTCCTCAGAGGTGACAAAGCATCCAGATTTATATTTTTAATGGAGGATAAATATAAGTGTCAGTTGGTCACAGCATTCACTATAGTAACGACGACAAAAAAAAGCCCTACCTACCTCGAAACGTACCTTAAGGGATTTTTATAAGTAAGAACGTCAATGTATTAAAAATTATGTTGCGTTCCGGTAGAGATGATGAATGAATCGTCAGTGGTCAAACAAAGTTACTCGTATTTAATTGCTTTTTGTAGAATATAAAAACTTCGCATGAAAATTGGAAAACCACCGCACCCGACATGTTGATGGATTGGTACCCACTCTGTTGATTGGCGGTCGACTGTACTTTTAATTCTTTTTGTTCCGTTTGCTCCATCTGACTGGAATTTGATGTGGCAATGTGTTAAATTTTGCCCTTTTTGTGCTGCATATTTGAATTTAAAATATTTTGCGGTCAATCTCTCTTTGACCGCCAAATTATATTCGATTCTGCTTTTATCAACTACGAGGTTCTTTGCTATTTTTGTAGTACAATTACTGTACACATATATATATATATATATATATATATATATATATATATATATATATATATATATATATATATATATACTAAGTTCAATCCGGATCAATCAGTAAGTCAATCTGGGTACCACAAATTAATTTAGTTTAAAATTTACCTACATTAGTAAAAGTTTGAAAATTCGCTATTCCTATTATCGATTATAGTATAACTCTGATTTAAGAATAGCTTTTGTGGAACAAGCCCGCCGCGCCCTGTCCCGGTCTACGCGGAAAGAATGCGCATACATCCACTTACCTCTCTTGGTTGCGGCGTGGCGGGTTGGCAAGCACGGTTTTTGTTATTATTATTAAGTTGTCATCAAGAAGATACTGCTGCCATCTCCGTTTCATTTCTCGCCATATAGGGCCATGGATTCTCTTTTTTATATTATAATCGCAGTCTTCAAACTAGGCGGTTCCATGCATAGGATGGCGTTACTGTTACATCAACCTATCAAAATACAATTGCTGCATGTTAGAAGCACCCCCTTGGCAGCCGCCTGCAATACGTTCCATACATAGTGACAAAAAGATTTAAACCGTAGTATTTCTATTTTTATTTGTTATTAGGAAGAGGCTGTTACCCATCTCCTAGATTGTTTCGCTCTGTCGCATCTTGCGACACCCACGGGACGATATGGGGTAATGGGTATTCTTACACCGCTAATACCTTCTTTTCGATCCTCCAGACGGAATAGGGTGATGGATACATAGCACATAATATTGTGTAAAATCATAATTTAGAATGTAGTCAAATCAGAAAAATAATATAGTGTATTTCATAAATTATATTTTGACCCGGCACGGCAGGCGAATAAATACCTGATTTTATTCCCGACAGACGTTATTTACTTTTCAAAAATAAAAATAAAAATTCCGTTGATAATATAAAACTTAATAATAAACAACCACCATTTTTGTCTTAACTAAATAAAAACTACTACTTGCCCGTTTTATATGTCTCATGAAATTGACTAAGCGTCTATAATACATATAGCATATACGTAATACCAGCTGGTAAAAGGGACCACGATATAATATACGTGAACGTATCGCGGACCGCAATGCCGACAGTGGCGCCATCTCTACATGATTGATGCTACGTTACTAACACATACGGCTTGCTCCGGTCCACAATTTAGCCGTGAAAATTGGATTAATAAATTGACATGACTATTTACATTTTTTTAATTTATTAATTAAAAATACGGTTGGTTCTATTATATACTACTTTCGCCAAAGTAGACCGCAGTTTGTTGGTGAATACATCACCCACTTACATGTTACGTGGCATTTATAATATTATTATTTGAGTCTTGAATTTTGACTTAAAAAACTTGCTTATTATCTATCATTCCACTGTACAACTTTATATGGCTAAATCTTCATGCTTGGTAGATTGACAATCGAAGTACAAGATGTTTCGCACCATTCACACCATGAAGGTTAGAGAACAGGAGAACGATCACCGTAGAAAATAGTGTCCCATAAATATGGACACCATCAGTGAGGCGCTGCGATCGCAAAGTTCTGTCAATAAAAGTCATTTTCAGTCTATTTTTCTGATCAGATGCTAAACCACTTGCACATCCACGCACTATAAAATATTTGTCCATTTTTTAATGTTTCTTATTGCCAAAAGTTACAAAATTACGGAGCATGAAAATTTTCTCAATAAAAATGAAATGAAAATTTTTACATTATTTAACTAACTTATCTACTTGTACTCATAAACAGGACAGCTAACTTCGCAGTCACTACTCACCGACGTCAGCGCCGCTATACATTCTACAATTTTCAAGGACAGGCGGGCTATGCTTTAGTACGTAGTAATCGTTCTCCTGTTCTCTAACCTTCATGATTCACACTGAGAGCAGCGTAGATCTGATCTGCGTATTTTTACGTTATACCGCTATATCAGATGTGAAACTATAAATCGCATAGTCGTCTCTTGTAGCACTCACGGGACAACATGGAGTGACGGATAATATGAGATAAAGTATAATATTTATATACATACTACAGTAGGGAACACACCTCCTATTATTTCTGAGAAGCGTTGTAGGGCAAAGAAGAATCCGTTACAATGCCCCAATGTGCTTTAAAGGACTTCCGTGTCTTTAAATATATTTTTTTATTTCTTAGACACTAATTTTTTCACGATGTTTTACCTTATCATGATAATAAGAGATAGAAGCGTTTTTTATACATGGTAGTCACGCTGCAGCTATATTATCGTTGTAGTACTAATGGGTCGACCGACCGGGGAAGGACCATGCTCTCACAGAATACCAGCGTAAAATAGCAGATTAATACTGCTGTGTTTCGGATGGTGAGTGTAGAGAACTGTAGATCCTTATTACTGGAATCGAGGCATTCCATCTTAGTCCTCAGGGGTGACAAAGCATTTGCATTTTGATCATTAATAGAGGATAAATGTAGATGTCTATGGACCACAGCAATCAGGTGGAATGTGTTGGAACGTTTGTCGTTGTTATTCAATAAAAGAAATCATTTTCGCAAGACCGATGTCACTTAATGATACGAAATTACGCAAAGAGGGGCGCCCCACTCGTAAGTACCAACACAAATTATTCATAAGATATGTAATGACCAAGATTGGGCTATATATTATTAAATACCTGGAGTTGTTGTTTATTTTTTTGGAAAAGAATATCGAATTTAAAACTACCCTCTCAACAATTTTTAGGGCAAGCAGCAGTACACCTGTGCTTTTCGGTTCCGGTACGATCATTCCATATTAGTCCCCAGGGAACAACACATCTGTGGACTACTTTGTTTGAAATTTGTTGCGAATCTCATTCGCTACTTTAGACAATATTAACTTTAGATAATATAACAGAACGCGAGTAACCCGCGTTCGATCCCCGCCGGCACCAATGAAATTATTAATTGCAATTTTAAGTGCTGATTTACCACGTGCTGGGCGGTGAAGGAAAACATCGTGAGGTAACCTCCATGTCTGAGGAATAAGAAAAAAAATATTTCGAAGACATGTGAAGTTCGCCAACACGCATTGGGGCAGGACACTTCCTTGCCCTAAAACCCCCTCAGAAATGAGGGGGAGGCCTGTGCCCAGCAGTGGGACGTATATAGGCTGTAACTTTACTTTACTTTTATATAAAAGTTCCAAGTCAATTTTCATTACCAAAAATGTTCAATACAAATAGAGTTTTAAATATTGTATACGGTGTAAAACATGTATACTTGATGCTCCCTGATTAATTTGAAATTTCAATAAGTAGACGAAAATAGTTTTTATAAACAGTAATATGTTTGAAGAATGCAAAGTTTACTATGAAAATAAACCCGCTTTAGAATGTGTTTAACGTCGCACCATTTCAGCAGCCCTAACGGTGAACAATAGCAACGGGCGCTTTTAATAAATTATTCTACAGTAGCCACTTGCAGCCTTCGGAGTCGACTTGCGCGGTTTTAGCCCCGTAAAAATTTGTTTTTAGTCCACTTTTCTACTCAAATATCGCTGATTTGTGACAAATATTTATTGTTTTTTAACTTCTCGCTATGAAAATCATTGATTTTCACATGGTAATCGGGAAGTTTTTGGTTTCAACCCGATTTTCGAAAATCGAGTTCTTATTAAGATCTTCACGTTTTGAGGTCTTAGGAAGCTATTCTGAGATTGATACGGTAGATTTTGAAAAATCTAAAAAAATTAAATATTCAAAAAATGATTTTTACTAATTTATCAATCGATTCCAAAATCTAAACAGCTCTTAACCTCAAAAACAACATCAATTGCCGCAAACCGCATCAAAATCGATTTATTCGAAAAATTCTACAACAATTTCTGTTGAAAATTGATTCGAAATTTTGATAGCATGATTTAGGCTTCGGTGTGTTTCGCTTGTGGCGCGATGACAGCGCCGCCAACAAAGGATTAGGGTTCCGCTTAAAAATAATAAAACCGAAAAGTAGTAAATACAACGCCGTAGAAGTTGCGAAGAACAGCTTTCCAACGATATTAAAAAGCTGCAGAATTGTAACTTATGTAATGAAATGAAATATTTATATTTCTTCGACGTCAATAATTTCAAACTACGTTTGTCAATTTTTTACGTGGAAAAAATAGAATCTATTACCGTTTCACATAAGATTCCTCTTGTGACGGCCCCATATTATTATTAATAATTAAATTCAATATAAAGGGGCGTCAAAATAGTCTTAAAAGATATATATTAAGCAATTAAGTTAAATTAATAAAAATTAAGTTAATATATTTCAGACATTATCCCAATAACATAGTAAATTAAAGGCAAATTATTGTTTTTCGTAATAAATAAATTTATTTAAAAAACTTGAAAAATATTTAAAATAAGATAAATAATAGAAATACAAGTCAAAAAATATTATAAAATTAAGTTAAATAACGTTTATAAGATAATTAGAAAATTTGTTAAAAATTGTTTAAGTCATGGGAGGTGTTCGTGTATAAAAGAAAATTTTTCTAAGTTGTGGAAGGAGTTCACGTATAGATGAAATTTCCTAAGTTGTTGAAGGAGTTCATGTATTAAAGAAAATTTTCCTAAGTTATGGAAGGTGTTCACGTATAGATGTCTTGTATGGAGGAAGCTGTCGGAGGTACATACCTGCAGTTGTACATATGTATGGGGTGGTCGGGAGCCCGACTGCCTGAAGTACTGTAGCACAATGACTAGTCCTATATTAGGGACTTATGATATTAAACTCAATGATGCAAAAGCAATACTATAGAAGGTCTCCATGATGAATTTGTATTACAATAGTAGGGTCGTGGGTTCGAACCCTATATATTAATGACTTATGAAAGTAAGGTCTATGATACAAAAGCAATACTATAGAAGGTCTCTATGATTAATATGCATTACAATAGTAGGGTTGTGGGTTCGAACCCTATATATGAATGACTTATGAAAGTAAGGTCTATGATACAAAAGCATTATTATTGAAGGTCTCCTTGATGCATAAGCATTGTATGGGGTGGTCGGGTGACTGACTGCTCCTAGTACTGTAGCAAAATGACTAGTCCTTATTAGGGACTTGAAAAGGAATATTATGGTGGCGTGTGTTCTGCTTCACGAGCAATTGGTCCGAGGTAAACTTGGACTCGCTAACCGATGTGTCCTAGACATATCATCTTAGTGCCGGTGGTAAGCGGGTTTGTTGTAGCAATACGACTTTCCCGTGGACATCGCACACCCATACCGGTTGTGGGCGGCGTCATAGCGCATAGCGATGCGTCGTCTATCTTTCGGATTGGGAAGATGAGTGTGTTTGGTAGCACTTTTAAGTGTAACAGGCATACTCAACTTCATGTCTTAGTGCATTAGCGCTATGATACATGGAGTTTTGTCCACTGGCGTCTTAGTAGCGTGCTATATGATACGTTGGTGCAGTTTTATATAACAACAATCTTAGTGCCGGTGGTAAGCGGGTTTGTTGTAGCAATACGGCTTTCCCGTGGACATCGCACACCCATACCGTTTTGGGCGACGTCGTTGCGCATAGCGATGTGTCGTTTATCTTTCGGATGGGGATGAAGAGTGTGTTTGGTAGCACTTTTAAGTGTAACAGGCATACTCAACTTCATGTCTTAGTGCATTAGCGCTATGATACGTGGAGTTTTGTTCATTGGCGTCTTAGTAGCGTGCTACTATGATACGTTGGTGATATTTTTTATATAACAACAATACCAACTTTGTTACCAAAGTCGATAGGGATCATGTGGGTGTATTGTGAGGGGGCGCCACCCGTATGATAGTTGCATTGATGCTTACTGCTACTTGCGGTATTGCGTCTTGTGATGGATCTGCGGGTGTGCTGCGCCTGATTCGACGCATTCTTGTGGTTCTGGTCGATGGAGGTATACAATTAACATCTTAGTGCCGGTGGTAAGCGGGTTTGTTGTAGCAATACGGCTTTCCTGTGGACATCGCACACCCATACCGTTTGTGGGCGATGTCGTTGCGCATAGCGATGTGTCGTCTATCTTTCGGATTGGGATGATGAGTGTGTTTGGTAGCACTTTTAAGTGTAACAGGCATACTCAACTTCATGTCTTAGTGCATTAGCGCTATGATACGTGGAGTTTTGTTCATTGGCGTCTTAGTAGCGTGCTACTATGATACGTTGGTGATATTTTTTATATAACAACAATACGAACTTTGTTACCAAAATCGATAGGAGTCATGTGGGTGTGTTGTGAGGGGGCGCCACCCGTATGATAGTTGCATTGATGCTTACTGCTACTTGCGGTATTGCGTCTTGTGATGGATCTGCGGGTGTGCTGCGCCTGATTCGACGCATTCCTGTGGTTCTGGTCGATGGAGGTATACAATTAACATCTTAGTGCCGGTGTTAAGCGGGTTTGTTGTAGCAATACGGCTTTCCTGTGGACATCGCACACCCATACCGTTTGTGGGCGACGTCGTTGCGCATAGCGATGTGTCGTCTATCTTTCGGATTGGGATGATGAGTGTGTTTGGTAGCACTTTTAAGTGTAACAGGCATACTCAACTTCATGTCTTAGTGCATTAGCGCTATGATACGTGGAGTTTTGTTCATTGGCGTCTTAGTAGCGTGCTACTATGATACGTTGGTGATATTTTTTTTATATAACAACAATAAAAACTTTGTTGCCAAAGTCAATAGGAGTCATGTGGGTGTGTTGTGAGGGGGCGCCACCCGTATGATAGTTGCATTGATGCTTACTGCTACTTGCGGTATTGCGTCTTGTGATGGATCTGCGGGTGTGCTGCGCCTGATTCGACGCATTCCTGTGGTTCTGGTCGATGGAGGTATACAATTAACATCTTAGTGCCGGTGTTAAGCGGGTTTGTTGTAGCAATACGGCTTTCCTGTGGACATCGCACACCCATACCGTTTGTGGGCGACGTCGTTGCGCATAGCGATGTGTCGTCTATCTTTCGGATTGGGATGATGAGTGTGTTTGGTAGCATTTTTAAGTGTAACAGGCATACTCAACTTCATGTCTTAGTGCATTAGCGCTATGATACGTGGAGTTTTGTTCATTGGCGTCTTAGTAGCGTGCTACTATGATACGTTGGTGATATTTTTTTTATATAACAACAATAAAAACTTTGTTGCCAAAGTCGATAGGAGTCATGTGGGTGTGTTGTGAGGGGGGCGCCACCCGTATGATAGTTGCATTGATGCTTACTGCTACTTGCGGTATTACGTCTTGTGATGGATCTGCGGGTGTGCTGCGCCTGATTCGACGCATTCCTGTGGTTCTGGTCGATGGAGGTATACAATTAACATCTTAGTGCCGGTGTTAAGCGGGTTTGTTGTAGCAATACGGCTTTCCTGTGGACATCGCACACCCATACCGTTTGTGGGCGATGTCGTTGCGCATAGCGATGTGTCGTCTATCTTTCGGATTGGGATGATGAGTGTGTTTGGTAGCACTTTTAAGTGTAACAGGCATACTCAACTTCATGTCTTAGTGCATTAGCGCTATGATACGTGGAGTTTTGTTCATTGGCGTTTTAGTAGCGTGCTACTATGATACGTTAGTGATATTTTTTATATAACAACAATAAAAACTTTGTTACCAAAGTCGATAGGGATCATGTTGGGTGTGTTATTAGGGGGCGCCATCCGTATGATAGTTGCATTGATGTTTACTGCTACTTGCGGTATTGCGTCTTGTGATGGATCTGCGGGTGTGCTGCGCCTGATTCGACGCTCTCTTGTGGTTCTGGTCGATGGAGGTATACGGGTGGTGATGTCTGCTGGGATGTATGGGGGACCTTGGAATGGTGTAAGCCCGACGATAGTCGTATTGATGCTTGTTGCGTTCTGCAGCATTGCGTCTCTGCGATGGTTGTTTGGTGGGACACTATTCTCAATGGCGCTCTCTGCGTCTTGGTTTGACTCACACCTAAGTAGCTTTGCCCAAGTCGGGTCCCTTCATTGCGGGGCTGCAGACTGTCTGCCCTCCACGATGTTTTATAGTATAACAACATAATATTATATCTCTGTAACTTTCCCACCTTTGAATGATTGAAGGCAACTTGTTGGTGGGTGAGACAAACATGATCGAAAATGCATTTACTCAACGTCAGTGACACAAACCCTTTCTGATGGCGAATTATTACTCTTATCTTATAACTGCCTTTTGGCTATATCTGCCATTGTATTGGTTGGTGGAGCATATGTGTCGACCTCATGCGGGTGGTAGCTGGCGGGAGGATCTGAGGAGACTCTCAAGGCTGCGGCCGAAAGCCGCACAACGTGGGACCCCATTCCCTTGAGGTGAGCAGTAGACTCATGACACGCTCTGCGGCTAGTAGCCGTGCTGATCATGCAATTGGTGGTGATGCCATACACTTACATCACGTCTGCAGGAGCGGCGGTCTGGCAGGTGGTGGCGCTCACGGAGGGTTTACGGCCAGTGTGCCTATTTGCCTAAACCGTGTGACGTACATTCACTGTGGCTGGATTCGTTCGTATTCTGTATGGCGTTTACACGCATTGACATGCGCGACTTCGGTCGATGTTTGTGCTTACGCACTAACAAGGGGCCAAGCCTCTTTTACTGGTTCGCCAGTTATTTTGCTGTGGACTACGGTCCAGTTCCCGAATTAGCATTCCCTTCGGGGGGAGTGCATCAAAATGGTTGGCACTCACCGTGCACGGCGTGTGTGGGGCCGTGTACCTCCCCTACATTTTTTTAAATAAATGTAGGAGAGCGAAGCCCTTGTATCGGGTATTTTGTATAAATATATTTTGAGCCTTTTCCGAGCGGGAAGGGATAATTAATAATGTAAACCTGATGCAAGTGGAATAGGGACGTTTTATGTTCTTAACCTTTTTTCGAGCCCTGTCTTCGTGAACGGGGTTCACTTAGCTTATAAGGCACTACCAACAGCTTTCAATTGCTCTAGTGAATATTCATTCTTCCAAAGGACACCTAAAAGAACTAAGTTACTAAACAAACACAACGTAAATAAGGGTCCTAACTAAGACGATCATGCCAAATTATTACAAACGGCCTATTATTAAACCTTTAGAAAGATCAAAACATAATTTATTATTCCTGGTCACATATATATAATTTTTATCGAAAAGGGGTAAATTAATTATATCTAATATATTTATTATTATATGACAGGGGGGAGAGCGTTACAATTTGGTGCCGTGACCAGGATATATTTTAAAAAGAAGGTCGTCTACGTAAGAATTATGAGGTAGGCGTTATGCCTACAATTTGTTGTCCGTGAAATGGAAAGGTGTCTTGGAGGATGGTGTTTGCTGGGGGTGGTTGTGAGTCTGGGGGTGGGGCTTTAATATTAATATTGATTTTTTTGTTATAAAAGGTGTGTGCATAGTTAATGCGAAATAAAATATAAAGTGAAATAAATGAGAAGACGCAGTAACATTTGTGTAAATGAAGGACATAACAGTGCTAAAAATTGATAAAAGTATATAAATATAAAATGGTTAAAACAAAGAAAAGTTCTAACTTAGTGAAGGCTAAGCCTAAAAATGAATTTAAGATGCTTCAAAAATTAATTAAAAATGCAGTGAAAACCTTTGAGGTTAAAATAATTTCTCGAAGAAAAGTTTATTAACCAAACGAAAGTTCACCAAATTAAAGTAAACCAAGAAGAGGTATACGGGGCGAGCACCTCACATGTCACTGATCCTAGACGAAGTATTTTATATAACATACATAATGTGACAATAGAAAAGCTGAAATTGGAAATGAAAATACTCATCCAGTAACATTTTATAAGATCTCACCAATTAATTAAAGGACGTTCCATCTAATCTCTATATAATCGAAAGTTATGAGCAAGATTTAACTTAAATTTTTAGGAAAATTATTAATTTAAGTATTTTATTATAATTAAATCAAATAATGTTCATGTGTGATATTTGTAATAATTTAAATTAAATACAGAGAATTATAAACCTGGGTCAGTACGCCTGACTCAATAACATTAATAAGTTCAAGCAGCCACTTAAACTAAATAGTAAAAGTAAACATAATGTCGGACAAATTGGATAACAAGTGTGAAAGAATTTAAAAGAGGCAAGTCGCATTAGAAACACAAAATTTGATAAGAGCAATAGATTAGTGACATATCATGTTGGCGATTTAGTAAAAGTTTCAAGATCTAGTAGATCAGATGCAGATAACAAAGTTATGAGTAAATTTAATTTGGCGTATGAAGGGCCTTATGTAATACCAGCCGTACCATTAGAAAATGTACTTTAATGTACTTTAGAAAACCCAGAAACAAATGAAATTAGGGGAAATTTTAATGCTATTCATTTATTAAAATATTTTAAATAATAGGTTTGGCTTATATACATTCTAGAATAAATACTGTAATATAATTTGGTCCCGTGGGTGGCCGTTTGAAAAAAAAATAGATTAAAATTATTAAAGTTATGAGCAAGACACAAATTAATTAAAAATAAGAAAATATTGTAATAATTTTATTAATAACTATCTGTAAATATAGATTGTAAGATAATTTTGTAAAATATGTTTTTATTGAATAAATTTGGGGAGTTGGGTCAGGGTGAATGGCTCAATCACAATTATCCTGTGGGTGTGTAGCATCTGATTTTAACTCTTAATCAAAATACTGTACATATAAAGAAAGCATTGCTGAATTATTAAAAATATATTTTAAAGATTTTAAATGTAAGTCAAAAACTAAAGAGAACCACTATATTAACAACATAAATACAATACGTTTATCAAGATAACGATTTATGGTTTATCGCATTGGGATAGATGTGGTTGAAGGGGTGTGTGGCGGCGGCCATTCCCTGGGGTAGATGGGATGAAAATATATACTGAATTGTAACAGATTGAAAGAGGAAAGAACAGATACACACAAGTTCAAAATTTTGAGTGTAGTGCATATGCTCTCAATATAGTAAAATTTTATATCAACGACTCCACTGTGTGGGTCATTAACATAAAATTTGGGGGTGGATTGTGACGGCCCCATATTATTATTAATAATTAAATTCAATATAAAGGGGCGTCAAAATAGTCTTAAAAGATATATATTAAGCAATTAAGTTAAATTAATAAAAATAAAGTTAATATATTTCAGACATTATCCCAATAACATAGTAAATTAAAGGCAAATTATTGTTTTTCGTAATAAATAAATTTATTTAAAAAACTTGAAAAATATTTAAAATAAGATAAATAATAGAAATACAAGTCAAAAAATATTATAAAATTAAGTTAAATAACGTTTATAAGATAATTAGAAAATTTGTTAAAAATTGTTTAAGTCATGGGAGGTGTTCGTGTATAAAAGAAAATTTTTCTAAGTTGTGGAAGGAGTTCACGTATAGATGAAATTTCCTAAGTTGTTGAAGGAGTTCATGTATTAAAGAAAATTTTCCTAAGTTATGGAAGGTGTTCACGTATAGATGTCTTGTATGGAGGAAGCTGTCGGAGGTACATACCTGCAGTTGTACATATGTATGGGGTGGTCGGGAGCCCGACTGCCTGAAGTACTGTAGCACAATGACTAGTCCTATATTAGGGACTTATGATATTAAACTCAATGATGCAAAAGCAATACTATAGAAGGTCTCCATGATGAATTTGTATTACAATAGTAGGGTCGTGGGTTCGAACCCTATATATTAATGACTTATGAAAGTAAGGTCTATGATACAAAAGCAATACTATAGAAGGTCTCTATGATTAATATGCATTACAATAGTAGGGTTGTGGGTT
This sequence comes from Parnassius apollo, assembly GCA_907164705.1. Lineage (NCBI taxonomy): Eukaryota > Metazoa > Arthropoda > Insecta > Lepidoptera > Papilionidae > Parnassius > Parnassius apollo. Next base: position 8,198,046 of record CAJQZP010000929.1, read on the forward strand.
CGAACCCTATATATGAATGACTTATGAAAGTAAGGTCTATGATACAAAAGCATTATTATTGAAGGTCTCCTTGATGCATAAGCATTGTATGGGGTGGTCGGGTGACTGACTGCTCCTAGTACTGTAGCAAAATGACTAGTCCTTATTAGGGACTTGAAAAGGAATATTATGGTGGCGTGTGTTCTGCTTCACGAGCAATTGGTCCGAGGTAAACTTGGACTCGCTAACCGATGTGTCCTAGACATATCATCTTAGTGCCGGTGGTAAGCGGGTTTGTTGTAGCAATACGACTTTCCCGTGGACATCGCACACCCATACCGGTTGTGGGCGGCGTCATAGCGCATAGCGATGCGTCGTCTATCTTTCGGATTGGGAAGATGAGTGTGTTTGGTAGCACTTTTAAGTGTAACAGGCATACTCAACTTCATGTCTTAGTGCATTAGCGCTATGATACATGGAGTTTTGTCCACTGGCGTCTTAGTAGCGTGCTACTATGATACGTTGGTGCAGTTTTATATAACAACAATCTTAGTGCCGGTGGTAAGCGGGTTTGTTGTAGCAATACGGCTTTCCCGTGGACATCGCACACCCATACCGTTTTGGGCGACGTCGTTGCGCATAGCGATGTGTCGTCTATCTTTCGGATGGGGATGAAGAGTGTGTTTGGTAGCACTTTTAAGTGTAACAGGCATACTCAACTTCATGTCTTAGTGCATTAGCGCTATGATACGTGGAGTTTTGTTCATTGGCGTCTTAGTAGCGTGCTACTATGATACGTTGGTGATATTTTTTATATAACAACAATACCAACTTTGTTACCAAAGTCGATAGGGATCATGTGGGTGTATTGTGAGGGGGGCGCCACCCGTATGATAGTTGCATTGATGCTTACTGCTACTTGCGGTATTGCGTCTTGTGATGGATCTGCGGGTGTGCTGCGCCTGATTCGACGCATTCTTGTGGTTCTGGTCGATGGAGGTATACAATTAACATCTTAGTGCCGGTGGTAAGCGGGTTTGTTGTAGCAATACGGCTTTCCCGTGGACATCGCACACCCATACCGTTTTGGGCGACGTCGTTGCGCATAGCGATGTGTCGTCTATCTTTCGGATGGGGATGAAGAGTGTGTTTGGTAGCACTTTTAAGTGTAACAGGCATACTCAACTTCATGTCTTAGTGCATTAGCGCTATGATACGTGGAGTTTTGTTCATTGGCGTCTTAGTAGCGTGCTACTATGATACGTTGGTGATATTTTTTATATAACAACAATACCAACTTTGTTACCAAAGTCGATAGGGATCATGTGGGTGTATTGTGAGGGGGCGCCACCCGTATGATAGTTGCATTGATGCTTACTGCTACTTGCGGTATTGCGTCTTGTGATGGATCTGCGGGTGTGCTGCGCCTGATTCGACGCATTCTTGTGGTTCTGGTCGATGGAGGTATACAATTAACATCTTAGTGCCGGTGGTAAGCGGGTTTGTTGTAGCAATACGGCTTTCCTGTGGACATCGCACACCCATACCGTTTGTGGGCGATGTCGTTGCGCATAGCGATGTGTCGTCTATCTTTCGGATTGAGATGATGAGTGTGTTTGGTAGCACTTTTAAGTGTAGCAGGCATACTCAACTTCATGTCTTAGTGCATTAGCGCTATGATACGTGGAGTTTTGTTCATTGGCGTCTTAGTAGCGTGCTACTATGATACGTTGGTGATATTTTTTATATAACAACAATACGAACTTTGTTACCAAAATCGATAGGAGTCATGTGGGTGTGTTGTGAGGGGGCGCCACCCGTATGATAGTTGCATTGATGCTTACTGCTACTTGCGGTATTGCGTCTTGTGATGGATCTGCGGGTGTGCTGCGCCTGATTCGACGCATTCCTGTGGTTCTGGTCGATGGAGGTATACAATTAACATCTTAGTGCCGGTGTTAAGCGGGTTTGTTGTAGCAATACGGCTTTCCTGTGGACATCGCACACCCATACCGTTTGTGGGCGATGTCGTTGCGCATAGCGATGTGTCGTCTATCTTTCGGATTGGGATGATGAGTGTGTTTGGTAGCACTTTTAAGTGTAACAGGCATACTCAACTTCATGTCTTAGTGCATTAGCGCTATGATACGTGGAGTTTTGTTCATTGGCGTCTTAGTAGCGTGCTACTATGATACGTTGGTGATATTTTTTTTATATAACAACAATAAAAACTTTGTTGCCAAAGTCGATAGGAGTCATGTGGGTGTGTTGTGAGGGGGCGCCACCCGTATGATAGTTGCATTGATGCTTACTGCTACTTGCGGTATTACGTCTTGTGATGGATCTGCGGGTGTGCTGCGCCTGATTCGACGCATTCCTGTGGTTCTGGTCGATGGAGGTATACAATTAACATCTTAGTGCCGGTGTTAAGCGGGTTTGTTGTAGCAATACGGCTTTCCTGTGGACATCGCACACCCATACCGTTTGTGGGCGATGTCGTTGCGCATAGCGATGTGTCGTCTATCTTTCGGATTGGGATGATGAGTGTGTTTGGTAGCACTTTTAAGTGTAACAGGCATACTCAACTTCATGTCTTAGTGCATTAGCGCTATGATACGTGGAGTTTTGTTCATTGGCGTTTTAGTAGCGTGCTACTATGATACGTTAGTGATATTTTTTATATAACAACAATAAAAACTTTGTTACCAAAGTCGATAGGGATCATGTTGGGTGTGTTATTAGGGGGCGCCATCCGTATGATAGTTGCATTGATGTTTACTGCTACTTGCGGTATTGCGTCTTGTGATGGATCTGCGGGTGTGCTGCGCCTGATTCGACGCTCTCTTGTGGTTCTGGTCGATGGAGGTATACGGGTGGTGATGTCTGCAATACTGTACATATAAAGAAAGCATTGCTGAATTATTAAAAATATATTTTAAAGATTTTAAATGTAAGTCAAAAACTAAAGAGAACCACTATATTAACAACATAAATACAATACGTTTATCAAGATAACGATTTATGGTTTATCGCATTGGGATAGATGTGGTTGAAGGGGTGTGTGGCGGCGGCCATTCCCTGGGGTAGATGGGATGAAAATATATACTGAATTGTAACAGATTGAAAGAGGAAAGAACAGATACACACAAGTTCAAAATTTTGAGTGTAGTGCATATGCTCTCAATATAGTAAAATTTTATATCAACGACTCCACTGTGTGGGTCATTAACATAAAATTTGGGGGTGGATTGTGACGGCCCCATATTATTATTAATAATTAAATTCAATATAAAGGGGCGTCAAAATAGTCTTAAAAGATATATATTAAGCAATTAAGTTAAATTAATAAAAATTAAGTTAATATATTTCAGACATTATCCCAATAACATAGTAAATTAAAGGCAAATTATTGTTTTTCGTAATAAATAAATTTATTTAAAAAACTTGAAAAAATATTTAAAATAAGATAAATAATAGAAATACAAGTCAAAAAATATTATAAAATTAAGTTAAATAACGTTTATAAGATAATTAGAAAATTTGTTAAAAATTGTTTAAGTCATGGGAGGTGTTCGTGTATAAAAGAAAATTTTTCTAAGTTGTGGAAGGAGTTCACGTATAGATGAAATTTCCTAAGTTGTTGAAGGAGTTCATGTATTAAAGAAAATTTTCCTAAGTTATGGAAGGTGTTCACGTATAGATGTCTTGTATGGAGGAAGCTGTCGGAGGTACATACCTGCAGTTGTACATATGTATGGGGTGGTCGGGAGCCCGACTGCCTGAAGTACTGTAGCACAATGACTAGTCCTATATTAGGGACTTATGATATTAAACTCAATGATACAAAAGCAATACTATAGAAGGTCTCCATGATGAATTTGTATTACAATAGTAGGGTCGTGGGTTCGAACCCTATATATTAATGACTTATGAAAGTAAGGTCTATGATACAAAAGCAATACTATAGAAGGTCTCTATGATTAATATGCATTACAATAGTAGGGTTGTGGGTTCGAACCCTATATATGAATGACTTATGAAAGTAAGGTCTATGATACAAAAGCATTATTATTGAAGGTCTCCTTGATGCATAAGCATTGTATGGGGTGGTCGGGTGACCGACTGCTCCTAGTACTGTAGCAAAATGACTAGTCCTTATTAGGGACTTGAAAAGGAATATTATGGTGGCGTGTGTTCTGCTTCACGAGCAATTGGTCCGAGGTAAACTTGGACTCGCTAACCGATGTGTCCTAGACATATCATCTTAGTGCCGGTGGTAAGCGGGTTTGTTGTAGCAATACGACTTTCCCGTGGACATCGCACACCCATACCGGTTGTGGGCGGCGTCGTAGCGCATAGCGATGCGTCGTCTATCTTTCGGATTGGGAAGATGAGTGTGTTTGGTAGCACTTTTAAGTGTAACAGGCATACTCAACTTCATGTCTTAGTGCATTAGCGCTATGATACATGGAGTTTTGTCCACTGGCGTCTTAGTAGCGTGCTACTATGATACGTTGGTGCAGTTTTATATAACAACAATCTTAGTGCCGGTGGTAAGCGGGTTTGTTGTAGCAATACGGCTTTCCCGTGGACATCGCACACCCATACCGTTCTGGGCGACGTCGTTGCGCATAGCGATGTGTCGTCTATCTTTCGGATGGGGATGAAGAGTGTGTTTGGTAGCACTTTTAAGTGTAACAGGCATACTCAACTTCATGTCTTAGTGCATTAGCGCTATGATACGTGGAGTTTTGTTCATTGGCGTCTTAGTAGCGTGCTACTATGATACGTTGGTGATATTTTTTATATAACAACAATACCAACTTTGTTACCAAAGTCGATAGGGATCATGTGGGTGTATTGTGAGGGGGCGCCACCCGTATGATAGTTGCATTGATGCTTACTGCTACTTGCGGTATTGCGTCTTGTGATGGATCTGCGGGTGTGCTGCGCCTGATTCGACGCATTCTTGTGGTTCTGGTCGATGGAGGTATACAATTAACATCTTAGTGCCGGTGGTAAGCGGGTTTGTTGTAGCAATACGGCTTTCCCGTGGACATCGCACACCCATACCGTTTGTGGGCGACGTCGTTGCGCATAGCGATGTGTCGTCTATCTTTCGGATTGAGATGATGAGTGTGTTTGGTAGCACTTTTAAGTGTAGCAGGCATACTCAACTTCATGTCTTAGTGCATTAGCGCTATGATACGTGGAGTTTTGTTCATTGGCGTCTTAGTAGCGTGCTACTATGATACGTTGGTGATATTTTTTATATAACAACAATACGAACTTTGTTACCAAAATCGATAGGAGTCATGTGGGTGTGTTGTGAGGGGGCGCCACCCGTATGATAGTTGCATTGATGCTTACTGCTACTTGCGGTATTGCGTCTTGTGATGGATCTGCGGGTGTGCTGCGCCTGATTCGACGCATTCTTGTGGTTCTGGTCGATGGAGGTATACAATTAACATCTTAGTGCCGGTGGTAAGCGGGTTTGTTGTAGCAATACGGCTTTCCCGTGGACATCGCACACCCATACCGTTTGTGGGCGACGTCGTTGCGCATAGCGATGTGTCGTCTATCTTTCGGATTGGGATGATGAGTGTGTTTGGTAGCACTTTTAAGTGTAACAGGCATACTCAACTTCATGTCTTAGTGCATTAGCGCTATGATACGTGGAGTTTTGTTCATTGGCGTCTTAGTAGCGTGCTACTATGATACGTTGGTGATATTTTTTTTATATAACAACAATAAAAACTTTGTTGCCAAAGTCGATAGGAGTCATGTGGGTGTGTTGTGAGGGGGCGCCACCCGTATGATAGTTGCATTGATGCTTACTGCTACTTGCGGTATTACGTCTTGTGATGGATCTGCGGGTGTGCTGCGCCTGATTCGACGCATTCCTGTGGTTCTGGTCGATGGAGGTATACAATTAACATCTTAGTGCCGGTGTTAAGCGGGTTTGTTGTAGCAATACGGCTTTCCTGTGGACATCGCACACCCATACCGTTTGTGGGCGATGTCGTTGCGCATAGCGATGTGTCGTCTATCTTTCGGATTGGGATGATGAGTGTGTTTGGTAGCACTTTTAAGTGTAACAGGCATACTCAACTTCATGTCTTAGTGCATTAGCGCTATGATACGTGGAGTTTTGTTCATTGGCGTTTTAGTAGCGTGCTACTATGATACGTTAGTGATATTTTTTATATAACAACAATAAAAACTTTGTTACCAAAGTCGATAGGGATCATGTTGGGTGTGTTATGAGGGGGCGCCATCCGTATGATAGTTGCATTGATGTTTACTGCTACTTGCGGTATTGCGTCTTGTGATGGATCTGCGGGTGTGCTGCGCCTGATTCGACGCTCTCTTGTGGTTCTGGTCGATGGAGGTATACGGGTGGTGATGTCTGCTGGGATGTATGGGGGACCTTGGAATGGTGTAAGCCCGACGATAGTCGTATTGATGCTTGTTGCGTTCTGCAGCATTGCGTCTCTGCGATGGTTGTTTGGTGGGACACTATTCTCAATGGCGCTCTCTGCGTCTTGGTTTGACTCACACCTAAGTAGCTTTGCCCAAGTCGGGTCCCTTCATTGCGGGGCTGCAGACTGTCTGCCCTCCACGATGTTTTATAGTATAACAACATAATATTATATCTCTGTAACTTTCCCACCTTTGAATGATTGAAGGCAACTTGTTGGTGGGTGAGACAAACATGATCGAAAATGCATTTACTCAACGTCAGTGACACAAACCCTTTCTGATGGCGAATTATTACTCTTATCTTATAACTGCCTTTTGGCTATATCTGCCATTGTATTGGTTGGTGGAGCATATGTGTCGACCTCATGCGGGTGGTAGCTGGCGGGAGGATCTGAGGAGACTCTCAAGGCTGCGGCCGAAAGCCGCACAACGTGGGACCCCATTCCCTTGAGGTGAGCAGTAGACTCATGACACGCTCTGCGGCTAGTAGCCGTGCTGATCATGCAATTGGTGGTGATGCCATACACTTACATCACGTCTGCAGGAGCGGCGGTCTGGCAGGTGGTGGCGCTCACGGAGGGTTTACGGCCAGTGTGCCTATTTGCCTAAACCGTGTGACGTACATTCACTGTGGCTGGATTCGTTCGTATTCTGTATGGCGTTTACACGCATTGACATGCGCGACTTCGGTCGATGTTTGTGCTTACGCACTAACAAGGGGCCAAGCCTCTTTTACTGGTTCGCCAGTTATTTTGCTGTGGACTACGGTCCAGTTCCCGAATTAGCATTCCCTTCGGGGGGGAGTGCATCAAAATGGTTGGCACTCACCGTGCACGGCGTGTGTGGGGCCGTGTACCTCCCCTACATTTTTTTAAATAAATGTAGGAGAGCGAAGCCCTTGTATCGGGTATTTTGTATAAATATATTTTGAGCCTTTTCCGAGCGGGAAGGGATAATATATAATTAATAATGTAAACCTGATGCAAGTGGAATAGGGACGTTTTATGTTCTTAACCTTTTTCGAGCCCTGTCTTCGTGAACGGGGTTCACTTAGCTTATAAGGCACTACCAACAGCTTTCAATTGCTCTAGTGAATATTCATTCTTCCAAAGGACACCTAAAAGAACTAAGTTACTAAACAAACACAACGTAAATAAGGGTCCTAACTAAGACGATCACGCCAAATTATTACAAACGGCCTATTATTAAACCATTTAGAAAGATCAAAACATAATTTATTATTCCTGGTCACATATATATAATTTTTATCGAAAAGGGGTAAATTAATTATATCTAATATATTTATTATTATATGACAGGGGGGGAGAGCGTTACAATTTGGTGCCGTGACCAGGATATATTTTAAAAAGAAGGTCGTCTACGTAAGAATTATGAGGTAGGCGTTATGCCTACAATTTGTTGTCCGTGAAATGGAAAGGTGTCTTGGAGGATGGTGTTTGCTGGGGGTGGTTGTGAGTCTGGGGGTGGGGCTTTAATATTAATATTGATTTTTTTTGTTATAAAAGGTGTGTGCATAGTTAATGCGAAATAAAATATAAAGTGAAATAAATGAGAAGACGCAGTAACATTTGTGTAAATGAAGGACATAACAGTGCTAAAAATTGATAAAAGTATATAAATATAAAATGGTTAAAACAAAGAAAAGTTCTAACTTAGTGAAGGCTAAGCCTAAAAATGAATTTAAGATGCTTCAAAAATTAATTAAAAATGCAGTGAAAACCTTTGAGGTTAAAATAATTTCTCGAAGAAAAGTTTATTAACCAAACGAAAGTTCACCAAATTAAAGTAAACCAAGAAGAGGTGTACGGGGCGAGCACCTCACATGTCACTGATCCTAGACGAAGTATTTTATATAACATACATAATGTGACAATAGAAAAGCTGAAATTGGAAATGAAAATACTCATCCAGTAACATTTTATAAGATCTCACCAATTAATTAAAGGACGTTCCATCTAATCTCTATATAATCGAAAGTTATGAGCAAGATTTAACTTAAATTTTTAGGAAAATTATTAATTTAAGTATTTTATTATAATTAAATCAAATAATGTTCATGTGTGATATTTGTAATAATTTAAATTAAATACAGAGAATTATAAACCTGGGTCAGTACGCCTGACTCAATAACATTAATAAGTTCAAGCAGCCACTTAAACACTAAATAGTAAAAGTAAACATAATGTCGGACAAATTAGATAACAAGTGTGAAAGAATTTAAAAGAGGCAAGTCGCATTAGAAACACAAAATTTGATAAGAGCAATAAATTAGTGAAATATCATGTTGGCGATTTAGTAAAAGTTTCAAGATCTAGTAGATCAGATGCAGATAACAAAGTTATGAGTAAATTTAATTTGGCGTATGAAGGGCCTTATGTAATACCAGCCGTACCATTAGAAAATGTACTTTAATGTACTTTAGAAAACCCAGAAACAAATGAAATTAGGGGAAATTTTAATGCTATTCATTTATTAAAATATTTTAAATAATAGGTTTGGCTTATATACATTCTAGAATAAATACTGTAATATAATTTGGTCCCGTGGGTGGCCGTTTGAAAAAAAATAGATTAAAATTATTAAAGTTATGAGCAAGACACAAATTAATTAAAAATAAGAAAATGTTGTAATAATTTTATTAATAACTATCTGTAAATATAGATTGTAAGATAATTTTGTAAAATATGTTTTTATTGAATAAATTTGGGGAGTTGGGTCAGGGTGAATGGCTCAATCACAATTATCCTGTGGGTGTGTAGCATCTGATTTTAACTCTTAATCAAAATACTGTACATATAAAGAAAGCATTGCTGAATTATTAAAAATATATTTTAAAGATTTTAAATGTAAGTCAAAAACTAAAGAGAACCACTATATTAACAACATAAATACAATACGTTTATCAAGATAACGATTTATGGTTTATCGCATTGGGATAGATGTGGTTGAAGGGGTGTGTGGCGGCGGCCATTCCCTGGGGTAGATGGGATGAAAATATATACTGAATTGTAACAGATTGAAAGAGGAAAGAACAGATACACACAAGTTCAAAATTTTGAGTGTAGTGCATATGCTCTCAATATAGTAAAATTTTATATCAACGACTCCACTGTGTGGGTCATTAACATAAAATTTGGGGGTGGATTGTGACGGCCCCATATTATTATTAATAATTAAATTCAATATAAAGGGGCGTCAAAATAGTCTTAAAAGATATATATTAAGCAATTAAGTTAAATTAATAAACATAAAATTAAAGGCAAAATTATTGTTTTTCGTAATAAATAAATTTATTTAAAAAACTTGAAAAAATATTTAAAATAAGATAAATAATAGAAATACAAGTCAAAAAATATTATAAAATTAAGTTAAATAACGTTTATAAGATAATTAGAAAATTTGTTAAAAATTGTTTAAGTCATGGGAGGTGTTCGTGTATAAAAGAAAATTTTTCTAAGTTGTGGAAGGAGTTCACGTATAGATGAAATTTCCTAAGTTGTTGAAGGAGTTCATGTATTAAAGAAAATTTTCCTAAGTTATGGAAGGTGTTCACGTATAGATGTCTTGTATGGAGGAAGCTGTCGGAGGTACATACCTGCAGTTGTACATATGTATGGGGTGGTCGGGAGCCCGACTGCCTGAAGTACTGTAGCACAATGACTAGTCCTATATTAGGGACTTATGATATTAAACTCAATGATGCAAAAGCAATACTATAGAAGGTCTCCATGATGAATTTGTATTACAATAGTAGGGTCGTGGGTTCGAACCCTATATATTAATGACTTATGAAAGTAAGGTCTATGATACAAAAGCAATACTATAGAAGGTCTCTATGATTAATATGCATTACAATAGTAGGGTTGTGGGTTCGAACCCTATATATGAATGACTTATGAAAGTAAGGTCTATGATACAAAAGCATTATTATTGAAGGTCTCCTTGATGCATAAGCATTGTATGGGGTGGTCGGGTGACCGACTGCTCCTAGTACTGTAGCAAAATGACTAGTCCTTATTAGGGACTTGAAAAGGAATATTATGGTGGCGTGTGTTCTGCTTCACGAGCAATTGGTCCGAGGTAAACTTGGACTCGCTAACCGATGTGTCCTAGACATATCATCTTAGTGCCGGTGGTAAGCGGGTTTGTTGTAGCAATACGGCTTTCCCGTGGACATCGCACACCCATACCGGTTGTGGGCGGCGTCATAGCGCATAGCGATGCGTCGTCTATCTTTCGGATTGGGAAGATGAGTGTGTTTGGTAGCACTTTTAAGTGTAACAGGCATACTCAACTTCATGTCTTAGTGCATTAGCGCTATGATACATGGAGTTTTGTCCACTGGCGTCTTAGTAGCGTGCTACTATGATACGTTGGTGCAGTTTTATATAACAACAATCTTAGTGCCGGTGGTAAGCGGGTTTGTTGTAGCAATACGGCTTTCCCGTGGACATCGCACACCCATACCGTTCTGGGCGACGTCGTTGCGCATAGCGATGTGTCGTCTATCTTTCGGATGGGGATGAAGAGTGTGTTTGGTAGCACTTTTAAGTGTAACAGGCATACTCAACTTCATGTCTTAGTGCATTAGCGCTATGATACGTGGAGTTTTGTTCATTGGCGTCTTAGTAGCGTGCTACTATGATACGTTGGTGATATTTTTTATATAACAACAATACCAACTTTGTTACCAAAGTCGATAGGGATCATGTGGGTGTATTGTGAGGGGGGCGCCACCCGTATGATAGTTGCATTGATGCTTACTGCTACTTGCGGTATTGCGTCTTGTGATGGATCTGCGGGTGTGCTGCGCCTGATTCGACGCATTCTTGTGGTTCTGGTCGATGGAGGTATACAATTAACATCTTAGTGCCGGTGGTAAGCGGGTTTGTTGTAGCAATACGGCTTTCCCGTGGACATCGCACACCCATACCGTTTGTGGGCGACGTCGTTGCGCATAGCGATGTGTCGTCTATCTTTCGGATTGGGATGATGAGTGTGTTTGGTAGCACTTTTAAGTGTAGCAGGCATACTCAACTTCATGTCTTAGTGCATTAGCGCTATGATACGTGGAGTTTTGTTCATTGGCGTCTTAGTAGCGTGCTACTATGATACGTTGGTGATATTTTTTATATAACAACAATACGAACTTTGTTACCAAAATCGATAGGAGTCATGTGGGTGTGTTGTGAGGGGGCGCCACCCGTATGATAGTTGCATTGATGCTTACTGCTACTTGCGGTATTGCGTCTTGTGATGGATCTGCGGGTGTGCTGCGCCTGATTCGACGCATTCCTGTGGTTCTGGTCGATGGAGGTATACAATTAACATCTTAGTGCCGGTGTTAAGCGGGTTTGTTGTAGCAATACGGCTTTCCTGTGGACATCGCACACCCATACCGTTTGTGGGCGACGTCGTTGCGCATAGCGATGTGTCGTCTATCTTTCGGATTGGGATGATGAGTGTGTTTGGTAGCACTTTTAAGTGTAACAGGCATACTCAACTTCATGTCTTAGTGCATTAGCGCTATGATACGTGGAGTTTTGTTCATTGGCGTCTTAGTAGCGTGCTACTATGATACGTTGGTGATATTTTTTTTATATAACAACAATAAAAACTTTGTTGCCAAAGTCGATAGGAGTCATGTGGGTGTGTTGTGAGGGGGCGCCACCCGTATGATAGTTGCATTGATGCTTACTGCTACTTGCGGTATTACGTCTTGTGATGGATCTGCGGGTGTGCTGCGCCTGATTCGACGCATTCCTGTGGTTCTGGTCGATGGAGGTATACAATTAACATCTTAGTGCCGGTGTTAAGCGGGTTTGTTGTAGCAATACGGCTTTCCTGTGGACATCGCACACCCATACCGTTTGTGGGCGATGTCGTTGCGCATAGCGATGTGTCGTCTATCTTTCGGATTGGGATGATGAGTGTGTTTGGTAGCACTTTTAAGTGTAACAGGCATACTCAACTTCATGTCTTAGTGCATTAGCGCTATGATACGTGGAGTTTTGTTCATTGGCGTTTTAGTAGCGTGCTACTATGATACGTTAGTGATATTTTTTATATAACAACAATAAAAACTTTGTTACCAAAGTCGATAGGGATCATGTTGGGTGTGTTGTGAGGGGGCGCCATCCGTATGATAGTTGCATTGATGTTTACTGCTACTTGCGGTATTGCGTCTTGTGATGGATCTGCGGGTGTGCTGCGCCTGATTCGACGCTCTCTTGTGGTTCTGGTCGATGGAGGTATACGGGTGGTGATGTCTGCTGGGATGTATGGGGGACCTTGGAATGGTGTAAGCCCGACGATAGTCGTATTGATGCTTGTTGCGTTCTGCAGCATTGCGTCTCTGCGATGGTTGTTTGGTGGGACACTATTCTCAATGGCGCTCTCTGCGTCTTGGTTTGACTCACACCTAAGTAGCTTTGCCCAAGTCGGGTCCCTTCATTGCGGGGCTGCAGACTGTCTGCCCTCCACGATGTTTTATAGTATAACAACATAATATTATATCTCTGTAACTTTCCCACCTTTGAATGATTGAAGGCAACTTGTTGGTGGGTGAGACAAACATGATCGAAAATGCATTTACTCAACGTCAGTGACACAAACCCTTTCTGATGGCGAATTATTACTCTTATCTTATAACTGCCTTTTGGCTATATCTGCCATTGTATTGGTTGGTGGAGCATATGTGTCGACCTCATGCGGGTGGTAGCTGGCGGGAGGATCTGAGGAGACTCTCAAGGCTGCGGCCGAAAGCCGCACAACGTGGGACCCCATTCCCTTGAGGTGAGCAGTAGACTCATGACACGCTCTGCGGCTAGTAGCCGTGCTGATCATGCAATTGGTGGTGATGCCATACACTTACATCACGTCTGCAGGAGCGGCGGTCTGGCAGGTGGTGGCGCTCACGGAGGGTTTACGGCCAGTGTGCCTATTTGCCTAAACCGTGTGACGTACATTCACTGTGGCTGGATTCGTTCGTATTCTGTATGGCGTTTACACGCATTGACATGCGCGACTTCGGTCGATGTTTGTGCTTACGCACTAACAAGGGGCCAAGCCTCTTTTACTGGTTCGCCAGTTATTTTGCTGTGGACTACGGTCCAGTTCCCGAATTAGCATTCCCTTCGGGGGGAGTGCATCAAAATGGTTGGCACTCACCGTGCACGGCGTGTGTGGGGCCGTGTACCTCCCCTACATTTTTTTTAAATAAATGTAGGAGAGCGAAGCCCTTGTATCGGGTATTTTGTATAAATATATTTTGAGCCTTTTCCGAGCGGGAAGGGATAAATTAATAATGTAAACCTGATGCAAGTGGAATAGGGACGTTTTACGTTCTTAACCTTTTTCGAGCCCTGTCTTCGTGAACGGGGTTCACTTAGCTTATAAGGCACTACCAACAGCTTTCAATTGCTCTAGTGAATATTCATTCTTCCAAAGGACACCTAAAAGAACTAAGTTACTAAACAAACACAACGTAAATAAGGGTCCTAACTAAGACGATCATGCCAAATTATTACAAACGGCCTATTATTAAACCTTTAGAAAGATCAAAACATAATTTATTATTCCTGGTCACATATATATAATTTTTATCGAAAAGGGGTAAATTAATTATATCTAATATATTTATTATTATATGACAGGGGGGGGAGAGCGTTACAACAGAGAAGAAACTTATTATTTTTATGATAGTATGTAGTATCTTACGTACCAATAATATTATTAACCTACTAGTGACGGCTTAAGAAAAACCATAATCACTTTTCGGTCATCGTAAGAGTTGACGATAGGAAAATCCTAAAGAATTATGGCTTTAAGGATTTCGGGAGATGGTATAACCATAGCCTAAGAAGAACATACAGTCGGTACAGTCATCGTGTGTTGTGGGAGAAGCCGATATAAACAATAAATTGCTAGGGTCATCATGTCAGCACGGGAAGTAATAAAAAACGTTTAAACAAATTAAATAACTTAATCAGAAAATTAGTGTTGAGAAACAATGTAAATAGGTGATAGGACCCATAGTTTTTTACCGCACATGTAGGGTTATGCATTTTAATTAATTTTCGTGACAGGACAACCCTAGCGAACAGTTCCCGAGCGACTAACTGCCGCTCGGGAGCGCTCCACCCGCGTCTTGCCCCGCACCACACCGCAATATCGCCCCATCTAGACGCCTTGGATGACCGACTGTTAGTAGTAGTTAGACTGTGGCATAACCATATTTTTACGCCAGTCATAAAATATCTAGGCCTGCGAGGAGGAGCATATCAAACAAGCGAAAAGTCTAATATTACAGTCTGTCTGCCAAGCGTAGCGGTTTTTTTTATAGAATAAGGGCGACAAACGAACTCACAATCCTAATGGCAAATGGATGCTATGGCTCGTAGATATCTATCCTCGATTAAGAATTAAATGCAGAATTCAGAATTAAGAATAAATGCAGATGCATTGCCACCCCTGAGAACTAAAATGGAATGCCTCGTTTCCAGCGAAATTGATCTCCAGATCTCTCTACTCTAACTCTAAGAGCGTGGTTCTTCCCCGTTCGAGCCGATCCATTTGTGCTACAACCATAATGAAGCTCGTAACCCTAATGGCTTTACCACGTAACGACAAATTCTCCCTAAAACATGCCTAAACATCCTTCGTTATTTGTCCGATATCCTAGCCGTGATATTTTACAGACTTATGATAATAATGATGATTAATATTATTAACAGTATAGTAATTTTTAGGGCTTTGACATTCAATAACTAAAACGAGATTAATACGAAGTTTTGCAAAATTTCTAAACCATTAAGCACTCAGTAGCAACGTGTTGAATGTTTGTAGCACAGTGGATATAAACGGATATCGTGTGTGGTTTGGAGGTGTGCAGAAAAGAATGTCCTTTTTATTGAATTATGTATTTTATTCTTGATAGTTCGCATGCTCTGGCTAGTGTCAAGATAAACAATTTTATAATGTGTTGTTACTTATATAGTTGAATGTTAATGTTGCAAGTATATATAACATTGTCAAACATCTTTAACTATTTAACATTTTAACAAAAAAGTAGGGTGTTCCCAAATCGAACCGATTTTGATGAGATGATCTATAGGTTGATGAAGTTTGGACGACAACCTAGTTGTAACCTTGAGAGTCATTAGTTCACTAAAAATGGTAAAAACTTAAACTTTTAATAAAAGGTAAAACCCATTACAATAAACAAAAAAATACAAAATTATATCCAGCTAGTGATATTCCTTAGTCTATAAGTGTAAAACATTTAACTTTTAATGATAATAACTTCAATGAACAAATAGAATAAAATTATTTCTAGCCAGTGATATTCCTAGCAAGGTTTAGACGAAGCCAATAATGCTGGCCCGTTCTCAGACAAGCAGCGCTGCCCAGTGTTGTTTAGATGAGGCCAAAGTGATTCATTTCATTGCTAGATTATTCTTGCAAATCGTTGTATTAAATTAATGATTATTTAAACATTAACTGAAAAATAATGCTTATCATATACATACATCAAATGTAGGACTGTGTACAATATTACTAGTAAAACTTTTATATTAATAATTATTTATTCTGTCGCGGGGGTTGCGGGGCATGCGGGCGGGTGTCACTGGCTTGAAAAATAGGCAGGCGCTCTATTCCCGCCAGTGCTGGCAGCCAGCGCTGGCTTGTCTTGAAAAACTTTTTATACGAAGCCAATAACAAGCCAGCTCTGGCCGCCGGTCAAACTGGCAGCCAACACTGGCTTCGTCTAAACCGTGCTTTAGTCTAAAAGTGTAAAACTCTGTCTCAAATTGTAAAAAATTTAAACTTTTAATTAAAAGTAAAACGGTCTTCAATGAACAAACAAGAATAAATTTATTTCCACATATAGCTTCTTCGTCGGGACTTTGGTTCTTCTTGTTTATACACTAATGTCTTAGCACCTATTTCAGAAGTGTTATAAGCTTAAAGTGTTATATGTGGAAATCATTTTATTGTTTTTAGTTCGTTTAAATCAGCTTTATGTTTTGATTTACTTTATTAACCTCTTATTTGTCGCCCCTTTCTTTAAACTATTTTAGTATTTCTACTATGTTGCTGCAAAACTAATAACCCAGTACCCTCGGCAGCAAAAGTCCTAACAATTTCATACCTCACACTTCTTACAACTCTCGTAAAGTAAATGACACACGATTATACTCTGGGATCCATTACGGCGCGACCAATCTTCGGCTGACGTAACAGCCTACAGGTCGTTAAGCGCATTCCAAACTTCACAAAATCACCTCAGTTTCCGCCACACCTGCGCTCAATGATTAGACCACCTGTGAAGTTTAAGCCGTTAAAATTTTACAAGTGATTATTTTTCATCGCCAACTTTCTAAGTTTCATAGCGTTTTAAATTACTTTATAAATTGTATATGTTAAAGAGTTGTTTGCAGTAGTTAATAAAATTATCGTTTTAGTATAAGAAGGACATAGAATTATCACCATATTTCAACACCACTCACAGGTTTTTTTATAAATTAAGGATGACAAATTATCACCACTCCACCTGATGGTAAGTACTATGGGCAATAGACATATACATCTATCCCTGATTTAGAACCAAAATACAGACGCGTGGTCATCCTTGAGGAATAAGATAGAATGCCTTCTTTCCTATGATCTATTTACTTCGGTCTCCGTAGAGTGTAGAGA
Source organism: Parnassius apollo (assembly GCA_907164705.1). Taxonomy (NCBI): domain Eukaryota; kingdom Metazoa; phylum Arthropoda; class Insecta; order Lepidoptera; family Papilionidae; genus Parnassius; species Parnassius apollo. Next base: position 8,215,230 of record CAJQZP010000929.1, read on the forward strand.
ACACTCACCTTACTTATACACAGCAGCAGTAAGCTGCTACTTTACGCTTGATTCGAAACTCGATGTGTGAGAGCGTGGTACTACCCCGGTCGACGGACCCATTCGTGCTACCACCGTAGGTAATATACCACCACCACGTATATGTAAGAAAAAACTTAGAACCAGGTCTATTAAATCTTGTAGCCTCAATAAGATAACAAAATTATACCATCTCGTAAACTCAAGATGTTAAATACCAAAAGCGGTGTCATATGTCTAGTCATGGTCTAGTGGGGCTGATGAGTTAGGAAAGAAGAGAAGCGATCCGCACGGCTTGCGCGGGCTAATTTTGGATCTCGACAACAGCGCCACCTACCGGCTCCAATTGCGAATCTAAACCATATAGGACCCACTCAAACGCCCACAAAAAATTTCATCATAATCCGTTGCGAAGTTTAAAGTTAGCTAGATAGCGTACAGACCACCGTAAGCGACTATGTTTTATAATATGAAGAGGTCTCTAATAATTATTTTATTTTTCATGCAATACTTAAATAGTAAATGTCAATCATTTAAAAAACCATCTGAATCTTTATTTAGGTGTACATTTCCCTAAATCTATGATAAACAAACACTAAGAAGTTATGAGCCCCAGCAATAAAATCGCTACATTTGAATCGGTAAGGATGGTAGTTTGTTAATATTTGAGTGAGCTCGTCGTTTTGCGCCGTCTCGGTCATTTATTTTTCGGCCGCTGCACGAAATGGACGTCTTACGACTGTGTCTGTAAGCTTTTATTACCTCAAAACAACACTAAGCTACGTGTTGAAAGTGAGATAAAGTAAATGCTATTAGAAGAATGCTGATTTTATATCGCAACATATGAAAATATTAGCATCGTAACTTAACGCTATTTTTTTTTTAAATTTTGCGCAAAGTTTAACAAGCTTTTATACAAATCAGATACTAGACTTTTTGTTTGGGATATCTATTATTTGAAGACAAATGTAAATAGGTATTACGTGAGCTTGATAGTGTTCCTGGTTGACATCGACTGCGTCCATTTTATGAATATTATCGAAATGTTACACATCATTAATATAATTGAAGTTAGTTGTATACCTGGTCAAGGGCTGCAATGAACATTTTTATAGAAGTAAGGTATTAAACGACTACGACTACGGCTTATGTGACCAACGAGCACAAAGTCCACTTGGTGGTAAGAAAATTCTATGACCCATAGCCATTAATTCTCGATTAAGAATCAAAATACTGATGGACTTGGATGGAATTCCTCGTTACTCTGTAAAAAGAGTCATTTTACATCATGTGCACTTTTAGCTTTTATGCCGCTTTAATATTAAAGGAGTTAGGACACTAGTAATTACTGTTTAATACAGTTATCTTCTTTATTTTTATCAAAGACATTCTCTTTGATGTTTTATATCGGAGAAAGAGCGAGAATAATAAGAGGTAATTATCCTTCAACAAGTACAACGACCCACATCGATCATCGAAAATGTACAGCGGGAGAGGGATTTCAATTAGTATTTCCATAAGATAAAAATCTGCTTCGTTTATATTTTTATTCCGTTGCCAACTTGTAAAGATATTACGCTATGTTTCGTATGGTGAGTGTGAGAGCCGGAGACTATTTTGACTGGAAAGAAACGAGGCATTCGATCTTAGTCCTCACGGGTGACAACGGATCTGCATTTTAATTCGTAATTGAGGATATATGTAGATGTCTATGGGCCACAGCAACCACTTACCATCAGGTGAACTGTGTGATCGTTCGTCACCCTTATACTATAAAAAAAACTACTGTTCGATATAAGTTTTTTCAAGAATGCGCCAAGGCCCACAGCGTTGCAAATGTAATGGGCGGCGGTAGCACTTACAGTCATGTGAGTTTTATGATTGCTATTAAACCTGCTCTATTAATCTAAATTAAGAAGATATAATCTTGCAATTGCAAATTGGTCAAGTATAGAGTTAGGCGTGATTAAAACTACTTTTACGGATTTTATCGCGTTTATTTTTACTTTTTATTTACTTTTATTTTTGATTCCCGAACGTTTCGGGCGCTTTCCAGCACCCATGGTCACGGGGGACTAAGATGACTGACGTCCCGATGTCATTGTTAAACCCGGAGTACCTTCAGCTTTTTTAATTATTGTTTATGGTCCGATCTATGTAATAATTAAAAAAGCTGAAGGTACTCCGGGTTTAACAATGACATCGGGACGTCAGTCTTCTCAGTCCCCCGTGACCATGGGTGCTGGAAAGCGCCCGAAACGTCGGGAATCAATAATAAAAGTAAATAAAAAGTAAAAATAAACGCGATAAAATCCGTAAAAGTAGTTTTAATCATGTATAGTGTTCGCGTAAATATAAGAAATCATTATATAGAGTTAGGCCCTTATAAGTGGTAATCACATTCCCTGTCACTAGTTTCTAAGGAAACTTTTTGCGGGGCGTGTGGCGGAGAGTTTCTCCTCCGGTTGGGTCGCATTGCTGTATCATTGGACTATGAGAATAAGGAGAGAGACTGCACCTAAGAACGCACATATTCATGTAATCTTATTCTGCACAGATGGTTAATTTAATCACTGCTGAGACTCGCTGTCCTGACCGAAATTCAGTCTGGAGAACAAATATTGATTTACTCTTTATTGTGCAACCTGTATAAAATATAAGTTTACAATTAGTGGACTTTGTGTCTTAAGATATTCTCTCCCACTTTTATTATTTACAATAGTTGCCACGCATGGCAGGTTTGCAGCTGTTATTTTTTATTAAGTTATTAAAAAAATTTGCTGCTTATATCCTGTTCCTGTTAGGGTTTCACTTTTGCACCTCTGATTGTTCATATATTTAGATGAATTTTTAATTTTTATTATTTTCATTTAATTACTACATTTAGGTCTGATTTTTCAATCGTCAAATAAAATTATCCATCAAAACCATTGGAATTATTTTATGTATAAAACTGTAGTTCTTAATTAGTTTATGTTGTATTTTATCTTATTAAGAACTTTTATCAGAAGACTGAAAATTTTTAAACATTTAAAATTTTAAAAAATTACATGAGTATATATTTATGTCCCAAATCATGTGAAGGAACAATAAAAATAACAATAGATATTTAAAAAAAATTTAAAAATCTTTAAACAAAATTTAAAAAGGTAAACTGCTTTTAAATCTTAACAGATATGATTCTCAGTGGTTATTTAACATTTTAAAAGCTCCCCACTGACCCACTAAGCAGAAACTTTGCATCTTTAAAATAGTCGGGCATTGAGATCGTTGTTCATAATCTTACTTCACTCCAGGGCAAGAGCAGCCGGGAAATCTTTTTAAACTTTAACCGTGCAACCCTTACGTTAATTTAATGTTTCCTTCCAACAGTATAATACTGACGATCCCATAGTCTTGTAGTCGCATTACCTGGCCACTACAATGATAATTTAAGATTCACATTTACTTCAGTCGGCAAATCACTAGTATTTTCATTTAAAGCTTTCCTAGCACGCTGTATTGTTAATCCATTACAGCCTATAAAATTGCACTTCTGAAACAGAAACAGAATTTTTTTTATTCAATGTAGATTATAAACAAAACTTATTGAAAGTCACTTTTTTCATATACCACTGGTTCGCAAAAAAAAAACTCTGTCCTGTGAAAAACTATTTATCTATTAGACTATTTTCTTTTTTCAAATAATAGCTTCCAATCATGTTTACAATTAACAACACAAGACCAATTAGAAATAGCTTGGTAGCGATCACCTTCCCAGGGGTTATTATCATCCATTAATTCCTTAATATTATAATAACCCTTTTTATACAAACTTATTTTAATAAAATTTTTGAACTTTGCGTATGACAAATTTAGTATATTTACTGGGATTCTGTTGTAAAAGCGTATACATCACCTCAAGAGTGAATTACTGACTCGGTGGAGTCGAGTAACATCCTCATAGATAATTTTATGTGGGGGGGGGGGTGGATTTTGCCATAGTTGACACGCTTTGAGAGTGGTTTGTCAACCGCAGTTTTTTATTACTATTTTGAGTTTTTATTAGGTAGATGCTGCTGCCCACGACCTGTTTCAATTTATTTCTGTCGACTCTTACAACCACGGGATGATATGGTGTAGTGGATATTCCAACACAGTCACGGCACTTTCTTTTTTACATTAAATCACAAATCAACTTGAAAGGCTGATGATTTCTTATGTTTACGCGAACGCTATACATTTAAATAAAACTTGTTTTTACGGATTTTATCGCGTATATTAACTTATATTATACTCCCGACGTTTCGAGCACTTTACAGCACCCATGGTCACTGGGGCGACTGAAGTGTTCGACTTCCCAATGTTATATTTAACCACCGCTACATTCAGATTAAATTTATTAATTTTTGCTCCGATCTACGCAGTATGAACTTATAGTATCTTGAAGTCTTGCAGTTGTGTGCTTGTGTTGTTATTTAATTTTATTTATTATAGGATCCCAAGCTGATGGTAGCCCCAGCCATCTTCTCGATTGAAATTAGGATGTTTTTTTTTTAATTTCAATAGCCTCGCGAATCATCCTTGGAAGAAATCGGCGATCTTTAGTAAGGATTTGTGGTCTATCAATCCTGACGTCGTGACGAGGGCGGTCTTGGACGTGTTCACAGACTGCAGAAATCCCGGAGCGTCGATTCATTATATCAGCTATGTTTTCTTAATGAGCGTTTTTATTAATCTTTTTGTTTGTTCTATGTACGAGAGGTCAAGACAAAGGTTACGCCCAACGAATGTCATAAAGTATGGTCTCGCGCCACCAGCATACATCGGCTTACTGCATCTCTTACCAGGTTGTCACTACATCTAGTGAAGAGCGCCCTTCACTTCGCTTACCGGTAAACCTTTATTCCCGATTAGTTGTCGATTCTTCAAGCTATATGGGCGACCATTGCCATTTCAGACCACTGATACGTTGAGCTATTTCTACATATATAACATGTTATTCTTCTCTAAATGATGTCATGAAAATTATACCGCTTTGAAGTATAATTTCACGATCGGATGCTCAAATTTCGTAAACAGTCTCTCTGTTTCACACAATTTTTGCGATATTTCTGTCTTAGTCGCCGTAGCAGTTTGATTTCAAACAATATTATTATGTATGTGCAATTTTTTTTTCATTCTGAAGTTGCTAGAGTTTGTTGACGTTCGCTACGTATCTTGAGGTCACATACCAGCAGGAGCCAACATTTGTGAAAATTGCTGATTTTCGGTTTCGGGGGTTCGGATTTTTCCTGTGACGTTGATACTGCGGCCTCATGCAGATAAATATTTGATTAAAATTAAAAATTATTTACTATGGTATTAGCGTCAGTGTAGTGTTTAATGGGCTTACACAAACATATTTTTATAGAATAAGGGTGACAACCGAACACACAGTCTACCTGATGGTAAGTGGATGCCGTAGCCCATAGACATCTACATTTATCCTCGATTAAGAATCAGATGCGTTGTCACCCCTGAAGACTAAGATGGAATGCTCTCAAACACTCACCATACGAAACACAGCAGCATTAAGCTGCTATTTTACGCTGGTATTCTGTGAGAGCGTGGTCCTTCCCCAATCAAGCCGACCCATTCGTGCTACGTAGGTCACTCAATAAGTTTTGAGATGCTCAAAATTTAAAAATGGAATGCACCCGTGTTGTATGTTTATAAAAAGCAAATTTATTTAAAAATAGAACTCCATAAGCTATAATAATTTCTCAATATTGAAAATAAAAAAACAAAGTTCTATTCATTTTCCTGCAACACTTCCCGCGCTTTTCATTTAAAACGATGGATCTTAACCGTGAACATTTGCGCGCTATGATCTATTATGATTTTAAGTTTGGTTTAACCGAACAATTAAGTTTACAATGGTAACATTCAGCATTATGGGACTCAACTCCATCACGCACAACAATTTTTAAGTAGTTTGCTGAATTCAAAAGGGAATTTTATCCCTTTAACCTTAAAAACATTGAAGTAATATGTACTTACGTACTAGAACAGCCATTTCAAACAAAAAATGTTCGCTACTCTGTGTTCGCGTGGTTGTTTTTTTTATCATAGAGTAAACATAGCTAGAATGATTAGTAAGTAATAATAGATTGTACTGTTAAATAGGTAAATTATGTCGAGAACAATTTTTAAATTTTGTCATTTATTTTGTATATTATATTTGTTTATTTAATATAATATTATACCACAATTACATTTTAATGATATTATTATCTTAATATATTAAAAGGTATCTATGTCAAATATTACAAAAACATACTAAATTTATGTCTAACAAAGCTTATTAATATAACATTTAAACTACAAATATATTTATTTAAATTAGAATAAGAGTCGTTCATAAATGCTGGGCACGCGAGAGTTAAGAATGGACGAATTTATTCAACTTTAACTTTAATGTGGAAACCTAAAATTAAAATAAAAGAATAATAAGCGGATTTAAATATAAAAAATTTAGCCTAATTACGTTAACTTATATATGTGTTTCTACAAAAAAAGTGTATAATAATATATTCGTCCTATACTTTAGTACCCACAGAAATGTCACATCTGTCTGTCAAATTAATTTCATAATCTATATTCCTTGAAATATTTGTGCAATATCTAAGTACACACGACGGCATATATTTATCAAGAGATTTTTTTTAAAATCAACACAACACGTGACAACTCTACAAGTGCCTAGCGAGTGACTGATTAAAGTGCGGTGTAAGCATCGCAGTTGAATGGAACAGAGTAGCTGAATGCAGTGTCGCCTATGTACTACGTACTAACGTAGTACACAATATCGCAATGCTAAAAAATGACCAAAGAATAGGGGCCTCGCAAACAGAAGTAACAGCAAATGTACGGACTACTGAAATATTGGTGCGAGAAGACCCACGAATCACATATGCGGACACCGAAAAGATTGTAGGCATTAGTTCGGGGAGCATTCATACCATCCTACATCAACATCTTGGAGTGAGGAAGAGGAAGACGGGGCATCTAGGCGTGTTTCAAAAATCGTTACTGGTGACGAGACATGGATCTATCAATATGATCCGGAAAATAAAAGGCAATCATTGGTATGGGTCTACTCAAAAGGACAGTTACCGATAAATTTGCAAAGACCTCGCAACGTCGGCAAAAAAAATGGTGGTTTTTTTCGCCGAACGGACATTTGTCGACGTCAATGCTGGAAAGTTGTAGGTCAGTCAAATCTGAATGGTATACTACAGTTGCATTACCCAAAACTTTTCAAGCTGTGCAGGAGAGAAGACCATGGTTGGGCTTCGGGGAATCATGCTGCATCACGATAATGCCTCTTCACATACCTCCCTTAGAACAAAAGCATTTATTGATGAATCTGGTCTTGAAACTCTTAGTCACCCACCCTATAGCCCTGACTTAGCTCTTCGTGATTCTTTTCGTTCCCAAGAGTCAAATAAAAAATAAAAGGCAAGTTTTTTTCAAGCGCCTACGAAGAAGCGATTTCCGAAATGTCAGATCAAGACTGGTAAAAGTGTTTTCAGAGTTGATTTAGGCGAATGGAAATTTATATAGAGTATGATGGAGAATATTTTGAAAAGACATAAAATAAATTTTAATAGTATCTAGAATGCTTTTTGTATATCCAAAACTTATTGAGTGTCCTACGTACAACCATAATATAGCTACAGCGTGGCTCTACCACGTATAATTTATACTTATATTTCTTTAATTATGAAGTAATATAAAATTAAACACTATAAAATCCGCAAAATTTCTTTTAGTTTTCTATTAGTCGTGTGAATATAAGAAATTAATAAAGGTAAATGGATTTAAGGGAATATTAGAAAATTAGCTTATACAAACTAAACGACTTAGAGTAACTTTCTCAAAGTTTCCATGTCATAGTTGTTAAGGCTTTCAAAGCCCCTAATGTTTATTCAATCTTAAAACTTCAAACCTGTGATCATTATTTACCCTCGAGAGATACCGAGCCTTCAAAGGTATGGAACGAGCCATCGCGTCCAAAGCCGTACCAATTTAGTTTCAGTTCGCTAAAATACCCCACTTGTTATTTACGCGTGAAGGGATCGACTCAAAGTCGCAAGTCCAGTGGAAAATTCGACGAGTCACAGCTTCAATCTTTGGCTGCGATGCAGAAAATTGAAACAGATTTTGGCCTCGGTCCCGCAAGTTGAAGGAACGTTTTGCTTAAACATATTTTCAATATTTTTCTTCTTTACATAATGCTTTCTATTCAGTACTCTGGAATTTGACATTTCAATAACCTCCCACCATGTCTCGTCGAGGACAATAAAGACAGTTTAAATATTTTTGAAATATTGAAATATTGCGTGTTTGCTTTTAGCTTTATGAACTTTATATCATATCTTTATTTTTATTTATATAATTTAATACAAATACGAACGAGAGAAAAAAGTCTTCTCTAATTTTTCTTTCCTTAGTCTGCTATTAGTCAATACTTAAAAAAAAACATGCATTGGTCTTAACAATAAACTATGTATACACTTTATATTTCAAGCGAAATAAATAATGTGTTATAACAGTTACAGGTAGGCCATATTTGTAACTTCGATCGATTGAACCAGCTGTTTGTTACCATCGAGTTTATCCCTCGTCTATCTTGAGCAACGAAGAGGTTTCCCCTTTTCTAAAACATCTTGTTTTTACTGAACGTTTCATATTAAACAGTATGGTTGAGCCAAAACGAATAAATGTACTTTAGTTTATATATTCAGTTTAAAATATTTCTGTGTGTCCTTAGTATAACTTTCTTAGTAAAAATTCTAAATTTATTTTTATTTAAAAAATCAAATTGAAAATTAATGCAACAGTCTAGAAATGTCCCCTTTCAGGCATAGGCCTTTTCCTACATTTGAAAAATTTGGAACAGTAGTGTCGTAAGATAACATACGAACATACTTTGACATTGAATGTAATATCCTAAGCCAATTGTTGTGCCAGCCACACACGCATTCGACGGACGTGGCTCTAGCGACCGACTCAAGGCGAAAAATTCATACAAAACCTGAAATAAAATTATGTAAACATAGGTGGGCAACAGCGTGTCCAGTACGAGAATATCAAACTCTGCGCTCGTCCATCTGACTACCCTGGTAAAAGTAGAGGAAAAGTAAAGATTCAGCCTGTATACGTTACACTACTGAGCATAAATCTTCTCTCATGTCTGAGAGGGATAAGGAGCAATCGGTCCGCTACACTACTCTAGTGCATGTTGGCGAATTTTATATACTTATTCTCGTTTTTTTTAATTCCTTATACAAGCAGGCTTCCTCGAGAGGAAGCCTTTCCTTCACCACTGAGCACGTAGCAAATAAGCACTTATAATTGCAATCAATAATTGCATCGATGCGTGGATCGAACCTAGGTTACTCGCGTATCGTGAAATTTACAACGAATGTGTAGCCCCTTAGTTACTATGACTCCCTGTCCTGATCAACTAACCTTTAAGGACAATCAAGCGATGGATTTAAAAAGGCTGTGGACTGTCGATGCTTTTGTTGTTGATGATGATGAACTGCTGTCGGATACAGAGAATTTACTACAATCGGGTATGAGAATCTGGTGCGAGTCATAAGCTTATTTTATTTTTTATTCATTAAATCCTATCGAAAGACCAATACTGGACAAATATTGCTCATTGATTATGGGGGGATATTTACTATAGTTTCCACGCTTGGAAGTAGGCTAGACCACCGTAGACTTTTTATTGTTTTGAGTTGTTATCAGGAAAATTCTGCTGCCATCCAAAAATAAAATGGATTCCATTTCACCCCTGAGTACTTAGTTGCTTGTTTATATTAAAATCAGAAAACTGGTATTTTGCAGCAAAAATAAACGATTAATAAAATTCAATTAATTTGTAATGTAAATAAATATAAGTGAACAAGTTCCTTGTATTATAATACAAACACGTTTGTGATTACTCGTCAAGCAGAAACACGTCTTCCTTATTTTATAACTTCGCCCTTTTCAATCCTCTTCCCTTGTAGACAACCTATAAACAGGCAGTAAAACATCGCTACATATAAACATAGTGCTCGTTCCAAATGTCGAATCTCTCATAAACACCCGAACCCGAGCGTTTGCAGCACAAATGTCAATAAAATTGACGACGTTCAGCTTGTGACACTTTGACCCAAATGTATCTGTCGTATTATTGAGTTATAAATATATCGATGCCATGCTAAGTAGACCCTTCCCATTTCTGTCGAGGGGAAGTGAGTCGAGTGCTTCAAGGTTCTTAGTATTTGTATTTGTACGTTTTACTAGAGTTACTATGAATTAAAGCTCCCACGGACTCTCTTTTTTTTCAATTATGCAGCAAACGATGCCTTTTATCATACGTCATTCTTTGAGTTATCTGTAACTTTTGATTATTAACTTCCTGCTAAGAAAATTGAAAATTTTCAAAAATCCGGAAGTTATTATTTTTACCCCGTTTTTCGAAAATTGAGTTTTCATCAAATCTTGACGTTTCGAAAAACTGTTTTTTCGGAATAACTTTTAAGCGGCTTTAGCGATCGATTTAAAAAACTAATCAGCTTTTAACCTTAAAAACCACATATATCGCCGCCGGTCCGGTCAAAATCGGTTGATTCGTTCATGAGATATATATATATATATATATATATATATATATATATATATATATATATATATATATATATATATATATATATATAATTTTTCATTAATGATATCTCATGAACTTTTATATGAACTTTTTATTTTAATTTGATCATGAATATGAATTTTAATTTTTGTATATGAAATATCGGAATAATTTAATTTTTTTAAATTACTCCGATATTTCATATACAGCGTCATAATTTGGTGAAATTCGAGGCGCTTTGCATTTGAAATCAGCGGGATGTTCTAGCGATGGCCTGCAGGGTCAACCAATTTTTAATTTTGGTTCGATATCTTAAAGTTTATATTTAATCGTTCAATAATAGAATACCAAGCCTACCATTAGCTTGAGGTTACCACTTGTATCAAATAAGCTCTTTTATTTTGATATTAACAGCCTCACAAACTTCCCTGACTGAATTATTTTGCGTGACGCCGCGCGATATCGCAGATACGCTTTCTGAGATTTTCTGTCTTAGTCCTCAGAGGTAAAACGCTTCTGAAGCTTTTTTGTTTGAAGTGAGTTGCAGGTATAATGGGCTGCAGAAGCCATTTACCATCGAGTGAACGATGAATTTGTTTCTCGCTTCAATTATATATAAAAAATATCATAACTTTTGATTTAATTTGCAGACACCTTAGTCCGATATAGACTATTTTACCGGTGACATGTGACCTGAACGTTTATCGTAGTGATATAGTTGTCTAAGAGTCGTAAACATGATGTCGGCGATGGTCTCGAAGCTTGACGGAATATTTGGCGATCTTGTGCTGGATCCAACTTAATTAAATGCGAATTGTTGGAGTCGAAATTAAATTGGAGGGGATAAATTATGCAGAGTAGTTCGAAGTTCTCTGCGGGTTGGATGCTGGACATATTAATTTTAGGAACTTACATCACTTAATTAGAAGTTGAATTATTTAAATGAATATGCCAGAAAATTTTTAACAAATGTATTTTACAATCATATTTATTTGTTTCTTTTTTGTTATATAGAATAAAGGTGACAAACGAGCACAAAGTCCACCTGAAGGTCACTTACCTTCAGGTGGACTTTGTTTTGTTTTTGTGATGCTGTGGCCCATAGACATCTACATTTATCCTCGTGAGAATCAAAGCGCAGATGCGTTGTCACCCCTGAGGTCTAAAATTGAATGCCTCGTCTCCAGTAAAAAAAGGTCTCCGGATCTCTACACTGACCATACGAAGCACAGCAGTATTATGCTGCTATTTTACGCTGGTATTCTGTGAGAGCCTGTTTGAGGTAAAGCTTTCAACGCTATTATTATTCCTTTGACGTATGGTTTCACACCTCGATAGTTTATATGAGATGACAACGTAGGTTTCTTTGGGTCACTGCAAACACTTACTGGTAGAATGCTTCTTTTTTGGCTTGTCGTCCACCACACAAACCACTTAATAGTATTCATACTATTAAGTGAGTTATGTTCTCCTTTGAACCTTCATCCTTACTTGTAACAAATTATATCTACCGAAGTACCATAATTATATACATTTTTAAATAGATATAATAAAAATATCTATGTGTACACTATATCAAATTTAAGGTAAATCTAACCGGCTCTTCATAATCATTACGCATTGTATGTCGAATGAAATTGGCCCGGAGTAGACATCTTCATTTGTTCACAAGATATGCGAAAACGTTTGTGAACGTACGAACATAAGAAGTGCTGACGCACTTACCTCTCCCTAAAAACATGAAGATAAAAATGTTAATAATATAATGATAAAAAATGAAGTCTAGACCAAGAACGATCTAGACAGATTCCGTCTTATTACGAAAAGTAGTTTCTAATTCGTTTCAGCCTCAAACGGGAGTCTGTTCCAGTAAAGAAGCGTAGAAAATATCTGAACTAAAGTTTATTTAGATAGAAAATATTAAATTTCACGAGGACAGTGACTAAAACGTAATGATTGTATGCTCGTTTACCGTGGCCGTCCTCCTTCACGGCAAAGACTTTTATTTAAACCCGAGACTATCAATAAAGCACATTTTGTAATAAGGCCGAGAATATCTAATACTACTTACTCCAGTTGCCTCAAAACGTGAATATAATTCGACAAACTATGATTTAAAAATAAACTATGATTTAAGGAGAATCCTAACTAAAGAAGTATCTTTGCCGCAGCGCCACTGTCTTCTCTAAATTTGACCTATTTGCCTGTCAAATTCCAAACTTTACAGCATAGTACATACGCATAATTTCGCGGAACTTTTAACATTAAACAGATTAGATAGATAAGACTAATTCTAACTTAATTATAAGTTACTTTTTTATATTTAATTTTAAATTTTGTAATAGGTAAATTATGTATGTCAAAATTTTTAATTCCAACAATCTGACCAATTACATTACAACTTACAAACGGGTAGTTTGGATGTTAGTTTTAGGTTTTAGGATCGCTTTGCGTATCTTTGTGAGCTGACCTTAATCTCTATAGGTAAAAATCAATTGCTTTATTTTTATAGAAGAGTGGGCAAACGAGCCTACGTAGTCGCTTAACCTGTTAAGCGACTACCGCCGCTCATGAACAACCGCAATACCAGGGAAATTGCAGGTGCGTTTCTGGCCCTTTAGAAAGGAGTAAGCTCTTTTCTTGAAGGTCCCTAGGTCGTATCGGTCCGGAAAAATCGCCGGTGGTAAACTATTTCACAGAGAGGTCGTACGCGGAAGAAAACTCCTTGAGAAAAATAGAGTGGTGGACCGCTAAGCACCCAGATGGTGTGGATGGTATCTGGACGTTTGCCGCGTAGGGCGTTCACGAAATTTGGCGGCTGGGATTAATCCGAACAATTCCTCAGAGCACTCCCCGTGGTATATTCGAAAGAAAATGCGAAGAGACTGAAGAGAGAGAGAGAGAAGAGAAAAGAAGAGAGAGAGAAAAAGAGAAAAGACTCCGGACAAGACAATGGTCCGGGGAGCCTAAAGGGGCGTCGACGGAATTCTGATATCCGTCCGGATGAGAGGTCAGCAGAAGGTCTAACAGGGAACGTGCATGATCCTCCACATCTGGAATCCGCGTAGGCGAAGTAACCAGTTGTGTCAGACCATATGCCAAGGCAAAATCATGAACAGATATACTGTCCGTTTGTCCCGCTAAAAGTCGAAAACGACTCGAATGATAGTGATGAAATTTTTTGAGCGTGTTTGAGTGGGTCCCTAGATAGTCTAAATTCAAAATTGGACCCCGTAGATGGCGTTGTTATCGAGATCCAGAAATCACCCCTGCAAAGCCGGGGTGTATCGATAGTAATATATAAATATAGCTTTAATTAGGCTAAGCTAACAAACAAAATTTTAAAAAGAGAATATGCATATTATAATTTTTTTTAAAAACACAAATTGTTTTTAACGTTTTTTTTTTACTTTAATGTAATGCAAAAGTTTTGTATAACATGACTTGTATGAAAATACTCAAAACAGAGCATAAAAATAGGCACAGTATGAATCTAAAAGCAGCCCAGCTTTGTGCTTACGCAAGTAAGTTCCAAAGAGAAGAACAAATAACATTTCTATTGACTTTTAAAGCTTTACCTGTGTTTGATTTATAACATCGCATATTTCTCTGACGTTCGAGAGTTCCCCTTATTAAAAATTATTCAAAGGAAAGGAATATTTCTCCCAAGCGACTTTTACCTTAGACTACATTTATAGAACACTTAAGGCATTTAAAAGTAAATACAAGATAATCAAAATAGATTAGGTATACTAACCAACCGCAACACCACCTTATCTAGAAAATTCATTTTGTGCTTGTTATTGGACTTAAAATGACCTTGAAATGTTATGGCTTTTAACCTACTTTAAAATAGGAGGAGCGCGTTAAGTCGTGCGCTGTTGTTCTGCTTGTAATATTATAGAGAGCCCGTATAACATGCTGTTAGGGATTCCATATTTGCCTTTGAAGGTGGCAGGACTTCTGTAGCCTTTTTTATCTCATCATCATCATTACAGCCCTTCACAAGTCAACTGCTGAACACAGGCCTCACCCAAGGAATGCCACAAAGCACTGTCCTGAGCCACCTGCATCCATCGACTTCCTGCATGTCTTACCAAGTCGTCACTCCATCTAGTGGAGGGTCGTCCTACACAACGCCTACCGGTACGAGGCTGCCACTCAAGAACCTTTTTTCCCCATCGGTTGTCGGTTCTTCAAGCTATATGAAGATACTATCTATCTATATTAAGAGGCACTATTGAGTTCATTGAGCATAGTACTTAGGTCCTCCAGCGATTCTGCCATAAGGACTATATCGTCGGTAAATCGAAGGTGAGTGATGTACTCGCCATTGATGTTAATACCATATCCTTTTTGGTCCAGTAGCTTGAAAACGTCTTCAAATACAGTGGTGAAGAGTTTTGGGGGATATAACGTCACCCTGTCTTACACCTCTCTGCAAATGGATAGGTTTCGTACTCTGATTCTGTAATCAGATAGCCATCGTAGCTCTACTGTAAAACATGTCAGCAATTCGATATACCGACAGTCAACTTGGCACCGCTGAAGGGACTGTAGCACCGCCCAAATTTTGACGGAATCGAAGGCTTACTCATAGTCCACATACGCCAGGCAACGTGGCAGATTGTACTCTTCGATCTTCTGTACAATTTGCCGAAGGCTGTGTGTGTTATTTACGGTGCTAAAGCCTTTTCGGAAACCGGCTTGTTCGGCAGGCTGGAAGTCGTCGAGTCTGCGTCGATTCGTAATGACATTTAAACAATATTAATTTTTACGGATTTTATCGCGTATATTTTTTTATATACCTGACGTTACAAGCACTTTTACAAAAACTGAATAACAATAATAATACAATAACTTTAAAAAAACTGGCGATAAATTCCATAAAAATTGGTATTATTTAAATGTGTAGTGTTCGCGTAAATATAAGAAATGATTCGTAATGACTTTCGAAAACAGAACGTAGACGCTGCTCAGAAGGCAAATCGGTCTGTAGTTCTTCAAGAGAGCGTTGTCGCCTTTCTTGAAGAACAAGACCACCGCACACCACAACGCGCCACGCCTCCAGAGAAGTACCACTATGGAGGACGGAGTTGAAGAGCTTCTGGAGGACTTTAAGTACCGGTGTTCTACCCGCTTTCAGAAGCTACACTATATTTCCATCCTCGCCTGGGACCTTGCTGTTTTTAAGGTGCTGGAAAGCCACTCTAATCTCGCTCAGACTGACGTCCGGGATATCATCGGAATAGTGTCGTATAAGACTTGCTCTTGGATCGTTACTCACACTTGCATGTGGCTCCAACGATGATATGTACAGCTGCCCATAGAACCTCGCAATCGCACTTAAAAATCTCAGGTGTCCCGGAAACGACGCTGCCACACTCAGTCTTTAGCTTTGACAGTTGGCTCTTTCTGACAGACAAATTTCTGGCAAAGATTTGAAGCTCTCGCTCCGCTCAATCGCTTTTTTATAATAATTGTGTAAGTCCGCCGCATGCATTTGAAGATCTTCGTTCATTCTGTATCTTCTCTCCCTAATGATCTTTTTGGTCTTGCAGAACTTAGCCTCGACCGCATGGATAGTTTCCACGAGCCTGTCATTCATATTGTCCACTGCAATCTTCTAGGCACTGAAAACAGTTTTGTAACTCGAGCTTAATAGTTTCGGGACTTTGGATCAGAGCAGGAGGGGAACGAAGCGTTGACTTCATTATACGAGACCTCTCCAACTTAACGTTTAGGGTCGGTGTACCTCTAATCATTCGGTGATCGCTGCCTGTTTTCTACCTTGCGTTCATTGAGACATCACGGAATAGTTGTCGTCTGGTCGTCACAATGAAGTCAATCTCATGTTTTATCGAACCATCGGGGCTCGACCAGGTCCACCTTCTCTGAGGCCGCTTTTATAAGACAGAGTTCATCATAAAGAGTCCCTTTTTCTCCATGAAGTCGGCCAGCTGCTGCCCCATGAGTTCCGTTGTCCTATCCCAAATTTCCCTACCTTCAGCTCACCGATCTTTCTTATGCCTAGCTTTCCGTTGAAGTTTCCCATTAACACCGTATAGTGGGTTTTGGAGGAATGCATTGCTCTAGAAATGTCCATTTAATAATTAAATACATTTCCTCTTCGTAACTCTTATCATATTGCCATAGTTGCCACGCTTGGCGAGCGGGTTGGCAACCGCAGTTTTTTGTTATGCAGTTGCTGTTATCAGGAAGATGCTGCTGCCCATCTCCTGTCTGTTTCTCTCTGTCGCCTTTTACGACACCCACAAGAAGAAGATAAGGATTAGTGGATATTCTTAACCGCCACTACACGACATCTTCTTTGTCTAAAGTAGATTTATTATTAAATAATATACAGTACAGTTTTACAATAATAAGATGCCGCTAAACTCAATTGTTTATCGCTACACTGTTTTCGTCACTCGTTGTAGGTGTCTTCCGGTTGCAGTAAACATTTACCCTGAGATGGAAATATATGCTTTTAACACTAGTTCTACCTTCACCACCAGCAAAAAAACGTACCGGATTTTTTTCCAAATTATTTTATAGAGGGTATTTAGTACACACATCATTTTGTAAAACATCGTCAAACGTGGCAGCGTTTACCTAATTTCCGGAGGTTATTATGAATCGTGTTTTCTTTATTGTTATATTATCGCCTTTTAAACAGTTTGTACGACCTCCTACATATATATACGAGGACTCTGATGTGAAAAAAGGTGTGTGCAAACACAGTGATCATAATAAGCTTGTCCAAAATGTTAAAACACCATCTAAGAATAAAGCAAAGCTACTTCACTTCATAATACATTTTAATATCAAAGTATTAAATAAGCAACGTAGTAGCCATTTACTCCGTAATATTCTATTCTCCTTTAGCTCATAGACAATAGATGTTCGAATCTGTAGCATATTCCCACGAGGCCGCCTCAACATGTCTATGCTTAAATTAAACTTTGTACAGATACTCGTAATAAAGCGGAGGAGGGATTTTGTTAAGGAATTTTATTTCTTATATATTTTACTTTAATCTATAATAATATTTTCACTTTATATAATCTGGGTCTTCGATGTTCATAAGTAATATTAAAAATATTAATTACAGGTGTTTAATAAGGATTTAAATGAATTTTGAGTTTTTTGTTTTCTGGAAACAATGTTTATTTTTCCATACATATAATATCTGCTTCTTCTTTGTTTAAAAGTAAAATCCACACCTGGGCGTGGCCTTCTCCCAACGTAGGTGGGATTTAAATACGTGTTTCAAGTTATTTACGATTTCTTTCAGCATAAATGTGACTCTATAAGGGCCTTGTGTTATATAAATTAGGGCCGAAAAAATCTTTTCTCAACGCAACACACTTGATCCAATTGCCTCTCACTAACCGTTATCAAGATCTAAAAATTTCGGGTAGGTAATAATATTTTTATAGAATAAGTTTAACAAACGAGCACACAGTCCACCTAATGGTAAGTTAATGGTGAGGCCCATAGACATCCATATTTATCATCGATTAAGAATCAAAATGAAGATGCGCTGTCGCCCCTGAGCACTACGATGGAATGCCTCGTTTCCAGTAAAAAAGGGTCTCCGGCTCTCTACACTCACCATACAAAAAACAACAGCTTTAAACTGAAATTTTACGCTGGGAGTGTGGTCCTACCCCCGTGAAGCGAACGGATTCGTGCTGCAACCATAATATGCTGCAGCATGGCTCTGCCACGTATACAATATGTACGGAACTGCTATACATTTAACGCATGTTACAAAAGTCACAAAGTCAATTCGTCATTAAAATACCTTAGATATAATTAATAGAATCGGGCGATACTTTGCGGAAATCTATAAAGTTGGTAAGAATTGAAAAGTTGGTAATAAAAGAGGGGGGGGGGGCGGGCAGGAGGTGCTCTTCAAACTAGGTAAGACACATCATTTTATTTTATTGAGCGGATGTGTGCGAGGTAATTCTTACCAACTTTACTTTAGATATCTTAACGCTCGAATATGTTACACTTTATGTGGTACATTTTAAAATCCTCAGCTACTCTAGATTACTACGAGCTACTCTATATTTGTGTTGCAAAATGCCAACTAGCAGCTTTCAACTTAACCCTCAAACTTACTCGCTAAACATGGCACCTATGGCAAATATCCCCATGAGCCAATCTATAGGGTAGGCCCTTAGAGTATTTATAAAAACTTATAAATACTTTAAGGGTAGGCCTTACTCAGCAGTGAACTTTTGATGGGCCAACTAATCAAAAACTAACTAACACTAAGCCAACTAGTAAATGATCAGTTCTATATTAGACACCCAGCCAAAACCTACGTTTGTGTAAACAGCATTGATATAAAAGTAATTTAAAGCGTCAATGTAAAAGAAAACGTATTTTTAATTTTCGGGTAACACACAAACTAGAATGATAATAGAGATAAAGATAGAGTTAGATATAGACATTGTTAGTATTGAAGTCTTTAGAAAGAATTTAAATTATATTTGTTATTTAAATTAAAGTATATAAGTGTAAAATACTTTAAATATTCTTTAAATTTTTTGAAAGTGGTTCACACAAAATACGTTTTCACACATAATCAAGAAACAAAAACAGAAAAAATTTTACTGCACTTATAATTAATAATTCACTTAATTTCCATTTATCCGTGTATTAGGTATTAACTACGTTTTACACTCGTTCTGGTATTTCCTATTATTGCATTTTAAACTATTACAAATCGTAAAATTAATAGTAGCTATACTACATTTAAAAGACAATAAGTACAGCACAAACATTTCTATATCGACTCGTTATATTTCATACAAAAAAGTACAACTTTTATCCGAAAACGGAAGCAATAAATCAGAAATAAAGCAATGATGAAAATGCTTTTTCGCCTGATGAAATAAACCTTTCAAATACAATCTAATTTCTGCCCTAACATGTGTACGTATATCAGAGTTACATTTGCAAGTAGCAACCACCCTTTTCACAAGTCGTACAGCCTCCCTATGCCTTAGAAACCACACGAATACTCTCTCTTACATAACAATAATGCCTTTTCTACAGCCTCCCTGATAAATAGCCGTGACATAAAGCTATACCCAAGTACAACACACGTTCAAATGCCACGTGGTTCAATAAAGTTCTAGGTAAATGACAGCGCCATCTTTTGGGTGGTGGAATAATTATTTCGACAACTGAATTACTTCAATGGTTCTGTTAGAAATTCAGAACTTGTGTATGCGGGGAGTTGCTGTTGAGTTGCAACAGATAGCGCTCTCCGTAACTAAATATTAATTTGAAACACTCGTTTTAATCATAAATTTTTATTTTGTTACAGCTGTCAGAGCTCGAGCAGCGAGTTCTGGAAGCCGAGGGCAGAGCAGAAGAAGCGGAAGACAAGGTAAATTTCAATTGATATTTACTATCTTTATTTTATTTTGTTTTGACAATAAATGAGATAAAATTACATTTTCGGTTACCACAGTAGACCACAGTATAACAAAACACGGGAACAACCAACACTTTAAGACTCGACCAAAATATTTGCGTCCTTGCATAAATCTACCTATATTTAGTTAGGGACCTATATTTTCAGGACCTGTTCGTCGACTGGGACTGGAACTACTAAGCTTTGTTATCATCATCTGATAGTAATCGTAGGTTCTAAGTAATTAGGTTGTAATCGATTTAATCTCGTAAATCTGTAAACGATTTTTATTAATAAATTCCTCCAATAAAAGTATCAGCGGTTAATTAATAAATGTATAAGTCCGATGAATTGCGATGTAATTAAATGAGTCAAAATGTGCCATAGATTGACATGCCAAAGCCTTTTATCCCAATTGATTTTATTGCAATACACAATTGGGATATATTTGAGTTATAGTTAATAACAGGACCATTATTTTATATTAAAATTTATTTTAATGTAAACGTAAGCATTATCTTCTAATAAAACTAGTGAGAAAGATCTATTTAGCCGTGTAGTGACGGTGTAAGAGTATCAACTTCCCTGATAGCCTCAAAAAACCCTCATAGCGTCTAACTTATGGAGTGCAGAAGTAAGGAGAACCATCTCTCATAAGAGAATAGATGAAAAAGTGTCCATCTGTAAGCAATAAATAAAAGTTCAAAAACTCTCCACAACAGCGCTGGAGCAGCTACAGGGATGAAATGAACTTAGCAGTTGTCGACGGTTTGAAGTGTGCTGCTAAACTGCTCAGTAGCTCTAAAATCTAAAATAATTTTATTGAGTAAATATAACCTCGAAAAAGTCGTCTATCCCACTAATATTTTTCGGCACGTTCTTTAAAATTTAGCCCGTAGCTATAGCGGTGGTTTTCTACGGACACTTTTTAATACACAGTATGTACTCCTTATCTCTACACTCCATAGTCTAACTGTCGTAAGAAGCGACATATTGAATCCAAACTAGGAGATGGGCACCAGCATCTTCCTGACAACTGACGCTTGCCAAACGTTGCAAGCAACTAAGGCAAATATCCCTTTGAGTCAACCTATAGGAGAGACCTATGTTAAACAGTGGACTTCAGTGCTCTCCATGAATTTCACTGTGCGTCAGCAAACCGGGTTCGATTCCTGCTGGCACCGATGAAATTGTGAATGCTTACTGATTCAGCACGGGATCGTCGGTGAAGAAAACCATTATGAGTAAACCTTTATTTCTGTGGAATAAAAAAATTTCAGAGAGACGTAAAATTTTTCAACACACCCTGGAGCAGCGCTGCACTTTAATTGCTCCATAACCCTCACAGAACCGAGAAGAGTCCAGCGTCCAGCTGTGAGACGTAAATAGACCAGGAATGGAGATAGATAATCTTTTACTATATTAGTCACAAAAACGCTGTCTTTGTGAAAATATGTAGATTTAAAATAATTCGTCAATTATTTTTTTAATCATTAATATCTCGCTTAAGTTTGATATTCTTATTACATTAAAGGATAGATGATGAATGTGCTCGGTATCAATCAGTATCCACATTATTGATGTGTCGAGTTTAGAGCGTCGTAAAGTGCACCCTTATTGTGGCACATTTCGTTAGAGTACACTACAGCTGAGAAGCGAGGGAAATACTGTTCGAGGGATTGCATCGAGGGGCGGCGGTACCATCAGCAAATTTAATATAATTAAAAAAAATCGTATTATTTCTTTAACCATTACCAACACACTAGGCTTTTCTCCTGTATTGTGTACATACTCGTACATAAAATGCAAAAGGACAAACATTCAGACTCGGAACAATTATTTGTAGGCCATACAAATGCTTGTTCCGTACGGGATTCGAACTCACAGCTCTCAGCGACGCAACTCATTGCTAAATCACTGCTCCACAAAGCCGTTATAACTTTATTTAAGTATATCAAATCTTGTACTTATATTTCAATTAAGAACAAGTTAGTCACGCTGTCCCCATTCCGTGTAGTGACTGGCAAAAATACATACTACCCTCGTATCTTCTATCTGTCGTAAGACTTTGACGTTGTAAAAATTGGGAGTGTGTTGACGAGGGTTGCGTACCTTATACTCAGAATCACCAAACGGTATTCGCTGAAGGTTATGTTTAACGCACCTACCTCGGCTCCTCCCGATGAGGAGGTGGAGGAAATGTATGAGGATATATCTTGAGCCATGCATTCCTCCAAATCCTACTATACAGTATTAATAGGAGACAAACGCAAAACTGGGCACAAGAGAAAACAGTGACTTGAGGGTAGGGAAATTCGGGATAGGGCAACGAAACCCAAGGGGCCAGCAGCTAGCCGACGTCATGGAGAAAAACGAACACTATGATGAATTCTTTCTTCCAGAAACGGTCCCACTGTAAGTGGACCTGGTCGGGCTCCGACGGTTCGACAAAACTGAGATTGACTTCAGTATGATGACTAAACGGCAACTGTTTCCATCAATCAATTTAGTGATGTCTCAATGATCGCGAAGGTGAAAACTGGCAGCAACCACCAAATGGTGAGAAATACATTGAACCTAAACGTTAAGTTGGAGAGGTCACGTCTAATGAATTCAACGCTCTGTCCCCTTTCTGCTCTAATCCAAAATCCCAAAAATTTTCAGTTCGTTTTCAGTGCCTAGAAAACTTCAATAAAGTGAACGATATGAATGACAAGCTCGTGGAAACTGTCCATGCGGTCGGAACTAAGTTCTGCAAGACCCGCCGAAGAAGAACACAAAAACTTTCCGATCATACTCTTAATCTCACGGGAAATTAAGCTGCGGTCTTCAGCAAATTTTACAGCATACAGGCAACTGGACAGATAGATCTACAAATGGATGCGGCGGGACTTACGCGACTTCAGTACAGCTCGTATTGAAAAAGCGATCTAGCGGAAACAAGGCTCGAAAATCAATGCCAGAAACAGTCTGCTTGTATGGGCCGACCGTCGAACTGAAGACCGAATGTGGCAGCATCATTTCCGGGACACCTGAGACTTTGAGTGAAATTGAGAGGTGCTATGGGTAGCTGTACACATCATCGTTGGAGCCATACGCAAGTGTGAGTTACGATCCGAGAGCAAGTCTTATCCTTGAAATAATACTAATTTTTACGGAATTTATCGCGTATATTTAACTTTTTTACCCGACGTTTCGAGAGCTTTACAGCACCCATGGTCACGGGAAGGACTGAGATGTTCAACGTCCAGCTGTCATAGTTAACCGCGGTTACCATAGATTAAAATTTAACTTTTGTTCCGATCTACACAGTATGAACTTATGGTATCATGGAGTCTTGCAGTTGTATGCTTGGGTTGGGATTTAATTTTATTTATTATAGGATCCCAAGCAGATGGTAGCACCCAGCCATCTTCTCTATTGAAATTAAGATGTTTTTTTGATTTCAATAGCCTCGCGAATCATCCTTGGAAGGAATCGGTGTTCTTTAGCGAGGATTTGTGGTCTATCAAATCTGATGTAGTGACGGGGGCGATCCTGTACATGTTCACAGACTGCAGACTTCCCGGAGCGTCGATTCTTCACATCAGCTATATGTTCTTTGACGCGGGTTTTAATTGATCTTTTAGTTTGTCCTATGTAGGAGAGACCACATTCACAATCAAGCTTGTACACTCCTGCATCTTGCAGAGGGACGTTACACTTGACTGATGGTAAAAACTGACCAATCTTCTTCGGCGGCTTGGAGTATGTTTTGATGGAAGCGCGCTTCAAGATGTAGCCAATCTTGTCAGTGACTCCTCTAACATATGGCAGTACAGCAGGTACACGCTCGACTGTGGCCGGCTTCACTCGTTCTCTGTGACGTAAGCGCGGGACCCGAAGCTTGTTGTCATGCAAAACTTGCTTGACATGTTGGAGCTCGGCAGCCAGGTGTTTACTGTCACAGATCCCTCGTGCTCTCTGAAACAAAGATTTACCCACGGTAGCTAACTGTGAAGAATGGTGGTGAGAATCACCGTTTAAATATCTATCTGTATGGGTCTTTTTTCTATACACAGTATGGCTCAAGGTGTTATCAGGATTCCGAATTACTAACACATCTAGAAAAGCTAAGGAATTGTTTGCCTCTAACTCCATTGTGAACTGAATTTTAGTATTTATAGAGTTAAGATGGTCTAAAAATGCAGTTACTTTATCTAAAGGTAGAATTGTGAAAGTGTCGTCTACGTACCGCTTGTAGAATCTTGGATTTATGGGAGAAGTAAGCAGGGCTTTCTCCTCAAAGTCTTCCATGAATATGTCGGCGACAATGGGAGATACAGGTGAGCCCATCGCCACACCATCTACTTGCTTGTAGAACTCCTCCTTCCACAATAGGTAGCCAGATGTAAGGCAGTGTCTGAGTAATACTGCATATTCTACGGGCATGTTGTTTTCTTCCAGCCGTTTCTTCGTTTTTGTTGGATTACCGCCCGTAACAACTTTTTACTTGCCTGATTTAAGATCTTAGCGCTTCCTCGAATGTCCTTTTTTGGTGGATATTTTGATACACGTAGGAATGAGATTATGGTCTCGGCATCTCTTCAAGAAATTTAAGGCTGTTAGATATCTTGCGCGCTTAGTCTTTAGATCTTCTAATCGGCGTATTTTATTTGCAATTACCAGTCCGTACTGGTTTACATAATGATTTCTTATATTTACGCGAACACTACACATTGAAATAATACTAATTTTTACGGAATTTATCGCGTATATTTAACTTTTTTACCCGACGTTTCGAGAGCTTTACAGCACTCTTAACACAGATTGGCTCAACACTTAGCGAAAATACTCTCACCGCTCAGGGGACATACAAGAGCACACATAAAGGATTCCTACCATTTTGTCAGCGAGATTAAAGACCTACGTCTGGCAGACAATGAAACTATGGTCAGTTTTGATGTGCAGTCATTGTTTACATGCTTACCTGTTGAAGACTGCATCTCAATTGTAACTAGAAGGCTGGAAGAAAACAACATGCCCGTAGAATATGCAGTATTACTCAGACACTGCCTTACATCTGGCTACCTATTGTGGAAGGAGGAGTTCTACAAGCAAGTAGATGGTGTGGCGATGGGCTCACCTGTATCTCCCATTGTCGCCGACATATTCATGGAAGACTTTGAGGAGAAAGCCCTGCTTACTTCTCCCATAAATCCAAGATTCTACAAGCGGTACGTAGACGACACTTTCACAATTCTACCTTTAGATAAAGTAACTGCATTTTTAGACCATCTTAACTCTATAAATACTAAAATTCAGTTCACAATGGAGTTAGAGGCAAACAATTCCTTAGCTTTTCTAGATGTGTTAGTAATTCGGAATCCTGATAACACCTTGAGCCATACTGTGTATAGAAAAAAGACCCATACAGATAGATATTTAAACGGTGATTCTCACCACCATCCTTCACAGTTAGCTACCGTGGGTAAATCTTTGTTTCAGAGAGCACGAGGGATCTGTGACAGTAAACACCTGGCTGCCGAGCTCCAACATGTCAAGCAAGTTTTGCATGACAACAAGCTTCGGGTCCCGCGCTTACGTCACAGAGAACGAGTGAAGCCGGCCACAGTCGAGCGTGTACCTGCTGTACTGCCATATGTTAGAGGAGTCACTGACAAGATTGGCTACATCTTGAAGCGCGCTTCCATCAAAACATACTTCAAGCCGCCGAAGAAGATTGGTCAGTTTTTACCATCAGTCAAGTGTAACGTCCCTCTGCAAGATGCAGGAGTGTACAAGCTTGATTGTGAATGTGGTCTCTCCTACATAGGACAAACTAAAAGATCAATTAAAACCCGCGTCAAAGAACATATAGCTGATGTGAAGAATCGACGCTCCGGGAAGTCTGCAGTCTGTGAACATGTACAGGATCGCCCCCGTCACTACATCAGATTTGATAGACCACAAATCCTCGCTAAAGAACACCGATTCCTTCCAAGGATGATTCGCGAGGCTATTGAAATCAAAAAACATCTTAATTTCAATAGAGAAGATGGCTGGGTGCTACCATCTGCTTGGGATCCTATAATAAATAAAATTAAATCCCAACCCAAGCATACAACTGCAAGACTCCATGATACCATAAGTTCATACTGTGTAGATCGGAACAAAAGTTAAATTTTAATCTATGGTAACCGCGGTTAACTATGACAGCTGGACGTTGAACATCTCAGTCCTTCCCGTGACCATGGGTGCTGTAAAGCTCTCGAAACGTCGGGTAAAAAAGTTAAATATACGCGATAAATTCCGTAAAAATTAGTATTATTTCAATGTGTAGTGTTCGCGTAAATATAAGAAATCATTATGTAAACCAGTACGGACTGGTAATTGCAAATAAAATACGCCGATTAGAAGATCTAAAGACTAAGCGCGCAAGATATCTAAGAAATCATTAAGTCTTATCCTACAGTATTCCGATGATATTCCGGACGTCAGTCTGAGCGAAATTAAAATAGTTCTCTTGCACCTTAAAAACTGCAAGTCCCGAGCGAAGATGGAATTACAGCAAAGCTTCGGAAAGCGTGTGGAAAACCGGTACTTTAATTCCTTCAGAGGCTCTTTAACTCTGTCCTTCATGGTGGCACTACTTTGGAAGCGTTATCTGGGGAGCACGATAACATCAAAGTGTGACCTTGATGCCGAAATCAACAGTCGGATCGGTGCCGCTGCTGCGGTATTCGGTAAACTGGATCGCAATGCCTTTGGTTCACATGACCTAAAGCTGGCTACCAAAATTGACATTTATAAGGCGGTAGTGCTGCCTAACATATTGTACTCTTCAGACTCATGGACAGTTTACCGTCGTCACATACGGACGCTGGATCACTTCCACTTGCAATGTCTGCGCAAAATTCTCAACATCCGTTGGTCTGATCGCACTCGAAACACGGAATTGCTGCCTAGAGCCCATACCATGGGGATTTAGGCCTACCTTATGGAGCGACAACTCCGTTGGTGTGGACACTTATCGCGAATGTCAGACCAGCGTACGGCAAAGTGCATCTTTTTCTCTGAACTTGAGAAGGGCAAGCGTAAGCATGGCGGACAACTCCTCAGGTACAAAGATGTACTTAAGCGCCACATGAAGAAGTGCGACATTGAGCCTTTAGAGTGAAAGCCAGCAGCCGCTCGTTAAACGTAAAACATAAACCGCCGTAAAGTAAGCCATAAGCTTACCTCAAGGTTATATTTATTTATTTATATTAATTTTTAGACGACGTAAGTATATGCACACTTTGCAAATTATTATATCTGGTTTTATTTCTAACGATGGACATATAATTCCACCATAACCTCATCCAACGTTGGCATATCACAAAGTGTTAATGTGATAATGTTTGATAAATATGGTCTAAGTATAAGTCTAGAAGCACAGTTACATAAGTTGTAGCACGAATGGATCGGTTCTAATGGGTGAGATCCACGCTCTTATAGAATACAGCTTAACGCTACTTCGTGTTTAATTATGTTACCCCGTGCTATATATCTATATACATATATATATATATCTATGGGACACCGCATCCATTTACAATCAGGTAAAGTGGGATCGTGTGTGACCCGTACTCACTCGTAAATACATAATAAATGAAAATTAACTATGAAAAATAAAATTTTTTTGCTGACGCTTTACAACAGTAAAAGTACTGTGCACACAATTGCACAACGCTGATACTCGCCCGGGATGCCGTTTATTGATTTCAGACTTTGCAGAAGTATGACTCATTTTGTGGGGATTTCGTCGTGTGTTAGATATGCATATTGTTGTGAGTCTAGTAAAAACAAAGAGTATTCCTTGGATGTAGAACTGTAGAACTATTTAAACATTTTCATATTATAATGCAGACGTAATTGCAGATCGGATGAAAAGTTATCTAACTTTTTAAATCCAGCATTTTTATGTTGCAACATTGTACTAATGTTTAATTCAAACTCTTTCGTGACTATAAAAACTAGAGGGAGTATTTGTTATGAGTTTGGGTTATCTTTCATAATTCATCTTGCTGCTTCCGCACGACGAGCCGTGGTAGCTAACATGATTAGTGCTCGTTGTAAACAAAGTACGCGAGCAGCCCGAGTTCGACCCCCACTGGCTTTAATGAAATTATTAATTGCAATTTTAAATGCTCTTTTACCACGTGCAGCGCGGCCGACACCCCGTGCTCTATATACCCTCAAAAAAAAGAAGAGCAAGTAGTAAGCTGTAACTCTTAGTCATTTTGAAACATGGCGGTATAACCACCTCGTATCCACCAGGCATGAAATATCCACACTGCCGACATGAATAAGCTGGTCTGGATATCAGCCTCCAGAATACAGGAGAAAAAATTAAATTTGGGATAACATTAAGATTTTTTCCTATGATGTTTTTTAAACGTATGGCCATGTCAAATAACTGTTACGGAGTTAATTATATTTTGTTAAAACCACTTTTAGGGTCACAGCCAAGATAACATTAAAATCTAACATGATATTCTTATCTTATAACATAATCGATGACATAATAACCCGACCCTAACGTTGTTTGTCATACGGCCTCGCACCCTAATCTCACATGAAATAAAACGCGTAATCATTTTTAAGCGAAACTAAACTTTATATTAGTGAATTAATAAAAACTAGTTTCCTATTGAAAAGGCCTTGTACGATTTTTTACATCAAAATCTGGCGCTGGCAACAATGGAGAAGTCACCCCAAGCAGCCACCCTTTCACGCATGCGTATTGATTGCCCCAACTTCAAACCGCTACGCCAAGCTACCGTCCGGGGAAACTTCACACCTAAACTGTATATACATAACAAATTTTCTCGTGTTATTTTAATTGTAAAAATATAAAACGAAACATCCTTACAAATCCGTCTATAAATGTTAAACGTTCGCGCTTCGACTTAAGCTCGTTTAAATCTTAGCTTTATTTATAGTAGCTTGTGATTCAGTCGTGTATAGAACGCTAGAAATAAATGTGATCAATAGAACCTTTTATTAATTATTTGTGTTAAGGATAAGGAAACGCTTTCGCATCATCTGTGCTTTTCATATTCGTGCCTAAATACAACGAATATTTGTATACAGTTTGCTCAGTGCAAAGTATTTTTAATATAATAGATTCATAACGATCCGTGAAGTCCTCGGACTAGTGTCAGGTGTTGATATGTCGAAACCAAATACCTTGAAGGCACACAGATTGAGCGCTGAATTCGCTGAGAAACGAGGCCACTCCATGAAGAAGACCGATCCATCGAATACATAGCAATCACCAGTAAGTAACCTCTTTGGAGACATCTTAAGTTTGCTTCCTCAAAGTCCCGTCTCAAGGTCGGCGGAATTTCAACTTCTTCCTAATTTAATGCATTTTTACCTTTTTAAAAATTCCATTTATTTACTAATTGCTTACTGATTTAACACACTTAAATAATGATTTTTGTTCGTTAAATATATTGCAATTATAATATATTACTTATATTTTAAAAAATCCTCATTACAATGTATCTAAATGGGTCGTTAACATAGAATACTGTAATATGTATTATATATAATACTGTAATATGTATTATAGTATTCTATGGTCATTAAAGAGTATGTCTTTTTTATTTTTTATATATGGGAATATTTACTACATTGTTGATGTACCAACAGGAGTACTAGCAGCACATGCTAAAACAACCGGAATTGCGGCAGTAAGTTCTACTTCCTTTCTCTTGATAGGCTCTGATTTAAGTAAGACCTACGCTAGAAAAAACATTACCAGTACGTACGCCAATCAAATAAAATGCGTTATAAAACTATTCTGGTAGTAATTGTATAACTAATTCAATTATTTAGTAGATTTATTTTAATTTTCCAAGGTTTCATTTTTGCGTACACGTCAAATTCTAATTTCTGTTATTGATAGTACTTTAATATTAATGTTAAGAAATTCCATTACTAACATAGATGGCCTAAAAGACTTTATGGTATTTAACTTTACCGTTCTAAACTGTCTTGTTTTGACTGCACCTGCAATTCCTGTGTTGTTGAAGTTCTTCATAGGCGACAGTAGACACGATCAGTTAGGAGGAATGCTGCCTTCCTTGTCTACCCCGTCCTTTCTATGAAAAGTTATTTAATAGGTGCATATTTATTTAAAAATATTCTAAGAATATGCAAGAACGAAAGTGCATTCGCGTAGTCGATCCCAAGAGACGCTACTACATTTACCTTTTTACGAAGCAATTTAACGTATTTTTTCTAATTCGTCATTTGAATTTCGATAGTACTCCTTATTAATGATCTACGAATTTCATTTTTGTAATTTGTTTGATATATATAATGACACAAATCACTTCACAAGATTTGCGAAGTTTGACGAGTTTGTCTAGTGAATAAATTTTACTGCATTACATCTTAAAGCACTTTAAAGGGAATTAATTACGAGCATTAAATAATTAATTGATTTTGTAACCGTAACTTCAATTTGTATAATTTCCTTCGCTATATAAAAAACGCTATAGCGATTAAGAACGTAATTATAGAAATCTATAACATGCGTATCATTGTCAAGACCTTCAAAAGTTACAATGGGCAACACAACACTTCATATCGTGTTACGAGCTACGACTTTTCCAATATGGACGCCGCAGAGCACAGCTGTTTGTCGTACGCACGCGCGTTCCTTTCCCGCCATCTTTGACAGCAATATTAACGTAACGCCGCGCCGTAACGCATAAGCGTGACCTACTATCTTAAACGATATAATCTATATTATATCTGTGGCTTACGATAATTGTATCTGAGAATGAAACTACACGCTTTCTGTACATCTTGTATATTATGTCAGTCAGTGGTGATAACAAATTTCCAATGACCTAAAAGAAATTCTTTGGTCATTGCAAATTCCATAAATTTTATATTTATTATATTTTAGTTCGCATATTTTTCACGAAACTTCTTTCTCTCTAGTTTAAAACTGACACTAATTTTAAACAATTTTTTGTTAACGTTTTGCAATAATACGCTCGCAAAACGAGCTTACAGTAGCTTGAAGTCTTGCAGTGGTATGCTTGGGTTTAGGTTATAACTTTGCTAATTATAGGATCCCAAGCAGATGTCAGCACCCATCCATCTTCTCTATTGAAATTAGGATGTTTTTTAATTTCAATAGCTTCGCGTATCATCCTTGGTAGGACTCGGTGTTCTTTTGCGAGGATTTGTGGTTTTTCAAATTTGATGTAATGGTGGGGACGATCTTGAACATAAGTCTCTCTTACATAGGTCAAACAAAAAGATCCATAAAAACCCGCGTGAAAGAACATATAGCTGACGTGAAGCACCGACGCTCCGGGAAGTCTGCAGCCTGTGAACATGTTCCTTTTATAACTTTTGAGCGTCTTGATCGATTGAGATGCGATTTGTTCGGCGTTCTAAAGATGTCAATGTGGAATAGATTTGTTGATAATATGAAATGATTCGGACTAGAAGATTTTGAGCAATCTCAAAAATAAAAATGTTGAAAAACTGTTTTTTTTTTTTGGAATAACTTTTGAATGGTTTTACCGATCGATTTCAAAAACTATCAGCTCTTAACCTCCAAAAATGACGTCGAATGCCGTTTAGAAAATAAAAATCGGTTCATTCGTTCGTGAGATGTCAAAGGAGAAATAATTAGAAAAAAATGTTTTTTTAACGTAACTTCGAGATTTCGCAACATAATTTGGTGAAATTTGGAGCGCCTGGCGTTTGAAATTAGCGGGAAGTTTCAGGGATGGTCTGCAGGGTCAACCAATTTTTTTTTAATTTCTTCGAGTGCTTTACAATGTTCATGATCGTGGCGAACTGAGTCTATTCAACGTCCTGTCATTGGAACCCAGAGCTAGTTTTAGCTTTTAAATGTTAATTTTGTCCGCACAACGCAGAATGAGCTTATAATATCTAAGTGCTGTATGAGCGCTGTACGTAAAAGTTTGCTTGAATTTTGTATTTAATTTTACTAATTAAATGTTCCCAAACATATACTAGGTAGCACAAAGTTATCTTCTCTATTTAAATCAGTTTTTTTTATATATATCAAACCTTCGCGGGTCATCCTTGGGAGTGGTAAGAAACTGAGTTCTTTTGCGAATTTTTTTTACTGATTGAAGACCTCGCGAAAAATTAATATTTCACCGCATCTAGGTTTAAATATATATATAATATATATATATATATATATATATATATATATATATATGTTTCAATTGTATATGTATAGGTATATGTTAGGTACATCAGTGAAACTCTCTCTTATCTAATTATACTCTATCTGAGCATCTTGAATATATTTTTACTAATGGAAATACGGAATATGAGTATATTGTTCTTACGGGTTCAAGAGGGTTTACGAGTAAGTATAGGTATGGAAAAAGTGACTACAGGACCTTTAAAGTACCCACTACAATTAACAACCCAATTTTGAAATTTGTTACATCTTAATTGTTATTCCTGATAACACTGTGTTCCGTCCGTTTAGTCCAAATAAATTAAGCTAGCGTAACAACTAACTACAAATCGATGTAGTTCTCGTGGGTACACTGAAGTGAGTCATCGAGTGCAATAACCCCGACGAGACAGATGGCGGACTCGATCACATGGTCGATTAATCGCCCGACTTCAAACACCGGTAAAGATGATTACGAATTGTTTATTAAACGATTGAAGCAAATTGATTTTTAGATTTCTTGCGATTCGCAATTGTGTAGTGGCAGCGAAAGAATATTCACCCCCCCCCCCCTACACACACCCATTTTGCGGGACTGCCGTAAGAGGTGACAAAAGGAAACGGAAATAGGAGACGTACAGCAGTATCTTTCTGATAAAAACTTCGGTTGCCAAACCGCTAATGGCAACTATGGCCCTCATGTGGCAATTTGTGGGGCTGCAACTGATGGATGGATAAGGAAGACTCTGCTGCCCACCTCCTTGTTTGTTACTCAATACACTATGTATTTTGTGTAGAAAGGCATATTTTTAAGTGGACATAAATCTACTTACATAAATTCATTTATCTTTATTATCCGCCAAAATCTACAAAGTTTACTGTCGGATACATACAGAACTTCCCAAGAATCAGCCAAACAAAAATTAAAAAAAAATGATTAAACCTTGTCTTGGTTAGTGAGCACAGAGCACCCTCGTATTAGTGATGCTATCAAGACTTACTTTGTTTGGGCGAACATTGTACACGTACATCAAGGTTTGCACTTGAAGAAAGAAAGAAGAAAATTGTTTTTTTTTTTTTTAATAAAACCATTAAAATTTCTCTTACACTTCTCTTCTATTTTGGTAGATGTTCATTTACTAGTGGCACCTATAATAATTTTATTATATAACATCTTTTAGTTCCTCAGTCATTTTTGATGTTAGGGTTAGGTTTGGATGTTAGAAAGAAGGATTTTTTTAAATATAAAATTGAAGTGCCAATCCAACTTACACTCCGCTGATGGTAAGATGTCCATTAGCTGCAGTCAGAGACAGGCTGGGTGGTCTCTGGCTGCAGTAGTCGCTTGCCAGCAGGTCAACTCCTGAACTTAAGCCTGCCCCACAGATTGCCTCATAGGAGGGATATTTATCTTAGTTGCCATGCTTGGCAACTCTCTGTCGCCTCTTACGACGCCTATAGGTTGATATGGTGTATATAATACTTAACTCGTTTGACATTAATAGTATTTAAGAAAAAAAAACTGAGCTTCTTATATCACGAGGCGCCGTTTTGCTCATTTTATTGATCCTTTTTGCTGGACACGATGCATTTCATCTTAGTCCTCACGGGTGACAACGCATCTGCATTTCGATTCGTATTTGAGATACTGATAATGTCTATGGGCCACGCGCTATTAAAAAAAAAACTTGCTAAAAGCCAAATGATTTAGTCAGTAACAGCTTTTGATAAACCTTTTACTACAGCTTTTATGCAAACACTTCTGCATTTATTTTTTTTTATTGCGAAAATTGTACCATTTTACCTAGATAGAGAGCTAATTTTTCCTTAAATATTAAGGATATTTTTCCTTTTTCATATAAAAGTAATGGTGTCAGAAGAACACACACGTACTCGTAAATCTGTGGGAGCCTCATATTCAGCAATTGACTTGTGACTGCTGATCATATTGATGATGATGTTGTGGAACTAGAGTAAATGACATATCGCAACAGATCAGCAAGTTGAAGTAGTTATGTTCCGGCTATATAGCTCGAAGTACCAAAAATCGATGAGAAAGAGGTTCTCGAGCGACAGCCTCGTACGGGGTTTGTAGGGCGGCTCTCTCCACTACACTAAATTATGTATGATGTGGTAACAGATGAAAGTAATTGATTAATGAAGGTTGCTCAGGACTTTGCCACCTTTTTGTGTAGGATTTTTCCCAAAAAGGATGCAAAAATATAGTACATTTGAGAAATTCAGGAGATAAAAAGTACATATTTATTTTTAATCTCTATGTATTTTTCCATATATATTTGTTATTGATCTTTGCTTCGGCCCTAATTATCTAATACCTTTAAAATAATTATAGGAATCTGAGCAATATAGATTCTTATTAAAATAAATTAACAATTTATTTTTAATTAAATTACATAATACATGCTCTATTTCTTTCTTTTTTCGATTTTACTTTCATTACGGAATATTTCCGTAAAACTTATTTGTTCCAGACGTCTAATCACAGTTAATATAAAAAGTGCGATAGTTGAACTAGGGATAATAATATAGTATTTTTCGTACTATATTATTTTTCTAGAATATACATATAGTACAATTGACTGATACATAGTACGATACTATATATTATAGAACGGGTGGCAACCCTACTCAGGACCGTGCTTTGCGACATTCCTTGGGGCAGACCTATTCAGCAGTGGACTTGTGATGGGTTGTAATGATGAAGATGATAAAGATTGTATAGAATACCACAAAAATTATGTGACTTCTAAAAACATACGATGATATATGATATATTCTCTATTCGCTCAACCTCATAGTCCGATGGGTCAGCAATCCGACACGACCGTAGAGAGATTGGGCGCAGGATCAACGGCTATACGTTCTTGAAGTTCAAACTTCTTGACTTCTTCAACTTCAACAACTTCTTGACTCTGGGCTGCTATTGAGAAATTATTGAAAGAAAAACCCGATAAATGATTTTGGCTCGACCCTTTTGGGTTTCGAACCCAGGACGGTCATGAATATTAAGTGCATAAAGTTAGTATTTAACAGGTTACTAAAATTTTTATGAATTTTAGGTCAAAAAGACTTTCGGAAGAACGCGGGAGTCATTTGACTCCCGCGTTCTTCCGAAAGTCTACCTAAGTCTACCTAAATCGATCCTGCGCCCAATCTCTTTCCGGTCGTGTCGGAATGCTGTCTGATCGGACTATGATTGAGCGAATAGAGAATATACCCGTACTTACGCACAAACACGTGTACTATAGTTCTGCCCTACGGAGTTGGTTGGTCTCCGTTGGAAATGGTCGCCGTGATACAAATTCGGTCGGACTTTATTCGTGGCATTTATTGTACCCTTTTCTTCTTTAACAATGCGTAACAATTTACTTCTGGAAATAGGCCACTACAGTTGGGATAATCATCCATCTGCCACGTTTGACAGCCGGCTTGCGATTCCACTCGCAGTACCAGACATACAACACCTTTGACGCAGCCCCCATCATCGTTCAGGGTATTGTGTGGAACATATAACATGATTACACCGCCATCTATCGAAGGCCAGATCTTTTTGGTATTTCCTATGGTAATCCTCCAGTTTTCCGTTGTATTTCAACTTACTTTGCATAATTAGACAACTACTTACCTACCTTCTTTACTTACATACCTAAGTAGGAATACAGATAACATAATTTTAACTTAATCAAACAAAACCGAACCCCCGAGGCCCATTGCGCATAATTAGAAGTGGAACATTCTAATCTACATTCTAGAATAGTTTTAGAACAAGAACGAATCCAATTCCGTTAATTGACAAACTTCGGAACACCGGTCTCGATTGTAGTTACAAAATGTACTCTGTCGGTTCGGGTTGAAGAGACCACAGAGGTAGATAGTTTATAACGGTCTAACAACCAAACGCTATTATTAAATTAGTCTCTACAATTTTTTTTTCAGTAACATTAAGAAAACAAAATATGGTATAAAATAAAATGGCTGACTAAATAAAACATAGAAACCCGCCTGCACTAAATTGTAGGTCGCAATTTTAAGCGCATGCTTTGTAGTAGCAGCCTTTACTAGTTGTCATTGAAAGTGTTTATTAGAAGTGTAAGAATATCTACTACCCCATATCGTCCCACGGGTATCGTAAGAGGCGATAAAGGGAAACAAATTACGAGATGGGCAGCAACGTCTTACTATAAATTAAACAACTCTCGCCTGCTAAACCTGGCATTTATCCCTTCAAGCGCCATAAAAATCCCATGCAGTCGCATTCGCCCGGCAAATCCCGAGCGGTCGCATGCGACCGCACCCACCTACAGCACTTAAAACCATTAAAACTTATATTTAGATACTACTTTTCTATGAAGACGTTTAGCATTATAAAATCTATACAAAATTCTCTATCTTGTGGTCTAAACAAACGTCAGGTTTTACTTCATTACAAAAAGATTTTATTGTATTTTGATAACAAAAAAAAACATACCAAGCGAATGTCGGCAGCGTGAAAATCACAATTATTTCAATATATATTACTCGAAATTATTTCCGTAAAAAGATAAATTATATTCACACAAAAACTTTCATTACAATTTTATAATAAAACACTATACTAAAACACTAGAAAAATCCAAAACTCAACACAATAACATTAACGTGAAAATGGCGTACGAAATGAACGTAGGTTATAAATGAATATTCATAGGATAACAGTTTTTTTATTGCACTTTGAGGATAGAGTATTTCATATTGATTATATTAAGCCAAACTTCTTCATAGAAAAGTAGTCTCTATATATAAGTTGTTATGGGTTAAATTACTGTTGGTGGGTGCGACCTCATGAGACCGCTAGGGATTTGACGGAATATAGCCGCAGTCTCATAAGACCACTAGGGGGTTGAGAGGGTAAAGCAAATATCTTTCCCTACGAAGCAATCTAGGGGAGGCCTTTATTCAGTAGTAGATTTTGCTTTTTTTAATACTAAAATTATTACATACTCTGTATGAAAAGATGCAAATGTGGTTTTCAACCGACTTCAAATAAAGGAGAAGGTTCTCAATTCGACTGTATTTTATGTATTAGTTACCACATATCTTTTTTCTACGTTAACCGAATTCTATGTAGTCCAATATAAATTTGATCAAGATCTGACCAGTAGTTTTTGAATTATCCTTAGTAATGCATATTTAATTGACTTCGACTACATTGATTACGTTCTCATTTTATTTATATTGTAGTCGGTTTTACAAAATTTTTAATTTTACTTAACTTTTGTTTACTTAATAAGGCAGCATTCCTGAGAAGAAATGATAATGATATGAAGTCTGTATCTAGTACCTAGCAGTAAGATATTGTAGGTTTTTATTTTAATTTACATTTCAGGCCCCCAATCTACCCCCATTTTTTCAGTTTTTAATAATAAGAGAAGACACTGCTGCTCATCTCCTTGTTCCTTTGAGTATCTGAAAACCTGGTTTATTTCGTTCTGTCGCCTCTGTCGATATGATAGTGGATATTCTTACACCGCCACTATGCTGTCAACTTAATTTTGCACTTATATAAAATTAAAACTAAAAGAGCGATAACATTGCCGTTTTTGTGCTTTGTTGTAGCATTTAACTATACATTATTAAAACATATTTTGCGTCCTATCGCATCAACGTAATGCCACTTACGCTCGCTTCAATGAACAAAGTACGTAAGCACACCTACGACGAGAGCTCTTTGTGTCATGACGCTCCATGCATATAATGAACATTTTATAGTTATTTCCAATTCGTTAAATATTTATATATGGTAACACTAAGCTTAAATAACACTTTAATTTCATTTTAAAAATGAATTGATTTATTAAGAGTATTGTGAAGCTGTAAATTTTCATACCAGAAACGATAACGTTTTCCCCGTATGCATTGTCTAACTTTCATCATTTTTGGATTGTACGTTTTTATTTAAAAAAATATTGCGTACAATAAAAGTTGTTAGTTAAAAATCTACATTTTTGATTTAAAAACTTCCTCGAGCGTTTTTATTTTTTATTTAGACTAAACTGAATTATTTGAAAAAGGAAACGTACAGACCTAGATTAAGGTGTACTGAATCTAATGAGAAAATTGTTTCATTTCGTTAAGGTTTCGAGGGGTGCAAACGTTATCGCCCAAAACAGTATTTCAAAAGTGAAATGTAGGCAATTTCCTCCAAGACTTCTATCCCACAATACGCGCGATACGGAGCGAACGATATGAAACAGATAATATTTTTTTGAAAACAGAAAATACCTACTCGAGACGAGGCAGAGTCCAGAGAACAACAGCTACTCGGACCACGTTTAGCCAAAAAATAGTTTAGATGGAAAATTGTGAAAGAAATGTTGGGTGGATAGTTCATTGCCTACATAATCACTTACCCGATTTCCTATTACATAATACATAAACATAAACACTCACACCTGTCACCCAGAGGGGTAAGTAGAGACTACAGACTTCCATTTGGCACGATCCGGACAGACCTCTCTCGCTTCCTACACATCCATATACCTACGCATACATGCTCGTCGGTTAAGGGTACTCCTAATTTGGCCCGTTTTCAATAAATCGCTAATTTGGTCGATAAATTTTTGCCTAGGGCGTCCCTTTCCGACTCTGCCGTTCACTTCTGCAACATAAATTGTCTTTGTCACTCTTTCCACTTGACCAAACCACCGAAGCATTCCTTTCTTAATCCTGGTCACAACATCATCTTGCAAACCACACTCTTCTCTTATCACACAATTTCTCACCCTGTCATTCAGATTCAGCCCTAACATAATCCATAACTCTATTTCCTATTAGTCGCTTTTTAACCTAGACAAGTAGCACATTTGACACATTATTCTTGTTATAAGTCTCATATGAGACTTATAAGTTCCAGACCAGCATGGACGTCGTTTAATTTAACTTTTAAACACCATAAATCCGTAAGAGTAGTTTAGCTTAATATATGCAAACCTAAAATCCTCGTGCTTGCACCAGAGAAGTATCTACCAAGTATATATATAAGTATAGTATACCAAGTATGGTAATTGCGTTTCTAAGTGTTGTTTTATGGTATGTAAAGTAAAATGTTGAAAACTTGTATTTTTCAAGCCTGTCATTTATTTAGTTGTGTACGTGGACATTTCTATGTTAGAACTTGAGTGAAGACCTGTCCTTTATAGCAGGACGTTTTGAGGCTCATTACTTTTTACTTTACTTTAAGATTACAAAGTATTTGTTTCTTCTTCTCCATTCAAATATGAGCCGGTTAATATGCTATATGTGCTATATGTTCGTTTGCCACTTCGATTTATATAAGAAATCGAAGTAGCAAAAGAACATATAGCACACTTGATTCTGAACTTAGTCCAATTGGCTACTGGTCGCTCATGGACACCTGCAAGAAATTTTAAGGAATGAAGGCTACAGATATGTTGTCACCTTTGAGGATCTAGATGGAATGCATCACATCCTGTTTTTACACTGGCTCTCTGTGCCCTTCTGACCTATTTGGCAGCATAAATTAAGAAAGAAGTTGATACCTACCTTGATGGACTTTTTTTATAGAATAAGAGTGACAAACGAGTACACAGTCCACCTGATGGTAAGTAGATGCTGTGGCCCATAGACATCTACATCAATCCTCGATTAATATTTAAGATGCAGATGCGTTGCCACCCCTGAGGACTAAGATGGATTGCCTCGTTTCCAGTAAAAAGGGTCTCCGGTTCTCTACACTCACCATACGAAACACAGCAAAATTTAACTGCTGTTTCACGTTGGTATTCTGTGAGAGCGTGGTTCCTCCAGGGTAGAGCCGACCTATTCGTACTACAACCATAATATTGCTGCAGCAAGGCTCTTTACCACGTATAAGTCCTAAGGAGAAAAAGGATTCTATCGCCTAAAGAAATTTACATACTCATCCCTCTTGTCAGATGATTTGGTAACCGCAGAGCAAACACCCCTGCACATGTGACGCCTCTGTTATTAATTAGTCTGTGCAAGTGTCCCTGTTACCATATCAATTCAGCATTGATCCAATTGATATTTTTTGAAGTGTTGATTTACCACGTGCTCTGCGGTAAAGAAAAACGTAGTAAAGAAGCTTACATGTGTGAGGAACAAAATATTTCTTCACACGATGGGATTTCCGCCAACTGGGACAGCGCGGTGGACTAAGTGCTCCATAAAAATGAGAGAGGACTTATATAGGCTGTATGTCACCTGTGTATTATACGAGATTGAGTTTTCGAGAAAAAGTACTTATATGAGAAACGTTCAACTACCAAATTGTGTTTGTTTGAATATTAATTTTAAAAAGGTAGTGAATATAATAAACAAGCGATTACAATCTACAAACGTATGTGAAAAAAATTCATAATTCATGAGCCCGCCAGTGGTGTGACGCATTACGCATTTCCATAGATTTCCGAACATAAACTTACACGAGGCCGTTGGACACAGATGGCATTGTAATAAATTTTATATATTTCCTCCCGTTCCAAAATCAAATAGCTTTATTTATTTTTTTACCACACCTTTGTGGAACGTTACATTTGATTTTATCCTAAGAACACTTTATTAATGTAAAGCGAAGTGTAAAATCGCAAGAATGTTTTTAATTTGTTTACGGGCCTCTACTTTTGTTAGTTGATTTGCCTTAATCGTGAAGCTTGGCAAGGGGATTGGCGATCGAATTACCAAACGTTTTGCACCTTGGACGCTGCTCCCGTCATCGGTCTAGATATTTTAGAGATGATTATCCCAACAACTTTCGGAAGCCTTAAGATCTTTTTGTCATATCCCATAGTCGCCTCTTACGAAGCCCGAGGAAAGAAATTAGGTGTTGAGATTATCTAAGGCGTAACGGCCACCACAAGGCTGTTTTTTTACACCATTGAAGTAATATGTATGTACATTGACATTCTTCAATGTTTTATATCAACCTTTTTCAGTTACAGCCTATAAAAGTCCAAAGCTGAACATAGGCTTCCCTCATAGGAGAATTTTGCCATAGTTGAAACACTTGCCAAGCGGATTGGCAACCGCAGTTTTTTATAATTTTGAGTTATAATCAGGAAGACGCTTCTGCCCATCTCCTAGCTTGTTTCCATTTGTCGCCTCTTACGATTCCTACCGGACTATATGTGATAGTGGACATTCTAACACCGCCACTACACGGATAATAAAGTTGACGATATGGGGTAGTGTATATTCTTACACTGCCACTGCAATTTATGTATATAAAATGCCTTAACCATACAGGAAAAAAATAAAATGTAGCGTGTTTTCAAAAGAAAAAATACTTCTCTATATAGAATTACATTCGCAAAGAGAACATTCGATCGGGTGTCTCATACCACCACCACATGGCACAATATAATTATTAATTTTTTTATCGTCTGGAAAAAATAGGATATAACAGGTGAACGGAATAGAAGCCTATGGCACAGATATTTAACATTTTCTTTATTTTACTTTAACATTTTATGAAATTGATCTTCGAGTTCGAGGTTCGAATTCCAAGTCGGGCCTAAAAATCAATTACTGAGTTTTTCTGTCAAGAAATTCTCAGTAGCTGCACGGAGTCAAGAAGTTAGCGGTGTCTCACCCCCGTGCCTCGGAAAGCACGTAAAGCCGTTGGTCCTGCGCCAGATCTCTCTCCGGTCGTGTCGGTTTACCGTCCCATCAATTTATGAGAGTGAGGGAATAGAGAGTGCACCTATACTTGCGAGTACACTTGGGCACTATAATCCTGTCCTGCGCCGATGGCTAGTCTCCATTGAGAGAGGCCGTCGTGACCGAAATTCGGTCTGGAGGACATTATTTTCCTGTTGCCATACACTGTTTCACTTGCTGCTCTGTTTCCGTTTGAAGAGTAAAAGACACACAAGGGAAAAATTATAGTATGTAAAGCATTTTATCTCAGTCCTAAAGATGACAACGTATCTGTGGCTTTCTTTGCTCGAAGTTCATGTAATACAGCTCACCATTATGTAATTTGTTACTTTGTTAGTCACTAGCAGCTAATATCAAAAGGAAATCTCGTACTAAATTAAATGCTATAATGGATTTTATACTTCACTACCACCTGACTATTTTAAAAATTTATACGAAATATTGTTTTTTCTCTGATTCGTAACATTTGTTTTCCGGCATCCCGAAACTTCTTTAAAGTATATAAATGAATTATAGTATTAATTAAGACGCCTAATTTACTTAGCACTACCGGGCACTAAAGTGTTTTTCTAAGATTCACATTAACAGGAAATCACGTTCGAAATTGTCACAGGAAACGCCGCGTCGGCGTCGCTTCCTTCTTATTAACATAACTTATCTATATTCGTCTACTGTTTGTCCGTCCGTCATCGAATCCAACGTAATTACTAGACTGTGAGGCGTTTTCTAATTTATGTTATTTGATTGTTACGAAGAGTTTTCTATTTCTGTAGCTCATCACACGTTTACTACTGAACACAGCTCTTCCTCAAATTGACACAAAGAACTTTCCTATAACTGTATTCATTGACTGCATGACTCATCAGGTGTTCACGTTAATATACACATTCAATAATGAGAATATTAATATTTCTAACAATAATTAAAATAATTTCATTCCAAAATAGTATAGTGATAGTTGTACTTTTTATTACGTATTCGTTCGTAAGTTACTCACAAGAGGGCGTACTGAAAACCAGCTGCGTGGATAATACCACGAAATTATGCTGGGTGTAGTCCTTTTATATCAAACCCGTACACATGATAAACTTTTAATTGAATTGCTTCCGTGTTATTTAGGACTAGCTGTTCCGCGCAACTTCACTCACGTAGAATTCATTACTTTTAAATTACATGGATATAATTTTTTTTAGTTTGCGCAGAACTCTAAATATTTTTCTAAAACAGAAGTACCCTAAGTTACCCCTTATAATATCAACTATCTGCTAGTGAAGGTCCGGTCAAAATAGGTCTAGCCATTTCGGAGATTAGCCGGAACAAACAGACATACAAAAAAAAACAAAAGTTTTAAAAATTTTTTTTTGTTGTATATTATATGTTTTCATAGCATTTAGTAAACAGCTGTTAATTCAACATTACAAACAGACACTTCAATTTTATTTATTTGTATAGATTTAGTTTTCTGTAGATTATAAGTTGTGTATGCTGTATAATACTTTCGTAACATTATTTGTGTTGGTGTTTGTTGTTATAAATAATTTTTCTAACTTTCTTTCCAACCAGTGAACGAAAAAAAAAAACACAAACTGTCATCGTCTGACATAATTTAATGCCTTATTAGTGACACAGCCTTGGAGTAATTACATACATACGTAGACACACCCAATAAAATGATTCTTAGGATTTTTTTTTCATAATTAATTTATGAGGACTGTAATATGACTTTGCTTGAATTTTCATGTTTTTTTTATCTATATCACGATAGACCTAAAAACCTCCTTTCATTACAACATTTCGTCTGTATACCTAACACGTTATTAGTGTTGTGGAGCACGGTGTGTTCCTGCGGTTGGATAGCCGCCAGACCGTGGTTCCGCTGGTTGTTTTGCTCTCCATCGTCGCGATTTAGGGCCGTTTTAGACGCTGTTTGTAAAGTGATGAACGATTTGTCGCTCTCTGTCTGCCCAATTTATCTGATGTTGTCATATTTTAGGTTTTGCTAGTTATTGAATTGTTTACGAAATGGACAGTCGCTTTTTCAAAATTTTAATGCTGTTAAAAAGGTATTTTTATACAAAAAAATACCTTTTACGTTCTTATTATTTTACCAAATCTTTCTTATTTTTGTGTGCCTACTCATGGGCCTTATATTACTTCTTAAAAGTGTTATGGGGCAAAGAAAAGTAACTGTCTATTTTAACGCAAATATTATTTTGAGTTTCTTAAAAAAGGTACAATT
The DNA here is from genome assembly GCA_907164705.1 of Parnassius apollo. Classification (NCBI taxonomy): domain Eukaryota; kingdom Metazoa; phylum Arthropoda; class Insecta; order Lepidoptera; family Papilionidae; genus Parnassius; species Parnassius apollo. The sequence continues at coordinate 8,259,511 of CAJQZP010000929.1, forward strand.
CACGTTTAATGTCGGTATTATAATGAATACGCGAATATTAGGGACCACGCATATGCAAACACTTACATAATGTCTTCAACGAATATAAAACCTTCTCGTTAGTTAAACTCGGTTAAAAGAAATTGTGCAGCAGCGGTGTATCCCGGTATGCATCTTTTTACGTCACTTCCTCAGAAGGAGGGTAAATTTTTGTCGAGAGTATATGTCACAGTCAAAACCCATAATTGGTCAAAACCACTTGGCTGCGAAAATTAATCGAGGCTATTAGTTAAAAACAGTTCTGATGTTTAATATTTTAGTCAAAAATGGTTTTGCCTGATTAAAACTTTTGAGACTATCGGTCAAAACTCGCAATATCAGTGTCAGTAGGTTAGGTAGGTGTGACTGGCCCTAAAGCCGCGTTATACTGATATAAAATATAATTTTATAATTGACTTCTTTAATATTCAAAAAGTATAAGTAAAGTTAGGAGGGTACATTAATTGGTCGACTATAATGAGGGTATAAATAAAAAACCCGGACCGATAACAAGAGTAACGTCTGAAGGTAGCCACACACGCTAGGTTATAACCGATGGTTGTGCTTGCACAGTTGAACTATGCAAGCATAACTGAACGTGTGTATGACTTAATTTCTTGCCTGCGCAAGCAAAATTAAAAATATAGAAATTGATATTTTAACCGATCGGTTATGCTTGCGCAGGTCGTTTGCGCAAGCATAACTGAACGTGTTTGGCGGGCGCGCTTCAGTCATCCAGCAAGTGCCGAGGGGAAACAAAATGCAATTTTCGAATAATTTTTTGAAATATATAAATCGGAATCGGAATATATATACAGGGCATATGGCGATTGAAGGATAAAGAGTATCATGATCGAAATAGAAGAGCGGCAGCATATGAAAAACTTGTAACCAAATTAAGATAACTAGAGGCCAATGCGACAAAAGAGGATGTTGTCAAAAAAATTAATGCGCTACGAAGTAATGCAACTTTCAGGAATAATTTTGCTTAGAGTTTGCGGCGATTCAAGGCCGAATATTTTAAGCATCCGTATGGCCGTCCTGTGGCGAGGAATCTCAATGTCACAGTTAACTTCTCGTGAGGTGATATAGCGGTCCTCATAATGGTGTCCTGCTTTTAATTAGTGGAGTCACTTTTGATAACAGCGTAAGATAAGTTTTTTCGTCCATTCGTGAATAATTACGGTAATCTTTCGGATAATATGTTAATTCCCCTAGTAAGTTGACATGGCTCGATTTTCTCCTCTTCTGTAACCTCAACCACCGCTGCCGGTGCCATGACGGTACCTGAGAGCTTGTGCAGGTTTGTCGTTACGTGTGACGGCTCGACCGAGTTCCATGGGGCACACCCCATGGAACTCGGTCGAGCCGTCAGTTTTGCTTGCACAGGCGAAACTGAAAAGCATAACCTAGCGTGAGTGGCTACCTCAATATGGCAATACGAGTCAAGCCGAACACGGTGACTACGGCGAATTACTGAAAAGGGCCATATCTAGCAGTACACTGTTCAAGCTGGTGTAAAATTAACTGAGTAGTCTTTGTCACAATGAACCGAATAAAGTGCATGACTACTACCCACCTAATGGTAAGTGGTGATTAAACCAACCATGGTAAACGCACCGATTTATGTTAAGAAGATGCTATAGCCCATAGACATCAGCGCCTATAGTTCCATTACATTATCAGTAATACATATAAGTACTGATAGTAATATATCGTATCGTATTCGTAGCTACAATATTTATTATCATACGTAATGTTTTCTTTAATGTCAGCCTAGCGTCATAGTTGATGCTCTTTATAGAATTAGGGAGACAAGCCAGCACATAGTCCACCTGATGGTAAGCAAATGCCCTGACCCTGGGCTGTCGTATCTAAACCTATCATTCGTTAATAATCTTAAGTGTTAGAGCCACGCAGCTATATTATGGTTGCAGCACGAATGGTTCGGCTCGACCGGGGTAGGACCACGCTCTCACAGAATACCAGCGTGAAATAGCAGCTTAATGCTATGTTTGTTTCGAATCTCAGGGGTGACAATTTATCTGCATTTTGATTCTTAATTAAGGATAAATGTAGATGTCTATGGGCCATAGCAACCACTTACCATCGCGTGGACTGTGTGCTCGTTTGTTGTCTTTATTCTATAAAAAAAATATGCTTTGTCACACCCACCCAACGAAACACTTTAGTTTTACGCCACTATTTTACGCTGGTATTCAGTGAAAGCGTGATCCTTCGAACCGATCCATTCGTTCCATAATACAGCTGCTGCATAGCTTTACCACGTATCTCTTGTCACATGATTTCAAACACCCACGAAATAGGCTATAAATTAAAATAAACTCATTATGGTCGGTGAACAGCGATTCCCGTAAATGAGATTAACCGTAAGCGGACTCTCTGAACCCGCCTGTACTTGTTTATATGTTACAGTTTAGTGGTGATTTTATTCCCTTTCGCGCCATATTATTTACGACTGGGGGTGTGGCTCTAAAAACGCTGTATGATTCTCGCACAGCATCTCGTTTTACGCGAGATATTTTCGGAACGTGCTCCTCTTGCGTTGAATTTAATTATGTTAACTTAGTGGTCGAACAAACAAAGGATGGGAGTTTCTAAACCTTTTGTAACAATTTTCAACATTTTTGGGTAATTTAAGTTACATAAGAAAAACGTAACATCTATTCAATTGCAGTTATTTGTGCACAAAGATATAGATATACCTATGGATATCAATTTCATTAAAAAAAATTGATCACTTAACCGCCTAACATTTTAGCAAATTCCGTCTACAACAAGAGGGGATTGTTTCTAGTAGTGATGAATTTACATAAAGTGATAGTATATATATATATATTATAATTGACTATAAATATATACATATATGTATATATATTTATATATATGTATATATACATATACATATATCGTCGCCTTGGAGGGCAATGGAGCTAACCCACAATTTTTGCGAAATGGAGTTAAGTGCATTAACGTACTGAGAAAGAACCATAGTTTATATTAGTCAATACATGTAACTGATATCATAACTGTAAGCAGGTTTTTTTTAAATTGCCAATAAATTTAAGTGTAGTTTCAATAAGAGTCAAAAATTCTATGCCGCTTAGATTTATTGTGATGACAAGGTTACAAGTCATAGTTAAAGTAATAATTCAGTGGTCAATAGTTGTAAGAGCTCATAGAACTCTTGACCACCAAAATTATGTCTTCATAATATCTATGTATGTTATGTCATTTTTTATCCAATCCCGATTTTATTTGGGAACATTTTAATTGGCAGAGAAAAAATCATGTTTATTCCTGTTAACCAATCCACATTCTGTATTTCTACGAGTTTGTGCGTGCATTGTTTAGTTTGCTTTGATAGTGAGTCGGTGATTTGTGCAAAATAACAATAATGATCTATTATATTAATAATATAAACTACTTAAATAATTGAGAGTTCATTATGATTTCTAGCAATTGATGTGCATATAATATAAATATATATATTATTTTATCAGTATTCAGTGTGTGGTTAATATTATTATCATGAATTTATCGCGAGGACAGAAGATGGTTGCGGCGGTTTTTGATCTATACAAACAAAACAATCAAGGTATGTACATACTTATGTTTTTATTAATAGACATCTAATTATTTTAAAATACTACTAGGTGACATTCAAACATAACACAACTTTCATAATTCGTTTTCGATCAATCAATCTAAAAGACATTCCAAACGATTTATGCGGGGCGGGGTGTCGGGCGCGACTCACGTGTTTCTTACTTATCTGCTTTTTTTGTATTAAATGTAACTTTCTAGATGATTATAATATGGAACCATTCTAGAAGATTTTAAATATCAGAGTAGAGGTTTTTTTTTTTGATTAAATTGAAGGATTAAACCCAATTTTGTCAGGTGTATAGTGTACAAACTTGTACTATCAACAAAAAGGTACTGGGGTGTTATTTAGCGCGGTCTCGTGGTAGATATTGGAGCAACTTAGTGCTACCTGCATTTAATTTTAATTTTATTGTTTTAGTTCTTGAAGAAAATGAAGAAAATTCGTATCATGTACTTCAATCTGTGCCTCCAACAGTTGAGACAACCGATGGTTCTAGTGTTTCACTCACAGAACAAACACGTAAATATACTTACAACTTTATTGTTTTTATTTAGGTAATTTAGCCATAAAGATTCTTTTAATTTAGAATTGTATCAACTGCCCTCGTCTTGCTGCCCTAGGCAAGCGCTCATGACGAGTGAAGCGGTTGGTGACCCTGCGCATTGTGTCCCTTGTACCCTTGATAGTCACTGGCGCTTTAACGTTGAATTCACAAACGAGATATTGTAAAATATTGCTATATTTATATAGATATACATACCCAAATTTGATTTTAATTTTTATTGTTTTAGTATTTGAAGACAATGACGAAAACTCGTATCATGTACTTCAAACTGTGCCTCCAGCAGTTGAGACAACAGATGGTTCTAGTACACTCAGAGAACAAACAGGTTAATATAGTTATGTAATACGATCTAGGGTAATCTAGCCATAAATTTTCTTTCAAATCTAGAATTTTAGTAACTGTATTTATTTGTTGTAGAATTTACAAAGTTTGTAGGAATTTTTGAATCTTGGTGTAGCTCAAACGTGGTAGAGCCATGCTACAGCTATATTATTAGTATAGTTGTAGCACGAATGGGTCGGCTCGACCGGGTAAGGACCACGCTCTCATAGAATACCAGCTTAAAATAGCAGCTTAACACTGCTGTGTTTCGTGTGGTGAGTGGAGAGAACCGGAGACCCTTTTTACTGGAAACGAGGCATCTTAGTCCTAACGGGTGATAACGCATCTGCATTTTGATTCGCAAACGAGGATAGATGATGTCTATGGGCCACAGCAATCACTTACCATCAGGTGGACTGTGTGCTGGTTTGTCACCCTATCCTATATAAAAAAGCTTGCCAGACTTATTTTCAGGTAAAAATAATAATGCTCTTTCTGGACATGGTTATAATTTTTCTTGTTTATACTTTCAGGTTCTATAGTTGATCGCAATCCTTACTTTACCTCTGATTCTGAAAACGATACAATGTACCACCCTGTAACGAGAGTTTCGGAGACCTCTACCTCTGAAAATATATCTAACAGTTCTGAAGAAGACAATGAAGTCCTATGGAGTAAATACATTCGAAAACACGTCACCTCTACAAGTAAAAAAGTAGACTCCGACACTTTGACAAGAAAACGTCAAAGAAATCCACTTAAGTGGAAACGTAATACTCAAAAAACTTTAAGGCTAGCTGGAAAGGAATATACAACAAGATCAGGAAATAAAATAGGTATTAAAAAAAGTTAAAGATATATCGTGTAAGTGCCATTACAATTGTAACTTTAAATTTTCATTACAAGAAAGAGAAAATCTTCTACAAGAATATTTATCTTTGAAATCTGAACATGCAAGATGGTGTTTCATAGGTAAGTGTGTGCAACGTGTACCTGTCAAACGAACCTACAAAGAAAATCAAAGTAGACGTAAAAACACGTTGGTATATAGCCTGTTTAGAGATAGCCAAAGTTTCCAAGTATGCAAGTCATTTTTTTTGACTACTTTTAATATATCTGCGAAGAAAGTTGAGACAGCTTTAAGTAAATTGACACCATCTGGAGTTACTGAACCAGATATGAGAGGGAAGAAAGAACCACCCAACAAGAAATCAGATGTAGTTAAAGATATAATTAGAGACCACATTAAGTCTTTACCTACTGTGTCTTCACATTATTGTCGTAGTACGACGAAGAGAAAATATTTGCCTTCAGGTTTAAGCGAAAACCGTTTGTACTTAGACTATGTAGAGTATTGTAAAGAACGTCAAGTTGTACCTGAAAAGGCCAATTTTTACAAATTTATTTTTACCAACGAATTTAATTATGGTTTCCATCGCCCTAAGAAGGATCAATGTGACCATTGTATTCAATTTAAGAATAGGCCAGAGCATGAGCAGCAACTTCATAAAGAAGAGTATGATTTGCATATTATTCGTAAAAACGAAGCAAGAAAGCATAAAGTTCTTGACAAAAATCGTACCAAAGTAGATCCTGGCTTTATTGCCTTTGCTATGGACCTGGAAAAACTACTATTAGCTCCAAACTTACAGGCTGGTCAGGTGTATTATAAAAGAAAGTTAAAGATTTACAATTTTACATTGTATAATTTAGGAGATTCTGAGGCTACAAATTATATGTGGCATGAAGGAGTAGGTACTAAAGGTGCATCGGAGATAGCCACTTGCATTTGGATGCATTTATCGTCATTGGCTCCTGAGATAAAAGAAATAACTTTATTTTCTGATACTGCTTCTGGCCAGAATCGGAACACTATTATTGCCGCAATGTTTTTACATGCAGTAACAGTTTTGCCAATCCAAACCATTAATCAAAAGTTTATGGAGTCTGGACATTCAGAGATGGAATGCGATAGTGTACACTCTGCAGTTGAAAACAGAGGGAGGCATGTAGATATCTATACACCAGAAGGCTGGTACACTGTCGCACGTACGGCTAAAACAACAAAGCCATATTACAAGATCAAAGAGTTGACATATTCAGATTTTATTGACTTTAAGTCGTACAGTAACAAAGTTATCACAAATAAAAATAAAACAGATACTGGTGACAATATGAACTGGCTGTTATTAAAATGGATACAATATCAAAAAGAAAGTCCTAAAATTATATTTTTCAAGAACCAATTATCAGAAGAAAATTTTAAATCTTTACCTATACAGCGCAAAGCTCTACGCAAATCTACTATGACACCATGTTGCGATTTACAGAAGCTCTATAACAAAAAGCTTAAGATCTCTGCCAATAAACTTAAAGATCTGAAGGATCTCTGCGCAAAAGGTACCATACCTTCGGTGTATCATGATTTTTATAACGATCTGGAAGAAGGACTAATTAGTGACAACTCAGAAAGTGAATAATTTATTTTAACTTCCTCATTTTTCTACATTACTTTTTAATTGTTAATTTGATTTATTTTCCTTTAATAAAAGTAAATGAACAATTAATTATTATGTATTTATTTTTAAACACTCCACTCCGCTTGCGCGTTTTTATCTATTTAGATTGATATGTCATCGGAATAAAAAGTCAATAAGGCAAGAGAGTTAAGTGACATACACCTCGTAATATGAGTATTACATTGTAAATAAAATGGTAGTCAATAGGTCTAAGCCACATAACTTTTAAACCATGATGTTTTGATATTTTTTAATTATAGCATTCAATGGTAACACGTTTTAATAATCTAAGGTAAAAATTTGAACTCTCTACTAAAATATGACGCTGATTTATGTTAAAATAACTGTTCTTACTCGCATCATTTAGTTTTTAAACGTCCATAACTCAGAAGTGTAGTTCTGTGGAATAGCTCCATTACCTTCCAAGGCGACGATATATAACTTTTTCAAACCAGCGCTTTACTATCCCATGGGTAAGTGGTGACACAGTCGAAGATGTCAAATACACTTTTGCTTTAAAGATACCCAATAGCAATTGGGTATAGTGACAGGTACTGAGAATTTATTCCATTTCTTAACTATACGCATGTCAAACAATGCAGCAAATCGTTTGGTTTCTGTACTGTCTGTCCAAAATTCGACTTTTTAAATGATTAAAACGTTGTGTGGAAAAATCTTACAAAAAAAAGTAATTCGTTGTTTTTATTTTCGTTGTAATAAACTACCATTTACATCTTTATTTGTTACCACGGTATACCAAAACGAATTATTACCGCTAGAGAAATTACCTAACCTTCTCAACGCTCATCCGTCAACATAATGCCGTCATGTATCAAACTTATTGCGTAGTTTGAGTTCTGTGCTAATGGGCCTTACTCATCAACGGTCCCCTCTGCGAAGTGAACCCTTCGTTTAGTGACGTGTTTTAGTACCAGTTATTATTAGGTGTGTAAAGTTGAATCATTCATAGTCGCCATGTGCTTGTTTTATGTTATTTTTGACATATTGCATTTATGACTAGTAAAAAGATCCAGGAATCATTACCATTACAAATTATAAAACGTCCACTGCTTAACATAGGCCTTCCTTTTAGATTAAGGCAACTTATTATGGTTATAGGATAAATATATTTCATAGTTACCAAGTTTAACAAGCGGGCTGGCAATCGTAGTTTTTTTCATTCAACTGTAATCAGATAGATGCTGCTGCCCCGGTTGAGTTTCCTTCCAGCTTCTTACAACATCCACAGGAAGATATCTGAGTGGCACGAAAATATATGAAAAAAAGCATTTCCTTGGTTATCAAACCGTAAAAGGACCACTTCCATGCAAACTATGATAAAGAGAGTTATTCCGCAAGGAGATTTTATTGACCGTCACCGTAGTCGCCTCTTATGAGCCGCTCGTCGCCGAGATCTTCGTATTTTGTATATGTATATTCTGTATATTTCTTTATCCAAATATTACTCCAATAGCGTACATTCTTTAGCAAATTTCATATTTATTAACTAGTAAAATATAGCTGGTGATTAAGCATTTTTAGCAGTGCTAAATAACTTTCTACCTGATGGTACGAGGTGATGTAACAGAAGTTTTCTCTTTCCTTGAAATTGAAGTCACCCACATTTTAAACGGATAGAAAGACATGCGTTAGCGTATTATTCCACTCCTTGGTTTTTTATAGAATAAGAGTGACTGACAAACGAGCAAACAGTCCAACAAACAAGCACACAGTCCACCTGATGGTAAGTCGACGCTGTGGCCTATAGACATCTACATTCATCCTCTATTAAGAATCAAAACGCAGATGCGTTGTCACCCCTGAGGACTAAGATGGAATGCCTCGTTTTCAGTAAAAAAAAGGGTCTCCGGATCTCTACACTCCCACACAAAACACAGCAGTATTAAGCTGCACTTTTACGCTGATATTCTGTAAGACCGAGGTTTCTTCCCCGGTTGGGCCGACCCATTCGTGCTACAACCATAATATAGCTGCAGTGTGGCTCTACCACGTATAGAACTCATTGCTGTATTCATTACGAAAGTCGAAGCAAACCGTTAGATTCGAATGCAATATCCGAATGTTGCAGTTTGCAAGTAACATGATATTATTCTGAAAGCACTCAGCAGATCAGAGTATATGATGTATATGAGCAGAATAATACTCCTCTTCTTTTTTATCAACATTCTTCAATCCAACGTTTAATATACCTCTTTGAAGAACGAACCGAATGGTATGCTTAACCTAAAAAATTGCCTCTCAACACTGATTTCCTCATACTGATATTGCTGCTCTCAATCACCAGTGTGTTCAGTTCGAGCTTGTCTGTTTTGAACATATAGTAAGTAGGAGAAAATGTCGCTAGAGCTAAGCTTTATTAGAAACTCGTTGCGCGGTGCATGCGGTCATGTTCAGATGAATTTGTTATATATCTTACTCTTACCAATATTTATAATTTAATTCAAAATACTAAAGTAACCAAAATACCCTTTCACTATGCTCGTGCTCAGTCAAAGACTCGTGATAAACATCTGGTACCTTATCTGCCTCCCAAAATTGTCTATACATAGTGATGGCTGCATTGCAACTTGTATAAGCAGTCGAAGAAATAACGTACCCTATAGTAAGGGATCAGTTGGCCCACCTTCTATTATGATATATCTTGTATGATTTTAAAAAACACATCACAGGCTAACAGCAAACCTACTTCACCTGGAGTGTAAAAATCATTGTAAGCCAATTTAATATTTATCGACATTACAAATTTGCCTAAATCAATTTGCCTTTGAGGCAACCTTAATGTGATTTTGTTAATTATCGAAATTAATCGTTAATTTGACCTTTGAAATCTTGATATAAAGATTCTATCGTTAATTAGTGCCCTTTTTAGAGATATACCTGCAGCCACCTTCAAACAAAGAAGGCTATGCGTTGTCGGCTCTGAGAACTAAGACAGTATATATCTTTTGCAATTATGCCAGTTCTCTAAACATTTCAAACCGGAACGTAGCAGTGAACGCAATGTCGCCTAACCGCAAAAGTACGTGAGAGGGTGGTACCAACCCAGACCGTATCTTCAGCAGGAATAGACTACCGCCTACTACCTAGTAAAATATTACTAACACGACACTGCACGCACTGTCGTTAGACGGCAAATATACGTGACACCCTCTCACCTCGTACGTACTCAGATGAACACACTACGTAAGCAGAAAACGAATACCTCCCACTTACACACTATTACTCACATAATAAAAATGGAATAACCCGTCAATCGAATAACCCAATTAATCTATCGATTTATTTAGTATGTTTTTGCTTGTTTATTTTTAAACTTAATATAGTTTGCGGGAAGTTAGCGGTGTACGAAGTTAGACATACACTATCATTTCTAATTTTCCCTCTCCGAAGCTCAAGCTAAATATTAATTTTAAGACTTAGCTGTTCTCTTGTACGGCTAGACGGCGCCGCGGTCGCCGTTAGTGAAATCAGGGTTGCAAATTACATATTTTTTGAATTTAATTCAAGATATTCATTTAAAAAAAACTTGTAAGTCTATATACTCTAATGTCTTAATGCAAAAACGACTAAAATTATTTTTTTAAAGCAGAAAAGGTTACTACATTTTCATTTATTTTCGTAAAAATATAGCTTTTGAATAAAAAAAATGTTCGATGTTGTCGATTTTGTTGTCTTTGTTCGATGTTAGAAAAAAATAAAAGTTCACGTTTTCCGTGTTTTATTTCTACCTGTCTGTTTCATCCAAATCGTTAGAGATATATTCCTACGATTTAGGTGATGTAAGATGATGAAGGAAAACATCATGAACCTTCACGCCTAAATAAATAAAAATTCAGAGTGGATAAAACTGTTAAAATAACTCAGAACCGTGATATGTGTCATTCTTTTGGGGGATACTTATGCCCAGCCGTGAACTTGTAAAGGGTTGAAATGATGATGATGATCATGAGTCCAATACTGAACATCGTTTTCCATTTGCCATCCAGTTATTCATAAGATTCATTATATTTTATAATATTCTTTAAATTGGGACAGCCCTTGCAAACAAAGCAGGGATAAAGAAACGCATCGTCGCCATAGCATTATCATTCACGGCTGTTAGATGCTACGCGTTCGCATGGTAATGCTCCTGTTATTTGCTCCATATAAAACGAATATGTAGGTTTATTTTAGTAAATAAAGCGGCATAGTAAATGTATAAATTAAAATTTCGTTATTCTGGTGTTAGTGTAAACACCGTTATTCTTGAAACCAGTGGTTTGGTTTCACTTATAGAACGTAAATTCAATTAATTTAAAAAAAACGCTATTTTCTTTCATAAAATTTAAAAAGTTTCTGTCCGATACCGTCCGTAAACTCATGGATAACCTATGCGCCCGAGTGACGTAATCACTGTAAAGATCACCGCCCGTACTAGCTACCTCCCATTCCAATAAAAACACAATAGGTACACATAACCTGTGATGTAACTTTTCCTTCATACTTTCATCCTGGCTTAGGACAGGCAAAAATTGAGGAATTAAGGAAAAATTGAGATTTTACTAAAAAAAAAGTTGTTATTTTTCATTGAATTTACGTTTTATAAGTGAAACCAAACCAGGTTTCAAGGATAACGGTGTTTACACTAACACCCTGTTTGTAACAAACAAGGTCACAGTCCGCCTGATGGTAAGTGCATGCTGTGGCCCATCGACATCTTCATTTATCCTCGATTAAGAATTAAAATTCAGATGCGTTGTCACCCCTGAGGACTAAGATGGAATGACTCGTTTCTACTAAAAAAGGGCTCCGGTTCTCTACACTAACCATACGAAACACAGCAGCACTAAGCTGCTATTTTAAGCTGGTATTTTGCGAGAGCGTGGTCCTTCCCCGGTTGAGCTGACCCATTCGTGCTCCAACCATAATATAGCTGCAGCTGCTCTACCACGTTCACTTATAAGTGGTAAGGATAAGGAGTTTCTGCTTTGGAGTCTATCTATCATATGTGGTATCAACTCTTATTTATTTCTCCAGACAAGCAGCAATGAACACTATTGTGTTCCAGTTTGATAAATAAATATTAACATTTATAAAGGAGGGAAGGGTGGACCGTGCCCACCCCAAAATTATCTGGTGCTCACTCGAGAAAGTTGGAATATCAACTCAAAAAAATTGGGTGGGCAAAACGATTTTGAAATAAATAAATAATCTAAAGCAGAGCTGCAAAGGAATCAACATATTAAATTCCGCTTTTTTAGTTTTATAGCCCACTATAGGACTTCAGGACTTCGTTAGTGCCATCCATCGATTTTCAGGCCAAATCCACCAGTAACCAAGATATCCAATTAATTATGTAAAGCTGCATTAGTCTTCAAATGTTGGCAACAATAGCTATATAACGTCATCATTATGTTCTAGCTCGTTTTCAATTTTTTTTTTAAATCTGAGTTTTATATTTATAAAATGTTCTGCATTATGTTGAAGCCTAAATTAAAATTAAAATTTTTACTATTTTTAATAAACGAAAATCTGAACCATTATCTACAAAATGACTTCAATGACGACTATATAAAGACATCTTAGACGCTGCTCCCCATCGCTGGTATTTTTATAGAAGCATAGGTGACACACCAGCATACAATCTACCTGATGGTATGTGAATGCTGTGACCTAAATCAACACTCGATTAAAAATTAAAATGCGGCTGCGACGTCACTAAGGGTAAGATGGAATGCCTTGTTATCATTAAAAAAACACTTTTAATAAAAATTAAAAGCAGTCTTCAAAGAACAAAAAAAAACAATAAAATATTATTATGTTCTTAAGGCGGTGGTAAGACATAGTGTTTTATTATTATAGAATAAGGGTGTCAAACGAGCACACAGTCCACTTGATGGTAAGTGGTTGCTGTGGCCCTTAAACATCTACATTTATCCCCGATTCAGAATCAAAATGCAGATGCGTTGTTACCCGTGAGCACTAAGATGGAATGCCTCGTTTTCAGTAAAAGGGGTCTCCGGTTCTCTACACTCACCATACGAAACACAGCATCGTTAAGTTGCTATTTAACGCTGGTATACTGGTAGAGCGTGGTCCTTCCCCGGTCGAGACGGCAATTCAAGCAAGAACCATAATATAGCTGCAGCGTGACTCTACCACGTATAAAAGTGTATTGAAGAATTTTAGCCTCGATTTCAGATGGTGAAATTCTTTTATTCTTTTTATTTCTTTATAGTCGGCTTTTGCTTTTTTAAGGTTATTTTTCGACCCTTTAGATTTGACTAAAAATAAAAATTCAATGTTGTCTAAATGGTAACATAAAAATTTGAAAAGAAGAACTTTAAAAATGACAAAAAAAGAAGATAACTGCGGAGTTTCTTTCGCCGTTATTCTACGCGCAAATGAACCTGATTTCGAAATCTAGATTTGTGAAAGTAGGTACATTAGGTAAAAGAAATTTTATTTTCATTTATTTGCATTTTAATCACTTATCGGTAAAATGGTCCTTCATCTTTAAAGGGCATAATACGGAATGTAATGGGAATGGGATAGATTCTATTACGCCGCAATAAATTGCCGTTAATAAATAAATAAAAATATTGAAAATACAACCATGGCTAGGCCAGTATCTTAGTAGTATATTTACAGCAACCAAGTTTTGCTAATATCTTTAAAACTTACCTCGATGAAATTCAACGTTTCAAAGGTTTAAAATTACATCGGCTCAGCTTTAAAGTTGCGGCGTATGATCTTAGAAATAGTTTTAATTAAATTTCCCCCGCCCCGTCGTCGTTATATTAAACTCCTAGTTTATATTGAACATTTACCTGCCAGCTTTATTTTGCGACTGTTAGTTTTCGTCACGGAATTATAAAAAATATTTCCCGTGTTTTTCGTAGGCAGCACCCATTTTTGATTAATTAAATGGCAAACTATCGCTAAATGTTGATACTATTACTACTCAAATCGATATCATTTACGATCAATATGGATTTCATCATAATATCGCAAAGCATTTCATCAGAGTAATGGTCAAATATTTGATGGCTTTCTGGAGCGAATACATCTACAAGCAGAGCTCTTACTATGATAGGCCAAATCCACACCAACACGGACACGCATCCCTAACACCATGAAATAAGGTTACAAACGTAAGAACAAAATACAGAATAATCTTCATATGAGTCACTGTAGCATCGAACATAGGGCTGTGTAGACCTCAATGATCGATATTTTTACCCCAAATATTGTAATGAGACAAGGGAAGCCCTTGTAAAATAGTGCGAGTGGAGCTAAAGTAGTAAAAATGTATCGGTAATATTATATATATAGATAATTACAATTACAAGTTTTATAGTTAGTAGTAGTAAGGAGTACCTATAACCTATAAGCATGTATGTGTTGGTATATGGATGTGGAGGAGCCGAGAGATGTGTGTCGGGATCGTGCCCGATAGAAGTCTGTAGTTTTTGCCTACCCCTCTGGGTGACAGGCGTGAGTGTTTATGATATGATAAGTTTTATAGTTGATTGTGACTACCAGGTTTATAAATCATACTAAAAATTTAAAAAAGTAAAGGTAAAAAAAGCATTAGACTCAAGAAAGCGGCGACACAGACATTTAAAATTTGACAACTCAAGACGATTTCAAGACTTTACAATAAACTCTATGAATACAGAAGCAAGTAAACCTATTTTCCTCATCCATCGTGTTCAAGGGTGACGCTACTGTAGCCTTCGTTATTTGAAATTGTTTACACGTGTCTATGTATGTATACTTCAATCCACATTATTACGTAAACTGTTAGTTCGTTTGACACTGTAATATTAAAGAAAATCTATTCCATTATTTTCAATTTGTTCCAGTTTAAGTAACCTATAAGATCGTCTACAATCAAATGGAGGTATTTCTAATCCATACTCCTCACCCCATACTCGCAACCCTCGAATCAATAGACTATTTTTATATTAACATTTTTCTTTTATACGCTTCGTTAAGGTCAATCCCTATTCAATGAAACAATGCCAGAGTCCATCAAATCATTCAATAGA
Source organism: Parnassius apollo (assembly GCA_907164705.1). Taxonomy (NCBI): domain Eukaryota; kingdom Metazoa; phylum Arthropoda; class Insecta; order Lepidoptera; family Papilionidae; genus Parnassius; species Parnassius apollo. The sequence goes on from CAJQZP010000929.1 coordinate 8,274,619, forward strand.
CAACATGTAGGATAGTCTCGGTGCAATGCGATCAAAATCCATTATCCTCTACTGCCGTATTGATGGAATTTTCCAGAATATTATCAATTCTGGAACCTTTCCAATGTGAAGTTGATACCAGCGTCCTATATAAACATTTTTATTTTTCTTATTTATTGAAGTGATCGCTATACTTTACGACGGTCTTAATAAGAAAGTGGTTTATATTTTATTGTAGGGATCCAAATGTTACTAACAACAGTAGTCTGATACAAAAAAGTTATTGCGTATCTAATACTGGCCGATTTTTACCGGGGCAGTGTCTTACCTTTCAAATATTATAGGAAGAAAAAATAATATATAGAATATAATATTTTCTATCAACACAAGATTCACATAGCGCTGGTGGATATTAAGTTTTTTTTCCACCTGTCGGGGTTTATGTCGAAATCATACCTTCTAAAACCCCATAGTGTCCAACCTTTGCCACATATAGGCAGGACTACGAGAACGCTTTCGCACACATCGGCGGTACCACCAACGTCTATCGCCGCTTAGCGGCTCCTCCTCGGAAGACGACCATTTTTACTTTTAATTTTATCTTCAGACAAGGCGCGCTGGGACACCGGAGGCTGTTCGTCTATGTCGTACCAGAAACAATAAAAAAAATTGTTTTTTACTTCTGCCTGGGTTTTAAAACGATACGATTTTGAATACTAGGCCACGAGGTTCACAAAAAGTAAAATGGAGTCTACAATGTTCCATGTAACTGTTTGGAATAAAGGTAAAATTTAACATAGAAACCATTACGGTAAAGAGAAACTCCACCTTAGTGTGCAGTATCTAGGTTCGTAAAACGAAATGGTTATAGATTAAAGTGGGAAAATGCCGTTTCTATACGGGTATACTTTTTCCTAACATTTTTATAGAACTTAGTCTTATTATGATATCAGGTATCGTTACTTTCTTATACTTGCATGGTAAAAGAACTGGATAAAATGGCAATGCAGAACTTTTTGAAAATTTATAATGTCACGCAGACCAACATTATCGAACGTATACAAATAAATAAAATTTAAAGGTCTATTTGTAATGTCAAAATAACAGCTTTTTACTAAATGCATATTATGTATATATATATAATTATACGGTATTGCCATATATACCGTATATACTCTCTATGGCGGCTGACCGCTAAGTTAGCCGCCGTAGAGTCTACATCACAAGAAGATGCCTCGTGTAGAGGCAAAACACGTGTCGTATTGTCGTCGATGGTGTGTCTTTCTTGGAATAGTGGTGTTGGGAGTAGTGGCGCCGGGAGTAGTGGTGCTGGGATTTATGGTGACGGGATTAGTGCACGCAATTGAGGGAGGGCGGGAGGTGCTCTTCTCTTCAATCTAGGTAAGACACATCATTGTATTTAATTGAGGGGATGGTTGCAAATTAACTATTAATATCTTTATTATAATGGATTTCCGCAAAGTAACGCCTGATTCTATCAATTATCTTATAAGGAAAAAACAAATTTTTAAAATTTTTGTCTGTCTATCTGTTTGCTAATCTCCCAAATAGTTAGACGGATTTTGATTGGACTTTCCCGGGCAGATAGTTGATGTTATAAGGAGTAACTTAGACTAGTTTTATTTTAGAAAAAATAATTATGGGTCCGCGCAAAAAACTTAACACCCATGAAATCAAATCTTAATAAATTCCACGCGGCTGAAGTAGCTTGGGAGAGCTGGTGTATTGAATAAAATATAGGTGGAACTTAAAAACCATGTTTTTATAGAAACAGGGTGACAAGCAAGCACATAGTCTTCGATTACAATCAAGATCACAGAATAAATAATAGTACTACGATATCAAGATGCAGATGCGTTATCACTGCTGAAGACTGAGATGGAATGTCTCATCGTCAGTTTAATGTCTTCGGTTCTCTACACTCACATTAGGAAAAACAGCACTATTTCACGCTGGTGTTCTGTGAGAGTGTGGTTTTCCCGGTCGAACCGACCCAATCCTGCTTAACCATAATATAACTGCGGCTTAGCTCTTCCATGTAAAATGTTGGAAATTACCGACAGAAACAAATCTATCTCATTTTTAATTTGTTTATTATTTTCGTTACTCTACTGATTTTGCTGTTATTCATTTTTTATAGTTAAGGGTGACAAACAAGCACACTGTTCACCTGATGGTAAGTGGATGCTGTAGCCCATAGACATGTACATTTATCCTCGACCAAGAATCAAAATACAAATGCGTTGTCACCCCTGAGGACTAAGATGGAATGCCTCGTTTCCAGTAAAAAGGGTCTTCGATTCTCTACGCTCACCATACGAAATGCAGTGGCCTAAAGATGCTGTTTTGAGCTAGTACTCGGAAAGAGCGTGGTCCTACCCTGGTCGAGCCAACTCATTCCTGTTACACGGCTCTTACCACACCTTAAACTTACCACATAACTTACCTTATAGCCATATACACCTTACCACATAAATTAAACAAGAATGTAAAAACTACAAAAAACTACAAATATAAATATAATTTCAATTTTATTTATGTTTTATATAACTTTTTCTGAAGTTGAAAATATAGGAAGTAGTTCCTTTTCTTATCCAGAAATTTATGTTTTCGAAAATAAAACATCTCTATTCTAGATGTCTGCGATATAAATCCTCTTTCTACGTCGGGAATAAAATCGTAGTAAGTTATTGTTCCTGTTAGTATTTTCAAGGCGGATCTAGCCTTGGCGGAGTATGTCCTCGAACTTGTTTTTGGACTAAATCCAAGATGCGTCATAGTCATACATCAGGACTTATAGAAAGTATACAACATTAGACGGCGCGACGTATACTGCAATAAAACAGCGAATGGTTATATCCTTTTAACGGGGGTCATTTTTGTCATTACTACGTATCTTTTATTGTCCAAATCTGAGCAAGGTTATGTGGTATACTAGCCATCATTAATTTTTATAATATTTTGTAAAATTAACACAATTGCAGCTGTACAGTTGAAAGAAGAGATTACTATAATATTATTGATATTATTAATATTCGTATTTAATTTTGCTAAAGTCGACCATCATCCGTCTTCTACCAAAAACTATTTTATTGTTTTTAAAATAGAACTGACAAACGATTAGTGGCTGTTGCAATATATTAACACCAGTTACCAATTTCAATAGAACCTACAGATGCGTTATCACCTCTGAGGATTCAAGTGGATTGCCTCATAGCTTCTAAGTAATAACTATGATAGTCTATACCTTTCATACCGAAACATATTAGCAGTGCACGCACTTCTGCTTGCCAGCAGGAATTGGTAAGAAGCTAAGGGGCTAGTCATACCCAAACAGAAACTTAGGAAAGAAATGAGCACTACCTATTGCCACTTTTAGAATTACATACACACCTATATTTTACGCGTAAACAGAAGACACCCCTACATTCTTTTTCCTATATCTACTTATGTATATAGCGATAAGTATACAGCGATAAGTAAATAATCAATTATAACATTTGGACATACAACTGTTATTGGATTTAAATGCAGTGTTTGAGACATAAGTACACATTACAACCAAATTCTAAAAGTACATAATACACATTAGCCATTAAATTAATGCAAATTCGAATTTTAGCCTGTCGCTTCACAAATACCATAATATTTGATAACATTTCATACTTCTAAATCTAAAATAATGCACAAATAAAAGGTTTTCTTAATACCTGTTACTATTGTCCTGTTAAATTGTTTTTAAGCTATTGCATAGCTTCTATCGCGGGCCTTGAGCGCGGGGACCGAATCCAGAAATTCCGTAACGAAAAAAACCTCACGCTCCCCACTCCGACGGGCACGGAGGTGTGGCGTTGAATTGAAAGCCGTGCATCGTCTAACGTCGTTTCAGTTCGGCAGACTTCGGCACTCGGCAGAGTTCGGCATGGTGTTTGTGTGCGTGCGACTAGACGTATGCGTGTACACTAGCTGCTAACTCAATGATAAAAATTCCTGAATAACCTACATGTATTGTAAGATATTAAAAATATCTTTAAACAATATTAACTTCTCATTTATTCAATAAGAGAAAAAAAAATGGTTTTCTTATCGGTCACCACGCTCAAAAAGTGTAACTTGATTTAATATCAAAGACTTAACTGCATAAATAAAATAAATAAATAATTATAATTGCATAAGTTGATAAAAAATGCTATGCAATAGCTTTACCGCGGCAGTCACCGAGTGCCACACGTGTTTTAAAAACAATGAGTAAATCACAACGCGATACTAATTTCGTGCTATACTCGTATGCCAAGCGTAACTAAAATGACGCAGTTTACATTTATATTTCTCAATTTACATAAACACTAAACACGAAGGGTGAACTACAGAAAGTGTGTTTAGCTTTCGGAACAGCTTCTTAGATTTTGTGAATATTAATGTGATTTTGTGTGGCAACATCCACATTAACAGCATTAAAGATGCGCGTTAATAGAACGGGACTATTTATATTTTGATTGGTAATACAATATTTACATTTATAATATTTGATTGAAAAACAAATATTAATCAGTCGATAATGTACTGGAATTTTTCGTTTTCATGAACATGAATTGTTTTTTTTTTAAATTATTTTATAAATAAAATTGCCTTAAAATAAATTTAAGATCTGTGGTTGAACGCTACGTTTTATGAATATTATTATTTTATTTTGATAAAGATTTTTGCATATCTCTACAAAATGGAAGCAAACATGGAATTGGTAGAAAGCTCCCTAAAAGATTGTCCACAGACAATCCACGTCACAACCACCCGGTAATCGGAATGTATGGCGACCTCCCAAGATTGGATGACGAAATGGTACATGTCTTACAACAGGTAGCTTAGGATATTATGTTTGGCGGTGTTCCTTGGGGAGAACTATGTTCAGCAATGGACTGGTGTTGAACTGTGATGATGATAATAATAATGATGATGGTATGATGACAAAATCAGTTATTGAAATCTTTCTAAATCACTAGGGGATAATTAAATTAAAGAGGGGATGTCTACACACGCGAAATAATCCGGTTTAAATTTGTAGGTAACCAATGAGTAGGTATGCAAAGGGCAGGTTTCCGTTAATTACCTATCGATTTGTTGCACACTTGATTAGATAACTTATAATTAGTTATAGATACAGAATACCTACTTATATGTAGCCGTACTTAAGTATAAACTTATAGCTTTAACAAATGCTTGAACTAAGCATGAGAAAATAAAGGGTACGATTTAAGTATTTAATATGTATAGCACAGTCAAAATCAATACAAAAACAACATGACGTGAGTTTATACCTTAGAATTTGTCTCGAAAACTACTAAATGAATTATATTTCTTTACGATATTAATAATCATTATCATATGAAACGACTATTACAGCAAATACTTCACTCCGATCTACAATTATATAAATAAAATAATTATATACAATTATACAATAAAATTATATAATAAAAGACAATTTAAAGATATTCCTCAAAATCCTCGTGACATAGAACATAGTGGAATAACCCTGAATCTGGAAAACAGTACAACACCTGAAATTTAAAACCCAGACACGGTGAACCGTGTAAGATGTGTAGCTGTCTTTTACGAGCTTACCGGCTCCAGAGAAGAAACCAATGTCCAGTGGACAGTTATTAATATTTATTACAAAAATCTGCAAATATTAACATAAAGATAAAATTAATTATTTTATGATAAATATTAAATTAATGATAAAAGTACTAACTGATATACAGTAAATATCTACAAGACAAGAGCTAAGTCGATGAGCCTCACCATCTTCGGCTGTATCATCATTTATTGAATAGGAGCCAAGCACTGGCTTATGAACTTACGATGGTTAAAAAGTACTAATTATAACCTAAACAAAAGTATTTTATTTTTTTATTTGCTGAGTAGGTGAACATAACAGGGTATTTATTAGTCGGTACGTTATCACTTTAATAAACTTTAGCAGACATTAAAAAAGTTTAGATAAGGTCTTGCTAACTAAAATGTCTGCTAATATCATCCTCTTGTCTGTTTTGAAGTAATATTCCAGCTCGAAAAAATAATAAATTTATTTAAAACCAGTAATCTACAAAAATCTAATATAGGCGCTAAATATCTGTTATCTTTTCATTAACGCACGTCTCAAATTCACCGCTCCTTAATCCTAAGGCGCTTTCTGAACGTATTGTTCTTTTAACGGATAAAAATAAACAAGTTTGCGGTGGCATATTAAAAGCACTATGTAAATATCGATCCATAGTAATACTGCACGTCCTATTTAGGGTTACCACACTGCAAATTCCTAACGTCAGAATTTTTTCAAATTACTTCATACATAAAAGGCGCTCCAGTTACTTAAAATTACATACATTTTTAAGTAACTGAAGCTCCTTTTAAGCAAATACTTTTGCATGTGCTAGGAAATATCGCTCTTCCATACCAAGGTCACACAATACACTAGTACTAACTCTAGGGGACTTAATAATTTGTAATATGTCATGTTTTACTGGATACAATATTGCTTAAATTCCACAATCACTTTACAAACCACATTGAGTTTAGTATTAAAAAGGACAGATTGAATACCTTGCGGCGTTTATATCTAGTCAGCCGTGGAGAAATATGAATAAAAATAGAGGCAAATAAAAATGTCACACTAAACAATCAACACCGTTACAACGTTCGTAGGTGTCATAAGAAGTAACTGCGAGAAATGCTAAAACAACCTTATGGCTTCCGATAGATATGTCTACCTAGAACTATTCCGTATCCCCAGACGTAAAATGCCCGTAGGGAAATAGCTTAAATGTGCGAGGTTGCCAATCCGCCGCTAAACGTTGCGGTAAAAGCGCATTCTTCCTACAAAGAGTTTATTATGATGTGTTGTAAAAGAAGATGAAAATATGTGGTATACGTGGTAGAGCCACGCTACAGTTATATTACGGTTGTAGCACGAATGGGTCGATTCGACCGGGGAAGGACCACGTTTTGCGTGTAATAGCAGCTTAATAATGCTGTGTTTTGTTTGGTGAGTGTAAAGATCCGGATACCCTTTGTACTGGAAACGAGGTATTCTATCTTACCATCAGGTGCTCTTTTGTCACACTTATTCTATAAAAAAAATATAAACACTTTTATTTACAACAAACATCTTAATAAAGCGTACTTAGTGCCTATTCCATTTATTACTGAGAGTTATGTCAAAAAAATAAGTACTGTAAAATAAATATGTTGTCTATAAAAATCCTAAAACGTGGTAACCCTATTCCTGAAGGATATCGCTTGCCTGGGTTAGTTCGTTTCCGCGCAGCGAACACGTACGTCGCTTCCAGTTCCCGCGTTCGAAATTAGAAATCTCGCACAATATTTTAAAACAACGTGGTACCGCCGTGCGAACGTAACATCCGCTTATGAATAATTAAAAGCAAATATTGTGTGAAGGTTTTATTTTATGAGTGCTTTTAGAAATGGATAAATTTCAGTTTTGAAATGAAGTTAGTGACAATCGATAATACAGTGTATTTCCTATTAATAAATGCCAGTATTTAGTAAAAATCATTTATACAATTTAAAAAAATATATTTTAATTCAAATATTATTACCCACATAATAGATTTTATGGCTGAGTATATGAATATGATTGTATTAATTTATTCGATGACTGTAATTCTACTTTACACTCGTATAATTACAATTACACACATAAAATATCTTTACTTAATACTTAATATTTTATTGCATGTCATTAATTGCGTTGCACACAATATTTAACCTTAGTATCTATACGCCTGTATCTACACACAACTAAATGGACTCTGATGGGCACAGCAACAATACGTTTATTATTTATTTATTTAAACTAATTAATATAAAAACTATAATAATCTTGAAATGACACCTAAAATTAACTGAGTTCATTACTTAATAAAAAAATACTATAACATAAAAAAATTGGATATGGATTACGTTGATGAGTATTCTTCATTCACAACGCGATATGTGTATGTTTATTAGATCGATGATACTAGAATTCATGAGTTTTGTTATGAAATCAAACTTACGTGTTTATTAAATACGAGTTACATTAATCTTATGAATTACCTTCTTCTTCTTCATCATCGTCTTTCCGTACCTATATAGTACATTCACTCCTGGTCTTGACTCTCTCTTTTTGTAAGATTTTCTATAATCGCCACGTTTGGTAGGCATCGCACAGCACCAGACTTTTTGCACTTTTGTCCAATCCAAAACAATAATAGCTCATTTAAGCTGTTGGTTAGATTTATCTCCGCTCTTATGTAAATAAAATTAAAAATGTTTTTGTTCTAGTCTACGTAGGTTTTAGTATCGTTAACTATTCAATTATTATTCTAATTATCCTAATTTATCAAAAGCTTTTTCCCTGAGCCTGTTAGCTCCGGGCACTCGCATTAAAATTTCATAGTCCGAGAGCAACCCCACCGCCCCACTGATATTGTGTTGAGAAATCTAAAATATTTAAAGTCTATACGAGTAAATTCGACAATTAATTTTCGTGATTTGGATAATTACTAGTTTGACAATATTTTAAATTATGAATATAATAATTATGAAAACCAACCACTATTGCCTCCGGGTATTTGGGTATCCGACAATTCACTATAAATAGTGCAGTGCATTGGCCTTTTTAAAAATGAAAGGATGCTTCTATCATACGAAAAACAACGAAATTGTGTTGTTATTATTATTACGACTTATTCCATTTTCAAATTGCCAACAAAAATAGGATAGTTTTTTGCTCATGAGTAACCCACAATTTTTTTTGCGAATTTAAAGATTTTAATAAGACGTGACAAAGGGTCGTCAAAAAGAACAGAACAATGTCTGCCTGGCAAGCTAGTATATATATATATATATATATATATATATATATATATATATAGATACATATAATAATATATAGATACATATCTTAACTAATTTTAACTTGAAATTCCGCGGGGGAAAAACACAAAAATATGTAACATAACAACTGTTGTTTTAAACTTTATTGTTAAATTATATTTGTATTAAAAACAATCATTACAATTAGGTATAGAAAAAAACAAAGACTTATTTAATTGTTGGTAGCCATGCTTTCTACGTTGAAACGGTAACGCATTAGTTAATTAGCACTCTGATCTTTTAATTAAACCATAAAAACTTTATGATCTCAAAATACGACAAATGGAACCTATACTAATTTATCCCCCCCCCCCTCGACGATATTATTATTGCATGAATTAGTTTTGTTATGCTATTCCAAAACAAGTTTTCCATCATCATTCATATATTATTGGTATCATAAGATAACTAATCATCGATTGACTCTACATATATTAAAATTATTATATTATAATTTTTTTAAATCCTTACAATCCTTTTATAAATACAACTACTGCATTAAATGTAATGTGTTTTTCCTTTATAAACATTATTAGACATTATTTCCATATATTACTCTAGTTTTAGAATAATCAATAATATGTTGTATTTCTAAAAATATATTTCTCTGACAACTCAAAATCCCTAAGGAATGGAATTGCCTCCATTCGATATTGAAGGACTTTCCTTTCAAACCTTTTAGGTCAACAAGTTGGCCCCTTGACAGCTTGAAAGGCATCTCATTAAAAGGCACGTAGGGAGTTGGATCGGTTAAGCCGCAGGGAATGCGAAATGCTCGCAATCCTAACTTTCTTAACTTATGGTTGATAAAATTAATAACTGAAAATGTTTGATGAGTGTTTAGTGGCTTACAAAATAATAAACTTGACATTCTCTTTATTAAGTCTAAGTCTTCATGATTTCTTATATTTACGCGAACACTACACATTGTATTATAAAACTATTTATACGGATTTTATCGTGTTTATTTAACTTATTTTTAATTTACCACGTTTCAGGTGTTTTCCAGGGCCCATGGTCACAGGTTGAGGGGACGGGGACTGAGATGTTTGACGTCCCAATGCAATTTCATAGTTAGCCCGGCTATCTTCAGTTTCTCAAGTTTATTAAAAACTGAATTTAGTCGGGCTATGACAAACATCTTAGCCCCCTCCCCCCACCATGTGACTATGGGCGCTGTAAAACACCTAAAAAGCCGGGAATTAAAAATAAGTTAAATAAACACGATAAAATCCGTATAAATAGTTTTATTCAAGTGTAAGTCTTATTTTAATTTAAATAACACGGAACCCATTTTGACTTTGGCGATAATTATGGAGATATTTGTGACCTAAAATATAAGCTGCTTAAAAGCCTACTGTTAACTGTTATGCACACAACCGCAATAACTATCATCTAGAAAAATAAATGATTCAGTTTCATAATACGGAAATTGCAAAAGAAAGCTCCGCATCAAAGAGAATTTAAACATTTTTTAAATCTGCCGTAGAGCTTTTACCTTTGCAGATGAACTGCAAAGGTATATATGGTCGAAGAAAGTAGAGCGGAGGAGTTTGATGGAGAGACGTCAAATAATAAATAGTTCTCATTCCATTCCATTTTATTTTATTTTATATATTCAGTACAGAGGCTTACCGAATCTAAACTCAGATTTTTTTTATAGTTTGACAGATAGGTTTTTTTCATATTTAGTACAATCAGATTAATAATTTGCTCGTTTACTAGCATTGACATTTAGCAAAACCTTAACACTTAACAACCATTGACATTTGCCACTTAGAACTTAGGGTACCGGTACATTTTGAGAAGTGAGATGTGACAAGTGCGTATTTTATTCCCACTTATCACTTGTTACTGCCTGTTCACACGCACTAAGCACTTGTGATTTATCAGTTGCACTTGCCTATCGCACTTATCACTTGTCAAAATGTAAACCGGACCTTAGGGACCTTCAAGAAGAGTCTACGCTTTTTTAAAATACCGGCAACGTATCTGCAATTCCCCTGGTGTTGCAATTGTTTATGGGCGGCGGTAGTCACTTACAAACAGGTGAGCCGTATGCTCGTTTGCCACATCTCATATAAAAAAAAGAAAATTGTAACATTTTTGGCGCTAAAATCTGCGACAAAATGTTGCTATTAATAGATACGATAGATTTAATTAATGTGATTTAATGTAGTGTGAAATATTAAAATTATTTCACTACATAAAACCCATTAGTTAAAGTTTTCATTGTAAAACCATTATAATTAACAAGCGCGAAACGAGAGTCCAAATAAGTAACACTTCTACCCGGAGAAGCTGCCGGATGTCTCATATCCAAGACACTTCCAATTGCAATTCGAGTTAGAAGCGACTTTGATCTATTTAAGGCGGCAAATGGTGCACGTCACTTGTAAACATTTAGATTGATAGCACTAACCTAAAGTTAACAAACCCTGATCGATAACATTAAGAGGTTGAAAAAATATTTCTTTCTTTAGGGACGATTTATCAATCTTAAGATTAAGATGACTAATTTGATACATAACTTTCCACTGAACATAATAAATATATGGAGGGTTATATTAAGGAAAACTAAAATACATTATGGAGACCAAAATTTGATAGACATATATACATAGATTATTATATAAGAATATTCACCACCCCATATCGTCCCGTGGGTGTCGTAAGAGCGACAGGGGGAAATTAAAACAGGTGATGGGGAGCAGCATCTGCCTGATAACAACTCAAAATACAATAATATACTGGGGTAATTTTATACCTTCGCAGTCCCTCGTTGTCCCGGTTTTTTGGCTCTCGAAAATCTAAAAATCATCCGATTTCGATGAATTTTCTTTAAAATCTTCGTTTTTATGGCGGATTTATGAAAAAAAAAATATGTAAAATATCTCAGCTGAGGATTTCATATACTTTTATTTCTTTACGAACTCGGGACTTAGAGCATCCCGACACGGACAGGTTAGGTTAGAAGGAGATGGCGGATCGTCGCCATCTTCTTCTAACCTAACCTGCGTCTATTCGCTCGCTTCGCTCCTAAACTAACCTGTCAGAGTCGGAATGCTCTAAGTCGCGAGCTCGCTTCGCTCGATCTTACACTCAATAAAATGCATTCACCAAAATAATAACTTTTATAATTATTTCGATTTTCTAGAGCGTTTATGATAACATTTAAAGTCAGTTTTCTGACTTATATATTATGTATATTAACAAAAAAATTTATATGTATATTAACAAAAAAATATATAAACTTCGTTTAATGCTTTGCAAAAAAGTTATGAACGATTCGAAGAAGTGCGTTTATGACCACATTTAAAGTCATTTTAAAACTATATGAAATTTTCAAGTGAGATATTTTCCATATTTTTTTTTCATAAATCCGCTATAAAAACGAAGATTTTTTTAAAAAATCATTGAAATCGGATGATTTTTCGATTTTCTAGAGACAAGAAACGACGACCGCGATAGCATAAAATTACCAAAACTGGGGTTGACAACGAAGCACTAGCTAACTGGCTTGCTTATTAATGCTCAAGCACTTGCATATGAGTCTCAAACTTTGCTTCTTATAATTATCACCTGGTTTTAACATTACTTGATTTCCATAAAGTAACTCCTGATTCTATTACCTATTACAGAACACGTTAACTGCAAAGTGATGATAATCTAGAGATATTATAATCATTAAACAGAGACCAAATCGACATCGGAGATACTAGGTACGAATTACGTGCCCTGTACCGTAAAATACTTGAAATTTTAATATTCATTTCTGTCGGACAAACAAAACAAATATTTTTTTTAAATTATGTTGATCGTTTTGGTATTAAATCATTAAAAACCGTTGCTAAGTACACTATTTATAAAAGACATAAATTTAGTTAAATAAGAAAAAATGTAACGGTAATGAAATACATTCATTACATATAGGTAGGTATATTTTATAGCTAGCTGTAAGCCATTTATTCAATAGTTTGAATTTAATTTTATTTATATAATCAATTTACTTAAATACAATTTGGTTTTTGTTATTGCCGTTAACAATGTATCAGCCGAAGTTTTTTGCATAGCGCTCATTTCCTGCTATTTCGAAACACTGCTAATTGCTTTTTCCGGGTCTTAAAATAATTAACAAAGCTGCAATACAGTTGCTGAGTTTTTGTTTAAAAATTATTCACTACTATTATTAAATATACAGTGAATTTTAAAACATTTTTTATTTTGAAATCAAAATAAACGAATTACATATTATCATTCGTTGTGCAATATAATTCATAAATTAATAATCTGTTATAATTTTATGTTCTTCTTACTATGTAATATTTCAATAGTGCTGTTGACCACATGATGGAAAGAACATTATCTGTGACCATAGTAGAAATTATTAATTATCTATGCTCATTCCATTTTCAAAAATGAAATATACCCAGTTTTTCAATATCGAAAATGGAATGTTTTAATATCAGCAGCAGGTCAGCTTATAAGCGCTGTTATTAAAATATTGTGATAGTACTCGTGTAACCGAGTTGAATCCCCCGTCACCATTGAAATTAGTAATTGAAATTTCACATACTGATTTACACAAAACCGTGTAGTGGTGGTGTAAGAATATCCACTACACCATATCGTCCCGTGGATGTCGTAAGAGGCGACAGAGGAAACCTTAATCAGGATATGGGCAGCAGCATCTTCCTGATAACACCTTAAAATAATAAAAAACTGTTGTGCTCAAACCGCTTGCCAAGCATGGTAATCATAGCTAAATCCCTCCTATTAGGCAATCTATGGGAGAGGCCGATTTTCAGCAGCTGATTTTTATAGAATGCGTTGTAAAGCAAAATGTTGTGAGGAAAAAATTAAGAAAGTAAAAACTATTTTGAGGATATGAAGTCAGCCAACAAGTATCAAGGCAGTGCGCTGAACTTTTGCCCTAGAAAAACTCAAACATGCTTACATAGACTGTTACTTTATTAATTAGTTTTGCGTCAATCACATATTCCTGTTTATGTTGTCTCGAAGAAATAATGATTAGTAATGCCAAATTTATCACAATAATGTAAACTGCAGACAAAACGGAGTGAAGTATACAGGAATAGATGAAGGGAGAGGGCGCCACCGTGCCACTCCTTATATCGGTTCCGTGATTTTAATTGAAAAGTAATTACTTCTAATCGTGAAAGTAAATCAAAACTTACGTAGAACGCTAAAAAGTGTAGCAAAGTACCAGGACAAAGTGAAGTATTTGAGTGAAAGTGAAATACTAGTGCTAAATAAGTGCAAAAAACCATAACGGCTGAACAACTTTTGTTTTTTCATTGTAATGATTGTCGAGAACTTATTAAAGTCAGGAAAGTGTAGATTATTAATTTTTTAAAGACATCTTATTTATACGTGCGCGGAACTGAAAAAACAAGTGCAAAACATAATCAACATTTTTAGGTTAACTATTGTAATATTACTATTCATCTTGCATACAAACTAACCTCTTAGCGACATCTACCGACGAGTGGCAGAACATAAAGGAGAGAGATCCAACTACACCGTGGTAGTATCCAACATAAAAATAGTGTTTCCACTACTCACCACAAGAGGACATTATATATAAACAGGAATACAACAAAAAACTTCTGTTTATAAACAATTTATATTGCTTATTTATTAAAATGGAGGAAATAAAAAATATGTTAAAAAGTAATTCAAGAGGAAATAAGACAACAAAAAGTCGATATGCAGGATATGAAGGAGGATATTAAAAACACTATTAACAGCAATATTAACGAGAAGTTTAAATGTCTAGAAACCAAAAACGAGCTTTTAGAACAGAAACTAGAAACGCAGACAATAAAAATAAATAATTTGGAGAGAGGACCATAAGAAAGAAAAATCTACTCATATTCGGAGTCTCTGAAGACGAAAAGAGCTACTGGGACCTAAAGGAAAAGGTTATTGATATAATAAATAACGTAATAAACATCAAATGCGATAGCAACGGTATTGAATGCGTGAGAAGACTTGGAAAAAAGGGAGAAAAAGTCAGACCCATCGTTATAACATTAACCACAATGGGGCTAAAAATAAAAATACAAAAAAACAAAAAGAAACTAATACCTACACCCTACTATATTAAAGAAGATTTTCCTCCCGAAATACTAAGCAAGCGAAAGGAACTTCAAATGGAAGTCAACAAAGAAAGAGAACAAGGTAAATTAGCGATTATTAAATATGACAAAATCGTAATACTAAAGAACCGAAACCAGCAAGCCGAGAAGCAAATTATGGATAAAAAGAAAAGAGTTTTGTCAGAGTCACCGGAAACATCGCAATCCGACTGTGAAAATAATAAAGACAAGCAACCTATAAAGATCAATAAAACAAACAGCATGGATAACTTCCTATTAAAAAAAACCAACTTTGCAATTTCCCTCCAAAAAAAATCACTTCGCATCCTCATGATCCAAGAACCACACAATAACAATCAACACCGGCCCCTCCCCATCTCCCAAAACGGCTAGTCACCGCGGGAGAGGACGACTACAACCCTCCAACTTGTCAACCACTCTATATCTGCACATACAATGTTAAATCATTACTATCGCCACAAAGAATGATACTATTAAAATATTCATTATCAAAAATTAAACATGATATCGTAGGACTATCGGAAATCAGAAGAAAAGGAAATGAAATTATCGAGGACGAAAATCATATTTTTTGTTATACAGGAGATATACAAGGGCAATATGGTGTAGGCTTTTTAATAAAAAAGAAATATAAAAACCACATAGAGAACTACGTAGGTAAATCAGATAGAGTTTGCCTCCTAAATATGAAATTCTACAAAATATCAATTTCAATAATACAAGTGTACGCCCCCACCTCTGAAGCACCGGAAGAGGAAATAGATGTTTTTTACGATCAAATCGAAAAAGCTCAAAAACTAGCAAACGGAAAAATGATTTTAATGGGAGACTTAAACGCTAAAATAGGAAAAAAGAAAACCCATGGAAAACATAATTATGGGGCCATACTGCTTTGGAACGAGGAACGACAGAGGAGACAAACTACTACAATACGCATTAAAAAACAAATTCACTATAATTAACACAATATTTAAGAAAAAAATTAAAACTTTATGGACAAGGACTACACCAGACAAGCATCATAAAAACCAAATCGATTATATTTTGAGCAACTCTCCAAAACTTTTCACGAACATAGAAAATTTTAAATAATAATACATTTTCTAGCGACCACAGACTACTGCGGAGTACAGTACAACTGAAAAAACTTAAAAAAAGTAGAGCAACTTTTACTGAAACTCGAGCTAGTCTGTCGTGCGACAAGAGTCAACAAGTATATCTCAAGACTTTAGAGGAAAAAATGCAACAAACTGAATGGGAAAGTTGCGAAGACATAGAGTCCTTCAATCTTAAGATAGAGACAGCCATAAAACAAAGCCTAAATGCTGCCACCTCAAAGAAAACAAGCAAAGATATTCTAACTATTGAAACCAAACAACAACTTAAAAAACGTATTGCACTGCAATCAAAACCATGTAAAAACAAAGAGGAGAAAAAAGAACTTACAGTTCTCTATAAAATTACAAATAAAATGTTAAAAAAAGACTACGAAAACTACAGAATGGAAACTATCGAAAAGAACCTGACCACCACCGGAAGCCAAAAGAAAGCCTATAAACAACTAAATACTGAGCGCAAATGGATACCCACATTGAAAGCACAGAATGCTACAGGTAAATTACAAACGCGAAAAGACATAATAAATATTGCTACGGACTTTTACAGGAATCTCTACCAGGATGAACGAAGCGAAGAAAATGACCACAAAAAATATCAAATACAATTAAATACACCCATCGCCCCTTTTGACTGCAGAGATATATTGGAAAAAAATAGAAAAATTAAAAAAAAGAAAAAAGCCCAGGTCCTGATAACATTCCTAATGAAGCCTTAAAAATTGGAAAGAAAACACTAATAGGTCCTATCACGATTCTGTTTAATAAAATACTAGAAGTCCAAAAAATCCCTAAAAACTGGGGAGAATCTCGAATAATTTTATTATATAAAAAAGGGAAATCCTTCAGACATTAATAACTATCGACCTATCAGCCTGTTGCCAACAATGTACAAATTATTTGCAATGTGTCTGGAAAAAAGAATAGCATTAAGAATAGAAACAAACCAACCAGTAGAGCAAGCTGGATTCCGGTCGGGCTACTCTACTATCGACCACATCCACACGCTAGACCAAATAGTAGAAAAATATCAAGAATTTAATCAGCCGCTCTACCTTGCATATATCGATTATGCGAAAGCATTTGATTCAATTTCACACGAGAGCATATGGCAAGCGCTATCACACCAAGGTATTCCAGAAACTTACATAAATATAATCAAAGATATATACAAGAATAGTACAAGCAGGGTGAAGTTGGACAGACTAGGACCAAAAATTTTCATTAAAAGAGGAGTGAAACAAGGAGATCCGTTGTCTCCAAAGATATTTACAGTCGTGTTACAGGACATTATGAAAGAGCTAAATTGGAGTAGAAAAGGAATTAAAATAGATACAGAGTTCCTAAGTAACCTAAGATTTGCAGATGATATCGTCATATTTGCAAAAACAGCTGGAAACAATGATGGTAGAACTAAATAACGCCAGCAAAAAAATAGGCTTACAATTGAATACGTTAAAAACAAAAGTTACTACAAACAGTATACAAATACCAATAATAGTAAACGAAACAGCGATAGAGTATGTGGTCAGCTATGTATATCTTGGGAAACAAATTTCATTCAAGAAGTCAAGACACGAAGACGAATTAGAGCGCCGTATCAACATGACATGGAGGAAATACTGGAGCTTCAAAGAAATCTTAAAAGCAAAACTCCCACTAAAGCTCAAAAAAAAGGTAATAGACTCTTGTTTGCTGCCTTGTCTGTCATATGGAGCACAAACTTGGATTTTTCAAAAGAAAATAAAAAATAAAATACGATCGTGCCAGCGCGCTATGGAACGAAGTATCCTAGGCATTAAGCTCCTTGACAAACGTAAGAGCGAGGATATTCGCAGAAAAAACTAAATTGATAGACGCAGGACAACATGCACAACAGCTTAAGTGGAGTTGGGCGGGACACGTAGCCCGGGTTACAGACGGAAGATGGACGAAACGAGTCACCGAATGGACGGGCCCAAGCGGAACAAGGAGTAAAGGGAGACCTAAGGATCGCTGGATCGATGAAATCCAAAGAATAGCTGGTAGAGATTGGATGTTGAAGGCGCAAAATAGGATCAAATGGAAACAGTTGGAGGAGGCCTATACCCGGAGCGGGGCCATGTCTTAAACAATAACAATTTGGATTTTTTTTCTTGTATGTATGTAAATTGCATGGTAATATAAAGGCTTAATAAATAAATAAATAAAAATGCCAAATTTATCACAATAATGTAAACTACAGACAAAACGGAGTGAAGTATACAGGAATAGATCCCATTAATCACAAATACTGTAATTTGCCTGACTCACGTCGCGACGAGGGGACGCCACGAATGTCGAGTTTCTAAATCGGGCAACACTTAGATAGCTTACGAAGAAAAATAAGCAGTAGTCGTTGACTATAAAGGAGGAAATTGTAAGTAACGCTGGTAAACAAAAATATGACAGACATGTTGTAGTCATATAAAAGTTGTTCCGCAAAAATTGGATTATGAATAGCATGTTTTTTTAGTGTTTGGATATAAGTTGGAGTAACACGATGATGTTCCTGTGATCAATTTTTACACATTTGTACACCTTTCGGTTGGCTAACTTCTATATAATCGACCCATTCAAAGTTTTCTGCTGGATGTAGTTTTTTCTCATAACATCTTCTGTAATCTCAACCCTAGCTAGGCGGAGCTGCGGACGTAGTACAAGACGTCTCAAACTTTTGAAGCTGCTACATCTAATTTCAAATCTAATTTTAATAACGTTACAGATGCGTTGTCGTATTCAATGACATATATAGAGAGGATGAGGTAGCCTGTACCTAAACTCAGAACTGTTTTTT
This sequence comes from Parnassius apollo, assembly GCA_907164705.1. Classification (NCBI taxonomy): domain Eukaryota; kingdom Metazoa; phylum Arthropoda; class Insecta; order Lepidoptera; family Papilionidae; genus Parnassius; species Parnassius apollo. The sequence continues at coordinate 8,293,632 of CAJQZP010000929.1, forward strand.
ATTGTTGATGCTAGAATACCAACCCAAAATTCTAGAGTGGGTACTGAAATAATCTTCCAGCCGAGGAATCAATATTTTAAACATTTGGTGGTTCATTTTTAGGGGCTAGGACCACTACATACACCATCGATTATCTCTAAGGCAACAACTGTGAGGCATGCCATCGTAGAATGCCTTACAGTAATTGTAATAATTGTACTAGCTCTCTGTATTTCATACCAGCGGTAGAATTAAGTAAAAAAATGGTACCTACACGGTCAGAACTACGACATGAGTAGCAATGTTTGAGAACCTACAAAATGTTGGGTACCTCTGGCATTACATAATATACGTGTGGTAATACCGCACTTTCTGGCCCTCTAGATCTGGGTGTTTCTTTCATATAATATATAAATAATAAAAAAATAAAATAAAATGTTTTATTTCAGTAAATCTTTTAAAATTAAGTGCGAAGTGTTGCCCTGAAAATTAAAAATTGTACTTTTTTTAACTAACCACAAAGACATTTGGACGCTACTGTCCACTTAACCTTTTACCATCTGTAATTAAACTCTCCTGTAACTAAACTCGCTACTGTACTTGTCGAAGTGTAAATCAGCTATTAGTTTCAACTGTTATATTACTTATAAGCTTATAACTTAAACTAAAGTAAGAGCTCTCGGTGGTATGACTCTTTTTCTTCATATGCGTCTGTCTGGATAGGTGTCACACTCCTTATTTCTGCCGGCGAGCAACAGTGCGTGCACTGCTGTTTATCGTTCTGCGGTATTTATAGAGTTAGTATAATTACGTTCTGTGAGGCATTTCATCTTAGTCATCAGAGGTGACAACGCATTTGTAGCCTTGTTTGCTTGAAGTTAGCTGCATGTGTCCATGGTCTGTAGTAAACACTTGCCATCACGTGGTTGAAGTACGTTTGTCACTTCAATTTAAAAACATATAACCAAAGCAATTTTTATACGTGGCAGAGCCACGCTGCAGTTATAGTATAGTTGTAGCACGAACGGGTCGGCTCGACCGGGGCAGGACCACACTTTCACAAAATACCAGCGTAAAATAGTAGCTTAATGCTGCTGTGTTTCGAATGGTGGGTGAAGGGAACCGGAGACCCTTTTTATTGGAAACGAGGCATTCCATCTTAGTCCTCACGGGTGACAACGCATCTGCATTTTGATTTTTAATCAAGGATACACGTAGGTGTCTATGGGCCACAACATCCACTTACCATCAGGTGTAACTGTGTGCTCGTTTGTCATCCTACCCTATATAAAAAGCATAACCAGTTTTAAAATTTAGCTTGCGTTCATTCATTAATTTAGCTTGCGGTCAAGTGTAAATAAGGCGAAGCAACGCAGGACTTTGTTAATTACAAAGCTCTACCTAATTAAACTGCTGCCGTCAATGAATTGCTCAGTTAGTTACTTCCTTATTTATTCAGTGGGTACGCGTAGTTAATTTCTAAATTCATTCAACGGAAGTTGTTAAGATGTACTTTTGCATTTCTAATAAACATAGCGATTAGTTGAATGTTTAATGGGCCGTTAATAAGAGTTATAATTCCAAATGTGTACCCTTTTCGGAATTACAGCTTTCAATTACGGTTCATTTAACTTTGAACTAATCGTTATATTTATTGGAAATGCAAAAAATATGTATTCTTTTTTAAATTACCACGTTTTTAGTATTGATAATTTTCTTTCATGTTTTTTATTGTCATCCGATTCCCAGTTATGTTGAAAATTTCAAATCTCTAGCTCATTGAACACACGAAAGCGAGTTAATAAACACGTGGTTATGAAATATATTATATTTCTACATAAACATACATATAATACACACATAGTATACACACACACATAAAATATCTAGCAGAATATAATAGTATATAATAAATTTTGTAGAGTGGGCAAAATTACTTATACAACGTGTAATATAAACCCTATGGTTCTCGTTAACTGCGTTAACATAATCAGTATTCAAACATATAGAAATAACTTTACTTCATAAAATATATTTTTTTCTTAATATAATTGAAATTATTTTTATTTCAAAATTGTATGTGGTTTTATCACCTCTGCATTGGCCTTTGATAAATAATGCTCCTTGTATTATCAGAGACCCCACTGTAACAATGCGCGTGTTAGAAGTAATAAAACTGCATATAATATGCAAATACAAATTTATTGCAATTTTTTTAGGATCGCATTTTCTGAAGTAAAGTTATTTCTATACGTTTGAATACTGATGTTGATAACGCGATTAAGGAGAACCACAGGGTTTTTATTACATGTTGTATAAGTATCCTAATAATATCCTAACTGTAATAAAATTAGAATATTTACCCAACTTTTCATATTTAGTAAGGCTTTAGTAATTTCGTTAAAAAAATATATTTTGTACAAGAAAAGAGTTCAATATAGTTAAAGTATTTATTTTATCTACGAGCAATCCTGTGGGGGAAATGAATGAAATGTTAAATATTTATTCATTTTAATTTTTCAGACATTTCATTATAACATCTTTATAATGAAATGTAATGAATTATATTTACGAAAAAACAATACTTATTTACTTATCTTTTCCGCCCAAAAAAAATCAAAATATTTAATTTTAAGATAAAATTTTAATTAACTTCCTATTAGAAGGTTATGTACAACCCGTCGCCAAAATTTTCCAGTGTCTTATAAAAAATATTATTTAATAGCAGTTTACGCACTACTTAATATGAAAATCATTCTTTGGAGATTAAATGTTATTTCTTATTAATTTCACTAGCCTAATTTCTTGTGCTAAATAACTTGTGCATAATATTTCATCACCCTTTGCTCAAATTACGGTGGAAGCTTACAGATCACAGATAATACAGAGACTATAGATTTATTAAATACGTACGAAAATACAGTTGTGTGGACGATCAAATAAAAGAGTGTGAGTGCAAAAGTATTGCCGATATTAATTTGAAAGTACTGAGACGTGAAGCCAGCAGAATGCCGATTACGAAACACGACGCGGACTTAAGTAAGTATAGCGAGGTGTTTAGGATATATTTTATTACATTCCATTTGACTATAACGAGGCCTAAGTACCTAGTACCTACTTTTTTTTTGAAGAGGGGGCAAACGAGCATGCGGCTCACCTGATGTTAAGTGACTACCGCCGCCCATGATCAACCGCAACACCAGGGGAATTGCAGGTGCGTTGCCGGCCCTTTAGAAAGGAGTACGCTCTTTTCTTGAAGGTCCCCAGGTCGTATCGGTCCGGAAAAATCGCTGGTGGTAAACTATTCCACAGAGAGGTTGTACGCGGAAGAAAACTCCTCTTAAAACGTACAGTGGTGGACCGCCAAGCATCCAGATGGTCTCGTTTCTGGACCGGTATCTTCTACGCCTATTTTTTGCGCAGGAAAATCCTCATGGATACCTCTGCTACAGAGGGCGAAATTGAGGTTATGCCGAACTTTTTGCGGCTAATACAGTTATATGCTAATAAGGCTGCGGTGTTCATCTGTTCACACTCTGATTCGACTAATGAAACACTTAACACAACGGCGATGTAACATAACAAAGTTCTACACATTGAGGGAGTATACCTAGAGCTCTTTAATCCTTTATTTTGGGAGACGTTGAAATACTAAGCGCGCCACATTGAGGAAGTCTTATAAGACGACGGATTATCTCTGTTTTCTCCGCCTCGATGCCCAGCTCTCCATCTACAAATAAGGATATCTGACATCTTATTATGTCTTATAGCATAATATAGTATGAATTGACTTCTATAAAATTCGCAATAATGAGAATTTTATTCTCAAATAATATGTCCCTTGTCAGTTGTAATTTCTTTAAAGAATGTTTTTCAAGTTTAATTGTCATCAATTATATTCAAAGATGTGATTTCACTTACATTAAATTCTATTTCCATTTATTGTGATGGTTATTGACGAGTATTAAACTCATCATCATCATTATTACAGCCCTTCAAAAATCCACTGCTGAACATAGGCCTCCCCCAAGGAATGCCACAAAGCACGGTCCTGAGCCACCTGCATCCATCGACTTCCTGCATCTCTTACTAGGTCGTCACTCCATCTAATGGGGGGACGCCCTACACTTCGCCTGCCGGTACGAGGCTGCCACTCGAGAACCTTTTTTCCTCATCGGTTATCGGCTCATCAAGCTATGTGTCCATCCCATTGCCGCTTAACTGCCATTAAACTCATAATGTGTTTTAATAGGTATTTTACTCAGACGTATATTTTTATTATCGTTTTACGGTGAAGCCGTATCAAACACAAATCGTAAACTTAAAAGGAACCTGTTAATAATTTTTTTCAGACTACTGAATGTGTGACTTTATTTACTTGTAATATAACTTCGTATTCATTCTTTCATCGTTGTCTGTCTATCTCCCTGTCAAAATCTTAGAATTTCTTTCCTCAAAAAGAAATAGGAGGTACCATGTAGGTACTAAATACCTATAGTCTGTCTTCTAAGTTCCTATACTACATTATTCATGACATAAACTGTTTAATTAGAATACAAAAGCAAATCGTAGTTTTGTTAGAAACAAAACAGACTTACTATTAAAAATGTGTTTTGTATTTACTTTGTTTCTTAAGAAATTTGATGCTTTTTTAAGAAATTTTTAAGCGAGTTATACAATAAGCGAGTGTGACTACATCCTCCAGGAATGATAAATAACTACTAAGGAAGAATGTCTGAAAACTTTAGCTTTAATGACAAAATCTTCATGAATTAAAGGGATACATAAAGCACGTTTAAGGTAGACGCTATATTGGGGTTATATATTGCTGTGTTAACATTATCAGAATATTTTTTAAATGTTACAATTTGGTTACAATTAAAATATGCTTGTTGGATTGCTATATTGTGTTCCGATACTTAGCCACTGTGATCCTAATTTCATGTAATGATTTCTTATATTTACGCGAACACTACACATATAAATAAAACTAGTTTTTACGGATTATATCGTTTTTTTGCGCCAAAAAGCAAAAGTAGACGGGGCTTCTCCGGGAAGCGGGGGAGGGAGGTGATGAATGCTCTAAGCATACCACGAAGCCGGCTGCGTGGTTATGTCGGACTCACTGTAGGTCCTAGAGTGCCTACCCACTACACCCTACTCATCGTAGTGCCTTTTTGCCATATCGGAAGCGACACCCCTTGGGGAAAGTGAGGCGCAGGCTTGGGAAAAGGGGGGCGCAGGGATTTTATCGCGTATATTAACTTATTTTATATTCCCGACTTTTCGAGCACTTACTGCACTCTTGTTCGGGGGAGGAGAGGAGGGGAGAGACTGAGGTGCTCGACGTCCCATTGTCATAGTTAACAACAGCTACCTCCAGATTAAATTTTTTTATTTTTGTTCCGAACTACGCAGTACGTACTTACAATATCTTGAAGTCTTGCAGTTGTATGCTTATATAAATAAGGGTAGGGTTTTACTGTAAATTCTTAATATACCACCGCCTTCGTTGTGTTAAGCGTTGTGTTCAGTTGTGTTAGTAGTTAACAGGAACATTAGTGTAATAGTGTAAGTTTTTAAATAATAATAAGTCTATATTAAATAACTGACGGAAATTAATTTGCATACCTAAACTAAATCTGTACTTAAGTACATATGAGTGCATATTGCAGTTGCATAATTTTATTGCAAAACAAAGCTATATGCAGCAATACAATGCGGTTAACCGGAGCTAGATCTTGTCACCGCAGTGAGTTGATTCCATTCTGTGCCAATATATTGGAAGTGGATGTACGTAATTCTCGTGGTTTCTTGTGTTGCTGAGTATATTTACTTTATTTCCAAAATATATCAATTTAAATAATTTTTATTTTTTATTATTTTAAAAATGTTCCTAAAATTAACGGATGGATGTGACTATGATAATGTGAATTTTAACGGAATGGATGTAAATAGAAGAAGATATACAAATCTGTCAAGAAAGTACCGGGAAAAGATCAATAATACACAAATTTATTTATCCAAGTTTATTTTATCATCTTCAAAGTATGCTCCTTCAGAAAAGATACACTTTCCCCAACGAACAATCCAATCATCAAAAGATTTTTTAAACACTTTTTCCGGAATTGAGTTTAGTTCTCGTTGTGAATTCTCCCTTATGTCTTCTACCGAATGAAATGGGTCCCACGAAGTGGTAATTTGAGTTTAGGAAAAAAGAAAAAGTTTGCTGGAACCATGTGGTATTTGTTAAGTGTTTGGTAAAAAATACTTTATACGGTACTCAGGTACGTACAAACAATGAAAGACGGGGCGCTGTGTACATTTCTACTTGGTGTTTAACACGCACTCACGTACACATATGCATGTAATAATTTTCAACCAACAATATGGTTTTAGATGCATATGTGTGCGTCCGGCAGAGAACTTTTACGTGTTGTTAAAGAAAGAAAGAAGGAAGATATAGAGTTTAGAAACTGCTCAAACGTTTAGCAATCCGATAAGTAGTATTAGAGGGATGTTTCTCTATTCGGGTATAAGTGACAAACGAGCTAACGGTCTATAATGGTGACTACCGCAGCACACAGACTCCTACAACCAACTTCAAATGAAAAAGGCCCAGTGACTTGTTACCTTTAACTTATTGTGTTAAAATGATTCACACCACAACCTCTATAATTAATGCAATGGCTAAAAGCAGTTAATGCACTACTGCTTGGTGGAAAAATGAATAGGATTTAGGTATATATCACCTAGATCTTACACGATAATGATGTAAGTACTTAACAGTTCATTTATTATTGTTAAAATAATGATATTTTATTAATTCTTACGATAGTTAATTATCATTATTAGTCTGTGGCAGTCCACAGATGGACAGTCTTTTAAGTCTTTAGCCGCGCTACGTACCTGGGTTTTCGGATACGCGCGTGCAGGCCCCATTGCGCAGAGCGTCGCTCCATCTAGTCTGGGGACCGTCCTACATTACGGTTGTCTAGGCATGGTCTCCACTCTGCGACACTGATACTCCACCGGTTGTCACATCTGCGACAGACGTGACTAGCCCATTGCCACTTCAGTTAACAATATTTGAAGTCTATATCAATATTTTAGGATTTACAGTGCATTTCATCATTTTGAATTTTAGTCACCAAAGAAATCAAAGAATTAATGATGATTGTATTATCACTATAACATTTTTTAATTTTATTGTACATATGTATTGCCTTTGGAAATATTCTTAAACTAATACTATGGCACCCGCCACAGAATAAATAAGGCAACTAAAACTAAGCTGCTGTTGTTTTAATTTTAAAATTTTATGTTTAACAATCGCAGCTTAATATGATGAAAGATAGGATATTATGATTGATTTTAAAAATAATTCGTTTTATTTCAGGTCCGCGCCATGGAGCAGCGGCTTTGCGAGTGGCCGGCGGGCGCTGATGGAGCACCAAGAGCCATCTCGCGACTAGAAGGGCAAATCGAGGAACAGGTATTGTATCACTGTACTGTACATTGAGAATTAAAAAAAAAATTCAATATTACGCATCATAATTTTTAAAAGGTCTTTATAAAAGGAGTAAGCTCTTTTTTTAAAGGTCCCTAAGTCGAATCGGTCCGGAAAAAAGCAATGATAAACGAAGTAGGGCATGTAAGAACTCCTAGTAAATGATGGCGCCACCTAAAAATAAGATGTAATATTTGACATGGGTTCATAACGGGGAAGTCAATTTGTTATGAAAATATAAAGGTTAATATTTCTTTCTGTACTAGGTACTAGTTATATTGTATATCAATTAGATTAAAAGTAAAAAAACAGCGTTAAAATTTGCAAAAAAAAATTAAAGCATATCACTGAGGCATTGGGTGCGTTTGACAGAAAAAAGCGCTAGCAAGCGCTTGTAAGCTAAATGGCGAAACTAAACAGTTTTCGGCCAGGACACGTTAGCTAACTTCTGACACAATCCGCCATTTGGCTTATTTAATTTGGTTGTCTTGAAGTAGAGTTTATAAGTTGTTTTGTGCAATATTAGTTTTAAGTAATATAATGACATGAAAATAAATATATACATGTTATTAAAAATTCATGATTAGTAAGTTTTTAACAAGAATACTTTACAAACATATATTTAAATTAGGTTAGGTTCACCGGTTAAAACTAACTTCGTGTCCTAGAGGAAAATAGCTACTTACGATTTGACAGCGCTTACCGCTTACGATCGCCATTTTTCTTACAAGCGCATGCTAGCGCTTTTTTTGCCAATCGCACCCATTGTTATGTGTATTATTAAAATACTCTAGAAACTGATAAACTTTTATTTAAAACTAACTTTTTAATTAAATGACCATGAATGACAGTCAAACAAAAAACTTTACCTCAGTTACAACTAGCGACATCTAGTGAGCGGAATATTATTAGCCCTCAATACACAGTGGTGATAGATAACAAATACTATAAAAACCTACTATAGAAAACTTTAGTATTTGGTGATAAATAACAATACTAGATCTTTGTTTTGCAATTTACAAGGCAGGGCTTGAAATGCCGTTAATACGGTGGTAACGTTACCGTGTTACCGATGCCATGCCGATGAGATACAAACAAAAGTAGCGTTCATAACTACGTAAAATTTTATATGATTTAACGTTAAACGTGCTAACCGCGACCATGGTAACGGCGGGGCTAAGAATCTCCGGTGGAGGTTCGGTTGCCACCTACGACGACTCGACCTGGCAACATATAGCGCACGCACCCTGAGGACTGACGAGAAGATACTGGAGCTGGAAGAAGAGGGAGACAAGTTGCGCTGGCATATTATTAGATTATCCGAGGTCCGAAGAGAGGGGAAGGACACGGTAATCCTCGAGTCCGGCAACTTGTTCTATCACCGGGAGGGCGACCATCTGTCCCAAGGAGGTATCGGATTTATCGTCCACAAGTCTCTCGTCAATAACGTTGTAAAAATTGGGAATGTGTCGACGAGGATCTCGTACCTGATACTCAGAATCACGAAACGGTATTCGCTGAAAGTCATACAGGTTTACGCACCAACCTCGGCACATCCCGATGAGGAGGTGGAAGAAATGTATGAGGATATTTCCAGAGCCATGCATTCCTCCAAAACCCACTACACTGTGTTGATGGGAGACTTCAACGCAAAACTAGGCACAAGAGAAAACGGTGAGCTGAAGTTAGGGAATTGGAGTAGGGCAACGGAGCCGAAGGGGCCAGCAGCTGGCCGACTTTATGGAGAAAGAGAGACTCTTTACGATGAACTCTTTCTTCCAGAAGCGGCCCCACAGGAAGAGGACCTGGTCGAGCCCCGACGGTTCGACAAAAATGAGATTGACTTCATTATGACGACCAGACGCCAACTGTTCAGTGATGTCTCGTGATCGCAAGGGTGAAAACTGGCAGCGATCACCGAATGGTTAGAGGCACACTGAACCTAAACGTTAAGTTGGAGAGGTCTCGTCTAATGAAGTCAACGCTCCGTCCCCCTCGTGCTCTAATCCAGAATCCCGAAACCTTTCAGCTCGAGTTACGTAACCGCTTCCAGTGCCTAGAAGATTGCAATGCAGTGGACGATATGAACGACAAGCTCGTGGAAACTGTCCATGCGGTCGGAGCTAAGTTCTGCAAGACCCACCGCAGAAGAACACAAAAACTCTCCGATCACACTCTTAATCTCATGGCTGTTAGACGGGAGATGAGGCTGCAATCGTCAACAGATTTGACAGCATACAGGCAACTGAACAGACAGATCTCCAAATGCATGCGGCGAGACTTACGCAACTTTAATACTTCTCGTATTAAAGAAGCGATCGAGCGGAACCAGGGCTCCAAAGTCTTTGCCAGAGATCTGTCTGCCAGAAAGAGCCAACTGTCAAAGCTGAAGACTGAGTGTGGCAACATCGTTTCCGGGACACCTGAGATTTTGAGTGAGATTGAGAGGTTCTATGGGCAGCTGTACACATCATCGTTGGAGCCACACGCAAGTGTGAGTAACGATCCAAGAGCAAGTCTTATCCGACACTATTCCGATGATATCCCGGACGTCAGTCTGAGCGAGATTAGAATGGCTCTCCACCACCTTAAAAACGGCAAGGCCCCGGGCGAGGATGGAATTACAGCGGAGCTTCTGAAAGCGGGTGGAAAACCGGTACTTGAAGTCCTTCGGAAGCTCTTCAATTCCGTCCTCCATGGTGGCACTACTCCGGAGGCGTGGAGCAGAAGCGCGGTGGTTTTGTTCTTTAAGAAAGGCGACAACGCTCTCTTGAAGAACTACAGACCGATTTCCCTTCTGAGCCGCGTCTACATGCTATTCTCGAGAGTCATTACGAATCGTCTCGCACGCAGACTCGACGACTTCCAGCCTCCCGAACAAGCCGGTTTCCGAAAAGGCTTCAGTACCATAGACCACATACATACCCTGCGGCAGATTGTACAGAAGACCGAAGAGTACAATCTGCCACTTTGCCTGGCATATGTGGACTATGAGAAAGCCTTTGATTCCATCGAAATTTGGGCGGTGCTACAGTCCCTTCAGCGGTGCCAAGTTGACTGTCGGTACATCGAAGTGCTGAAGTGTTTGTACAGTAGGGCTACGATGGCTATCCGAGTACAGAACCAGAGTTCGAAACCTATCCAACTGCAGAGAGGTGTAAGACAGGGTGATGTTATATCCCCGAAACTCTTCACCGCTGCGTTGGAAGACGTTTTCAAGCTACTGGACTGGAAAGGATACGGTATTAACATCAATGGCGAGTACATCACTCACCTTCGATTTGCCGACGATATAGTCATTATGGCAGAATCGCTGGAGGACTTAAGCATTATGCTCAATGACCTCAATAGTGCCTCCCAGCGGATAGGTCTTAAGATGAACATGGACAAAACAAAGATCATGTTTAATGTCCATGTCACACCTATGCCGGTAGTTGTTGGGAGCACTATGCTCGAAGTTGTTGACGAGTACGTTTACCTGGGACAAATAGTCCGACTAGGTAAGTCCAACTTCGACCGAGAGGTCAATCGACGGATTCAACTCGGCTGGGCAGCGTTCGGGAAATTACGACATATCTTTTCGTCAGGTATACCTCAATCTCTAAAAACTAGATTGTACAACCAGTGCGTGTTGCCAGTGATGACTTACGGATCTGAGACGTGGTCCTTCACTGCTGGCCGTATGAGGACGCTTAAGGTCGCTCAGCGAGCTATGGAGAGGGCTATGCTTGGAGTTTCTCTGCGTGATAGACTCAGAAATGAGGATATCCGCAGTAAAACCAGAGTGATCGACATAGCCCAACGGATTAGTAAGCTGAAGTGGCAATGGGCCGGCCATATAGCTCGAAGAACCGATAACCGATGGGGAAGAAAGGTTCTCGAGTGGCAGCCTCGTACCGGTAGGCGTAGTGTAGGGCGACCCCCCACTAGATGGAGTGACGACCTGGTAAGACATGCAGGAAGTCGATGGATGCAGGTGGCTCAGGACCGTGCTTTGTGGCATTACTTGGGGGAGGCCTATGTTCAGCAGTGGACTTGTGAAGGGCTGTAATGATGAATGATGATGATGATGACGTTCTGGCACACATAGTCGAGCGGCCAGTGTTGCCATTTCCACAGCTCAGAATATTTGACTTAATGAGGAGTGTCGTCGTTGGTTTTCCAATAGAGATAACTTAAAAACCCACCTTAAGGTATTATATTCTGAACTTTCATATAAATTACATAATATTGAATTTTATATTTTGGAACGCCTTGAGGAAGTTCTCGGCTTCAGCCAGAGAACTTGCTTCAATGGCTGTTTACGAGAAATTTCAAATTCAGTCCCATAAGTTAAAACGACTTGTATCTTCTTCATCCCGTAAACGTAATAACGACATATCACCTATTTTATCCCTATTTTATCCCCGCGTTAAAAATCTTTCCGATGTCCAGTTTCCAACGGATGAGTTGTCCCTTTTACACGAAGGTGTAAAGTATAATTTAACACCGTCGGTCTCCCAAAGATCGTTAGGGACTATGGCCGTTGACGCGGAGGTGGCTGTTGTGATCGGGAGGAAAGATAACATCGTTAAAAGTTTGTTAGCTAAAGAAATTCAGGATGTACCTGCATCTTCCCATTGCAATCCTGAGTTCCTCATTTTTATGTCGCTAAAGCAGAGAATAAAAGACAATAACCTTATTGTTACTAAAGCTGACAAGGGAAATACTGTTGTCATTATGGAGAGTAGCGGATACAGCCAGAAGGTTAACGATGTTATCCAAGGTAACGACTTTCAGCTGTTGGAGTCTGACCCAACTAAAAAGTTTACTTCGGATATTAAAGTATGTATACAAATGTCGTCATATGTTTTTCCCGATCACAACTTGTTTCGGAGCAATCTTGTTCCAATGAAACCTCAAGCACCCACTTTATATGGATTGCCTAAAATACGTAAAGAACATGTTCCTATTCGTCCAGTTGTCACATATATAGGTGCACCAGCTTATTTCCTTGCTAAAAAATTAACCCTCCCGGGATCAACCCAACTTACAGTTAAATAGTTAGATCTCATTTCCAAAATTAAGAATTCGTAATCCACCTAAATTTATGTTGTTATCTTTAGACTTATATCTTTTCAAAATGTCCCATCCCCTGACTTTTGCTATACTCTCAGACTCTTTGTCCCGGGGAAACAAATGATCTTAACTTAACCTCTCTCTGTGTGAAACAAAATTATTTCCGGTTTAATAACCGTTTCTATCTACAAAAAGAAGGGTTAGCTATGGGGTCCCCTCTAAGTCCACTTATGGCGGACATTTTCATGGATAATTTCGAAAAACAACATATAGTTGTTAACCAAAATATTTTATACTATTATCGATATGTAGACGACATAATTATTTGCTGGACTGGCACAAGGAGACAACTGGATCTTTTCCTATAAAATAAATAGAGTACACGAAAAAATTAAATTTAAGCTTGAATTGGAACAAGATTGCTCCCTTAATTTCCTTGACTTAACAATAACAAGAAAAGAGTCGTTGCATGTTTTTCAAATTTATCGTAAGCCAACTCATACCGACACGGTCATCCCCGCGTCATCGTGTCATCCATGGCAACATAAATTAGCCGCTTTTTATTGTTACATCAACCGTCTGTTCACTGTTCCATTAAGTAACGAAAATTATTTAAAAGAACTTAATATAATTTATCAAATTGCAGTCTCTTAACGGTTTTTCAAAAAATCTCATTAATAATCTTATTAAAAATAAACAAAAGCATGTTGTTCGCAATTCTTTGTACGCGCGATTCGATCTCAAAGTGTCCGGCGATATGTGGGTAGTTTGACCTACTTAGGCTCCATATCGGAAAAAATAGCTAATACTGAAATAATACTAGTTTTTACGGATTTTATCGCGTATATTTAACTATAAATACCCGACGTTTCGAGCGGTTTACAGCACCCATGGTCACGGGGAGGACTGAGATGTTTAACGTCCAAATGTCATAGTTAACAGCGGTTACCATAGATAAAAATTTAACTTTTGTTCCGATCTACACTAGCTAATACTCTTAGGAAAAACGGCATTAACGTGGCATTCAAAACAAACAATTCGCTTAGAAATATTTGTAATAATAAAGATAAGTTAAATATTAGTCAAAAATCGGGTGTTTATAAACTTGTTTGTGAGGAATGCCACGCCGTTTACGTGGGTCAGACTGGTCGCAATTTTCGCAAATTTACAGAAATTGCAATCCTGATAAATCCTATTTTGCTAAACATCTCTTGGACACTGAACACAACCTAGCCAGCGACCATTCCTTTGAAGTCTTACATACTTGTAGTAAGGGGCTGCTGCTGTGTGTGTTGGAGTAGTTAGAGATTTTAAAAAATAATAATAATGGTAACAATTTACTGCTGAATGAACAAACAAATGTTTCTAATTCACCTTTGTTAAACATCTTTAAGGCTAATCTTTAATAATAATTGAAAATTGATAATAATAAATAACTATAATAATATCAATATAAAAAACAATAATATTTAAAAAATATTAGTCATAACAATTAGTCGCAGGTTGTTATCGCGCGGCGCGGTCACTCGCTACTTTGGTGGGGAGTGGTTGTGTCGGCGTGTATAAATAGCAGCTGTTTCGGCTCGCCCCTCACTTAGCGGTCAGTCGCCGTAGAGTCTACATTACCTGAAGATGCCTCCTGTAGAGGCGAAACACGTGTCGTATTGTCGTCGATGGTGTGTCTTACCTGGAATAGTGGTGCCGGAGTTAGTGCATGCAATTGAGGGAGGGCGGGAGGTGCTCCTCAATCCAGGTAAGACACATCATTGTAATTGGTTAGCGGAAGGTTGCAAAGTAATAAATTATTTATTATTGCTGCAATCGTCAACAGATTTGACAGCATATAGACAACTGAACAGACAGATCTCCAAATGCATGCGGCGAGACTTACGCAAATTTTAATACTCGTATTAAAGAAGCGATCAAGCGGAACCAGGGCTCTGGAACTGTCAAAGCTGAAGACTGAATGTGGCAGCATAGTTTCCGGGACACCTGAGATTTTGAGTGAGATTGAGAGGTTCTATGAGCAGCTGTACACATCATCGTTGGAGCCACACGAAGGTGTGAGTAACGATCCAAGAGCAAGGAGAGCCTTCTAATCTCGCTCAGACTGGACGTCAGTCTGAGCGAGATTAGAATGGCTCTCCAGCACCTTAAAAACGGCAGGGCCCCAGGCGAGGATGGAATTACAGCGGAGCTTCTGAAAGCGGGTGGACCACCGGTACCCCGAAGTCCTTCAGAAGCTCTTCAATTCCGTCCTCCATGGTGGCACTACTCCGAAGGCGTGGAGCAGAAGTGCGGTGGTCTTGTTCTTTAAGAAAGACGACAACGCTCTCTTGAAGAACTACAGACCGATTTCCCTTCTGAGCCGCGTCTGCGTGCTGTTTTCGAGAGCCCTTACGAATCGTCTCGCACGCAGACTCGACGACTTCCAGCCTCCCGAACAAGCCGGTTTCCGAAAAGGCTTCAGTACCATAGACCACATACATACCCTGCGGCAGATTGTACAGAAGACCGAAGAGTACAATCTGCCACTTTGCCTGGCGTATGTGGACTATGAGAAAGCCTTTGATTCCGTCGAAATTTGGACGGTGCTACAGTCCATTCAGCGGTGCCAAGTTGACTGTCGGTATATCGAAGTGCTGAAGGGTTTGTACAGTAGGGCTACGGTGGCTATCTGTGTACAGAACCAGAGTTCGAAACCTATCCAACTGCAGAGAGGTAAGACAGGGTGACGTTATATCCCCGAAACTCTTCACCGCTGCGTTGGAAGACGTTTTCAAGCTACTGGACTGGAAAGGATACGATATTAACATCAATGGCGAGCACATCACTCTCCTTCGATTTGCCGACGATATAGTCCTTATGGCAGAGTCGCTGAAGGACCTTAGCACTATGCTCAATGACCTCAATGGTGTCTCCCAACGGATAGGTCTTAAGATGAACATGGACAAAACAAAGATCATGTTTAATGTCCATGTCACACCTATGCCGGTAGTTGTTGGGAGCACTATGCTCGAAGTTGTTGGCGAGTACGTTTACCTGGGACAAATAGTCCGACAAGGTAAGTCCAACTTCGACCGAGAGGTCAATCGACGGATACAACTCGGCTGGGCAGCGTTCGGGAAATTACGACACATCTTCTCGTCAGGTACTCTCTTCAAGTTCTTGTACCGGTAGGCGTAGTGTAGGGCGACCCCCCACTAGATGGAGTGACGACCTGGTAAGACATGCAGGAAGTCGATGGATGCAGGTGGCTCAGGACCGTGCTTTCTGGCATACCTTGGCTAGGCCTATGTTCAGCCGTGGACTTATGAAGGGCTGTAATGATGATGATGATGATGATGATGAACCGTAAACATAAGTACCTGCCGTTACATGTAATTTTATCGATAAATTTAACAATGATAATCGTTCACATTATGAATCCACTACGAATTGACTTTTTGCGTACAATACGACGTACGGATATTAAAAAGCTGATAAATCAACTTTTTTTAAATTGCAACTATATTAAGTACAACTAATAATTTCATTGGTGGCGGCGGAATGACCATTTCGCCGCCACCAATGAAATTATTAGTTGTACTTAATAATTTAATATTCAGTGCGTGGGTTTCGTAGCATCCATAGAAATCTAAATAATAAGGTACTGTTATTTAGATTTCTGTGATAGCATCATTTCACTCGGTAACGTAATTTTTTTTAATTTCTATTAACTGATAACATTTTTTATCTTTACGGTGACAAGGAGGCGATAATTCTTACTATTGATATAAAGGTATAACTAAGTAATATTATATTTAATGGTATTTAGCCATTGACTTATAAATATATTACTAGCGTAAGGACCGGGCCGACCGAAGAACTAAAACGGACCAGTGCGCTGGCCCTAAAATTACAGTTTAGGGCCAATGCGAATCGGTCGACAGTGGTGCGCTCGCAATACAGATTTGCTTGTCATAAATATGTCTAGTTGCGACGTAAAAGAATGCAAAAATTACGATACAAAGCTTTTTAAAAGGAACGTAGTATATCGTATCTTCGGTAAATAACCTTATATTAATTTTGTTGCAATTAAATTATTATATAAACGCATTTTTGAAGTTTTATTTTACAGTTAGTTTAGTTACGTTACCAAAATTAGGCCAGGGTTGGATTCAGACCCCCAAAAATATTGTACATGGAAAATAAAATTGTACTAATTTAAAAAAAATTATATCACGTTTGGCGTTTCATGTTTCTATTTTCCCATGTGCCGGGATTTTTGTGTCACACATCTAGTTTATCAATACGTTTCGTTTGACGGTTTTATTTTTATTTCTGTTTAATTTTTGTCGAAGGAACTTAGTATAAGTTAAATTTTGAATATTAGTACCTAATATACATATTTTATATTCAAAAAGAGTACAAAAGAGACCATATCTGCTTAATTGAATTTGAAAATCTGATTCATAAAATATTTTGAAATTCTGTTTTCGAACCGATTGCTTCTGGAGCATAGAGTTTTTATCGTGGTAGCCCCTCATTATAGTTGTATCAAGGATGCAACATAAATGCATCGATTGACCAGAAAGGGATCTAATTCTAATTTTATTAAAAAAAACGCGGTACTCATGTACAATACAGAAATTCTCGATATCGTAGGGTTAATATTAAAATGTCAAAGGACCCAATTAATACAAGTCGACCTTCAGGTAAAATTATGGTATTTTCGCTTAGTATTATTACGATACTATATACTATAAACTATGAAATAATGGTACAATTATGATAATTATACTACGAAATCGGACCCTGGTTGCGTCGTATTTTGATATGACGTTTGTATTATGACAGATGCGCTATTTTTTCTTGTATGAAAAAGTTATGAGTAAAATATTTAGATGGGCCTATCCTTCCTTTTGAAATCATTGTATTTAGCTATTTGGTAACTATAACAAGCACTAGTTGAACGCTTCTAAAAGAGTTACCATAACCGTTTTCGCTGTTACACTGTCACTGTAATATTAACGATACTATAAGATATATTAAAGTGTAATTTTTCTAGTACGAAATTTCAGAATATTCCTCGTTATTCCTCGTTACCATCGTAGGTACCTACGTCACAATAGTAACGTCAAGTCAAGCTTCAAGCGTCAAGTGGCGTCAAGCGTCAACGTTAAGATCGATTTACACTTCGACAAATACAGTAGCGAGTTTAGTTATAAGGCAGTTGACAGTGAACGATTAAGTGGGCAGTAGGGTTCAAACAATGTCTATATTAACGATACTATAAGATATATTAAAGTGTAATTTTTCTAGTACGAAATTTCAGAATATTCCTCGTTACCATCGTAGGTACCTACGTCACAATAGTAACGTCAAGTCAAGCTTCAAGCGTCAAGTGGCGTCAAGCGTCAACGTTAAGATCGATTTACACTTCGACAAATACAGTAGCGAGTTTAGTTATAAGGCAGTTGACAGTGAACGATTAAGTGGGCAGTAGGGTTCAAACAATGTCTTCGTGGCGAGTTTAGTTAAGGACATTAGTTCATAGAGTTTGTTAGAGTACGACGTTTCAAGACTACAGAATTTTTATGGTTTTCGTTTAAGTAATCCTAGGATTACGTCAAGACTTGGTCAAGACAATCATCCAGTCAGAGAAGTATTAATGGTTGTTGTTAAAGAAGTTTTTAATAAAAATTAATACGTGATTTTTATTAAAATTTATACGTGATATCTACCGTCCATTTTAATTAAAACTCAATATAAAACGTATAAATATTCAATAATCAGTATCGTACAAACTTTGTGGCAAGTTTATTTATGAAAGTACAATTGTACGTTTTGGCGCGCAAACGTTGCGTCCTGTCAACTTATGCACTGAACTAAACTCGCTCGTTTCCACGAACGGCGAGTTTAGTTGCGGGTGGCGGGAGACGCGCGGGAGGACAGTACTTCGCACTTAACTCGCCGAAAAATAGCTCGGCCGACTATCCCGTTCAACTTAATCGTTAACTTGCTACTTAACTCGCTTATTGCCGTTCAAACGAGGTTCAAACTTAACTCGCCAGGTTCGCAAGTTAACTCGCTACTGTACTTGTCGAAGTGTAAATCGGTTTTTATGGAGTGTAGAAGTAAGGAGTACAGACTGAGTAGTGAGTATTAAAAAGTGTCCATAGAAAACCGTTAAAAAGGGTGGCGCCACTATAGTTACGGGCAAAATTTTAAAGAATGTGCCGAAAAATATTTGTGGGATAGACGACTTTTTCGAGGTTATATTTACTAAATAAAATTATTTTAGATTTTAGAGCTACTGAACAGTTTAGCAGCACACTTCAAACCGTCGACAACTGCTAAGTTCATTTCATCCCAGTAGCTACTCCAGCGCTGTTGTGGAGAGTTTTTGAACTGTTATTTACTATAGATGGCCACTTTTTCAACTATTCTACTATGGGAGTTGGTGCTCCTTACTTCTACACTCCATAGTCAATGTCATTTCTCATTTATAGTTCGCTACATATCTATGGTCATTTATTTCTGTATATATTACTCTACTCTTTGGTCATTTATTAGAATCTCATTTGACGTCTGATCTTTGTTTACGATTTCAGTTTTTGAACTATGTTATATTAATATTATCTACTAAAATGTAAATAGTAGTAGGTTTTCTGAATTAACATACCTTTTATTTAATAATTATAAACATTTTGAAGTGAGACTTGCTAGAAAGAATGTGATACAAAAGAAAACAAAATGCAGGTAAAGCTTAATTTAAAAAGATTCCTTCGATCTTTGTAGAAAGTTTTAGAAGTACATAATATGATTTATTTTTTGTTTTTTACTCTAAATGACTGAGTATGAGACTGAGAATGGGTGATATTTGTATAAAATATACCGTATTTAGAGAGAAACGACAAATTCATTTAAAAAATTAAAATCAAAACTTTTCCGTTATGAATTACATATTACATAAATAAAAATGTTGCTTACTAATTTAAATATGCTTAAAATTCGTGACTCTAATTACGATCACATACTTTATGCTTAAATTCTAATTGGTTATTTTCAAGAAACATAAATGCTGTTCAAATGAGAATCCTGTATTGCTTACAACATTGTGACACAAAAATCATTGAATGAGACTAATTTTACGGATTTTATCATTTGTAAGTGATGTGATAAATTATTCATTGTTACTAAAGTATATTTTTATGCAGCAAATTAAAAGCTTTTTTTATAGAATAAGGGTGACAAACGAGCACATAGTCCACTTGATGGTAAGTGGATGCTGTGTCCCATAGACATTTACAGTTATCCTCAATTAATAACCAAAATGCGGATGTATTCTCACCCCTGAGGACTAAGATAGTGAAAGACAGTAACAGGTGTCTTTGGTTCCCTACTGACCATAGGAAACACGGCAGCATTAAGCTGCTATTTTTTGCTGGGATTCTGTGAGAGTGTGGTCGTTTCCTGGTTGAGGTGACCCATTTGTGCTACAACCATAATATAGTTGCAGCATGGGTCTACCATGTAATTTATAAACTTAATCTTTTACAATAAAATGAATTAGAATCACAAAGAGTTTCTACAGTAAACATTTTGCTGACAAGAACCCCACATAACATTATAAGAATATGCTACTGTTACTTAATAATATTTTGAAGCCTGCTCCTTCAACGCCTAATATTGTTATTTAACAGAAATTATAGCTAAAATTCACTTTGAGATAATTTAGATGTAAGGGCAATGAAATGAATTTGTTAATTTTGTATTTTATTTGTTACCAATAAGTTCATAGCAATATCTTACATACATCAGTAGTATAGTGTTGGAAAGGAATTAATTTTGAAACATCCACAACACATTATTTTAAATATTATTTATCTATCATCATATCATATTTTATATGCTATATCATATTTTTTACAAATAAAAAAGAATGATTAGCTGTTATTGTATTGTCATTAGTTCTTAATATATTTGCACTATTTTAAATTACTCAGATCTCTTGAAGTGAAAAGTAAATTATAAAGTTCCATCACATTCATATATACGTAGAAACATATAGATTAGGCTAATAAGAGTATAAAGCATGTAATATGAGTTACCGATATAGCCTATCTTAAGTAATGATGCAACAGAACACCGATTTTGTTTCCACAACTGCGGAAGTTCTGCATGGTTTTTAACTTCCGTTTCTGCTTCTGTTTCTGCAAGACCTCAGCGACGCATTCACATAAATAGATTTATTGTATTTTTAGTTAATTAGAAATTTAAGTCGTGTGTGTAATTTAATTGCAACCAAAAACAAGTCCTGTTTGGAACTATTATTTTGAGATTGATGATTAAGCAGCCAGATGTAAATTATGTAACAAAATATACTCGGGAAAAGGCTGCACAACTACCGCTTTAAAGAGCCATCTTAAACGGCCAAAGAGTTTACCGAGATTAACAAGTTAGTTGAAACTGTAAAACTTTCATCGCAAACTAAACAACAAATGGTCAGTCAAGGAATTGCATACCTATTTATTTATAAAATGTATTCCTATGTTATAGTTAAAATCAAATTTTAGTTAAAACGTGTTTTCTCCAGTTAAAAATAGTTTTTAATAAATGCCTTTGTTATAACTTAGATTTACAAATTAATTAGGTAGCAGTTATGTTTGCGTGAAGTTTATATTATTTATTTTTTACTTGAAGTAGAAATTAATTATTTTTATTGATTAAAACTACTTTTACGGATTTTATCGTGTTTATTTATGTTATTTTTAATACCCGACGTTTTGGGTGCTTTCCAGCACCCATAGTCACGGTAAGAAATAATTATTTTTAAAGAAACTTTAATGAGTATTTTGGATTCAAAGTTTATTTACGTCGTACTTTCGTGCTAGGGCTTTACTAAATTACCTAATCTTAAGTTCACCATTGAACACAGGCCTCCCTAACAGATTGTCTCATAAGAGAGATATTTGCCATAGTTGCCACGCTTTGCAGTGACAGGTTAGCAACCACATTTTTTGTTTTTATTTGTAGAATCTTCTGATTTGTTTCCCTTTCTCGCCTTTTACAACTCCCTTGGGATGATATGGAGTAGTGAATATTCTTACACCACCACTGCACGGCCACTTTGATATAAGTACATATTGTTAATTATTTTTCGTAAGTCCCATATGGTATAACCAAATTTATTTTTATAGAAGCAGCTGCGACTCCAAGACGCGAAACAAGTAGAAGCAAAGGCCGCTCGTATTAAAGAGTGGGTAACCAATAAGCTCCGAGAGCTTGAACAGCAAAATCAGCTGTTGAGAGAACAAAACGACCGCTGTAATCAGCAATTGGAGCTCCTTAGAAATCATATTGCCACTCAAGGGAGCAGAAATTGTAATGTAAGTGTTAACTAAATTTATAGTTGTTGGCTTGTTACTGACTTTTCAATATGTGTATATTTTATGTATGGAAGATGACTGTCATACACTATACTTTAATATAGAATAAGGATTACAAGCGAGCTTACAGTCCACTGGATAGTAAGATTATTCATTTTAATTTTTGAAAAAAAGTGCTCAATGATAGGCCCCCAAAAGTGACTAAATAGAGAATAGTTGTTGAATTTGGCCATTTCATCTAAAGACAGAGGAACCTACTTTGAAGTCGTAGCAGATAAAAAAAGGACACATCAATATTTATTTTGACAAAATTTTAAATTAGAGCAAAAAAGATAATTTTGTATTTTTCATTTAATTTATAATTTCTGACAAATACTCTCACAACAAAATTTTTATTGTATTGGAAAAAATGTTAACAAAAACATAAACAGAAACTTACATAGATTATAAATGATACTTATTGAAAGTCAATTTTTTTTAATTTACTACTGGTTCCAGAAAAAAACCTTTGTCCTGGGAAGAACCAGCAAGAAACCCAGTAGGACTTTTTTTTAAAAAAAAAACAGCTTACAATCATGTATGTTACAATTAACAATACATAGCAAATTAGAAATAGCTTGGTAGCGATTACCTATTCCAGGGGTTATTATCATCCATAAATTCCTTAATATTTTAATAACGCGTTTAGTACAAACTTAGTTTAGTTAAGTTTTTGAACTTTGTGCAGGTCAAATTTTGTAAACATCACCCTAAGAATGAATTACTGACTCGGTAGAGTCGAGTAACTGGTACTACTAACTTGTGACTGTTCCTAGTATTCACAGAATGAATATCACTTATTTTTGTATACGTACATTTACATTTTCATAAATGTATTGAAAGGCCAAAGTTAATATATTAATTTTCTTAAATTTTAAAATCTTTATTTTAGTTAGAATCTCAGGTAATTAAAAATATGTACCTACTTTAAATCGTATACTTAGAAAATGTATTGGAAATTGTATGTATGTAATGTTATATGTATGTTTATGCATATTTCAACCTCAAATTTCTTTATATTTTCATACAAATATTTTTTCTTCAATTCCAATTTATAATCCAATTTAATTTTGAAGTAATGTTATTGATGCATAATCTATCTACCTCATTGCATTTTAATTTATAGGGCTCTTTCTTCAGTAATCTTTACCTATCTCTTGTCGTCTTTAGGTTCAATATTGTGATAAAATAATAAAATACAGTATAATAAATTCTTAGATTCCAACAATGATATTATGATGTCCACAGTTACACATTTGCGTAGTTGATTTATTTTTATCTATAAAATTGTCATTTCAATTGGATATGAAAATCTAACTGATATATTTATTTATAAATTACTATATTGAGGTGACAGGGAATTATATAAAATATTCACTCCCCAGTTTCTACCGACTCGAGCTAGTCTTTCCCTTGAAGTGAGGACTGAGGAAGGTTCCAGGACTTCCTCCAGCCTATTGGCTGCGAACAGACGTCGATCAGAAAGCCTTGAGGGGCCTCAGGTAGCAGTTGGATATATTGGTGTTGCCAGTAGGGTGCTACATGTTTTTGTTGCCAGCATTTTCACGTTTAATAATTTTTATATGTTCTCTGCACCTATTTAAGTTTCTTTTTGCATAAACTGTTTCATTTACATTTGTATTTATAGTCACTAATTTTTCAGTTAATTTGAAAAAAAGTTTGAGTAAATTTTTCAATTAATTCAAAGTTTATCAACATTTGTTACCCCATCGCACAAATTTTCCATACGGCACAACTAATTGTAGATGAACACATGTGAAATATCCAAAAACAATAATCTGTTAACAATCCGAATTATTAACCTAACATAAACAATTTCAGAATTGTGAGAATCCTATTAACATTATCTTCATTAATCATTAACATTTTATTTTAGGAATTACATACACATTTTTGAATAATAGGCAATAATTGTTTTTATTTTGCGCTCACTTTTATTATATTTTCATAGCTGTTTAGTATTTTAATTGAAAAGGATGAAATATATTTGCAACTTACACTACATAGAGCTCATAGTTTAGATCTAAAGACCTCAATGTATTGATTAAAAAACTCTATTGTGAAGAGTCAAAATGTGTCGAAAAAGGCACGTATGGCAATTCACAATGCTGTGTTGGTCCCTACTTTAACGTATGGTAGTGAAAGTTGGGTGTGGCAGAAGAAGCACGAGAGTAGAATGAACGCAGTAGAAATGCGGTCGTTAAGGAGTATGTTAGGGCTGAATCTTAATGACAGGGTAAGAAATTGTGTAATAAGAGAAGAGTGTGGTTTGCAAGATGATGTTGTGACCAGGATTAAGAAAGGAATGCTTCGGTGGTTTGGTCATGTGGAAAGAATGAATGAGGAAAGAGTGACAAAGAAAATGTATGTTGCAGAAGTGAATGGCAGAGTCGGAAAGGGACGTCCTAGGCGAAAATTTATCGACCAAATTGGCGATTTATTGAAAACGGGCCAAATTAGGAGTACCCTTAACCGACGAGCATGTATGCGTAGGTGTATGGATGTGAAGGAGGCGAGAGAGGTGTGTCAGGATCGTGCCAAATGGAAGTCTGTAGTCTCTGCCTACCCCTCTGGGTGACAGGCGTGAGTGTGTATGTTTATGTGTGTTTATGTAAAAAATGGGGCACAGATACAATAAATATAAAATAAAAATATATACTTAATAAATATAAAATCCTTTCCTAAAACCCTATGTGAAATGAGAGGAGGCCTGTGCCACCAGTGGGATGTATATAAACTGTAACTTTAGCATTTAAAACTCCAAACTGAGTCTCTTCCATACTTGGGGAGGATTTATGATAATCGCCATACTTTGCAAGCGTAATTTGCAGTCATAATACCAAACATATAAAAAACCTCTGTCAATCTCTCTGTGATAAAAATATATTATTACTCTGTGATAAAAACATGTAAAATATTTCTTAAAAAACAATTAAATGAGAAATAGTTCTTTATTTCGTCGAAAATTAGAAATCACTAGTTGGTTTTTAATTTCTTAGGAATTATTGTAAGCTTTTATATAACTAAAAATTAATCCAAATCCCTTGGCCTTTCTCAGCTCCCACTGACTTCTTCAGAGCCGCACTACAGTACTCCGGTGCGACACAGGCGCAATCTCTCAATAGGCGCAACCAACTTGACGCAAAACAACGTGACCGCATCAAATCAGGTGGCTTTGAACACGATGAACCGAACAATGGACGAGCGAACGACGGCCAGCTTACTCGCCGACGATTTAGCAGTACGTTTTTCAACTTAGTCACGTCCGAAGTTGTTTTAAGTGTTTAGCCACATTATAGGGGTTAAGCAGATTCCAAAGAGCAGCGAGCTAATTGCCATGTTAAGCCAAAAAAATATAGGTATAGATTGAAAATTATAAATTAAATTATGAAAGAAGTGATAGGTGACTAGCTCACCGCCTACACAGTCACTAACTTAATATCCTATTAGTAAATAACAGGTGATACATTTTTTTATTTGTTTAAGTCCCACACAAACATGGAACCTATGAAAGAAATAAGTTCTCACAGTTGAATAAATCATAAAATATGTCTATACTACTTTTTACCCTATTTTGTTTTTGTATTCAACTCGAAAATTGATTATCCTTTCTTCTGTCCTCTTTACAGACTGCTGTTGAAAATTTAGTAGTATTGCCCACAACTCCTAATACATCAACGGACGGTGATACTACGCATGATTACGCAGAAATTTATACTCCAAGCAGAGGTATGTGCAAAGTTAACTAGTAACAAAATTGTTCTCTAAGAAACCTCTTTACCTGATGGAGCCACACTGCAGCTGTATTATGGTTGTATCATGAATAAGTCAGCTTGATCGAGAAGCTCTACACTTGCATTGAATATCAACATAACACAGCAGCATAGTTGTATCGATGTTTTTTATAGTGAGTGAGACTTGAACCGGATGACCTTATCTACTGGTAATAAAGAATTTCATTTTTGTCCTCATGAGTAAACCGGCTTTGATCTCTGCTGATGAAATCTGAATGAAATTGTTTATTGCAATTTAGGTACTGATTGATCTAACCATGCTTTGTGGCGTTCCTTGGTGGAGGCCTTTGTTCAACACTGAACCTTAAAAAGAGTTGTAATGATGATGATGATGATCTAATGGTGCTAAATAAAAACATCATGAGCAAACCTTTATGTCTAAAGGATAAAATATTACGAGCCCTTTCAGAAATGAGAGGCGGCATGTGCCAAGCTCTGGGACTAGGCCGGGACTTTACCAACTATTATTTTATCTGCAGTTTAAATAACACAGATTAATATATTTTTTGTACAGAACGCACACCAGCTTGGCAGGGTGCAGTGAATGTCGTGGTTCAAGGTAACAGCCGCGGTGGTTCCTCTACTGGGGAGAGTTCCACGTCAGAAAACCCTCGCCCCCCTACACCACCGTTACATCGCTTCCCCAGTTGGGAGGCAAAAATATATCAGGTGAAAATCATTGCGTTTATATCATACTCAGAGCGAAATGATTTTTGTTCTAGAGTCTAGACAAACCGTATCATAAAACTCACATTTATTATATAATTGTTATAACAAAAAGGTTCTAGGCACAATTGCAGCCAGGGCTACTTTAGAGTGAACGAGATGATTAACTGTAAGCTATGAACGGGTAGAGACACCATAAAACATACGGCCATGTAGCTAGTGCCTCAATGTTATCATACAAGCATGCTTCTCACTTGATGTTAAGTAAATACTGTTAACCATGAACAACTGCACCACCAGGGGGATTGCAGGTGCGTTCCCGGCCTTTTAAAAAGCAGTAGGTCCCTAAGTTGTATCGTACACTTACTTGCCCTTATTATGTGGTCCATATTTTGTCTGTTCGTCCGTGCGAGTGTGAATATGTGCGTGCGAGCAAGCGAGAATGAGTGCGAGTGAGAGTGCGTACGTACGTGCAAACAAGCGAGTGTACCTGTGAGCTTGCGTACGTGTGTGCGTAAGTGTATTTGTGTGTATTCGACGCGTATTATCACTCACGCCAAATTTTTTATACTTTGGTTTTGTTAGGTTTAAAAGTGTTCACCATTCCTTATTACCATTTCGATATCCAAGGTGGCGGACGATGGTCTCCAACAATCAGTAGAGGAGGAACTGAGCCCTCCTCCTTGCCCTCGGCCCATGCATGAGTCAACAAGTTACCAGGACTTATCTGTACCGGTGTACGCTACAGTTAAAGGGGTAAGTTCTTTAACTAACCATCCATTCAAAAGCTTATTTTACCAAATTGTTCTCTATAGATTTACCAAATATTATCATAGTCTAAGTTTATTTACTAAACAGAATGTATGAGACATTCTGTTGATATTTATGGGTCATTGTCTATATATTTATTTATTTTATTGGGACAACCAACAAGACATACATGAACACAATGTAAATACTAACAGGTAAGTCTCTTCTAATTGTCGTCTTAATTAAAGGTAGCAATGGCATGCAACATGCAATACAAATATGTTTCTTAAAAATATTCTAGCAAATTGAGTTATTATTAATATATATTTTTAAACTAGACCCAAGTGTTAGCTTATAGCAAGGGACTACAAAATGTTACTCTTGAATTTTGAGGCCTATCAGCAGTTGCAGTATTGAAGTTGTCACGTAATAGTTATAATAATGCTTCCACATCTTATTTTTTGTTTTTTTTATAAGCCCGTAGCAGTGTGATAAGAAAGAAAAATGATACAGAAGCTAGCAAAGCATCTCTGAACATAGAATTTCATGTCCAGAAGTGCTTTGCTAGCTTTAGGAATATTTTGTTGCTGTAAACACCACGCTTAGCAGACAGATTGTCGATCTTCCAGATGTCTCGCATCTTTGACCCAGCTCTCCGCTGATGGTCTGTGTATTTATATCTGGCATATCTTAAAAGTATACCACTATCGGATGCCGTGAGATTTTCTATGAGCAAATCTATAGGGGAGGCGTATGTTCAGCTGTGGACAATCGATAGGATGAATAAATTTATATTGCTTTTATATTGTAAAGATAAAAATATATTTGTTCTTACAGCGTGCCAGTCAAATAAGATCAATGCCGTTTACTGGGGATTCTTCCGATGACTCTTCCGACGGCGAGGAGTCAATGGGTGTCACTGTTCAGAACACTCCGCATCACAATCCATATGGTAATAATTTTTGGTTACTACATTGAGGGAAGCATGCATCCCATGCAATACATGTAAAGCCGATTATTGCACAAAACTTGCAGTCAAGAGAAAATTTAAAATTTAGATAAAGAATTCCATTACAGTAACCAGTGATCCGTGGACTACCAGTAGTGGAGCACAAGAGCTTAAATATGGTCTGCGAAAAATTTAAATACTTTGCCTACCGTTTTAAATATTATATTCGTTATTTTAAAATACCTCGTAGCTTTTGCAATAAATACACAAATAATTTTCAGTTTATCACATAATAATGTTAGAAGTTGTGATGATAATTTATAGTTAGTTAACATAGTTTTTTCTTTCACTGTGTGGTCCTTGCTAACAACAAAAAAATCAAAGTGGTCCTTGGTCAAAAAAGGTTGGAAAACCCTGGTACTTATTAGGTGAACGGTGCTGGTTTGTCATCCTAGCAGCTACAAAATCTGAAAAAAGTAATAACATACACTTCACTATAAGTAAAGACCAAGCTTACCACTAGGTAAACTATAGTAGAATACACTTGTGTCTGTCTATAAATTGGAAACACCTTACTTTGTGTGAACGAACTACAGTCTTACTCCTACTCTAATATAATTTTGTAGGATTTGGATATATGATTAATAATCGAATATGAAAATAATTAGTGGCAATGTGGGAATATCTCCTACTCTGTATCGTTCCGTGGTTGTCGTAAGAGGCGACAGAGGGATATAAACCATGAGATGGGGAGCAGCGTCTTCCTAGTTACAACTATAAAATTAAAAACTGCGATTTCCATGCCCCTGGCAAGTATGGCAACTATGACAAATAACAATGAGTACGAGAGAGGCATTGATTTATATATTACACTAGATTAGTAATTACGGCGCCAAAGCGTTGCCACTGCACATATGGCCACAGCCATATGCCTAGCACACGTCTGTTCGGTGTTCAATGTGACGCCGATAGAGTTGAGCCGGACGATCCGCGACAAAAAATAGGTAAATGGGTAGTGAAAAAATGCGATTCAGGGTCACAAAAACATAATAAATCAAGCGGAATCACTTTCCACACATAAGTTTTAGTTCATGTTTTCATATAAACGTAAAAACCTAAAATAATTAAATAAAATTATCGAATCCTGCGATTTAGGTTAAATGTTGCCACTTTTCCGCCTTTGTGATTATCCCTCATTAACGGGAGACTATATAATTAATGGAGAAAGTAATTTGTTACCTTTGATTTTAAATATTTTGAAAATTATTATAAAAACTGCGTTTTAACTTTCATACAAAATAGTTAATTATTCTTATTTTAGTTTATTCATGAATGATCTATTAAATATATTTTATTACCTATATTATAATGTTTGATTTATTAGTCCAATAAAAATACTTATAAAAAATATGTTTTATTTCATCAGTTATGCTAACTTCTATTCACCTGATAAGAAAATATACTTTTTTTAAAATAAAAACAATTAACTGCATCTTAAAAAAACTCTTATTGCGTATTTTTTGTTAAATTTCATATGGTAAGCCACGACAACCCGCCATTGCGTGTTTGTTGTGTCTATCTTTATCTAATCTTAGCGACGGTATTGTTTTGCAGCTTATGTAAGTGAAACAGATATATTTTTATTTAAAATGTTTAGTAATTTCAAAGCTACGTCGTCGCGGTTGGATAGTGGTTACACTTTTTCGACGCGCGGTAGTGTGGTTTGCTCTAGTTTTGTATAACTCAATGGAGAGAGAGAGAGAGAGAGAGAGAGGTCTATTTTCAGCAGTGGTCTTTTGATAGGCTGTAACAGTATGAAAACAATCGATTATCAACATTACCGTTCACCAACCCGCAGGCGGGCACTCTTCGAGCCAGATACCGATCAACAACGTGAACATGACCGGCGTACTGCCGATCTCCATACAGCACAGCGGCCACGGGCTGCACAACATCAACACTAACGGACAGTGCAGCTCCTCCGACACCAGCCTCAGCGCCAGCAGCCCCTCCAAAAGCGTCAAGACCAGCTCCAGCCTGAGCCCGGCCAAGCGGTCCAGCAGCGGCTCCCCCAGCAAGCAGAGCAAGACGAGAGGTCGATTTCTTCTATTTACGCGAACACTTACACATTTAAATAATACTAGTTTTTACGGATTTTATCGCGTATATTTAACTTTTTAAATACCCGACGTTTCGAGCACTTTATAGCACCCCATAGTCACGGAGGGGACTGAGATGTTCAACGTCCAGATGTCATCATAGCTAACCGCGGTTACCATAGATTAAAATTTAACTTTTGTTCCGATCTACACAGTCTACACAGTGTCCACACTGATTTGAGCCGTTCTGCAAGCAGTGTGCCGGCAATTGACCGTTAAAAAACTTAGTACTTCAGTAGAGAGGAACTAGGTTCAGTTCGTAGGAGTACTTCAGTACTGAACTACCAAATTTTGGAGTAGCTTCTTTACCCTTCCAAGTGACCACGAAACTACACGTTCTTTCGATATGTCGACGCCGAGGACTCCTATGCTGACTCAAACAACAAGGCGGAAGTGCCATGAAATCGAAGAGATACGAGTTCTTTTTAGTTGCAAACGCGCAAAAATATTCCTCTGGGGTTGAACTGGACCAGATTGCAGACGCTGCTGCACATCTTGGTTTGTTTTCCTCTGTTATCTTTTTGTAAAAGACCCACGGGGCGATATGGGCTAGTGAATATTCTTACATGGCCACATTCATTGTAAAATATTTAATGATTTCAAAAATTATGTTATTGCCTTCATTAGGTGAAATATACGCTAATTACAACACTTGAAGTTATTATTGAAGGTTTGTTCGAACGTATGTCTTTTAAATGCTTTTAAAAGGTTAACTTGCATGTATGTAATGGAATTTTTTCCACACTTTCGGAAGTCGGAACAATCTGAAATTTATTTATACATATTTCAGTGGCTTAGTATTTCGACAGTTCATGATCAATGCGGTTTATTTTTTTAACTCTTAATATTATATCATCAGACACGTCATTCGAATCGGGCATGTCGGACGACTACGCGATCCCGCCGGACGCGGGCTCGTGCGAGGGAGCGTGCCGCAGCGTGGGGGGCAGCGTGGCGGGTTCGCTAGGCGCCGGGGGTGCGGGGGGTGCAGCGGGGGGTACAGGAAGCGCGCTCGCGCTGGTCGGCGTGGGGGGCGGCTCTGGCGGACTGGGGGGCGCGGGGGGGTGCCGGTGCCGACTCGCCGCGCAGGCACGACGCGCTCGAGAAAAGCGGACACCTCGCTAAGCTGGGCGGCAAGCTTAAGACCTGGCGGAAGAGATGGTGAGATACTTTCATTGATTTTATATTTTTCTATCCGACTGCCCCAGGAGGTAATGTTTTCCGAGAGTATGTATATTTGTAAGGACATCCTTACAAATATACATACTCTAGGAATTTCTTTGGCATGCTCTGTGGTCTTAACGACTTGATGAATTTTTAACGTATGGTGTTGTTAGATGTGTCTTAGTTGTGAATATGACATAGGGTATAAATTTTTTTCTTTCAGTAATTTTTACGCAGCCTGATTTATTTTTATGATTATGTTTCAACCAACGGCTTTTTTACAAAATGGGCTACTGCAACCAATTTCAAACAAAGGCTATGGATGTATTATGACATAGATTAGTATTAAACCGACTTTCTATACTTTTCCAACCGGAACACTCGACGGCAGAAATACATAAGAGTGAACAAATCAAAAACCTAACTCGCAGCACGAAATTCTAGCAGTAACCGTTATTGCGCATTATTGCGTATGATTGGCTGTGCGTATCGTTCGCACACACTGATTGGCTCTCCAGTCGCATTCCGTCCCCCGCACTGATACGTCATTTGCAGTAATTCCCACCACGATTCGTTCAGCGCTAGAGTTACGTGCCGCGATGAATACCTTTCATTAGTACATTGAGCCAGAAAAAGAGTCCCTCTGGGTAATATTACAACGATAATTCACTTACCACGTCCGCACCCTTGGCAAACCTCAACAAGCTTGGTTTGCAAGCGCTTGTAACCGATCCGTCGTGTGTCGTTTTTTTTTTGTCACAAATCAAAGGGAATTTTCCGCAAGCGCTTGCATTACGTTTATGGGCACTCGGTCTCATTTATGGACTAATGGCGAAAATACGGTTTTTATGAATTTTTAACATCCACCATCTCTTTGGTGTATTTTTCGTTTTCTTTCTCTTGTTTTCTTGTGTTTATAATAATAAATATAACTTAAGCCAAATGTTATGACCGACACAACAACCTTAACATCTGTCAAGCTTGCCTTTTCAAAATAAACTAACGCCGAGTGCGTTAGTTTATTTTGAAGAGCGTGTAGATGGTGATGGCACGTCTGATTCCCAATTTTTTTTTGCGCCCATAGCAATAAGGACAACTATCCGGAAAGCGGGGTAGGAAGGCAGTGAATGCTCATAGCATACCACGCAGCCGGCTGCGTGGTTATATGGAGACTTTTACCCACTAAACATCGCCTTTAGGGACTGGCTTAACGATCTAGCTAGAGATCTTTAAGCCGTATCGAACCGACCCCCCTTGGGTGAAAGGGGGGCGCTAGCGGCGAGTAGCCGCTGGGAAGAATTGCTGCCTAATTAAGGCAGCTTACGAATGGGATGACTAATTATATTGAATTTAGAAGGTGTTGGTGCTCGGTAAACGCGAGCAGACGGTCCTGAGGGGACTGAGAAGCGCGCAGTTTGCGTGCTAAAATTGCGATCTCTCTTACGTCGATATTGCGGATAGCAGTGTATACTGTATCTACGTTATCGGCGTAAGAGGGTTCCGCCTGCTGTCGGGGCCCTAGTGGGCGATGGTGAGGAGGCCTGTAGGGTCCCTGAGGGGGCCGATACAGGTCCTGAGGTGACTGAGAATTGCCCTGAATTGGCATTTTGGATGGGAGAGCCGGGAATGTACGGTCATTGACCAGTGGCGGAGCTTTTTTGGTAGCTTTGTTGCCGAGATTGGGGCGAGGCGCGCGAGGGCAGCCTCTGAAGTTGGCCGTATGGCCAGTGTGTCCGCAAAGGACGCAAGCGGGTGGGTACTTTGTATCACGGGGCCGAGAAATCCTGTTTCCCAAAATCAAGCAAAACGTTTATAGAGGTTTGAAGTTTGCGGGCAGTGCTAAGGGTGCGGACGCAGCATTACGTGATATAGCCACTCCAAACGGGTTGGCTCGCCCAGAGAAGAACCACGCTCTCACAAAATATCAGCTTAAAATAGCATAGAATAATTATCCGTATTATGTTTCATATTATAGGTGTAAAAATAAGGAAACTCTTGTTATCTTTTTAGATAAAAATAATTCAGAAATACTCACCATAATTTGTTTTAGAAAATATAAAAAGTACCTAACTAAAGACATTGATAGTGTTCACATCTCACTATGACGGTCTCGGTTAATTCTTTCTTAGCTAGCTATACGTATCTTAAACGTTTTTGATAAGCATCCCCTCACCTGTCTTACGATATATTTGTTATACGGTTATATATAACAAAAACTAATCAAAACATTCATGTTATTTCTAGGTTCGTCCTCAAGAACGGCACGCTTTCCTATTGGAAGTCCCAATCTGAAGTGAATCGAAAACCTCAAGGTCAAATAGGTCTTGGTGAGGCCTGTAAAATATCACGCAACGAAGGGGCGGCCACTTTCGAAATCTTCACGGGAAGTCGAACTTACTACCTTACTGCCGACAGCACTGCTACTATGGAGGATTGGATTAGAGTTTTGCAGGTGAGAAGAAATATTATAAATATATTTAATATT
Organism: Parnassius apollo; assembly: GCA_907164705.1. Taxonomy (NCBI): domain Eukaryota; kingdom Metazoa; phylum Arthropoda; class Insecta; order Lepidoptera; family Papilionidae; genus Parnassius; species Parnassius apollo. The sequence goes on from CAJQZP010000929.1 coordinate 8,327,580, forward strand.
ATCTAACTATCTAGTTGTAAGTGAGAGTCCAAAAAAAATTAATTTAATGATTGTTATATATCAAGAATTTATAAACTAAAAAAAAAATTGAAGTGGTAAGTACACTTTTCTGCCTAGCAATGGTTCTGAGTTGGTGCCATGTTGTCATCTATTTTTCCCTCCAACTAGTTGTGCACTCGCTTAAACCTTGTCTTTCATTTAAATCCAAAGCGATGTATTTATTTTATGTAAATAAATATTTAAAAAAATGTTACACTCGTAAATATAATTACATATCCGTATTACAAACAGATGAGAGAGAACAGAGAACTGACTGCATTATAAATAAAATGAGAATATCATCAATGTAGTCAAAGTCAATTAAATACGCGTTATTAAGGATAACTCAAAAACTACTGGTCAGATATTGATTAAATTTATATGGGATCACATGAGAAGCACAAGCTTTCAAATAGAAAAAGAATCGGAAAATCAAAATCGGTTCATGTGGAAAAAAGTTCAGAGGTAGTACACATAAAATATACAGTCAAATTGTGTACCTCATCCTTTTTAAAGTCAGTCAAAATAGGATACACCGAGGTGTCTTAAAGATATTACCATATATACTATGCTTTCAATATACTCCTTATCCTCTGCATGTCTTTTTAGATAATTTCCCTTTATTCGTTTTACCTTATCACCTGTCACGACGCACATATTTCTCAACAAAGCAAATTACATTTTTATTTTGTTAGATAAAAAGTTTCAGTTTCAATTTTGTTTAATAAGGGTGACAAAGGAGCACACAGTCCACCTGATGGTAAGTGGTTGCTGCGGGCCATAGATATCTACATCTATCCTTGATTACGAATCAAAATGCAAATGCATCGTCACCCGTGAGGACTAAGATGGAATGCCTCATTTCCAGTAAAAGGGTCTCCGGTTCTCTACACTCACCATACGAAACACAGCAGCATTAAGCTGCTATTTTACGCTGGTATTCCGTGAGAGCGTCGTCCAACCCCGATCGAGCCGACCCATACGTGCTACAACCATGATACAGCTGCAGCGTGGCTCTACCACGAATAAGAGATATAAGAGATGCTTTTATTTCATTTAATGGCGTAATTGTCATAAGAAAGTTTTTTTTATACATGAAGCGTAACAAACGAGCACACGGTCCACCTAAGTGGATGCTGTGGCCCATGAACATCTATATTTATCCCCGATTAAGAATCAAAATGCAGACAATACGACTAAAGTTCTCTGGCATTGTGAAATATTTTCTTCCTTTTACAGAATGTCCAAAGAAGGAACGCCACAAAGTTACTCCTTAGTAAAGAAGACAACAAGCCTACTATCCAGGGTTGGTTGACAAAGGTCAAGAACGGACACGCGAAAAAAAGTTGGTGTGTCCTGATCGGAAAAATGTTTCTTTACTTCAAATCGCCCGGTGACCAGGTATTTGAACCTTATTTAATATACTATAAGAGTTAAAATCGAATTATGCTTTCACTGATAAACATTTTGAGGCTACCACACAGTAAAATATTATAATGTTTGTCAAGTGGGACATATTATTAACTTTAATCATGTTTTATAATCATAAATTAGAAAATAAAATGTCTTAATGAATTTATTTTACGAGTAATTAATATAGGATTAACCTATACCATTAGCATACGGCTGTTTTTAATGCATAATTAATCTTTTACAGAATCCAATCGGTCAGATAAATATGCGCGACGCCCGTGTTGAAGACGTAGAACACACATCGGACTCTGATTCCGAGGAGAAGAACGATGATGCCCGCAGCCACCTCACTGTCGCTATCTACCCGCAGCACCAGGTAACTACGGTCAGTCACAACGTTTTTCCTTACTATCTTCCCCTTTGCTTGCTACTTTCAAATTCAATCTTATACTATATTAAAAAAAAGATATGTAAGTGAAAGTGTCCTCCCCCCCTGCAGGGTCCCACGTACCTGCTGTTCGAAAGCAAGGCGGACAAGGACGCGTGGCTGTACCAGCTGACGGTGGTGAGCGGCGGCGGCCTCAGCCAGGGCACGCACTTCGAGCAGCTCGTGCACAAGCTCATGGAGACCGACGGGGACCCCAGTGAGCATACTTTTCTTGATATGTCTCGCCTTACACATTATATCTTTTGTCTTTTTTTGTTCTAGCACACAATGGTAGTGTGCAGTGTAATAATATCTCTCTCTCTCTCTCTCTCTCTCTCTATATATATATGTATGTATATATGTATATATATATAATATGTAACATAATTAACGCACTTTGAGAAAGTAGTTTGTTCAGAATCGTTTACTGAATCTATTCCTATTTTTAATATAGGTAATTTTTTATCCCAAAAATAATTAAAACTACATAACTTACAGTCACACTAAATCTGTACAGTCAAAACAAACTGAAATGGACCCTAGCTTAAGGCAATAAGACTTTTAAGAGTGCAGTTTTATTTGTATTATTACTAATTCTGTCATTCAATAAAAATAAAGAAAATTGAACTTTATTTCAAGCACGTTAAAGTCTGTGTTCGTGGATTTGTACTGTGACCACAACATTCTTCCGGAATTAGTATAACTAATTCGATAAATAATCAGTGCATAAAAATGTTTAACTACTGTTAAATTCAGTGTATGTGTTATGATTATAACATAATATACTAATTGGGGTGTCTGAAGGTGTGGGTTAATTACATTACATATTGTATATATATATTAACTGCCTCGTTAGTCTAGTGGTTGTAGTAGTGCGACTGCTGATCATAAAGTCCTGGGTTCGAATCCCGGGTCGGGCCAAAAAATTAATTATTGAGTTTTTTCGTCAAGAAATTCTCAGTAATTACCCGGAGTCAGGAAGTTGGCGGTGTCTCATCCCCGTGCCTCGGAAAGCACGTAAAGCCGTTGGTCCTGCGCCTGATCTCTCTCCGGTCGTGTCGGTTTACCGTCCCATCGGATTATGAGAGTGAGGGAATAGAGAGTGCACCTGTGCTTGCGCATACACTTGGGCACTATAATCCTGTCCTGCGCCGATGGCTAGCCTCCGTTGAGGCAGGCTGCCGTGGCCGGAATTCGGTCTGGAGGACATTATTATTGTAATATCTATTACCCAGGTGGCGTAAGAATATCTATTATCCCATTTAATTATCCCGTGGGTGTTTAAGAGGCGACAAAGGGAAACTGAAACAGGGGATTGGCATAAGCATCTACCTGATAAAAAAATAAAGTTACAGCTTTTATACACCCTCACCCACAGGCCTCCCCCTCATTTCTGAGAGGGTTTTAGGGCAAAGGAAGTGTCCGCAGCGCTGCCCCAATGCGTGTTGGCGCACTTCACATGTCTTCGAAATATATTTTTTTTATTCCTCAAACATGTTTTCCTCACCGCCGAGCATGTGGTAAATCAGCACTTAAAATTGCAATTAACAATTTCATTGGTGCCGGCAGGGATCGAACCCGGGTTACTCGCGTTCTGTTATATTTACAGCAAGCGTTAACCATCTGAGCTACCACGCCTCCTGATAATGACAGAAAATAAAAAATACGGTGGCCAACCTACTTGCCAAGTGTGGCGACTGTTGTAATATCCTATATGGCATTTTATGGATGAGACCTTTGTTGGAAGCTAGTCCAGCAGTGGACTACTAATAGACAGTAATTATTAAATTAATGAATGAACCTAATCTTTTTATAAAAAGTATAGATTTATTAGAATTTATTAAGTTTACAGAGGTCTAAAACACTTCTCTTAATAAACAAAACCTTAAAGTTGCTTTATTTTCCAATTTCCTCCATTAGGTATTTAAATCTTTTATAAACGGGGTAAGAACATCTTTGTTTTGAAAAGCTAGTATAGTTCGGCCGTTCAGAGAATGCGTTCCTGACACGTCGCGATTGAACTGACGACGTAACTTTGTAATGGCGTTGCAGTTACGATAAAAATATTTTTGCTGGTTGTTTACCGTTTTAACAATTGATGAGCATTAAAACAACATTATTATATCAATAATCAATGAATGTTATAATTTTGTGCCAAACTGAGTGTCAAATAACTTGGAAAACAATATTTTTCTAAATCTATACTGCGCTATTACAAGGTTATGTCAGCGCTTTATATTTGTAGTGCTGTGCTAACAATAACAGGCAATAACAGTATCGTAATCTGTTCTTATACAGTTATACTTTATAAAATAATACGTTTTGTTTTTCTTTTTAAGAATTTGAAAATAATGGACTATAAGATAACTTTTATTAAATATAAAAATAAAACTACGACCAAACCGAACGCGCGAAAGAAAGTAGCATTTTTATATTTAGGTTGAAAATGGTAACCCCAAATGGCGTTATGGGCCGCCATTTTGTGACGCTAAAACAGTCGTCTGTTGTGGTTTCGTGCGCATAGACCACGTTCTTCAAGTGTTTTCGATCTGTTTTTATTTGATTACCCGGCTTTCGTTTAATGGACTGTTTCTGCTTTTCAAACTGACATCGGCGCTAAATCGGACTTCGATTGTCTTTTGTATTGCGTTCTTTTTACTTTTGGTGCATAATAATGCCTAAACGTGGACAAACATTGAAAAGTGGAGCCCGTGAGTTAATCATCAAGCTGCAAGATTACTTTGAGCGGGAGCGGCAAAATGGCGGACCCCTGTTACCTGTCGAACAAGTACAAGAACGCGTCTCTCAGGGGCTTGGAGTTAGCAAACGAACGATAACAAATATTAATAAAGAAAAGTTCGGCTCTACTGGCACGGAAGATAATATTTCCCGTTACGTACTCCGAAGAAGAAACGTAGAACTAAACCCGTGACAGATATTGACACCTTTGACGCCGATGCAATCAGAAATCATATATATGGTTACTATTCCAGAAATGAATATCTCAACAGGAAGAAGCTTTTGGCATCATTAAGAGAAGCTGGACTGTTTAGCGGGGGTAAAACTGCTTTAACCAAAATCTTAAAAGATATTGGTTTTTCGTATAAAAAACAGACAAAAGAAAAATTTTATTAGAACGATACGACATAATTTTAAAGCGGATAAGTTTTTTGAGAGAAGCAAAAAATATTGATAACTGGGATAATGTCGTGTTCATTGACGAGACATGGCTAAACGCCAATCACACGGTTTCCCGTTCTTGGACGGATGATACACAAGCGTCGACGTCGAAAGTACCAATGGGTAAGGGGGCCCGTCTGATAATATGCCACGCAGGTTCTGAAAAATAGGGCTTTGTGGAGAACGCGTTACTGGCATTTCAATCAAAAACCACAAAAGACTACCACGAGGAAATGAATGCCACTACATTTAAAGAGTCTTTCCAGAACGTGCTTTTGCCCAGCCTACCAGAGCCTTCTGTAATATTCATGGATAATGCCTCCTATCACTCGGTTCAAATACAGAAACCACCTACCCAAGCTAATAAAAAAGAAGAAATGGTGGCTTGGTTACAAGCAAAAGGCATTGACGCAAATATGCAGATGCTAAAACCAGAGCTAATTAAATTAGTTAAAGAAAATAAGGCGTCAAATGTGCGATACGAAATCGATGAACTGGTTCTGGAGTACGGTCATCGCGTTCTAAGAATTCCACCGTATCATTGCCAATATAACGCGATTGAGCTAATCTGGGCTCAAATAAAATGTTACGCCGCCCGCCACAATACTTCCCCGCCATTTAGCACGAAAAAGATGATGACCCTATTAAAAGATGCCTGCGGGGAAGTCACAAGAGATGACTGGGCAAAGGTTGTTGAGAAGATTAAAAACCTGATTGTGGAACATTTTGACCGAGATATCAGGATTGATTCTGTTATTGATAATAATATAATTATACATGTAGGCGAAGATGATGATGAAGACACCACCTCCTCAAGCGAATCGGAGTCTGATTAATATTCTGTACGCACATTCAATTCAATTCAATGTACTTTATTGCATAGAAATACAGATTGTAACTTTGTAACAAAGAATAAATAAAACAATTTTATTATATTAATATTACCTTTTCTTCCGCCAATTTAAAACGAAAATAATCTTAAAAATAACGCGGCGGTTCATTTTGGAGGAACGGTAACGAACTCAGTGTTATGTTGTGCCCATCACTAGTCGTGACTAACTGATAGGTGGCAGGAACGCATTCTCTGAACGGCCGAACTATAGTAAGTAAAAAATTAAAGTATTATCGTTCCAATTTAAAAGAAAAAACCAGTTCGGCCGGATTCAAGACTAATGTATTACGAAACCACGGAAATAGTCCCGCTAATATGGATGTACTCGTATTAACGCAATTCGTAGTTTTCATTAATAAAATGCAAAGTATAGCATAGACATTATTTTAAGGAACATTCCGTATTCGTATAAGTACTGACCATAAACCTCTCGGTAAAGTTTTGAGGTGGGAGGAGAATGGTCCTTGAAAAGAAAAAGTTTACTTATACATTTGTTACGATTTTTCACAGACTGCGTGCTATGGCGGCACCCAACGCTGCTGTATTCGAAGGAGAACATAACGTCGCCCCTTACGTCGCTCAACTCCGAGGCTCTGCAAGCTGAAGCGTTGAAGCTGTTCAAAGTGCGTATAATTTTCAGCTACTGATGTTGATAATCGATTCCTAATTGATTATTTTCTACAAAAAATTGAAAACATATTCATCCTTTGTATAGTGTTTGATCCATAGAATACTATAATACACAATAGAATGGCTGTCAACCTTATTTTGAACGAGATTCGGCATCGACGGGAGCACAAATACAAGCAATTACGTCGTATCAGTTAATCACTACTACAAACCCGGCGGACGACGGATTTTAATACATATTTATTTGTAAGTAGTGTGCAATTTTGCATTTTCTAAATAATTTCCATGCGAAATTTGAAAACGATTGTAACGTCAAAACACATCTCGTGTTGACATTTATACGTGTGAATTGACGTGTTAGTGACATTTTAGTGGCTATACGGGCTCCGCCCACTCCCCCGTTCTGTTATGTATGTATTCTATGGTTTCATCAAACCTTGAATATCGCTTTATGTGATTTGAATAATTGACTACTTTAGGAAAATCGATAAGCTATGAAAATAATCTACAATTAACATTACATAATTATTCAACTACCTCGGCTGTGTCATCATGAAGACATATACATCACCGTCAGTCGTTCCGAGTGAGTCAGCTAAACGGAAAACTAGGAAAATTTTCTACTCTTTAATAAAATGGCGGAATTGATTACCACGCCACACCTATAATAACGTTTCGTAGTGCGATCGGCAATTCGTAATTGGTCAAGTTATGACCAGGGTTGTCTGGTTTGGTAAAGTAGAAAATGTCAAAAAGATGTCATAGCACCTAATAGATGGCGGTATGACTGACGACGAACAGCAGTATAGAAAGTAGATCGGGTACTGTGATCGTTAATTTACGTGCTAAGTATGGTGATAGTGGTTAATTTTCTTAATATAGAATAAGGGTGACAAACAAGAATACAGTCCACCTGATGGTAGCTGGATGCTGTGGCTCATAGACATTTTCATTTATCCTCGATTAAGAATCAAAACGCAGACGCGTTGTCACCCCTTAGGAGTAAGATAGAATGCCTCGTTTTCAGTAAAAAATGGTTTCCGGATCTCTACGATACACGGCATACGAAACACAGCAGTATTAAGCTGCTATTTTACGCTGATATTTTGTGAGAGCGTGGTCCTTCCCTGGTCGAGCCGACCTATTCGTGCTACAATCATAATATAGCTGCAGCGTGACGCTACCCATTCTCATAGAATACCAGCTTGCATGTGTGATTGATTTATAAAAATAAATGATTATTATTAACATAACTGGCACTTTGCCTTTTAGGTATCACAGTTACAAAGATATATAATATAATATTTTTAATTATTACTAAAGTCCGGACGCGAAAAAGGAAGAATTTCGTACGTTAACCTGTTATTACATGCCTCTGTCACTATCGCATAAATATAATGCAATGGCCGCTATCCTCAGGGATTGTAAACCTTTTACCTGAGACTGTAAGGCATGACCAAAATCCTTGACTTGCTTGACATAATTAATAATTTTTAAATAACGAACAAACGACATTCCATTTTGGCATGCGTTTTTTATGCGATTAGATTTGGCATGCGAAGTTTCGGATATAGTTATCGCAGTTATTTATTCTTTGTTTGTTGTTGTTTGTTATCTTGTTTTAATTATTAAGTGGATTTGTTAAGTTTAATGTAAACCAAACTGTTGCGTCTTTTGTAATAAATGTGACAGGCGGGACGTCATCGGAAAGCAGTAACTCCGATATAGAGAAATCAGATTCTGATTTTTGAATTTTCATTTTTTTATTTCTGCCAAATTAGTAATTGTAACTTGACTTTTATAACTGTTTTTATTACAAAAACAAAATAAATAGTTTTATAATACCAATAATTGAACGCAGGAAACAGAGTAAATGGGGCCCTGCACTCTATTGTGAAGAGTCAAAATGTGTCAAAAAAGGCACGTATGGCAATTCACAATGCTGTGTTGGTCCCTACTTTAACGTATGGTAGTGAAAGTTGGGTGTGGCAGAAGAAGCACGAGAGTAGAATAAATGCAGTAGAAATGCGGTCGTTAAGGAGTATGTTAGGGCTGAATCTGAATGACAGGGTGAAGAATTGTGTGATAAGAGAAGAGTGTGGTTTTGCAAGATTGCGTTGTGACCAGGATTAAGAAAGGAATGCTTCGGTGGTTTGGTCATGTGGAAGGAATGGATGAGGAAAGAGTGACAAAGAAAATTTATGTTGCAGAAGTGAATGGCAGAGTCGGAAAGGGACGTCCTAGGCGAAAATTTATCGACCAAATTGGCGATTTATTGAAAACGGGCCAAATTAGGAGTACCCTTAACCGACGAGCATGCATGCGTAGATGTATGGATGTGAAGGAGGCGAGAGAGGTGTGTCAGGATCGTGCCAAATGGAAGTCTGTAGTCTCTGCCTACCCCTCTGGGTGACAGGCGTGAGTGTTTATGTAATTGATTTAATAGGTTAGTAAATTTATTTTTTACCACATCAAATATTTCATATAAACCACACATAACACAAAAATGTTTCTGACCACTGTCGGTAGGCAAAGAGGTCATTGTACGAAATTCTTCCTGCTCCGCGACCGGACTTTACTATGTTATATTTACTTGGTGCCTTTCTAGGTAGTAGTACTCCTTATCTGTCTAGGAGTCTGTTTGGTTGAGTAGCAATCCCTTGCATATTTTTTACGAAAATAGTGGTGCTTATAGGTATAGACATATAGACACTATTACGATGATATCCCAGACGTCAGTCTGAGCGAGATTAGAATGGCTCTCCAGCACCTTAAAAACGGCAGGATCCCAGGCGAGGATGGAATTACAGCGGAGCTTCTGAAAGCGGGTGGAACACCGGTACTTGAAGTCCTTCAGAAGAATTACAGACCGATTTCCCTTCTGAGCCGCGTCTACTTGCTGTTTTCGAGAGTCATTACGAATCGTCTCGCACGCTAACTCGACGACTTCCAGCCTCCCGAACAAGCCGATTTCCGAAAAGGCTTCAGTACCATAGACCACATATAAACCTTGCGGCAGATTGTACAGAAGACCGAAGAGTACAATCTGCCACTTTGCCTGGCGTATGTGGACTATGAGAAAACCTTTGATTCTGTCGAAATTTGGGCGGTGCTACAGTCTCTTCAGCGGTGCCAAGTTGACTGTCGGTATATCGAAGTGCTGAAGTGTTTGTACAGTAGGGCTACGATGGCTATCCAAGTACAGAACCAGAGTTCGAAACCTATCCAACTGCAGAGAGGTGTAAGACAGGGTGACGTTATATCCCCGAAACTCTTCACCGCTGCGTTGGAAGACGTGTTCAAGCTACTGGACTGGAAAGGATACGGTATTAACATCAATGGCGAGTACATCACTCACCTTCGATTTGCCGCCGATATAGTCCTTATGGCAGAATCGCTGAACGACCTTAGCACTATGCTCAATGACCTCAATGGTGTCTCCCAACGGATAGGTCTTAAGAAGAACATGGACAAAACAAAGATCATGTTTAACGTCCATGTCACACCTATGCCGGTAGTTGTTGGAAGCACTATGCTCGAAGTTGTTGACGAGTACGATTACCAGGGACAAATAGTTCGACTAGGTAAGTCCAACTTCGACCGAGAGGTCAATCGACGGATTCAACTCGGCTGGGCAGCGTTCAGGAAATTACGACACATCTTCTCGTCAGGTATACCTCAACCCCTGAAAACTAAGTTGAACAACCAGTGCGTGTTGCCAGTGATGACCTACGGAACCGAGACGTGGTCCTTCACTGCTGGCCGTATGAGGACGCTCAAGGTCGCTCAGCGAGCTATGGAGAGGGCTATGCTCCGAGTTTCTATCCGTGATAAACTTAGAAATGAGCTCGAACGAAACTAGCTCGAAGAACCGACAACCGTTGGGGAAAAAAGGTTCTCGAGTGGCAGCCTCGTACCGGTAGGCGTAATGTAGGGTGACCCCCCACTAGATGGAGTGACGACCTGGTAAGACATGCCGGAAGTCGATGGATGCAGGTGGCTCAGGACCGTGCCTCTTCTTTCTTTTTCTTTTTTTTTAAAGAAAAAGAAAGAAGAGAGCTAGTATAATTACAGGCTGAAAGGCAATGGAAGGTTATAATGTATCTGTCTGTGGTCCTCTTTGTTTAAAGTTGGCCAGACTGCAGTAGTTACTAATAGGTGTACTGTAGTTCGTTTACCACTGCAATTGTATAAAAATAACTGTCAGTCATGTCAGAAGTGCAAAACTTCTTAGCTTCACAAACTTGTAAATATAATTCTTGGTTTGTTAAGAAATATTTTTATCAGAAACAATTTTAAGCAACGTATTAATATAATAATAAAATTTTCATTGAGTTGGGTTTGAAATTAAGTGGCCTGAATTTGAGGATTCTGTCACTATGGGGGTCGAGGATATCTATCTGAAACACCTCCATACGATTGCTGCCGGAGCAGCGTCGAAGTATTTTTATAACTATTATTGGTGAATCACTAACTAAACGGGAAATGGAACGTACAATTAACTAAATTCTGACGTTTTTGACGTTGCATTTGTCAAAGTCATCTCAAAATGCGTGAAATTAATCACTAGGCCGACTATTTTGTTGACAGTGACAGATACTTTTCGTCATTCCGTTGTTTCTGAGTTTACGTGAATGTGCTCCCTAACGTTTTTATCTGCCTCCACCTGTTTTTCGTCGACTTCGCTATCCCTCTGGATCCTTTTTAAAAATGGTTGTAGCTATGAATTATGTTTATAATTTAAAGTAATTGTATAAGTTAATATCCCGGTGTTTAATTGAGTGCATGAGCGAGCGAAGCGAGCTCGGGACTTAGGGCACCCCGACTCGGACAGGTTATGTTGGAAGGGGATAGTGGGGTCTATTCGGTCGCAGGCAAGTGCCTTACCAACGTGTCTTACGTGGTAGAGCCATGCTGCAGTTATATTAGTAGTATAGTTGTTAACGCCAAATCGTAACGACTTTAAAAACTTGCAAAACGCTCGTCTCGAGCGGGGAACCGGTTTGCGGTGCGCGGGGGGATTCTAGTGCGGCCTGCGGCCGCGCCTATAAGTCTAGAATATTCTTTTGTACGCGACGGCCGTGCCGGTTAGAGGTCGGAGTTACGTAAGGATCGTTACGTTGCATTACGACGGCCTCCTTTGTGTTGTCTTATTTTGTAAGTGTGCGTGGCAACGAGGCTTTCTTTGAGTTTGAGTTATTAATGTAACTTCGATTGCCATTAATTTGCGTCGACGTGTGGCTTGTGTATTATTTTAATATCGTACGTAGGAATTCTGCTTTGTCGGTTGAACGCTAAACTTTGTGATCCGGGAGGAGATCGCGTTCTCTTCGAATATAGTTTGTGCTAAGTGACGTTGGACTTGAGTTCCGATAATGGCGAACGCCTACTGGAGTGATTGCGCCTTGTGGAGCTGGGTAACGCATGTGGTTCTGCTATCCGATTACACGGTGACGACAGGTACATTACACACCTTCCTATACCACTCACACATACCATTTACTTGCCCCTGACGGCACCTCGTGGTCGACCCTACCTCCGGAACTCGGTAAGTTTGTGTTTGCGTATCCAGCTTTTATTATTAATCCATAGGCCATTTGGGCCCGCACCCTCGGTTGCTCGTCGAGTTGGATTACTGATGGGCCCTAGTCCGGTCGACTTTTGTCGGGGCAACTGAGGGCTGTAACAATAGTTGTAGCACGATTGGGTCGGCTCGACCGGGGAAGGACCACGCTCTCACAGAATACCAGCGTCAAATAGTAGCTTAATGTTACTCTGTTTCGTATGGTGAGTGTAGAGAACCGGAGACCCTTTTTACTGGAAACGAGGCATTCCACCTAAGTCCTCACGGATGACAACGCATCTGCATTTTGATTCGTAATCGAGGATAGATGTAGATGTCTATGGAACACAGAAACCACTTACCATCAGGTGGACTGTGTGCTCGTTTGTCATCCTATCCTATAAAAAAAATAGGCAACGTGCCTAAAGAAGTTCTCAGTTGTAAAATATAAAAGGTGACGTGTGTTGTGTATATTGGCACAGTGCGTGCAGCTGTTCATGTCGGTGGCGGTGGAGCAGGCGGGCATCGACTACCACGTGGTGCTGGCGCAGAACGCGCTGCAGCAGTGCCTGGACGTGTGCGAGCTGCAGGACGAGCTGGCCGCCTGCCTGGCGCGCCAGACGGCGCCGCACGCGCACTCCAAGCACGGCGTGCAGGTAACCGCGCCCGCCGCCGCCTCGCCCTCGCCCAGCCCGCGCCCCAAGCGCTCGGCCATTAAGCCCAAGCTCAAAGCAGTAAGTGATGCCGTTTTGTTTCGCGAGGGAGATGCGATTGTTTTTACTTGGTTGGTAAATCGTTTGCTGTTATTGGTGCTGTTTATTAAATGTGTATTTCACTTGTTGATGTTAAACTAAAATAACGCGATAAGTAAGACATTATAATAATAATGAAAAAAAAAAATAGTTAAATATTTACAGACATGCTTTTAGTGATTTAATTTTAATAAGTGTGTTCCTTAGCATCCACTTCTGTCAGGTGTGTGTGTTTGTCACCCAAAAAAATCTTTAAATCTCATTTCACTTGATAATATAACAAAAATAATGTAATAACTAAAATGGCAGCTTCTAAATTGCTTTCAAAAGGTGAAAATTGACGATATCTTTATGACTTAACCAAATTTTGACAAAGTTATTAACAAATCCTATATAGTTTATTGCCAAAAAATTAAACCATTTTATAGGAAATATTCGTTATACTATACAAAGTAATTCGTTATAATGAAGTTTGTTATATAGAGCTTAGGTAGGACTACAATACTCAATTAACAAGGTAAGAAAACTTGTTTATTAACCTCAAAATTACGTAAATACTCATCTGCTTACACTGTTAAAGCAAACGATTTCCACTAATATATGAAAACACAATTGAATAAAAAACACAGTATTTTTATTTCTGTCCAAAATAGTAATCAATACACAATAAACAATTGCCTTACTAAGAATTTAACGTCTTTAAACCTGTCAAGACATGATTTAATGTGGAATTAAGTGATAATAATTAATAGGATATGTTATGTGAAGGTTCTAAGTTGAAAAAATTCGTTAAATGTAGGTAAATAATACTTTGTATCTATATTCTGCAATGATTAAAAATTCGTTATAAAGATATTTTTGATAAATGTATTCGTAATGTAGAGGTATACTTTGCATTAGCTCTTACGGGCAGTTCTAGGGGATTTGGTATTGGACATCGTGATTGATCGCATCTCCCAGCAATGTTTTCTAACCAATAAACTAAATGTTCCTGTGTTACTTTCCATACTTTAATTTTTTTTTTAAATATATATCAACAAAGATTTTTAAACCCATTTTTTATATTTAACACAGGAGCAATTAGCGTTAATTTTTATTTGCTATTATTTACGAAAAGTTTCTAATGTAGATTTTATATTTAGAAACTTTTCATAATTGAAATTATAAAGACTTTTGTTGTTGCTAAATTCACAGGCACACCTCATAGGGTAATTAATATTTTATTGTCACAGTATTTAGTTTCAATGAAAGTCAATTTGAATATAAAGCTTAACCAGGTTTCATGTTTAATACACACTTTTTGTAAATAAAGTATTATACTTAACATTTCAAAACAATGTATTACATAATAACAAACTACTCGTACATCATGGCGTCTCTAATGCCCAAATACAAAAACTACTCAACTTTAAGATGCCGTTAATTAAGTCTCGTGCTCTGTCTATCACTTTAAGTCAAAGTGACTGTGACACCACCAAACTTCATGACATGTTAAGATTGAGTAGCGTTTGTATATTTGGCTATAAGATTAAATATCAGTAAATTTTTAAACATCAAAAATGTTTATTACATAATACATAACACATAAGTGGCATGTCACTTAGCGACGCCAAAACACTACAAGCCAATGCAATGCAAATGGTTGTAGTGTTTTCAGTGATAAAGTAGAAATAATCTATGAATTCTGGTTATTTTAAACACGCTTTATATTCACCACCGCCTTTGCTTTCAAGCAATGCTTCAATGCTTTTCTCATATGCCATCATTTTACTCGTCGTCATTAATTTACACCAGTATCGGTTTGTTTATATCATCACTATTATTTGTATATTGATAAAAGTATTATAGAAAATATTTAATCCGAAGTCATTTTGTAATATGACTATTTAATTCTGGCTTTTCGCAATATTTGTTGTAAAGGGCTACAATACGACGCTAGGATGTTTTAGTGCTTTTTTGCATTTTTAAAAACCAATATACACTAACAAACCATTTATTTCAATGTAATTGTAAAACGCTTTATGTGCTGCTGTAAATTGTAATATAGAGACGAGCTTATGTCATGTGGTTGATCAATTTGGAATTGTGTGTGAATAACATTTTGTTGGCTTTTGAAAATATTTTAAATAATGTGTTTTAAACCAAAGAAAATCAAAACATTATTCGCAATGAGTGAACTCTTTGAGTTGTATATTGATCGAAAATTCCAACTTGATCGTTCAGTTCTGGCAACATTGACAAACGATCAATCGGCTATCGAAAAAGCGTTTTATATAACAGACTGTTATGCATACATAAAAATAAAGTGAAAATGTTGCCACAACAAAAAAGTGGTATGTACATTGTCGCAATCTTTCAAATGGAATGTTGGTGTAATTTTTCCCCATATTTAATTTGTTTCTAATGACGTTTTCATCCTCGAATGTTTGACCCCTACTCCTTAGATATAGGGAATGTTTTTTTTTGTCGTATACAATATCATTCATAACTCATAGCTAGTTTCCTCGCACTGTTGGTTCAACTTTGTTATGAACGATTGATGTTGCAAGTTGTTTTAGTATATTTATATCTTTATTAATATTTTTTTTACAAAGGTAAGTCTTAGGATTACTTAGGTTTAAGCCACGTATAACTGCATAAAAGTTCTAGTGATGATAAGATTACATAACATAACAGAATTTCCATGGCAACTTGAAATATTGCAATATTTTTCTGAGTTATTTTTCAAGTCAAGTTTTTGGTTTCATTTTAATTTGTTTACAACAAAGTAGTTCAAAAGAAATTTTATTTAGTTATTTAAATTTAAGTTTTAATGTAGAGTATTAAAATTTATAAAAGTGTATTTTACATTTAAACGGTACTTATCTTACTCTAATAAAAATCCTTTAATATTATTAAATCATAAGTAAGAGCATTGCAAACATGACGGGAGATTATCCAAAGGTTCTTTGTTTTTATTATTAACGGTAATAATTGTAAACTTTCATTTCCTAATATCATCAAATACATTCATGCTTACGGTTGTGGTTGCATAGCAATTTTCTTATGGGTTTGTTTAATTTTAATCCAGTAAATGTTTTTAATTGTAAATAAATTTACATGGTACATTGGAAATTTTTAGTTACATATACAACATGTAACAAAAACCCTGTGGTTCTCGTTAAGTGCATTATCAGATCAGTATTCAAGTGTATAAAAATATTTTTTTCAAAAAACATTTAAAAAAATTATTCGCAAATTGCATGTGGTTTTATTATATCTGCATTGGCCGAGGAGTAAGAGGATTGTCAAAGACCCCGCATTACCGATACTCGTGTGAGTTAGAGGAAATAAAACCACATACAATTTGCAAATATTTTTTTAATTAAATTTAAAAAAAATATTGTCTAGTTTTCTGAAAAAAAAATTATTTCTATACGCTTGAATACTGATTCTGATGACGCAGTTAACAGGAACCACAGGGTTTGTGTACTGGTTGTGTAATCGTTGTTACATGTTGTATACGTTATATATTATGAAGATACCTACTAGAGAGATATTATGCAGTTATACCTTATGAAGGATAAGTATTTGCACTACTCTGTTCTATATAGTCACGGGTTTAAACATAAGGATGGGTTAAAATGTATTTTAGCAGAAACGGTTGTAATATAGCACTCTACTAGCATTATATTTGGCACTGCTACTAACATACAAACAATCTATTTATTTATTAGAACCAGATAAGTCAAATGAGTCATAATTTTTCAACATTTAAGTTATGATAATTGTTTTATTTTTCATTCAGTGCTAACAGATACTTTTAACCTTAGTAAAAGATTAAAAACGTAATATCTTCCATAATTCAGATGTAAAACGGCTAATCGTTTTGCTGCGGCGCAGCGGTTGAGAATCCGATTCCCGTAAGGGACAAGTATTTTTATAGACCTCAAAAATGTTCCGGGTCTGGATATTTGTCCTAGGTCCATAGTACGACTGCGAATAGTGTTTGATAAAGTTTGAGCTGCCAATTAATTGTTTGATATCAAGCCTCATTCACAAACAGAGCTCTTCCATATAGTATATTTTTAATAATAATGAATTTTTATTAAACTAAACATCAATCACAACATGACAATCAATGAGGCCGTCGGGCCAACAGTCGCAGTACAATCCCCCCACCAAGTTTTCGAACACCAACATTTCATTTGCGCAGCAACTGCTGCTGTGCGCGACTCAGTCGCTGTTCACTTGCGACACGGGCGCTTCGTCTGTCGGCGACAGCAAGAGCGGCGACATGCCGCCTAATACAGCGGGCTCGCCCAGCTCTATACAGGTAATTAGTACTGGACAACATGATGAATAGCGCAATACTTTTATGATAAGTGACTACCCGTGCGGTTAAAGAATGGGATTGAAATGGCGTCGCCACTGTTCATCTCTCGCTCACATACTGTCGCTATCTATACTCACACCCGCCAGTGAAGACTGTTAAAAAACTACGTTACGAACATTCTATAAGTTCAGTCCAACTTACCATTGGAATCAATGAAACAAAAATGCCATAAACTAGAAAAAAAATCAAGCTGGTTTCGCTAATTTATGAGCTACTGCGCGTTTTGAGGTTTCTTTATATTTATTGTTAATTTTGGTTGATAATATTTTTATAAAATATTTGCATCCTAATGAGACATGAGTAACCATTTTTAAAATTTTCGTTTGTCTGTCTGTCCGAACTGATTTTTGGAATGACTGAACCGATTGTAATAAAACTTTACGAACAAATAGGGAGTACTACCAGAAGTGATCTAGACTAAATTATCCGAAAAGTTTAGGAATATTATTAAAATACAAATATTCACAAGATAAAATAATCTTTAATAATTATTTTATTCGAGCTTGGTGCTCCCAACAATTACCGGCATAGGTGTGACATGGACATTAAACATGATCTTTGTTTTGTCCATGTTCATCTTAAGACCTATCCGTTGGGAGGCACTATTGAGGTCATTGAGCATAGTGTTTAAGTCCTCCAGCGATTATGCTATAAGGACTATATCGTCGGCAAATCGAAGGTGCATGATGTACTCGCCATTAATGTTAATACAGTATCCTTTCCAGTCCAGTAGCTTGAAAACTTCTTCCAATGCGGCGGTGAAGAATTTCGGGGAAATAACGTTACCCTGTCTTACACCTCTCTGCAGTTGGATAGGTTTCGTACTCTGGTTCTGTACTCGGATAGCCATCGTAGACCTACTGTATAAACACTTCAGCACTTCGATATACCGACAGTCAACTTGGCACCGCTGAAGGGACTGTAGCACCGCCCAAATTTCGACAGAATCAAAGGCTTTCTCATAGTCCACATATGCCAGGCAAAGTGGCAGATTGTACTCCTCGGACTTCTGTACAATTTGTCAAAGGGTATGTATGTGGTCTATGGTAATAAAGCCTTTTCGGAAACCGGTTTGTTCAGGAGGCTGGAAGTCGCCGAGTCTGCGTGCGAGACGATTCGTAATGACTCTCGAAAACAGCACGTAGACGCAGCTCAGAAGGGATATCGGTCTGTAGTTCTTCAAGAGGGCGTTGTCACCTTTCTTGAAGAACAAGACCACCGCACTTCTGCTCCACGCCTCTCGAAGTTGTTGACGAGTACGTTTACCTGGGACAAATAGTCCGACTAGGTAAGTCCAACTTCGACCGAGAGGTCAATCGACGGATTCAACTCGGCTGGGCAGCGTTCAGGAAATTACAACACATCTTCTCGTCAGGTATACCTCAAAACCTGAAAACTAAGTTGTACAACCAGTGCGTGTTGCCAGTGGTGACCTACGGAACCGAGACGTGGTCCTTCACTGCTGGCCGTATGAGGAAGTTCAAAGTCGCTCAGCGAGCTATGGAGAGAGCTATGCTCGGAGTTTCTCTGCGTGATAAACTTAGAAATGAGGATATCCGCAGTAGAACCAGAGTGACCGACATAGCCCTACGGATTAGTAAGCTGAAGTGGCAATGGACCAGCCATGTAGCTCGAAGAACCGACAACTGTCGTGGCAGCCTCGTACCGGTAGGCGTAGTGTAGGGCGACCCCCCACTAGATGCAGTGACGACCTGGTAAGACATGCAGGAAGTCGATGGATGCAGGTGGCTCAGGACCGTGCTTTGTGGCATTACTTGGGGGGAGGCCTATGTTCAGCAGTGGACTTGTGAAGGGCTGTAATGATGATGATGATGATGAATTATTTTATTATTTTATTTTAAAAACTATTGCGTCCCCTTAGAAAAAAAAGTATACAAAGGGCGGAATTAATGCCTAAAGGCAGGCTTAAGTCTAAATAACGTCCCATTAATAGATCCCTGCCAGGCGAAGCCAGAGCGGGTAGCTCATTGTAAATGTTATTTTAAAATTATTGTAGCTACTTGCGTATACAATTATTTTTTAATGTTTTCCCAATAATAGAAATTTTCAACTAACTGAATAATATAATTATATAATGATATATCGTTATTAGCGGGTATTCGCTATTCATACTGTGCATGTTAACGGTACGGGTTCGGTTAGTCACCATTTCTAATCCCATTCTTTATCCGTACGCACTGTAACACGCTATATTGACTTTTACGTGATGCTACAAATATAGTGCGCTTTTTATGGCGCATTAACGCTATTTATGTTAAGCAACGCGCTGTGTAA
Source organism: Parnassius apollo (assembly GCA_907164705.1). Taxonomy (NCBI): domain Eukaryota; kingdom Metazoa; phylum Arthropoda; class Insecta; order Lepidoptera; family Papilionidae; genus Parnassius; species Parnassius apollo. The sequence continues at coordinate 8,347,146 of CAJQZP010000929.1, forward strand.
GTAAAATACCAATAGTCTGTTGCGTCGTTATGTTATAACGCGTTTAGCTTACGCTGCGCGATAACGTTTCGTGCATTTATATTTGATTACCTACATACCGTTAATAGTTAAGCATAAAAAACAGCACGTTATGATAAAATATTCTATGGCGCCGTAGGCTTTTGCAAACGTTTAACTCCAATCAACAAATTCCAGCATTTAATTAACGGGTTTGCTATCCAACTGATTAGCAGCTGATTAAACCGTCAGTTTTGCGTGTAATAAATACGCAGATGTTTTGTTGTGTGTGACTTTAATGCAAATATTTATTTCAAATAATATAAACTGATCCGGTGATCCGCTGATCACACAGGTGTTAAATTTTTTTTTAATTCTAATGAAACCACATATCATTTGGACAATTTCAAACAGGGTCTTCTTGGGAGTCTGTGGTGGAACTGGTTGAAGTATTTAAAAATATAAATACTTTCATATCTCTATTACCTATGTATATCTAATATTCTGGCCAGAGTTTTAACTTTTGACCCATTTGACGATAAATTGACAAAATTACCTATCACAAATATTTTGTATCACATAACGAAAAGATGTAGCTAAGAATTTTTAAATAAGTAAAACATACACTATGACGATGTCAAATAAGAGAATATAATAAAGACATTACAACGAATGGAAACGCTTTCTACAAGGTTTCTTCTGTAGAGAAGAAATGATATTAACTTTATACTATTTCGTAGTAATAGTAACGGAGCTTAAACAGGGAAGGAAACCATTATTGTGTTTTGCATCACATGTTTTGGTTCACAAAGACACTGTTTTTCATTAATTTCTTGTACTTGAAGAATAAAACAGCAATAAAATGCTATTATTTTTTATATGATTGATCGATTGACTAACATTGCATGGATGAAAGAAATAAAAATAAATTTTCTAACTTAGAGCCAATCAAAGTTACGAAAATAGAAGCCCTAACATGCTTAATAGACTTACCAGTGACATTTCATAAAGTTATAAAACAATTTCGAAAGCCAAAAAATGTATTGACTGATTTGCATATTTTTTATTTACAATGTCATATGAGAAATGCTGAAGTAAGTTTGAATAAACTGTATACCTTCAATGTACAATTAAATAATATTGAAATTTTTTTAAATAATTGTTACGAATTAAGTTTTCATTTCAGATCACAAACTACAAATTTGATAATTACAATAGTTTTTTTTTTCGATATATCATCCTAAATAAGTAATATTTTTCCGGTCCTTACTAGTAAAATGTGATGTATGGTTAAAATGCTATAATTGTTATTTAGTCGGCTTTCATAAGTAACTATAAAATTTCCCATTTATATAAAATGTTTCCTCTCTGAAGGACCTCGAAAATATTAATCTATGTTAATCTCTATAATTATGGCATAATGTATCAAAATGAAATCATTTGTCTTTCTTTAATTGATTTCGGGTAACTTACACTAAATTAGGGAAAATTTCATCACCTTGGCACATTTCAGGCGCCATTATTATCTGTGGACTGTAAAAGCAACCCGCCGACGTACAGCTTCGTCCAAGGCTGGCAGTTATTAGCGCTCGCTGTGAGCCTTTTTGTGCCCAGGAACAACAGGCTCCTGTGGTACTTGAAGCTACACCTGAGCAGGCACGCCGATTCCAAGTAAGTGTATCAAATGATAATCTTTAAATAACAGCCTTTACAAATTTAGAGTATTTTATTCCAGCACTTATATAACATTTTCAATCAAAATACCAATACATTAGGCTTTATTTTCTATTCTCATCAGCTCGTTATGTTTACTGCTAGACTTAGCGTACAGACTGACAGTAGCAGTACCAGAAGTTTTGTCAAACATTTGTGCAAAAAAGCAAACATTGCCCTTTCGATAGGGTTTAGTTGTAATTGTTCCCGTACTGAACCGTAACTGCCAATTAGGGATAAAAAGATACGAGTAAATAAAGTAATTACTCAATACATTCCTTCCGACGTACTTTTTGTATCGATACTTTAAAACTAAGTATCAAGTAGGTCGATCGAAAGTATCTATGCTATAATAAAAATATTTTTGAAGTGAAAACTTCTTTAGCATCGTTGTGATTTGAAACTGGATGAAACGAAAAAGCGACTGTAAAAAGACACATAAATTCATAAGATTTAACGTGGGAGAAAATGAGATAGTAAGCATTATAGATTATAGCTCAATGTTCGCGAGAAAAAAGTCGTAAACGGCGTCGCTTACGCGTTTTTTTCAACAAGGTACGAACTGTGGTACGAAGGTGTCGTGTGCCTATGGATTAAACAAGCAGTGAAGAATGGCCAAACCTCAACTTTGTAATAGGTAAAATTGATATAAATCTTTTTGTAATTAGTGAGTACTAAATAAGGTATATCGAGAAGAGTAATATATATAGTAAAAAGAAAAATTATATTTTCTTATATTTTATGCCGAACTTGTAGTCTAAATTATAATATTAAATAAACCATTTAAAGTATTTGTATTTTATATTTCATTTCATTCGAAGGTTTCACTTCTGTCGCGTGTGAGCTGCACGCATGTTTTTTTTGGTAACATATATTGAAATTTTCGAACGCATCCTAGTCCTAGTTTTGTTAGTTATATGTAGTCGGCAAGCATGTTAGTCTATGCCCGAGCAAATAAAACCACAAAAACGGACTTTTTCATAGATTTATTTTTATGACATATATTTGTATATCGATAAAGAATATCAATAATTTTACCGTTTTTATTTTGTTTATTCTAAATTTTACAAATAAAAATCTATTATATAAGATATTTCAATACTATCGTTTCATCCCTACTGACAATGTCTTCATTTGATTGTATTAATAAGTGTTGCATCAGCTTTGGGTTGTTTAAAAAAAACGAGATATACAAGACTCATAAAACATGTTGTGAGACATTTTTATTAATGAGAACTACAACTGCTGATGTGAACTATTGTACAGAATTTGGGATGGGCGATTGCGAGTTCGAATGTAGGAAGGTTTTTGGACTTTGTAATTTGTTTTCCAGGACGGAGTGCGGCAAGTACGCAGCGTATTGTGCGCGCGCGTTAGAACGTACTATACGCAACGGCGGACGCGAAGACAAGCCATCGCGTATGGAAGTGCTCTCTATACTGCTGAAGAACCCCTACCACCACTGTTTGCCTCACGCCATACCCGTACACATGCTTAATAACACTTACCAGGTTGGTGAAAAACCATTTTATCCTTATTTTCAACATTAAAATAGATTCTTTATGCTAACAGCTAACCAACGATTAAAGGAGTTTGCTTTTAAGCATTATATAAATTATGTATGTATAATTTATGTAGTAGATTGTACGGTGTAAATTATGTAGTACATCTTTATTTACTTTTAAATTAATTTTAATATGTTATACACAAAACGTGCGTGGGTTCATCATATGTGGTAGAGCCGCAGCTATGTTATAGTTTGTAACACGAATGTATCGGAAGGACCAAGCGCTCACATAATACCAGCGCAGCGTGAAATAGCAGCTTAATGCTTTCTGTATTTCGAATGGTAAATGTAGAGAACCAGAGACCCTTTTTACTGGAAACGAGGCATCCTATTTTAGTCGTCACAACGCATTCTGCATTTTGATTGTAGATGTCTATGGGCCACAGAATCCACCGACTTTCGGGTGGAGTATGTGCTTGTTTGTCACTCTTAGTCTATAAAAATACTTAAATAAACGAATGCGTGCGTACGTGCGTACATGCATGCGTGGTTAAGGTACATAAACATAAACACTCACGCCTGTCACCCAGAGGGGTAGGTAGAGACTACAGACTTCCATTTAGCACGATCCTGACGCACCTCTCTCGCCTCCTTCACATCATCGATACACCTACGCATACATGCTCGTCGGTTATGGGTACTCCTAATTTGGCCCGTTTTCAACAAATCGCCAATTTGGTCGATAAATTTTCGCCTAGGACGTCCCTTTCCGACTCTGCCATTCACTTCTGCAACATAAATTTTCTTTGTCACTCTTTCCTCATTCATTCTTTCCACTTGACCAAACCACCGAAGCATTCCTTTCTTAATCCTGGTCACAACATCATCTTGCAAACCACATTCTTCTCTTATTACACAATTTCTTACCCTGTCATTCAGATTCAGCCCTAACATACTCCTTAAGGACCGCATTTCTACTGCGTTGATTCTACTCTCGTGCTTCTTCTGCCACACCCAACTTTCACTACCATACGTTAAAGTAGGGACCAACACAGCATTGTGAATTGCCATACGTGCCTTTTTTGACACATTTTGACTCTTCACAATAGAGTGCAGGGCCCCATTTACTCTATTTCCCGTTTATAAGGTACATTTTTCAACATTAAATATTTTTTTTTCAGGTAATAGGGTTTGACGGTTCAACCACAGTCGAGGAGTTCCTATCAACGCTCAGCACGGAGCTGGGATGCAGAGAGTCTGCGGCTTCCGGTTTTGCGTTGTTCAGCGATGACCCTATAGAAAAAGATCTAGAGCATCACATTAAACCCGATAAAAAGGTATTATTAATTATATCAGATTTAAAGTACCCAGACCGATGACAGAAAGCCACATTTGGCACATTTGGCAATACTTTCCGTCATCGGTGCGTGCTGTGATTGCCAGATGTGAAAATTATTACAAATACTCTTTGTTACTATTCTGTTTACGGGAAAGCTTTCGACCATGACCTGACTAATTTGATGACATAATATGAATCTTTTTCCACTTTTTCATTTTGACTTAATTTATGTCAATTTTTTTTATTAAATGTTATTTTAAATTATATGTTACATTTTATTTAAATATATGTCATATTTATAAAAGCCGTGGTAGCTCAGATGGTTAACGCTCGCCGTAAATATAACAGAACGCAAGTAATCCGGGTTCGATCCCCGCCGGCACCAATGAAATTATTAATTGCAATTTTAAGTGCTGATTTACCACGTGCTCTGCGGTGAAGGAAAACATCGTCAGGAAACCTACATGTCTGAGGAATAAGAAAAAAAATATTTCAAAGACATGTGAAGTTCGCCAACACGCATTGGGGCAGCGCGGCGGACTATTCCTTGCCCTAAAACCCTCTCAGAAATGAGGGGAGCCCTGTGCCCAGCAGTGGGACGTATATAGGCTGTAACTTTACTTTACTTATGTCATATGCTATACATTATATGTTATTGTAAATCTTAGAAACCTCCTATATTTGTAGCTTTGCGACGTGATATCAAAATGGGAAACGGCGCTTAGGGAGAAAGGTTCTGGAAAATTCGAGAACTCTCGCGTCATAAGGCTTACGTACCGGAATAGGTTATACTTCAAGAGCTCGGTACGAACGGAGACGGACAAGGAGCGACTGTTGCTCTGCTATCAAATTAATCAGCAAGGTAAGTTTCTTTAAAACAATTTGTATGTATAATTTTATTTGTATATGGTTGCAATATTCAACTTTTTTTATTTAATTATTTGTTTGAAACCGCGGATTGAACCCCAACTTGATATGTTTTCTTGCGCTTCACACACTTCAATTCAGTGTGCTCCCTTGCAGGTGTGTAAAGGAACTTGCGTTTTTGATGTTTGATACTTGATTCGTTACGTATTTCTACTATTTGAATTTGTTACTGGCATTATGTTCTTGTCTAAATATGATTTAGCTTTCCAACAAGGAATTCATATAGAATCGATACAACAATTTTCAGGATAAATCTTCACAAAACGAATAAAATTGTTCGTACAAGCCAATAATACAGTCTACAACTTTATTTAATTTTATTAGTCGTTACTGAACACCACTCACGCTCTAATGTGTCCATAATTAACAGCGAACCACAGCTTGTACGACTCAAATAACTAAAGCTTTCAATAAAGTATTGAATTAAATAGTAGTTTGGTGTATAACAAGTATAAAAGTTAATTACAAGAAGCCTTATCATTTTTGGTCCTTCGAGCCGGATATGAACAAGCTGTCTATGAATATATGGTTCAGTTTTAAGTTAACACTATCGTCCTCTTATTATTATTTTTAATTATGGCGGAAGAAACATAAATAAGACAGGAGACATACCACATCCACCTAGTCGGGTGCCTTGACAGAAAAAAAGTGTCCCGTATTCACACCAACGAAGAAAGATATATATAGCGCTGTATATATTTTGAGAGACGTCCACATCATGCTCAACTTATTGTAAAAACATGCACTCACGCACACACTTGCATCTAAAATCATTTGCATCTAACGACGTGGTTTTAGGTTCAGCAGTTGACTTTACGGGCTGTTGGAGAAAGAAAGATGTGTGTCAAGTTAAACATGGTTTCGGCGTCAGTTGAAATTTACGCAGCGCTCCGTCTGTCTTTATTCGTTCACGAACTTACGTTCACGAAGTGTTTTTTACCTACATATGTAAGCTAGTGCTAAACTACTATCCTATCAGATGTGAAATGGTGATGCTGTCAAAGATGGTAAAGCGCACTTACTTAGCCCATTCATTCTCGGATGGAAAGATAGATGCTGGTAAATTATTTCACTTCTTTGTTGTACGCATTATGAAGGACGAGCAAACCGTTTGGTTCGAATGCGTGCCAACGCACAGTTAGAAGAGGGGAGAACGGTCAGAAATGGGCAAGCAGGAATTAAATCATGCAACCTTGCGCACACTAAGAAATGTATTGTATTTAATGTTTATACAATAATTTAAAACGTTAGAACATTTGCCTATCGCGTTTTCTATATTAGAAAGACTAGCACCATTTACTAGAACTGATTTGAACTATGATGTGATTGGAGTAGTCATTATGGGCTGTCTTAAAAGACTTATCGCTTCGTTTTTGCCGAATATTGCTAGTTGCATCAGAAGTGTGTGATTTCGAGCATAGTTTTTCGTACAAAATTGGAGTCCAGATGTCATAATGTGTTGCATACGTTGCGTACGTGCGAGCAGTCCTTAATTGAACGCTTTTGTGGCAGTGGTGGCGGGGAGGTTCCCGGTGACGCGCGAGCTGGCGGCGGAGCTCGGCGCGCTGATGGCGCAGCTGGACGCTGGCGACTGCACGCCCGCGCACTGCGCGCACTCGCAGCCGCTCGCGCACCGCTTCTACCCCTACCGCTACCGCGCCGGCCTCACCAACGAACAGCTGCGGTAAGTACTGCTCTAAAATATTCGCTGATGACTGCACGCCCGCGCACTGCGCGCACTCGCAGCCGCTCGCGCACCGCTTCTACCCCTACCGCTACCGCGCCGGCCTCACCAATGAACAGCTGCGGTAACTCATTCATTCATTTTTTGTTTAATAAAACTTACCGTCCCAATGGTAAGTGGCTACTGCGACTTATGGACAAACAACTTTAAACGAAGAAGACATGCCTTCCTTTTCTACATCAAAATACGCGAACATACGAAATATTGTAATGAAAGTTAGTTGTATCCATATTCCAATAGCATTTACATACATCATCATCAATGTATGGGAAATCAGTCTAGAGTTGAAAGTTTATGTAGTGTGTATATGTGTACATAACAATACTACAAATAAGACTTATCTGTGGTCATAAGGTCCTCACGCAAGCACGCACGCTTACATATACATACATACACACACACGTATACGCACATACGCATACACACACACGCTCGCACGCATGCTGGCACGCGCATACATACAAACGCTTACACGCTCTCACGCACGGCATACATACACACGCACGTACGTATGCATACACACACGCATGCACACGCATTCTCGCACACACTTGCTGTATGTGAATACATAAACCATACATAGGTTTATCATCCTAATTGGTATTTTTACTCACCCTGCACGAAACAATATGATAATAATATGTTCTAAACATGACAGGCTAAGGATAGGGTCATAGAAAGATTTCAGTTAAATTTTATACCAAGAATATGTAATTTTTTCACTATTTAAATTTGTTATAATGGTTGTTTTTGTATCCTTAAAGTAATAATAAATTGAATTTACTGTTTTAGGGATGTCGAAGAGAAGCTCAAGTCAAAATGGCTCGCGCTAAAGGGTCGTAGTACAGCGGACTGCGTTCGAATCTACCTCAATTGCACAAGAAAATGGCCTTTCTTTGGGGCTACGCTCTTCCAAGCGAGGGTAAGTTATACAAATGTATTATATAACAGATATTTAATGCGTATGTATATTTGTGTTTTGATGTACACTGGTATTGCAGTTACCAACCTGACTAAAAAGCATAATAGTCATACAAAAATGTTTCTAATGAAAACCTTATGCATAAGAAACGATTGAGAACCTCAAAATTGGACTAAGTTGGTATGTTGACTCCTGCAGTGAAAATGATCTTTTATAACAATATAATATAAAATAACACGGTGTAAGAGGAATGTTTACAATCCTATGCTTATTTATGCATTAAAGTAAAAAATTTACAGCCCATATACATCCCACTGAAGGGCACAGGCCTCCTCTCATTTCTGAGAGGGTTTTAGGGCAAGGAAATGTCCGTGTTATTTATATTTTTAGAGGGTGAAATTGAAATAATTTATTTTAAACCAAGAATATAACAAAGTTGGGACCAAAATAATAGTAAGTTAACTAAAAAAAAAACTTAAAAATAAATCTTGTCCAGTTCATTCCCCAAAAGACACAAGTTTGAGCGTTTACCGCTAAAAGAACCCTTTAACTTTGTAGTATCTCCTCAGTTTCAAGGCACTTCCCTTGTTGCCTTAGCCAGTATCGGAGTCCTCGGCGTTGACATATCGAATGACGTGCAGTTTCGTGGTCACTTGGAAAAGAAGGCCAAATGGACCCCTAAAAAGCTTGGCGTGCTCAGTAGATAAAGTTGCAGCCGGCACACCGCCTGCAACTTTACGAGGCGCAGGTTCGGCCGCAAATATCTTATAGATTTTGTGTAGTTTTTGCGCGTTTGCATAAAATAATGAAATTAGCACCTTTTGTAGACATAATATTGGTTATATTGGTATCGGATATTTTATAATAAAATAAATATTGAACTTAAAACGAACCCTACTTGAAAACGCGTGCTTTTATACATAAAGTATTAAGCATAGTACAGCAATTATCGCATAATGAATTTGGCTATAGAGCATTACAGCAGTACAAACGAATGGGCATTCACAATACTTTTTCTGCCACCAGGGTGGCGCTACTTTGGAATGAGGTGAAGTTTTTGGCAGATTTCATAGAGGGAAAGTTAAATTGTTAGGAAAAATATAACGTTTAATGTTTCTTTCTGAAATATTAGTAGTATTTTATATTAATTAAATAAAAATGCATATATCATACTGCAGATATTTCTGAAAGTAAAATAATAAAAAGTACATACATAAACACTCACGCCTGTCGCCCAGAGGGGTAGGCAGAGACTACAGACTTCCATTTAGCACGATCCTGACATACTTCTTTCGTCTCCTCCACATCCATATACCTACGCATACATGCTTGTCACTGCTGCCGTATGAGGACGCTCAAGGTCGCTCAGCGAGCTATGGAGAGGGCTATGCTCGGAGTTTCTTTGCGTGTAGACTCAGAAATGAGGATATCCGAGTCAACATCCAACCACAAAAAAACACACCCCACACTTACAACCACCCCCTGCCAGGAACTCGAGCCCGCGAGTTGAAAAGGGCTTCTCTTCAAACAAGAATGAGGATATCTGCAGCAGAACCAGAGTGACCGACATAGCCCAACGGATTAGTAAGCTGAAGTGGCAATGAGCCGGCCATATAGCTCGAAGAACCGATAACCGATGGGGAAGAAAGGTTCTCGAGTGGCAGCCTCGTACCGGTAGGCGTAGTGTAGGGCGACCCCCCACTAGATGGAGTGACGACCTGGTAAGACATGCAGGAAGTCGATGGATGCAGGTGGCTCAGGACCGTGCTTTGTGGCATTGCTTGGGGGAGGCCTATGTTCAGCAGTGGACTTGTGAAGGGCTGTAATGATGATGATGATGACATGCTTGTCGGTTAAAGGTCTCTTAATTTGACCCATTTTTAATATATCGCCAATTTGGTCGACAAACTTTCGCCTAGGACGTCCCTTTCCGACTCTTCCATTCACTTCTTCTTGCTTGATAGTGCATGAAACTTCTTACTCTAGTTAAAACTACTGAGAAGTTGTTTTGTTGACTCTAGAAACCGACAAACTTTAATTTTAAACACAACTTCTCTAATAAATGACATTGAGTGTTAGTCAAACCTACACCTTAGTCCCAACATCTGGTGAGCGGACGTTTAGAAGATAGAGTTGTTATTACCGCGTTATGAATTTGGGTGTAATAGTAGTGGCTGTGTTGGCAGATTAAGCAGCCGGACCTGTCGCTGGTGTGGCTGGCGGTGTCGGAGGAGGGCGTGACGGTGCTGGAGCTGGCTTCCATGAGCGTTATCGCGCGCTACGCGCTCAACTGCATCGGACTCTTCGGCGGACTGCAGGTTTACTTTTTTCTATTACATTATTCTAAGAAACTAGCTCGCTGTTCACCTAACGAAGCTAAAAGGTAACAATGCAAAAATTAATAAAAAAAATTATCCTTTTGTTCAGGACGATTTAATGATGCTTATCGACGCGGAAGACGCAACGAGTCCTGTACACAAAATGCTTATCAGCTTGAACAAACCAAAAGTAAGTCTCTTTGTTTTCCTAGTCTGGTACTATATTTTTACAAACAATTACTAAATAAAATCATAATCATATAGGAAAGCGTTACAAATGTTATTTTGGCGCGATTTATTTATTATGGAATAAGCATATAATAAAAAAAAAGGAAAGTAAGGTACGAGTAAAAAGTATATGGTAGTGTTTCATACAAGGAAAGGGTGACCAATGAATATTCCATTACATCTTATGTTAAGTAGATGCTGTGGTCCATGGACACCTCCATCTCACCTCTGAGAATTAAAAAAGAATATCTCATTTATGTATTGTGAGGTGATTATTTGTAAAAAGTGAAATAAAATATATTGTTTATGCAGCTGTGGTAGCTCAAAGGCTAGCGCTCACAGTACATTCCATGGCGAGTAAGCAATCTGGGTTCGATCCCCGCCGCCATCCATTAGATAGTTAGTTGTAATGTTAAGGTTTGGTTTGGTCTAACATTTGCCCGGTGGTAAAGGAAAACGTCGTGACTGAACCTGCATTTTTGTATAATAAACTCTATTTCAAGGATATATAATTCACTTTATCTCTGTCGCCTCTTACAGCACCCATGGCGTGATTATCGCCTTAAACGCCAAGCGTCCAAATTTGACCGCACCCACCCTGCTAATGCCAAACTTCTTCATAGAAAAGTAGTCTCTAAATATAAGTTTTAATGGTTTTAAGTGATGTGAGTGGGTGCGATCTCATGCGACCGCTCGGGATTTACCAGGGAATTTGACCGCATGGGAATTTTATGGGGATTGAAGGGTTATGGGGTAGTGGATTTTCTTACGCCGCTATTACACGACTAAATAAGACTTTAAAAAATATTACACCTAAAAATATTTATTTCCAGATGGTGGAATTAACGCACCTTATTGCGGATTACAAAAACGCCCTACTCCGAACAGGGGGGCCCGGCACGCCCCAAATGAACTCCCTAACGCGCAACGGAAGCCACCGCTCAATACGCAAACCGACTTCCACCCTCCCACATTCGAGCCCCTCCACTCTTCCCCACACTCACCATTTAAGCCAGTCCCATCACACCCACCACACCACCGGACATAACACGTTAAACTCCCACGCCACAACAATGACCCTGGGCTCGGAGAGAAACGCAACATTGACCCTTAGCTCCCACACGTCCACTTTCAACCAACACGTCGAAGCCAGAGTGTTGTCCCATGGTCAACCAGACATATTAAAATCGACCCCAGATCATCACAGAAGCGAAAAAAAGAGAAGCCACACTCAAGATAGCGGCGTCGCGTGATCTTAAATCGCCATGTGTTAATGGACTCTATTATTAGGAGTATAGATTAGTATTTGCGACTCACACTTATAGAGTTGGTTGCGGTAATAAAGGGTTTTTCGGTAAATTTCAATGATTAGAACGTGCTGGTGATTTATCGAAAGGATATAAATAATTCTAAATATACCTCATATTTTGTAGCGATTAACGATTCAGCCTTTTTTATATAATTGGCTATAGTTTTCTTAGTGTTCATTGTCTGCCTTATTTTGGACGGTAGCTAAAGCGGCTGCTTGGTCTCGAATCTCTATGTGTGAATGTATTATTTACAGTTAAAACGCCGATTTAGATATAGCCATGTACAGGTTGATATTTTAGTGACAAATCTTGAGTTTAGCCCGACCGAGAACTTTTTTGCATTGCCCATATTGCGGTTATCGTTTACAAAGGACCCAAGCGGTTAAATAAAATACCTATGAATACAAGTTAATCTAAATCTATATTTACTTAGAGGGTCTACCAAAATTTTATAATTTAATGAACATAGTGTACACACCACAGTAATATAAGCCACAGGCACGCGTGGATAAAACAAGAACGGACCTCTAAATTATTTGTTAATAAGTCGGTACTGAATTTAAAGACAGACTTAGAGTTAATTAGCTAAGATCCACAAGAAAAACAATTGCACCTAGTTAGAAGTGCACCTCCCTTCCCGCAATTTAAGCAAAACTTATTAAATTAATAACTAATCAATTAAGTATGAAAAATAAAATTATTAATGTTTGCTCCAACATCAAAAACATTTGATAAAAATTACATTTTGTTATTTAACCAGAGTGCAATCATGTCCAAAGATTTTTGATTTTATAGTTAATAAGTTACAACGTGTCCGATGCCAAATGGCAAGCTGGTAATAACGTTATCGATGTCGACGATTAAATTGAATTGTTATCACAAAATATAATATATCAATAATTTACAAAAGTACAATAATTTATAAAATGTTTCAATACTAATAATTCTCCAAATGTAGAATATTATTAGAAATAAAGGCTATTTGAATTAGAAGATCCAACTTGTTTCTGTCAGATTTAACAAAAAAAATGTTTTTATCAGATTTAATTGAAATAAATACATTAAAAACGGCATAATACTAACTAAGGCCTCGATCACGAGTACCAAATTCACAAAAACATCTTTAGGCCAGTGTGTAGGCATGACTATTTTATATGACTATAATGATACATTTATAGGCATGCTCTTTATAGTTACGTAACTTTTTTTTACTTTCTTTATAGTTATAACTAGCTCAAAAGTGTCCTTATTGAAAGGATTTTTATTTTTCTGGTCAGTATATAGAATGAAACAGAATATAACATCTTCGACGATGACGATTTTGTCAATTAGAAAAAAGAATAACTGTCACTAAAAATATCAGCGTGTGCACATTATGTGCAGGGTATATTAAACGCTATGTAGTCGATGAACATGTAGCGGTAAGATGCATAACACAAACCGAAATGTAGGCGATAGATTGCTGCATATTTTCTAACCTGGGGTCAATTTTGTATGAATACTATACTTTAAATATTCCAGGAGGTATGTTTCTATACGTATATTTTTTACTTTATACAAATACAAATATAAAAGTATTGGCCGCTAGTCGACTGAGAATTTTTTTAAATTTACTTTTTGAGTATGTGTGATGTCTTAGCTAATCAATTTTTTTGTTATAACAGTGGAAGGTTTAAGTTTGTTTATTTTAATTTCATTTAAATTTTAAGCTAGTAACAATAATTGTAGGGCACCGCTGTAGACCTGTAGAAGTCAAAATAAAGTTACACATCAATAGATAGGGGTTACATGAACTTCATTAGACTGACAATTTTCGATAAGAATTTCAACGAATCTCAAGTGGTTTTTTATTGTGCTAACTAGATAAGTGTTTTAGTTAGTATGCTAATGTATTTTAAACTGAAACATAGCTTATATAAACTGTACAGAATGTTAAAAAAGATATTAGAACTATTGAAGTAATCTCTTTAAAATGTTTTTTAAGTATCTCATTTTCATATAATTCTTTTTTCATTAATAGATTAATACCCAACCTACTTTCAATACAGAAAACAATAATGACAAAAACTACACTGTAGTACATTCAATAATTATGTAGTTTTCAATTTCTTCATTCCTAATTTGAACCAAATTCGAAGAATTAAGAAATAAATATAAAAAATGTGAAATTAAATAACTTATATTTAATAAATGTTGCTGACATATACTAAGCTATAAATGTAAAAACAGTGTTTGAAGTAAAAATTAAATAGAAACCTTAACTGAATTTGCAATACATCTTTAATCAAAGACATGATACAAATTAAAAACTATATTCATATACTGTGAATAGACTGCTGATAACCCCTTTCCTTTGCCGTAGTCGGTAAAGAGAAAAGTCACGACCACTATCAAAATTACTACCCTACATATAATATGACATAGGTGCGTTATCTTAATCATGGGTGTATTTAGAAAAGTATACAAAATATGAAAGCCTACTCAATATCTTATTGCACCTAGTTACATTTTAGACATTTTTATATATTGTACTGTAATGATTGTACATAACAACAGTTTGTATGGTTTTAGCGTTGCAATATTTTGAGATTTCGTTCTTGACAAAAACTATAGAAAGTGTACACTAGCGAGCTTCCAGGCTTATTTGAAATAATATCTAGTCTAGCTGATCGTACGGTACCTCAAAACTTGAAAAAGTAAGTTTTATTACTTATTTTAGCAGAATTTAGCTTTTAACTTTTTATAGGTACATTATCATCAAAGATTTGTTACCAGCTTTCTGTGTAAAACTTATTTGCACGAAAATTATTTAGAATAAAATTTAAAATATTCTAAAATATTAATCAGCTGATAACGATACTTAGTGGCAATACTTTTTGAAATGCATAACGAAGTAAAAACACGTTTAATTATCTATGAAAATTATATAGATAGCTTTCTTTATTTTATGCCAAGTACTTTATTATCGGTAAAAGGCTAATTGTAAAGCTACAAAAATATCAACTAAAAATAAATAGAGGTAGTAAATAATGTCGATCGTAGATTGTAAATTGTCCATAGGAGCTACAATTATGTAATTATAAAATTTTGACCAAGTCGCTTCCATGGCCAATTTGTTTGAGTAATTAAGCAATTAAATACCTTATTTCAGTAGTCTTAAAGATGTTATTAATGTCGTATAACATAATGTCAAATTTACTTTTTATCAAAGCATTGTATACGGGAAAAACAACTTGATTTTTTAACATAATAGCATTAATTTCGTATTTAATAATTATTTTTTTTCGGTTCGGGATTTATAAAATGTTTGAAATATGAAATAAGGTTTATAATTGCATAACTGCTGTTCGTTTTAACTGTTAGTAAAAATATAAATATGACAATGATCGCACTTTTTTGCATAACACTTACTGTTGATATAATTGTGTATAGACTAATGTATATTTTACATAAGTATCGATGATTTTTTATTATTTCTAAACTGCGTATAATCGAGTTTAATATGTAAATTGAATTGATAGTAAGTAATTTATTGAATATTGTTTTTTATTATTATTTTTTGTTTTGTAGTCGGTTGTTGTAATATTTAATTTGATTGTAATTTTTCACATTTTTGTTGACGTGGCCTATGTCATAAAGACCGACCTAATGTGTTCGGCCTAAACTTTTATTGATTAATTAATATGATTTTCAAAATTCTTGTTTCATGAGTTCATGACACAAAATAAACATGTATCAATGAAAATGGTAATTTTATTTCGAATTATTTATAATGGTTTTCCACACGCCTAGATGATATGAGGGATATGAGGGATTGGATGAGGAAGAAAGAAAGAATCATGAGATGATGGTTTTGGTGACAATATCATTCTAATCTATTTGAATAATATAAGGTACCTACAGATATATCAGAGATTATCAAAATTATTTCTTTTACCGCCCCCTTTGAAAATCAATTATTTTTCAGCGCTCCCAATTGTTTATACACTCCTAAAACTTAAAAACCACAATTTCATTACTTTAATTAATTTTAGTTACGGTGTGCCACATATATTGGTTTGGTTCTGGTCAATCGCGGCCCTAGCAAAAATTTTTGGTGGTGCGAGATCTCATAGTGGCGCCCCTCTAAATACAAAACCTATACCATTCCTATATCATGCAGTTGCTTTTTCGTGATTTTAAATATGATTAGACCTATCAAATATCTACAGGTGTACATGCGGGGCAAGAAACGTTGTGTCTGTCGCTCTTGCTATAGCATTTGTTCAGCTTATTCACGTTAAAGAAATGTCCATCCCGTTCGCACTACTCTGTTGCGCTCGACAACGCCGCTGTGCTTGCCTCGCTGCGGTGACTAGTTGTACAGATTATTTCTCATTATAAGAGTTAATATTCTTGTTTGACAACCTTTATTTAAACTGTTGCTCTGCAGACAGTGTTAAAAAAGACAAAAGAACTACCAACAACAAACTTAATGAAAAACGTAGATGGCCAGCTTTCTGGCTCTTAGAATTTCGATAGTTTAGGTCAAGTAACCCAAAGCACTTTTTATTTGTATCGATCACAGGGTAAAAAACGTTCATTTTAAACAATTCCTTAGAATCAGTTGGTGTCTCGCCTACGGCTTCGTGCACAAATAATATTTTCTTTCTTCTGGATCGGGATGGGTTAAAAATGGATCTATCTGTTATTAGAGCAGATGAAAAGGCTCGGTACTATTTCAATCTTTTGACAAGAATTTCAAACAATACGACACTTGGTAAATCCATAGATGCAGACTGCATAGCTTTTTTGCGAGCAGCTATGCAGGTCTAGAAAGACCAGTATCACTGCGACCCAAAAGATCTATTGTGATCGCTGCTATGGTTATAGTTCACTGCAAAGCCCAATGAATATAATTTATCGCGTATATTTCACTTTTAAGTAAATACCCGACGTTTCGAACGCTTTACAGCACTCATGGTCACGGGCGGGACTGAGATGTTCAACGTCCGGATGTCATAGTTAACCGCGGTTACCATAGATTAAAATTTAAATTTTGTTCCGATCTACACAGTATGAACTTATGGTATCTTGAAGTCTTGCATTTGTATGCTTGGGTTGGGATTTAATTTTATTTATTATAGGATCCCAAGCAGATGGTAGCACCCAGCCATCTTCCCTATTGAAATTAGGATGTTTTTTGATTTCAATAGCCTCGCGAATCATCCTTGGAAGGAATCGGTGTTCTTTAGCGAGGATTTGGGTCTATCAAATCTGATGTAGTGACGGGGGGCGATCCTGTACGTGTTCACAGACTGCAGACTTCCCGGAGCGTCGATTCTTCGCATCAGCTATATGTTCTTTAACGCGGGTTTTAATTGATCTTTTAGTTTGTCCTATGTAGGAGAGACCACATTCACAATCAAGCTTGTACACTCCTGCATCTTGCAGAGGGACATTACACTTGACTGATGGTAAAAACTGACCAATCTTCTTCAGCGGCTTGAAGTACGTTTTGATGGAAGCGCGCTTCAAGTAGGCAATCTTGTCAGTGACACCTCTAACATATGGCAGTACAGTAGGTACACGCTCGACTGTGGCCGGCTTCACTCGTTCACTGTGACGTAGACGCGGGATCCGAAGCTTGTTGTCATGCAAAACTTGCTTGACATGGTGGAGCTCGGCAGCCAGGTGTTTACTCTCACAGATCCCTCGTGCTCTCTGAAACAAAGATTTACCCACGGTAGCTCAATGTGAAGGATGGTGGTGAGAATCAGCGTTTAAATATCTATCTGTCTGGGTCTTTTTTCTATACACAGTATGGCTCAAGGTGTTATCAGGATTCCGAATTACTAACACATCTAGAAAAGCTAAGGAATTGTTTACCTCTAACTCCATTGTAAACTGAATTTTAGAATTTATAGAGTTAAGATGGTCTAAAAATGTTTGAAATGGTTGCTTCAATGATTGGTTACATCATATGGAAAAATGTGTCAAATTTCGCGGAGAATACTTCGAAAAGCAATAAATACATTTTTATTGCTATAATTTATATATTTATTTTTATTGATATAAATACATTAGCAATGCTGTGTCACTTCCTTGATTCCCGAAATTTTCATTGCCGCCCTCGTATCAGACCAGATCTTAAGTGATTTATTGTGATAAAGAGTTCAAGAGTCAATCGGGCTAGGCTTTTTGAGATTCCACAATATGGCTCGGTTCCAAATTGTGTACTCTTTACCCCTAAGATACCGTGGACATGTTGACAGGTCCAAGTTTTGTGACCGCTAAGTACAGAGGACATGTATACATGTCCGCATTACGTGCTGCTATTTTCGTCATTAATTGATATAAAAATACAGTATATTTTCGATTGAACACTATTTCATTCGATTCTGAACGAACTAAAGAATATTCTGTAGCATTATATTCACTCGGTTACATAGACATCATCAAATATAAGCCATTCGCTTTTGCGTGCCGGTGCGGTTGGTTGCGTAATCGTTGAAGTTTTGTGATTGTGATTTTAGTTGGATTTTCTTTCAAAAAAACTGTAAGTAATGTTATTTATCTTTACTACGTAATGTTTTTGAATGATTTAAGTTACAACAACAATAACTTTTTATGTTTTAATTGATAAAAAAGTAGAAATAAAAAACCTCTCCGCGAACAATTCGTAACGGTCAAGATTTCTAATACGATTCTAATAAGATAATAATAGTATATTTCTTATTGGAATACCATAGTAAATACTTTTACTAGTAATTTCTAAATGTTATATCTATATGATTTTATAAGAAAAATAAAGGAAGACGATATAAAATATATACACAAAAAGGTTTTGAAAATGAGTTTAGTAAGCGCGCGCAAACTGTCTATTGTCGAATTTTTAGCAAATGTTGCAAGTGAAAAAGTAGAATTATTATAATTATTACATGCATAATTTCGGTTAATTTAGGAAGAATATATTGTATTGATTGTAAGGACATAAAAATAAAATAAAAACTTACGATATTTCACTCATAAAATAAAATTTATCGTCAGTAAGTACACTTTATCAAGATTCGTTAGAAACAAAGAGCTGTACAAAATAAAATAAACATTTATATGTTATGGTTATTGTTTCTACTTATCGAAAATCTTATCGGCTTTAAATAACTGTAACTAAAACCTCTTTAAACTTATATGAAAGGTCGTGAGAAACGTAAATATTTAAAACAAGTGCCGCCAGCTGAGGTGACGACGGACGCCTCGGTACAAAGCTGTTTTTTGTTATGGCTGGCGCAGTGAGTGATAGGTTTATGCCCTCCCCTGCGAGTTCATCAGCAAGTTTATTGCCTACAATACCCGCGTGGCACGGAACCAATCTTAAAACGACCTGTTGTTACATCCTAAGGCGTTTAGACGGTTCACGCATGCTCCAACTAGCTTCGAGTTCGCTAAGTTTGATCTCAGCGCTAGCAGTGCTGCTTGATTATCAGAGTTTATAGGCCCTAGCCTCCTGGTCTAAATGAAGATTAAGGGGCGTAAGGCACAGGAGTGCATTAATAGCTGCTCCAGGCGATGATCGCATTGCTCCAGTTACCATTAAGCAGGTAGTCCTTTGTAGACTATTAAGTCTGCCCGCAGTCGCCTTTTGGTTGGCCTTATTACACCACACAATAGAGATGAGAAGATGTGTCGTAATTTCCCGAACGCTGTCTTACACCTCTCTGCAGTTGGATAGATTTCGAACTCTGGTTCTGTACTTGGATTGCCATCGTAGCCATACTGTACAAACACCAACACTTCGATATACCGACAGTCAACTTGGCACCGCTGAAGTGACTGTAACACCGCCCAAATTTCGACGGAATCAAAGGCTTTCTCATAGTCCACATATGCCAGGCAAAGTGGCAGATTGTACTCTTTGGTCTTCTGTACTATCTGCCGCAGGGTATGTATGTGGTCTATGTGGTACTGAAGCCTTTTCGGAAACCGGCTTGTTCGGGAGGCTGGAAGTCGTCGAGTCTGCGTGCGAGACGATTCGTAATGACTCTCGAAAACAGCACGTAGACGCGGCTCAGAAGGGAAATCGGTCTGTAGATCTTCAAGAGGGCGTTGTCGCCTTTCTTAAAGAACAAGACCACTGCACTTCTGCTCCACGCCTCCGGAGTAGTGCCACCATGGAGGACGGAATTGAAGAGCTTCTGAAGGACTTCAAGTATCGGTGTTGCCCTCGCTTTCAGAAGCTCCGCTGTAATTCCATCCTCGCCTGGGGCCCTGCTGTTTTAATGTGCTGGAGAGCCATTCTAATCTCGCTCAGACTGGCGTCCGAGATATCATCGGAATAGTGTCGGATAAGACTTGCTCTTCGATCTGTTATATCCCTTTTTACAAGACAACAAAATATTAGTAAGCATTTATTTAATCACACGGTACTTCTCCTTAATATAGCTATAGTCAGCAATTATATTGTTATATTGTTCTTTTGTTGTATTGTTCTTTTGTTATATCCCTTTTTACAAAGCAATAAAATATTAGTAAGCATTCATTGAATCACACGGTACTTTTCCTTAATATAGCTATAGTCAGCAATTATATTGTTATATATTGTTTCTTTCCATTTTTAATGTTCAGTTAGACTCAGAGCCCCGGGTAGATCGGACATAGATTCCGAGACTTATTAGAGTTCGGAAGTCAAGGACTATATTAATTTGGTGTGAACTTTTTTTTTGCAATAAACCTTTAGGTTTATTTGGTGTTTCTTTTTTTTAAAAAGTCAAACGGGATCGGCCTCCTAACAAATTGGTGTCAGAAGTGGGATGCCAAACAGAAGGTCATAAAAGACTTTGGCATCCGAATCCGAGGTCCCCGAAATCACCAAGGTCGACATTAAGCCTTAGCCGTGCCTAAGCCTGCGCCTACCACAATTTGGACGACGATCAGCCTCCGCTCTGAAGCGTGAGCCCGCTCCATTCACATCTGGTCCTGAAATCACCCGTCTGGCCGACGATCAGCCTCCACCAGGAGCCCGCACCAGCTGGGTCTAACTCACCAACATAAAAACATTTTCTGAAGAATATTCTACATCTTTCATTCCTACCATTTCCCACGACGCGACGAAGTCACCGTGTCAGCGATTCCGCCCGCCAGCCGCCACGAGTGTAACGTGTCACCGAGCCATTGTTACGAGTAAATGCAACGTATAGAAGTTATTATTTTCCTGTAAGTCGTTTTGTTTTGTAAATTAAATTTATAAAATTTACCTTTATTTTACACTGTTTTGTACTATAACCTTTTTACTTCATTTTATTGTGATTATCTTATATAACTTCAAATTTTAATTTTATTTCTATGTCGCTTAAAGCAGAAAAAAAGTAAAGACAATATGTCAGAAAAAATCACACTTTCGTTTTTGACGAAATTTATAAAATCTTATAATGGGGAGAAGGAATCTCTCCCCGCTTTTCTTACCAACTGTGATAATGCAATGTCGTTAGCTACGGCAGAACAACAGCCTATTTTGTGCAAATTTATTATCTCACAGCTAGAGGGAAAAGCTCAGGTCGCATGTAGTTTAAAAAGTTTTGAAACGTGGAACCAAATAAAGTCATTTCTTCGTTCTACTTTTGGGGAGAAAAAACACTCAACACATTTATTATCAGATTTGCAAAATTGCAAACAGTCTTCCGACGACGTTACTAAATTTTCTTTAAGATTAGAACAAATTTTAACAAAAATTCAGTCAGATATACACTATAGCTGCAAAATTCCTGACGAACTTCCAGGTAGAATAGCCGCCATGGAGGACCTAGCATTAAACACATTTTTATTAGGGTTAAACCCTGCTATTTCTACTATTGTTAGGTGTAGAAATCCTCAAACTTTAAACGAAGCTGTTCAATTAGCCATAGATGAAGAAAAATTACAGAATCTTCAAATGTGTTCAAAAAATTCAATGAAGCAGTGTAATATATGTAATAAAGTAGGTCATGTCGCTACGCAATGTTTCAAAAATAAGAACCATTCTAATTTTAAACACAATAAACAAATTTCTCATTTATCTAGTTCTAATTCTGATAAATTAATTTGCAACTATTGCAAAAACATAGGGCACACTATTGATCAATGTAGAAAGCGACAATATAATATGCAACATCGTCAAAATTTTAGTAAAAATTTTAATCGTAACCCTAATACTAGTTCTAACTATATAAATCGTAGCTCAAATAATAATTCTAATTTTGTAAGCCGTAACCCTAACCCTAATTCTAGTTCTAACTCTGTGCCTATGCACATGACATGTAATAACGACGACACTATCGATAATTCTAACTCTTTAAACTAAATAAGATTTCGGATACGTGTCTGCCGAAATCGTACTGTGGTAATGACACGAAAACAATTAATAATACTATTTCTACTAACTTTTACAAAAATAATGCTAAATCTTATTCTAATTCTAATTCATCTCGGCGATGCATTAACAAGCAACCGAGTCATTCTAATTCATTTACATCTCAGCAACCCAAGGAGGTGAAGCTGAGTCTTACTAGTTCTCATGCACCTCAGTTGACCGAAAAGGTACAACCGAGTCTTACTAAGTCGTTTACTATATCTACATCTCAGCAACCCAAGGAGGTGAAGCTGAGTCTTACTAGTTCTCATGCACCTCAGTTGACCGAAAAGGTACAACCGAGTCTTACTAAGTCGTTTACTATATCTACATCTCAGCAGCCCAAAGAGGTTAAGCCGAGTTTTAATGAGTCTTATTCTAATTCTATTCCTATTTTTGAAACGAGCATAAATACATGCAAGGTTTCGTTACCATACACGAATTTATTAACAAAATATTCTCCTAAGTGTCTCAAACTTCTTATCGATACCGGTGCAAGCGTTTGTGTCATAAAACACTCATGTTTAAAAACGAAACATGAACTTCTTAAGGACAAGGTAAGAATCAAAGGTATAAATGATACGGATACGTATAGCGAAACAATAGGCTCAATCTACTTGCAATTTTTATTAAGTGATGAAACTTACGAGCACAAATTTTATGTCATTAACGATAGCATAAACCTTAATTACGACGGTATTATCGGTACAGATTTTCTTAAATATTTTAATGCTAATATAGATTATAGTTCTAAGATAATGACTCTTTGCAGTCACCAAGTTCCTATTATATTTCACCAGCCAACCTACACCGTTCCAGCACGCTCAGAAGCAGTCATTGAATGCACTATATCAAACTACTCGCTCGAGACTTATCGGAATAATGAAGCCTTAGTTCTAGATCACACATTAAGCAAGGGTGTTTACGTCGCTAATTGTATAGTATCGGTAAAACCAAATAAAATGGTTAACATCACTGTTTTAAATACGACTGATACAGACATAGAAATTAAAGATTATTCCGTAGAATTAACACCTATAGATTACGATAATTCTATTTCCTGCGAAAATTCAATACCTAGTAAATCTATGTATTCCGTCTCGACTTCCAAATCTGATCGAATGAATCGAGTATTAAGTCTTTTACGCTGCTCTCATCTCAACGATGAAGAAAAGAAAGCACTTCTCAATTGCTGTTCCGATTATACGGATATCTTTCACCTCGAAGGTGAGCCCCTCTCTTTTACGAATGGCATCCAACACTCCATAGATACGGGTAACGCACCCCCAGTTCACGTAAAATCGTATCGCTTCCCCGAGTGTCACAAGGAAGAAGTTGATACACAAATTCGCAAAATGCTAAATCAGAATATAATCCGTCCCTCTGTTTCGCCTTGGAGCGCCCCGGTATGGGTAGTTCCGAAAAAATTAGACGCTTCTGGCAAGAAAAAGTGGAGAATAGTCATTGATTATCGTCGCCTCAATGATATCACGGTTTCAGAAAGTTATCCGCTGCCTCTTATCACTGATATCCTAGACCAATTAGGCCATTCGAAATATTTTACAACTCTCGATCTTGCTAGCGGTTTCCACCAGATAAAGATGGATGCTAAAGATGCTCCAAAGACGGGATTTACTATTAGTACTAACTCTAGCATGTCTGGACACTATGAATTCACTAGAATACCCTTTGGTTTGAAAAATGGACCCTCAACCTTCCAGCGACTCATGAATACTGTTTTATCAGGACTACAAGGTCTACACTGCTATGTATATCTAGATGATTGTATAATTTATAGTCAAAATTTGAATCAACATATGGAAAAGTTAAAATTAGTGTTTGATAAGTTCCGCGAATACAATTTAAAATTACAACCAGACAAGTGCGAATTCTTAAGACGTGAAGTAACCTATCTTGGTCACATTATCACCGACAAAGGTGTCTCTCCAAATCCAGACAAGGTAAAAGCAGTATCGCAATTCCCAATTCCTCAGAATCCTAAAGAAATTAAATCCTTCCTAGGCTTAATAGGCTATTATCGCCGATTTATTGATAATTTTTCCAAATTAACGAAACCTCTTACTTCTTTATTAAAAAAAGGACGCTTCTTTCCACTGGTCCCTAGAACAACAAACCGCTTTCGATATTCTAAAATAAAAATTTATCACTGCTCCGCTGCTCCAATACCCAGACTTCTCTCAGCCCTTCATAGTAACCACAGACGCAAGTAATTACGCCGTGGGTGCAGTTCTATCCCAAGGTCCTGTCGGCAAGGATAAGCCAATAGCTTACGCATCGCGCACCTTAAATCGTGCCGAAGGTAATTATTCAACTACCGAAAAAGAACTCCTAGCCATTTTATTCGCAGTTAAAACATTTCGCCCTTACCTCTACGGTAATAAATTTAAAATTGTCACCGACCACAGACCACTAGTATGGTTATTTAATGTCAAAGACCCAGGCAGTAGACTCATTCGTTGGCGCCTAAAACTCGAAGAATATGACTACGAAATCATTTATAAACAAGGCCGTTTAAACTCCAATGCTGATGCGTTATCTCGCTGTCCCGTTAATGTTATAGACATTAACACCTTAAATAACTCTAGTTATGAAAAATATTTTAAGGATCAATTCTCCAATAAAACTCCTATTTCAAATACAGTAATTATAGAATGCACTGAAGGATTACATTTGTCTAAGTTAAAACATATCGCGTGTCCGGTCTCTTTAGATTTCGATTCATCTATACCTCACTGTGAAGAAATATTATCGCAGTTAGATAAGCCGGAGGAATTGCTGAATTCCGAACGCGAACCTTTTACAATTCAATGTGTTAAAGATAAGAATAAATACTTCTATTTTTTATATACCAAAGTTCACCATTATGAAGAAACCAAATTTAAAGACATCTACAATTTAATGATAAAACTTAGAGATAAAATTTTAGTCGAAAATCCCGATATCACAGATCTCGCCTTGTCAGACTTTTCAGACCCATTTTCTAAGTTAGGTTATATTAAGGTATATAATATGATTGCCTATATTTTCCATAGCACAAATATTAAAATTCATATTTATAAAAATCGGTTAATTTACCCTACTCCCATCGAAATCCCTAAAATTTTAAAAGAGAATCACGATTCACCTATTGCGGGTCACCCAGGATCAAATCGTATGTATAAAAGAATTAAAGCCGCCTACTACTGGAAGGGTATGCGCTCTGATATTGTAGATTACGTTAAGAAATGCCAATTATGCCAAATTAATAAGCCGCTGAGAATGTCCAATAAGGCTCCAATGGAGATAACTTCCACTTCTACTAGACCTTTTGAACGATTAGCTCTCGACATCGTTGGTCCTTTGCCCGACGCAGGTTTCCAAAAATTCAAATTTATCCTTACATTGCAAGACGATTTAACTAAATTTTCAAGCGCTTATCCCCTGGTCACAGCTACCAGTGAAGAAATAGCCAGAAATCTCGTACATTTTATGTCTCTTTTCGGTTTTCCTAAAACGATCTTAACAGATTTGGGTACATGTTTCACGTCCGATTTATTTAAACAACTGACTCAAATTCTAAAAGTTAAAACCTTATTTACCACTCCTTATCACCCACAAACAAATGGAGCCCTAGAACGCTCACATGCTACTTTAAAAGAATACCTAAAATCTTTCGTAAACGAAAACCAGAATGATTGGCATTGTTATCTATTTACCGCAATATTAGCTTATAATACCACTCCACATTGCACCACTAATTTCACCCCTCATGAATTATTATATGGTTATAAACCTAACATTCCAAATTCCCTATATGAAACAAATAATAATACAACCTATAATGAATATATTCGAGCTTTACAATATCGAATGCGTTTTAGTAGAGAAAAGGCCATTCAAAATATAGTTAATAGCAAAGAAAAATCGAAACAATATTATGACGCTAGTTCACGTGAAACTTCTTATAAAATTGGCGACTTAGTGTATATAAAACATCATCACCGGCTCCGTAAGGCTCTATCACCTATATGGAAGGGCCCATATAAAATTATAAAAATAAATAATAAGCATAACGTAACGTTACAAATAGGTCGTAAACATGTTAAGTACCATACAAACGAAATTAAGCCTGCTATTCAAACTCCCTAAATTTAATTAACTTTGTATATTTTTTCAGAGCTTTATGCTATGGAAACCAAAGCCACGCTGAATCGAGGATCATACCTATATCACATAGTCCTGGAATTTATTTTGAACCTATTACGCATATTAATTTTTATAACGATTATTGGAAAGTCATAACATATATAGACCTTATATCCTTAGATCCTTATCTCAATAAAATAGAAAATTTATTATATGATACTTTAAACCTTTGTTCCAAAATAAATACTGACGAATTTTCCCCGTGTAAAGATTTTTCTACTCCTATAGAGACTTTAATAAAATATAATTACGTCAAATTGCAATCTCTAGCACATTTAATCAATAATAACCCATCGCCAAACAAAGTCAAAAGATCTTTGGAATTTGGAGGCGAAATTCTTAAATTTTTCTTTGGTACTCTAGACGCAGATGATGCGCGAAAATATGATGCCGCGATAGAATCCTGTCGGAAAAGTGAAACGGAACTATTTAATCTATTCAGAGATAATATTCATATAATTAAATCCACTATAAATAATTTTAATGCCACTATTTATAAATTAAATCAAAACGAATTAAAATTGAATTCCCAAATTAATAAAATGAATGAAATTTTGTCACAAATTACAAAAACCGATAACTTACTACTTCACATTTCTAGGATAAATAATTTACTAAACGTAATTGAAGGCTCCTTACTTGCTATTTCTAACTTACTAGACACAACTATAAATGCTATTTTATTTTCCAAGGTAAATGTTTTGCATCCTAGCGTGATTAGCCCTTTAAGTCTTTATAATGAATTAACTAAGCATATTAATCAATTAAACAAACGTTTAGATTTTCCAATGCAATTGAACATACATAATATTCATTCTTTGATTGACATCTCGAAACTTAGTTCATATTATTATAACAATAAGATTGTTTTCAGTTTGCAAATTCCACTGATAACACCTGATAAATTCACTGTTTATAAAAATATCCCATTACCGACTCCTCACGACGAGTCACATAATATGCAAACTTTTGCACTTATTCAACCTTCTAATTCTTATATTGCTTTAAGTGACGATAGAATACATTATACTATGTTTAATAACTTAGATGATTGTAATTTCATTAATAATAACTACTCTATTTGTGAACTATTAACTATAACGTCTAGTGTAAATAATCCTAATTGTGAATCGAAATTACTAACAGAAGTAATTCTTTCCCTACCTTCTGAGTGTAACGCCAAGTTATTATTTGGCCAAATCAATATTTGGCATAAATTAAAAAATAATAGATGGATCTATGTACAATCTAATGTAAACAAATTAACTATCAAATGTGATGACGACATTACTGATCATTCTATTATTGGCACAGGTATTGTCAAATTAACCGAAAATTGTATTGGTTATTCCAAAACTATTCAATTATTGCCAACAAGTACTTACCAATTTTCGATCAAATCAACAATAGATATAAGCTTTGATATAACGAAAGATGATTGTTGCAAAAAGGACATATTTAATAAAAGTTTACCATATTTAACGCCAATCTCTTTAAGCAAAGTTAACTTGGATTCTTTAAAATATGCAAATCATCAACTGGATAGTTTAGAGTTTGAATTAAATAATCTTCAAAAAGAATCACATTTTATTAAATATGGCTCATACTATTCAACATTTACTTATGTTTTAATTGTACTACTATTTTTATACCTTGCCTATAAATTATTTAAATGCTGCAGAAATCGTCACGATAGCAGTGGATATTGTATACAAATATTTAATCAATGTAATAATAAAAAGTCATCGAAACATAACTCCAAAATTTCAAATTCAATTGAGATGACCGATAAATCGACATCTGAAGAAGATAATATCTCGCTTAAATCTTTACCAAATTGTACTAATTATAAGCCTTATAAAACTGTAGACAAAGTTCATTCTTCCTCTCGAAGAAATCTTAATTTCTAATTTTATTCAATTTTAGTTTTAAAATTTTTGTATTAATACAAATAATCGATTTTATTATCATATAATCTTAATTTCTACTCTGTCACTTTATATTTTGTAATTGCTATTTTAAATGCAATCTATGTAATTGTAATTGAAATTACTACCTTGTTTAATACAAGTAAATTCTAATTTTACTATTTCATTCAAAATACTTTTAATTTTAGATTTAAATAATTCATTTTTGTATAATTTTATTCCTTAATTTTAAATTGATTATTTTTGAATTCTACTCTGTCTCTTTTGTATAACTTAGTTAACGAATAATACTATTGTATCTTTATGTAAAATTTAGTTCGAAAGTTTTTACATTGTTATGAGATTGATTTGCAATATTTTACCACAAATTTTAATTTCCTATTTTCATAATTTGTAATGTCTTCCGACCTCTAATCGCTTTTCTATTTCGAATCTTCGCTTTATCTTAATTTAGAAAAAGCTCAGTCAAAAGGGGGGAGCTGTTATATCCCTTTTTACAAGACAACAAAATATTAGTAAGCATTTATTTAATCACACGGTACTTCTCCTTAATATAGCTATAGTCAGCAATTATATTGTTATATTGTTCTTTTGTTGTATTGTTCTTTTGTTATATCCCTTTTTACAAAGCAATAAAATATTAGTAAGCATTCATTGAATCACACGGTACTTTTCCTTAATATAGCTATAGTCAGCAATTATATTGTTATATATTGTTTCTTTCCATTTTTAATGTTCAGTTAGACTCAGAGCCCCGGGTAGATCGGACATAGATTCCGAGACTTATTAGAGTTCGGAAGTCAAGGACTATATTAATTTGGTGTGAACTTTTTTTTGCAATAAACCTTTAGGTTTATTTGGTGTTTCTTTTTTTAAAAAGTCAAACGGGATCGGCCTCCTAACAGAACGTTACTCAAACTTGCGTGTGGCTCCAACGATGATGTGTACAGCTGCCCATAGAACCTCTTAATCTCACTCAAAATCTCAGGTGTCCCGGAAACGATGCTGCCACATTGTGACAATCATCCATGTTTAAGTTAAACACTTGTACAATTGCATCAAGAAATGGGCCAGTAAGTCCTTTTTTTCGAAGAGTCACTTACTCACTTACTGGCTTGTAAGCAACAAAATACTCGTGCTTTGACTTCCTAATTAGCGTCAACAAAATGGAATGTTAGTGATAAGAATGAGTGAATTAGTGACTGGTGCCAGGTGGTAGCGTTTCGGTTGATTTCAACGCCTCCCTCCGATGATGGCGTCCGGTGCGGTGTCACCACTCGTACCGCTCTAGGGCTGCCACGAGTTCTCGTGTTTAAACTTACATTCTAAACTAGACATTATTACCAGTGAGAGCAATCAAAACGCAACTTTATAATATTAAGAATATATTTTAATCAAATTAAAAGAAGCAATATAGATAGGTAATCAATTTTAGTTTTAAAATTAATCTAATGAGATGGATGAATTTGATGATTTTTAACACACAAACACTGACTTATATATATATATATATATATATATATATATATATATATATATATATATATATATATATATATATATATATAGAAGAAGCGTTGTCCCAGCGCTAAATCCACGTTCACACAAATATTATGACGATGGGAATGCTATCAAAGCTCGTTGAACGATCGACCACAATCCAGGGTACAACTGCGGAATTGACTTTTGTAGCCAAAATTCTTCATATGTCTACTGCTACGTTGACATTTGAAAAAATATCTAATACATAGTCTGGTATTTTCAATTTAAAAATGTCCTGGAACCATTCAATGAAATCACTGTGGACACCAAATGTTGGCAGTAGACAAGCAAGTCGTCGTTGTTGCAGGATACCGATAAATTGCGAAAATTATGGAACTCACGTCTGCCGATATTCTTCCCGTGTAAGAGCAGCTTGACTACGAAAGCAGCAATGACATTTTTTTTATATTAAGTTCAAGTCATCGCCTTGAAGTTGGATATTCATATCATTAAGCAATTTATAAAGGTCTGTCAGGTACGCGACATCATTCTTTGATGTGATGAAGTTGTCGAGTAATTCTTAGTCTTTGTTTTCCAAGAACTCTACCACAGAGTTAAACAGATTGTAAAATCGAGTCAGAAAATTATCTTTTGATAGCTAACGTACTTCTGTGTGAAAGATCAATCGGTTGAAATCTTCGTCATTAGTAACACAAAGCTGATTAAATAATCTGTCATTTAAGAGGTGTTTCGGATTTTATTGACTGATCTGATGACATGTTGCAATGATTGAAACAGACGTTCACTTAAATTTCAAGCAACCAAACGTTGTCGATGTATAACGCAATGTACAGCAAGCACATCTGGAATTTTGTTTTTTAAATTCGATATGAAGCCTTTTTGACACCCCGTCATAGCCGGAGCACCATCTGTAGCCGCTGATATATTATTCTTCAAGGGAATTCCTTTTTCATCACAAAACTTTTCCAGTGTTTTAAATATGGTTTCTCCTTTTGTGTCTGTCTCTAAATTTCTAGCAAATGATAGTACTTGAAATATTTTTTCATCTTTAATAAACCTCACGTAAGACATCAAGAATGCTTCATTAGTTGGTAAAGTGGACTGATCCAACTGAATTGAAAATTGACCAGTCTTCAAATGATTGCACAATGACTCTTCAATGTTTTCAGCCATTTCATCAATTCGTCTTTGCACATAACTTTTGCTCAAATCTATTTTTACGAATTATGTCTGCCACTGGTTTCTGGAGCACAGTAGTTTATTACTTCTTTTATTACCGGCAAAATTAACGTTTCTCCGGTGGTGTGTAGTTTACCTGATTGAGGAATTAGCAAAGAGATATTGTATGAAGGTCGAAGTCCTTCATCGTCTTGCTTAGCAGTAAAAAAAGTTTTGATACACTTGACTGATCATTATACTTCTTTTCCAGGTCCGAAAATAGGCTACATATTTGTCCTTCTTATCTGTATGCATTTTATTCAAATGATCTTGAAGTCTTGAAGGCTTCATCGCTTCGTTTGAAAATGTTTTTAAACTAAGAAGACACAAAGGCAAAGATGGATTTGTCGAATTTTCTATGAATCCATATTTAATATAATCTGCACCATATTGCCGTCTCTTCTTTTTTGCTTCCGTTTTTACAAATATAAGCTATACAGTTGCCGCATTTGGTGGGCGGATAGGCGACCGCACGTTTTTAATATTATTGAGTTTGTATCAGGATCACGCTACTGCCCATCTTCTGTTTCGGTTTCACTCTGTCGCAGTCTCTTACGTCGCCACTGTACGGTATTTTGATTTTGATAAATCACCTCCATTATAGCCTATCAAAGTTCACTACTAAACATAGATTACCTCATAGGAGAGATATTTGCCATAGTTGCCACGCTTAGCAATCGGGTCGGTAACCGCAGTTATTTTTTTATTTACTCGTTATTACGAAGACGCTGCTTTCCATCTGATATGTTTACCTCTGTTGATATGGAGTAGTGGATAGTCTTAAAACTCAGACCACTTTTATCTGAGAAATACATATATTTATCTAAACTTTTGAGTAATCTAAACTGAACTTGAAAGATAAGAAAAACCGTTATAATGTAATATGTTGATGGCAAAGACAGCGTCAAAGGTGCAAGACGTCTGGTACCTACTGGTACTACGAATACTGAATTCCCTGCTAATCATGGCAATTAAGGCAAACCCTTTAGGGTTATGTCCAGCTGTGGCCTTTCCAAACAGATGATGAAGAAAGTGAGGAAGTAAAAGGATTTGCACTTTCTAAGCGTAGGTAGACCTCTTCTGTAATCCTATTTTCCAGTTTTTCTCAAACCATGAGGCTAGGAAATGTGTTTTCTGTTGTCGTACCCGTGTTAGCCTTTATAGACACAAAAGGTTTCGGTAAAACGTGACCTAATTATAATAAAACGGGTCCTGATTATGGGGTGATAACTATAAGGAAACATAATAATTTGAAGATGATGCACTGGCGGAGCTTGGCGTGAAACTACTATTTACACCAGAGAGCAAAATAAAAACAATATTCAGAGTGCTAACACGAGAAAAAGAACAATTTATTACATACATTTCATTATAAAATACGTATGTACCTAGGTACATTACTTACACACACATGATAGAATTTCAATTAATATATTTTGAAAAGAATTATATACTCGTACAAGAGAAACGATATAGAAGCCGAAGTCATTTTTCTTTTTCGGATAAACAACTGCAACATTTAGAGCAGTGAACTTTGTTCACCGTTAAAAGTGTTGATATAACCAGTTTTTTGATAAAATTATTTGGTGAAACTAAAAGTATAAAATTGTATAAAAATATCTCGAACCTGCTCCTTGCGGAGAATGAAACATAAATGTAATATCAAATTAAATCGCTTATTATTTTAAAGTAATTTTGAGATAATATTACATTGTGACTAGCTAATATCGGTAGGTTGGGGATCTATTAATGTGGCATCATTTAGATTACATTTACGATAATCATCAAAGACCATTTGTTTTATATTTTTTTCCAATTTCCAGGAAAAATATAGTCTCGATCACTCTTGGCATTGCTGTCCATCTGTTTGTAACATTTCATCGCAAGTTCCGTCCGTTTGTGTAAATCGGACTGTTCCGTGGGAAAAACAAAATCAATTATTTTTGGTAATTTTTTCTTTGTAAAAAATAAATCTGCCTAAGAGTTGCCTAAGGTTTTGTTGAATTATCTTTAGGAATAAGAACGGAATGTAATGATGCCACAGAACGTAGCCTGGAAGATAATATTAATTCTTTATCTATGAAACTGCTATTTTTTATGAAATAAGTTAACGTAATTTTTTTATACTCTCTATTTCTATTAACCAAAGTAACTACCATGCAATCGATGCATCTTTGCCAACGCAGTGGCAGTATATTGACGCCCTTGTTGAAGAATTCAGCCGGACGGGAGGCAACAAATTCTTCAAAGGCATTTTGTACTGCCTCGGGGATATTGAATTTTTTCAGAGTAATGGGATGATAGAGAGATGGCATTATTATTTAAAAATTGCTTTAACCACTTTATCCACAGTTTTATTCGGTTTACGAGCCGCAAGTGTGCCGGTGTTACACATGCTTTAGCGCAGCCGAGTTGGTCTACGGCACTGACCTCTATATATACATGTACGCTGGACTGGCTATACCATAGAATATGACTGCCAATTTGAAGCGCCGGTAAAGGATGTCTTGAAAAATAAAATTGACATAATATGCCAAAGTCTGTTGTCAAATTAAATTGTCTTATTTAATAAATCCGTATTTTGAACTTTTAAACTAAAAAACGAAAGTATTTTATGTTGTTTGATTGTGTATAATATTAGTTACATAATAAGAATTATTTTTATTAATAATGAGAGTGTGCGTAATCTGTAAAACTCGTTACCAAAAGGGAAGTGGTATAACATTTCAAAAGTAAGTGAATTTGCAGCAAATATTAAACAAATTAAAACTATTTGATATTATAAGTACTTAAAAATTTGTTAATAATCTTAATATCATATATACCAACATCTTTGGCTGTATATTACTGAGTTTTGATAAACAATAAAATTCAATAGGGTTGTCGAGTTTCTTGTCTGTAATACTTATCGATGTTCTTTCCTACCCATATCTGTTAACAAAGTCGCCAACAACAGACGATTATCAAATGTTTATTAACAGGTTTCCAAGTGAACCTAGATTAAAATTATGGCTTAAAAGCATAAATATTGTGAATTGGCGTCAGAAACAAAATGATCATATTTGTTCCAAACATTTCACAGACGACTGTTTTATTAGACATGAGAACTGCACCACTTTGAAAAAGTGCAGTATACCGACAATATTTCTGGTAGTACCAGTACCAGTAAGTATAAAAGTATTAGATTATTATTTCGACTGTTTTTTTATTTCTTTTTTTCCGGAGGAGATTCCTCTCCCTGTACCGCTGTAGTTGAGGTGGAATCATAAGGGAAGAGGAGTGTTGGTATGGTGATTGGCAATGCGCCACTCGACTCTCTTTCGCGACTTTGTTGAGGCTGCACCACTTGATGCTTCCAAGTGATAGTTTTCCCTGGCTCCATTTACATATCGGGCTCGGGGAGTCCATAGTGCAGGTGGAGTTAAGGGACGCGAAGGGCAGTGTGGCTTGTTTCTGGTGCGCCTTATCTGAGAATGAAAACGGGGGGAGAAGTCAGAAACTAAGGAGGGGCTGCCATTGGACGGCATTATTTACACTTACGGCAAATTATGTGGACCTCAAATCTTGGATTGCGCTTTACAACAGTTGTATTTTGGTTTAAGTTGGTTTGCTCGTTTGAATGAATAAACTCTACAACCAACTACCAACTCTGAAGTAACAATAGCCAGTATTGGTTTCTCTACGTTTGTGTTACAAAACGCAAAATGAAGTTATCTTGGTGTAAGACCAAAAAGTAAAATTATTCGAGGGTTAGTTACTCTGGTTTAACATAGTATTTGGTCGAATCCATCCTTAATACACGGTTAAATAACGGTGTAATAATGTTATAGTATTCTTTAATATAATGTTGTCCTTAGTTCTTGGACAATGTCATCCGAAGAGCTCGTATCTCTATAAATGTTTCCTCGGTTTAAGATCTTTGTCGAATATTTAGAGACGATACCAGGAGACCCGACGGTATGGGTTTGGTTGCTTGAGAGAGAGAGAGAGATAAAGCTTTTGTGTGGAATACTACTTGCGAACACTTTGACAGCATCCCATCTCAGGGGTACCTCGTCTAAAGCAGAGGTGATATTAGAGGCAACTGAACTAAGTAAATAGCCCAGAATATCTAGAAGATGAGTACACATTTGTGCAATTTGCTGTAGAGACTATTGGTCCGTAGGGTGCACGTGCGGTGTAGTTCCTAAAAAACTGTATCTGCGACTGATCTTCGCTGCTGGTAATAAGAAGTTGTTTAGTTTGTTGTTTTCTCGCTTGAAGGCTAAGTATAGCCATTCAGAGAGGACACGTAGTCAGCATTCTTGGGACGATACCACGGAAAGTAGAACTGTATGATAATTTCTGTTATTTTTTTAATATTGTTATTTTAATTTCGAAAATGACGTTGTAAATAACTGATAACTATGTAATTCAAAGTTTATATTTTTTTATATTATCTTGCTAGCTCGTACCCGGCGCATTGCTGCCGCAGAAGAAGTAATTGTGGAAATATCGTTAAAAATGTGGAACAGTTATATTGTATAATTAGGAATGATAATACAATCATTGAAATAGAATGATATATAACTTTCTATAACTTTCAAATAAATAGTCAGTATAATACGTACGCCACCTAATGTCAGTTAATTGTACCATGCGTATAAACTTCGTATAAGTGCAACCAATAAGTTGCCAAAGTTTTACCGCAATCTAATGAACGGTATAGCATCGTAGAAAGTACGAACAAACATAAATTTTTATGTAGTAAAAAATATTTTACTGTCTGTAGACATACCTGTAGTTGATTAGAATAGGCGTTATTATAGCATCTGATTTGTTTTTTTATAATACTGGAACTAAATGAACGGTGGACAATAAATTATTTTAGAAATTGTTTATATTTTTATTTTGTGTAGTTAGTTTAATCTTAATAATTTTTTAGTTGAATGGTCTAAGGCTCTGGAGTACAAAACTAATCCAACTGTAGAGATGTATAAGACAGGCTAACGTAACATCCCCGAAATACTTTACCGCTGCATTGGAGACGTTTACAAGCTACTGGACTGAAAGGATACGGTATGAACGTCAATGTCATACTCACTCACCTTATCCGACAATATAGTCCTTATAGCGGAATCGCTGGAGAACCTACGCACTATGTTCAATGACCACAATAGTGTCTCCCAACGGATAGGTCTTAAGATGAACATGGATAAAACAAAAGTCATGTGTAATGTCCATGTCACACCTATGCCGATGGTTTTGGGAGCACTTAGCTGAAGTTATTGACGAGTATTTTTACTTGGGACAAATAGTTCGACTAGGTAAGTTCAACTTAGACCGACAGGTCAATCGACAGATTCAACTCGGCTGGGCAGCGTTCGGGAGATTACAGCACATCTTCTCGTCAGTCAGTGTCAGTGATGACCTATGGATCTGACACGAGGTCTTTCACTGCTGGCCGTATGAGGAAGCTCGAAGTCACTCAGCGAGCTATGAAAAGGGCTATGCTCATGGGGTTCAAACTAAGGAATGAGGATATCTGCAGCAGAACCAGAGTGAACATCGCCCAATGAATTAGTAAGCTGAAGTGGCAATTGACCGGCCATGTAGCTCGAAGAACCGAATACCGATGGGGAAAAAAGGTTCTCGAGTAGCAGCCTCGTACCGGCAGGTGAAGGGTACGACGTTCCCCCACTAGATGGAGTCAAAACCTGGTAAAACATACAGGAAGTTGATGGATGCAGGTGGTTCAGGACCATGCTTTGTGACATTTCTTGGAGGAGGCCTATGTTCAGCAGTGGACTTGTGAAGGGCTTTAATGATGATGAATGATAATGGCATTACATTAATATGATACATAAATACATAAATATTAAAATGTTCTGGAAACTTGTAAGAACTGTCAGGGGACATTCGAAACAGCCTATGATGAATGCTATAAGAGACGAGAATGGCTATATTCTGAATGATGAAGTTTTGAGTTTAAAGAGATGGAAGGAATATTTTGAAAGCGTGTTTATGAGTGAGGAGACAACGTGTGTACTAAGTGAAGTAGAAATTCCGAAAGAAGAGGAAAGAGGTAACGAGATAAGTATAGGTGAAATAATGAAAGCAATGAAAAGCATGAAAGCAGGTAAGGCTGCCGGATATGATAGAGTTTCACTCGAAATGCTAAGGGCTGGAGAGGAAGTGGTGGCATGCCTGCCGCACACTTTATTTAATTTATGCTGGGAACTGAAGCGGGTACCGGTAGACTGGTGCAAAGCCGTGATAGTCCCAGTATATAAGGGAAAAGGTTCGCAGCAGGACTATAAAAACTACCGTGGCATCAGCCTTCTTAGCATTGTGGGTAAACTGTATGCTAAGGTACTGATTGAAAGGGTCATGAAAGAAACTGATGGAAAAATTTGGGATGTGCAAGCGGGATTTAGAAAGGGAATGGGATGTACAGATCAAGTCTTTTCCATGCGCATGATCGCGGAGAAGTTTTTGGCCAAAAACCAAAAGGTTTTTTGTGCGTTCATGGACTTGGAAAAGGCCTACGACAGAGTGAATAGGGATGTGCTATGGCAAACACTGAGGTCATTTGGGTTGGGCGCTGGCTTGATACAGGCATCGGAGTCCCTTTATAGGGACTCTAGTGCGTTTGTTAGAATCAACGGGGTCTACTCGGACTGGTTTGACATCCATAAAGGTGTCAGACAGGGCTGTGTGGCTTCCCCGTGGTTGTCAAACCTATTTATGGACAGTTGTTTGCAAAATTTGAAAGTTGAAGAATGCGGATTAAGAATGGGTAAGTTAACCGTCAAATGCCTTTTGTACGCCGATGATCAAGTTATCCTTGCGTCGTCGGCGGCCGAGTTGCAAATGATGGTTACATTAATGAACAGATCATTAAAAGAAAGGGGTATGAAAGTGAACGCAAGTAAGACGAAGGTTATGGTTTTTGAAAGAGAAGAAAATAAAACGATTTGTGAAATAAGAATAGAAGGGGAGTTGATAGAACAAGTAGATGAGTTTGTATATTTGGGCTGCGTATTTAGCAGGGATGGGAGATATGATAAGGATATAGAACGACGAGTGAATGCGGGAAATAGAGTAAATGGGGCCCTGCACTCTATTGTGAAGAGTCAAAATGTGTCGAAAAAGGCACGTATGGCAATTCACAATGCTGTGTTGGTCCCTACTTTAACGTATGGTAGTGAAAGTTGGGTGTGGCAGAAGAAGCACGAGATTAGAATCAACGCAGTAGAAATGCGGTCGTTAAGGAGTATGTTAGGGCTGAATCTGAACGACAGGGTAAGAAATTGTGTAATAAGAGAAGAGTGTGGTTTGCAAGATGATGTTGTGACCAGGATTAAGAAAGGAAAGCTTCGGTGGTTTGGTCATGTGGAAAGAATTTATTTATTTATTTATTTATTTATTATTTTTTGTACACCACAATACAGAAACATCAATACAGTTAAAACTAATTAAAGTATGTACAATAGGCGGTCTTATCACTGAAAATGATTTCTTCCAGACAACCTTTGCGTAGAGGAATGATGCAAACAAAAGTTACAAAAAGAGGGGGGGCATACAAAATAATAATAATAAAACACAATAATACATACAAATAAAAGTAAGTGAAAGTTATATATAAAATATCATATAATAGATTAAATGAAAAGAGTAAGAGAAAGGTAAAGTAATTTATCTAATAGCGTTAAGAATGAATGATGAAAGAGTGACAAAGAAAATTTATGTTGCAGAAGTGAATGGCTGAGTCGGAAAGGGACGTTCTAGGCGAAAATTTATCGACCAAATTGGCGATTTATTGAAAACGGGCCAAATTAGGAGTACCCTTAACCAACGAGCATGTATGCGGAGGTGTATGGATGTGAAGGAGGCGAGAGAGGTGTGTCAGGATCGTGCCAAATGGAAGTCTGTAGTCTCTGCCTACCCCTCTGGGTGACAGGCGTGAGTGTTTATGTATGTATGTATGATACATAAATATAATGGACGTTACGGGTAGAGTCCATCTATACATAGAATCCATTCTATTTAGGTATAGGTAGGGTATACAATTTTATCGATATAATTTGGTACACTGTCTCATCCCTGTTATTAGTTCCGTGGACGTGCACTTCTGCTCTCAGCGCCAAAATGGCGGAAATCAAATCGCTTCGTTCGTATTGTTGTATAGCCAGTCCAGCGTACTTGT
Source organism: Parnassius apollo (assembly GCA_907164705.1). NCBI lineage: Eukaryota > Metazoa > Arthropoda > Insecta > Lepidoptera > Papilionidae > Parnassius > Parnassius apollo. The sequence goes on from CAJQZP010000929.1 coordinate 8,386,557, forward strand.
ATATAGGTCAGTGATCTACGGTCAATCATTACGCTTACCAGGTGATTTTTACCGTGACCGTCAAAAGTATAACGAGGACGAATACGCGTATTCGAACGATTGTGAGAAGTTATAAGTAATCTCCCTATATAGTCACGAAGCGCAAGGGATTCGTGAAAATTATTTGTCTATAAGGACTTGAATAATTTTTCATAAGAAATGATGCGGTTGAAAAACCTATGACACCTACTTACGATGGCCCCTACAGCGTCCTAAGTAGAAGTAATAAGGTATTTAATGTCCTTCCTATCCTTCCTTCCTAATAGGCAAGTCAATATTTCAATTAAAAGGTTGAATCCAGCATATATAGTCGAGTCAAAAACTAATGATTTGAGTAAAATAAAAATGACGGAGTGGCAGAGTAAAGCCACCTGTGCGTTTTTTGTAATCTAGGTCTTAAACAAATTAAATTAAATGTAACTCTGCAAAGGGGACAATCATTTTTGGGCCCACTAAAAATATTAACGTCCACTAATGGTATTACATCAAAAAAAAGACACCAAATTATAATAGTAAATGGCCTACAGATTTTTCGAAAATGTAAACGGAATCAAGAAATACGAAAAAAAAATTAGTTGTTTTGATATTCGTGTTCTGATTAGTGTAATATGGGTAAAATGCGTGTACCTAATTAGTCATTTTGCAGCTTGTATAAAAAGAAAACTATTTTTTCACAAAGCTGACTTAAAAAAAGATACCACTAAGAACTTTATGTTTAATTTCTAAAAATTTTAGCTAATATCACGTTATAACATAGTTCTAAATGACTGTGAACCAAAACGTTATTTTATCATTGACTTCCGGTAATTCCCAGCGGCCGGCGGCCGGGTACGGCGGGGCGGGGCGGCGGGGTATTACCTACGTCTTTAATCTTAACGGCATTGACGTTCGTTACGCTACTGTTTTTTTGTATTTATATGCGATTTTAAGAAAATGGAATCTGCTAGATCAGCATACAATGAAAATAGAAGTGTATGTTGCAATTGTGGAGTCAGGTTTCAACGCAGTGTGCGAAGACAATTACTGGCCGAGACAACTGCTGATGTGCGCCAACTTTTATCTGTGTGGATTTCTCATGAGGTAGGTATAATATTATCTCATGGAAAGCTAATCACTGCACTATACAATCTATCTACTTACATATTATCTAGATTTAAACTTTTATGAGAAATATATATTATTTTTGTTACTCTCGATTTTATTCCAACAATATTACTATACTGCGGAAACGAAAATTATATATTTTCTTTATTAATGTATTACTTAATATTTTTATTTTTGTTGAATAATATGGGATATGGTACGATTTTTTAGAAATAATACGAAAGAAAACGATCCACAGACTCCAGGCACACATAACGATCTATACATGATTAAGTACTTAATTATTTTAAGTTTTTAAAAGTAATAATAAATATCCCTTCATATTATTAATAAATTCATACCTTCTATAGCTATAATTTTAATCTTTCGTTATATTAAATTGATAAATGATATATTATATTGATTGAATTATTTTATATTTTGACACAAGATGACACTGCATTCTTTCCTGCTATTTACCAACTTACAGGCATAGTTCTTTGCATTGACTCCATTGACTGGCATTGACTGTAAAAATATAATATGGCATAAACTTGTTTGTTTAAATTGATGTAAACTGTGTTCGTGTTAAAGTAAAAGTTTAAAAATGAAAATTCACGTAGTTTTACTGCTTACAAGTGGATTAGTATGTTAATGTCTAATTGATGCAAAAAATGTTTAACCTAAGGGTTATATCATGCACGTAAGTCAAATATTAAATACCTATATCACATTTATGTATATAATTTGCCAATGACATTCGAAAATGCAAACTGACGAGTAAAAGTCCATGTGAGTAATATAAAAGTTTATTTTTTCCTCCTAGAATTTTGTAAAATCTATAACTTATACTGAATTAACCTTTAACAAATGATAAACACAGGTCTTACTAATGTGTTAAATGTTAAAGTATTGAAGTTTTATGTTATTAGTGAAATCTAATTTAAATAATAGATAAAATAAAGTCACACAATATACACAAAAGAAGTTTTTGTGGCATGGTATGATGTATCACATGTTATGTGTGTCTAATTATCTTTTGTCAGTCAATCAGAAATCAAAGTCGAAAAAGTATAGGTATATATGTGTCAATATTTATTCTAAGGATAAAATATTATGTAAATAGAAAAGTAAGTTATTTTGTGCAATGAAAAATATTTCAATCCACTGTAATATTACCGTTACAGCCAATTAAACTCCACTGCCGAACATAGGCCTCCCCCATATATTACTAATATTACACAACTCCATAATACTCTAATATTATAAAGTTTATTTATCACTATATGATATACCTGAAATACTGTAAATATTGTAAAATCATAATATATTAATCGATATTTGTCTTTTGGATTTCCAATTTTTTTTTAATTGAAAATGTATTGTATTTCAAATAATATAGGGTTCCACATCAAACATTCACTTTCATGCCAACTTCGCTTCCCTCCTCAAAATGTACATTTATCTGAACTTAATATTTATTTACTCTTTTATTTTTAATTCCTGATTTTTTCAGTTACACCCACTTGATGCAGTTTGTTGTAACTGCCTAAGAATATTGCAAGAAAGTGTTGCATCAGCTCACTCCATTAGAAGATTTGGGTACAGGAATATTTGTATTCCATGTGGATCTTCAATGTTAAGAGCACACCGTAGACGGATTGTGCCTATTAACTCTGAAGAAAGAGATATTATTTTGCAGTGGATACCATCACACCAGGTACTTACCTTATTTTAAAAGGCTGTAAATGGTCCCCTGCCTCAAATAGGCAGCCCAGAGGATTTGCCACAATCGCTTTGGTACACAGATTGATGTTTGTAAAATCAGACACCTTGCATACAATTTGGTCTGATATTTATGCTCATTCAACATGGCAGTTCACTAACAGGTTATCTTTAAATTTACAGTCTACCAAAAGTCTACTGCTGAACATAGATTGTCTTATGGGGGGATATTTGCCATTAATAACCAATTTTTTTATTTTTAGTTATTAGATGAACGATACTTCTTCCTTATCTTACACCCATATTTGTATGCTTTTGTACTTATTATACAAGTAATATTTTTTACCTTAAAAGACATTAGTATAAATAAAACGGGTTGGGTTTACAATTCGGTCGCCTCAATTTGAAGATTCTGTTACTGTGGGGGGCGTCAAGGGAGTTTATCTGAAGCACCTACACGCGAGTTTTGCTACCGGAGCAGCATCGAAGTATTTTTATTTATTTTTTGAAAATATTGGTAAACAACTAATTAATTAAATATTCTCACGTTTTTGACGTTTTATCTGTCAATGTCATATCGATATATAGTACTAAATCGATCTAGTGAATCGATATTTCACCCTAGAGAATCAAGATCAAATCTTTTCTGTTTTGTTAAGATTTACAAAATTATTTATAATTAGTTGAAAGTACCCCAACTCGTAAAGAATGACAGTTTTTCAATTTAATCATTCAATGTTATCTGAAACTTTAAAGAACTTGGGCTTAGTGAAATATTGTTAATAATTCTAAAATAATTACTTCTTGTCTGATATGTGATGTATTATTTATTTCTATTTAAATAAGTAGTGCCACAAAAATATTATGAGGGGAAACAATTGCATGCTAATATTTATAATTTTAAAAGACATTAAAACTATTTAGTGTTAGAAAGATTGAAATAAATAGAACAATAATAAATATTATTAATATTTAGAGTAGACACTGTAAAACTATAGTTCATTTTGTTAGTTGATAAAAAATAACTTTTTTTCAGGTGGATCGTTTAGAACGAGTATGCAGTCCTTGCTGGCTGAGGGCTTCCAGAGCTGTATGGAGACAGAGACAACAAAATGAGAACAGGGATATTGAGCTACAATCCATGAATATAGAAGACATCGGTAACATCCCACAACCACCCCCTATACCTGCACCTGTAACCCCTGCCATTTCCAGAGCGGCATCAACAATTACTATGGCTAATTATAAGCGTGCTGCTTCTACTTCCCGTCACTGTATTTTTAAGTCATGTAATCATTCATCTAGATTTTTAATACCTAAACTACTTAAAGAGAGATTGCTGATAGATCACTCATTTTATGTGCCACTGTGCGCTCGTATTTGTGAATACCATTTAAATGAACCCCACAATGATTGGAATAATTTATTCACGAGTAGTAACTGTTCAGATTTTACTGCATCTCAGATAGACAACCTTTGTTCCTTACTTAAAAGTAGTGTTACTCAAAATTATAATATTTTAAATATCATTGAACATAATTCAATATTATGCAAATATTGGTTAGGATTTACCAAATACCAATTTGAACAGTTACTAGTTGAAATTCCATCTATCAGTGAAAGAGTTAAATCACCTAAAAGAAGTCTAGCTATGTTCTTAGTGAAACTTCGTACAGGTGATAGCAATGAACGCATAGCTTCTCTATTTAAGGACGCGTTTGCAAATCAACCAAAATTAGGGTGTTTTTCGGTAGATTTTGTGACAAAACTAAACCAAATCAAATATAAGTAAAAACTACCATGTATAGATTGGTTCTTCATCTGCAAAAGTCTGTAACTCTTTTGTTGAAAATAGTAGTTTTTTATATTGTAAAAACGAACTTTCGTTGCCATTTTCTACAAAATTAACGATACCGGCTTGTGTTTCGGTACATGTTTTGGTCTATTATCAACATATTTAAAAAAATTAAAAAATACTGTAAGATGACAGACATATTCAATTAAAAAACCCTGTATTTATTTTTTATCAAAATGTCACAAATAGTCGTAGAAAAAATAAAAACTGACGCACATTTTTTCACATATTTTGCTAATACGGATAAATCATAATGTATTGCAATAAGGGCTATTTTATTTTTTGGTGCCTGCTTTGATTTATTGTACAAAGATTTCGATGAAACCACAGTCCGCGCTCGGCCGCCGTCGTGAGTGGATACTGTATCGCCTGTTTGCAGCGGCACATTCTGAAAAGATCGCTGTACATACACAAAATATTAGAAAAAAACAAATTGGAAACATAAGTACTTGACAAGTGATAAAATTATTATTTTTATACTCACAGTTTTTATTTAGCTAAAAATAAGTAGGATATATAAACTTACCTACTACTGCAACTCCTGGACGAGCGGAACTAGGTGTGCCGAGTTTGGGCTCGTTTTGTTGGTTATGATGAGACCTTACCTCCGGACTTGATGGCGTGACCTGGAGGTGTACTTTCGTGACCGCTATTTGAACTTCTTGCAGAGTAAAACTAGGGGTGGCGAATTTGGGCTCCGTTTTGTTAGTTATGACGAGTCCATACCTCCGGACTTGATTGAGTGACCTGAAGGTGTAAATCGGCGATTGCAACTGGAACTCCTAGACTGGTAGAACTAGGTGTGCCGAGTTTGGGTTCGTTTTGTTGGTTATGATGAGACCTTACCACCGGACTTGATGGAGTGACCTGAAGGTGTAGTTCGGTGATTACAAGTGGAACTCCTAGACTTGTAGGACTAGGTGTGCCGAGTTTGGGTTCGTTTTGTTAGTTATGATGAGACCTTACCACCAGACTTGATGGAGTGACCTGAAGGGGTAATTCAGTAACTACTGCTGGAATTTCTGAACGAGTAGAACTAGGTGTGCCGAATTTGGGCTTCGTTTTGTTAGTTATGACGAGTTCATACCTCCGGACTTGATGGAGTGACCTGAAGGTGTAAATCGGTGATTGCAACTGGAACTCCTAGACTGGTAGAACTAGGTGTGCCGAGTTTGGGTTCGTTTTGTAGGTTATGATGAGACCTTACCACCGGACTTGATGGAGTGACCTGAAGGTGTAGTTCAGTGATTACAATTGGAACTCCTAGACTTGTAGAACTAGGTGTGCCGAGTTTGGGTTCGTTTTGTTAGTTACGATGAGACCTTACCACCGGACTTGATTGAGTGAAATTCTGCACACCTAGTTCTAGTGGTTCAGAAATTCCAGCAGTAGTTACTGAATTACCCCTTCAGGTCACTCCATCAAGTCTGGTGGTAAGGTCTCATCATAACTAACAAAACGAACCCAAACTCGGCACACCTAGTTCTACAAGTCTAGGAGTTCCACTTGTAATCACCGAACTACACCTTCAGGTCACTCCATCAAGTCCGGTGGTAAGGTCTCATCATAACCTACAAAACGAACCCAAACTCGGCACACCTAGTTCTACCAGTCTAGGAGTTCCAGTTGCAATCACCGATTTACACCTTCAGGTCACTCCATCAAGTCCGGAGGTATGGACTCGTCATAACTAACAAAACGAAGCTCAAATTCGGCACACCTAGTTCTACTCGTTCAGAAATTCCAGCAGTAGTTACTGATTTACCCCTTCAGGTCACTCCATCAAGTCTGGTGGTAAGGTCTCATCATAACTAACAAAACGAACCCAAACTCGGCACACCTAGTCCTACAAGTCTAGGAGTTCCACTTGTAATCACCGAACTACACCTTCAGGTCACTCCATCAAGTCCGGTGGTAAGGTCTCATCATAACCTACAAAACGAACCCAAACTCGGCACACCTAGTTCTACCAGTCTAAGAGTTCCAGTTGCAATCACCGATTTACACCTTCAGGTCACTCCATCAAGTCCGGAGGTATGGACTCGTCATAACTAACAAAACGAAGCCCAAATTCGGCACACCTAGTTCTACTCGTTCAGAAATTCCAGCAGTAGTTACTGAATTACCCCTTCAGGTCACTCCATCAAGTCTGGTGGTAAGGTCTCATCATAACTAACAAAACGAACCCAAACTCGGCACACCTAGTTCTACTAGTCTAGGAGTTCCACTTGTAATCACCGAATTACACCTTCAGGTCACTCCATCAAGTCCGGTGGTAAGGTCTCATCATAACCAACAAAACGAACCCAAACTCGGCACACCTAGTTCCAATAGTCTAGGAGTTCCTGTTGTAATCACCAAATTACACCTTCAGGTCACTCCATCAAGTCCGCAGGTAGGTAAGGTCTTATTATAACTGACAAAACCAGTTCAAAGTCCAGAGCTAACATCTCACTACCAGTAGAGGGCTTCCAGTGCCAAGCAGTCTCTGGAGCAGGTATTCGTATTTCGTATCGAAGTATATTTCTGAGGTAGGTATAAGAAATGAAAAACAAATTCAATCTTTCAAATTATCAAAATAATTTCATTTGACTACGATTCCCACAGCCAACCGTGCGTACACTAGTGTGTGTGTGACTTTTGTCAATGTAGTAGTGCGATTCTATACCTATCAATTTTGTAAACGCGTCCTTAATGTAGCTTCATCGACTGTGTTCAATCACTTAAATATTGTAAGTCAGTGCTTTGAAGAGCAATTCATCCAACTGCATTTAGGGACAAATACCTTATGCATTCAACAAGTTGCTCAATATAACTTGACAATACCAAATGGCTTGTTTGGTAATCCAGATATGGATCCTGAATTTATGCCAGCCATAGTAATATGTGATGGTACATACATTTATGTGCAAAAAAGTAGTAATTACTTATACCAGAAGCAAACATATAGTTTACATAAGTATCGTAACTTAGTTAAGCCATTTTTAATAGTGTGCTGTAATGGTTATATCCTTGATGTTTTTGGACCATATCCTGCAACAGAATCAGATGCTTCTATAATTCTTAGACTGTTCAACGATAGTAGTCCACTGCGAACCTATTTTAGAGAAAACGATGTATTTATTCTTGATAGAGGTTTTAGGGATGCAATTCCATTCTTGCAGCAATGTGGTTATAAGGCTTACATGCCTGAATCTAAACAAGCTGGTGAAATACAATTATCAACCATTGCTGCCAACAAGTCCAGATGTGTAACTTTGTGCAGGTGGGTGATTGAAATTGTAAATGGGAGATTTAAACGGGACTTCAAATTATTTCGTCAGGAATATTTTAATACTGCATCTACTCATCTCATGCTATACTTTAAAATTGCAGCTGCATTAATAAATCGATTTCATACGTTGATTCGTAATAATTTTCATGCTGTAGAGATATTGGCAATTGCTCAAGCCAAACTAAACACTCCAAATAATTTAGCCTCCTACGTAGAAATGCACAATTTAAATAGAGTGAGAGTGCGATTTGCCAGCATTAATGGTAATCTTCCAGAGCTGGATAGTTTTCCTCAACTGACATTCCAGGATCTCATTCTGTTTAGTCTAGGAATTTATCAAATTAAACAAGCTCGTAGTTATTACGGGGAGCATGTCAGGGCTTCTGGAGAATATAAAATCGAGGTATACCTGCAATCTGTCCATGATTTTGGTCCAAATAGTTATCTATTGCGAGGTAGGATACAATCAAGGCACACTAGTAAAAAAACTTATTACACTTATATACTAGTTGACACCAACCCATCAATTGCTAACACTAGGGCTGCTCTTACTGGGTACTGTTGCAACTGTTTGGTAGGCAGACGCACTGTTGGCTGCTGTGCACATGTCATGTCTGTTGTCTGGTTTCTATCTTGGGCACGGCATCGAGATGAGGTTGAACCACCTGCATCTTTTTTAGATGATATATTACTTTCAAGTAATGATATTGAAAATGATGAATGATGATTATTAATCTTAATGCGTATTAATATTGTAATATAAATGATCATTTTTGCTATAGTTGCTTCACTTGTGGCAACCAAAGTTTTTTGTGGTATTCTATAGGAAGATGCTGCTCCCCATCTCCTAGTATTTTTATTTTATTCTGTCGACTTTAACGACACCATACGGGACGGAACGTGATGGCAATTCACGGAAGGCCTCTGTAATATTTTACATTATATCTTTAATTTAGGAGCCATATGTTCGGCAGTGGACTGTTGTAATGATGATGAATAATGATGACTAAAAATTGTAATTTTTGTTGCTTATTTGAACTATTTCTATTTTACTGTGTGCTTTATTATCTGTTATATATTATGTTATATGTGTAATTTATAAATAAACGCCGAGCAAAGTTGAATTTATTGCTTTGGCACCCTTTTTTATCTCTTTTAATTGACAATATCCTTCTGATTTCTAATAATATCGTAAACGGGCGAGACATTATATTTTAATGATGTATGGGATTTATACGAGGGTGGATTGAAAAGTACTCGGCCTAACCAAGAAAATAAACACATACTAAATCAGTTATATTTTTATTTTTCTACATAATCACCATCAAGTTCAATACACTTTTGCCACCTCCCCTTCCAAGCATTTAGACCGTTGAAAAAAAATGATTCTTCCTTAGAGTCAAAATATGCGTCTACAGCTGCTTTGACCTCGTCGTTTGTCGAAAATCTTTGACCTCCCAAGTGCTTTTTTAGGTTAAGGAACAGAAAGAAGTCTGATGGTGCCAGATCAGGTGAATACGGCGGATGCGGTAACAGTTCAAAGCCACAGTTGTGAATTTCAGCCATTGACTGTACTGACGTGTGGACACGGGCGGTATCTTGATGAAACAGCACTTTTCTTCTGAGCATTCCTTGACGTTTTTCTTTTATTTCCTCTCGTAAACGACGTAGTAAGGTGCAGTAGTAATCAGAGTTTATAGTCTGACCCCTTTCAAGATAATCAATCATAATCACACCTCTCGACCCGGAATACTGAAGCCATCACCTTATTTGCCGACAAAATAGACTTAGCCTTTTTAGGGGGTGGTGAACCAGGTCTTCTCCACTGTTTTGATTGTTGTTTTGTTTCCGGTGTAGAGTAATGAACCCATGTTTTGTCCATAGTAACAAAACGATTCAAAAAATCATCTGCATCGGCTTCAAATAACTCCAAACAGTCGCGTGAAATAGTCAATCGCGTCCTTTTTTGTTCAACTGAAAGCAGTCGCGGAACCCACCTCGCAGACACCTTGTGGAAACCCAACTCGTTGACAATGATGTTTTGAGTTCGTTCATAAGAGATGCCTATAATCTCGGCTATCTCTCTAATTTTTAATCTGCGGTCTCCCATTATTAAATCAAGTACTTTTTTAATATTTTCGTCAGTAGTTGACGTCGAAGGCCTTCCAGAGCGGGGTTCATCTTTCACACTCTCTCTACCACGCTTAAATTCTGCTATCCATTTTTTGACGGATGAATATGACAGAGCACAATCGCCTAATGTACTGACCATGTCATCATGGATGGCTTTTGATGATAGCCCCTTCTTATGGAGGTACTTAATGACGGCACGCTGCTCGATTTGCTCCATTCGCGGAAATTATGTCCGATTACTTTGTTAATAAATTTATAAAATCACAACTAATTATCGCACACGTTTCGAACTTCACACAATGAACTAGTCTGAACTGAACTAAATAATGTGGGTAGATTTGATTTTTAGAATTGAATGGATCTGTGTTAGGCCGAGTACTTTTCAATCCACCCTCGTACTTGCTAATAGATGAATACTTTAATGAACAAAGGGCCGGCACTGCACCTGTCTGCTGTGTTATTTTTAAAAGAGGACTCATAAAACACTGACGATTTTAACCATAATTAATGCAGTGATTATACATGATCTTTGGGACTTATTACATATCAATATCGTATCATAAATAGAAATGTTACCATCAAGTTATTTTGAAAAAATCTTTTAATATGATCTTTTGATATGAAAACACGAAAAATGTTTCTACCTATGTCCGTTAGAAACCATCCAAGCGATTTTGATGATATGTTTATGTGTGTTTGAACGGGTCTCTATATGATTCATATTCACATATGGACTCGGTAGGTGGCGCTGTTGTCGAAATCCAGAAATCACCTGTGCGAAGTCGGGGCGGATCGCTAATAATAAATACAATTAAACTATACCTGTGTGTTTGTTATCCTGGCACAAACAGTTCAAAACATCTTACTTCCTCACAATTTATCAGTGTGTAATAACAGATAAGCATGATATTACCTAGTCATTTTGGTATTTTAGAACCCAGTCATTTTAAGATGTATAATTAGGTATTTAATAATCAACCAAAGCATATTAAAAAAAGTCTTGACACCGGGCCTGTCTGTCTGTCTGCATAAATAGATCTGAATTATATGTCTGAATTATATAGACTATGTTGGAAATGATGATTTACCATCTATAAATACGGTTGCATTATAACTTGTTTTTTACACAGTCAGTTTAAAACATCTTTCTTACTATATAACGTGTGTTGGTAATATTGTAAATATAAATGGATATATTATACCTTAGTCATCTTGAATTTATTCATATTATTTTAACGGTAATTGGGAAGTACACTCACAATCAATATATGTAAAAAATTGTATCCATACCACATTTGTACACAGACAGGCACTATATTTTGCCGTAACTACTAAAAATATTGAAGTACCTGAAAATGCTGAATGTACCTACAACTTGGTTTTATATGAACTATTATTCAACAGTGCACTATTTTAACTTAAAATACCGGTAAAAACCACTATAAATAGCTTTTAGTTTATTTATAGGTTATTTTAAAATTCATATTTTAATTGTCAATTTCTCGATTTTCCGTCTAGATGTGGTAAAACTAATATTACTTTTGTAAACTATAAATTATAAGGAATAAATCGACATCCATTTCATTGCGTGACGCGAAAATTTGTGGTGGGCCCATTCTCCATACAAAAATTGATTGTCTCCTTTGAGTAAAAGTTAACTTAGAAATATATAATATAATATAATAATAATATTCCACAACTATCACACAACGCCATCTGGTCCCAAGCTAAGCAGAGCTTGTGTTATGGGTACAACTGATAAACATACTTATATATTTTTAAATACATAAACCCACCCACAACCCACGACCTCCGGCATAGCAGTCAGGGTCACTAACCACTAGACCAACAGGCCTGTTAACTTAGAAAGTAGAATAATTAGCAATATATATATATTTACAATTCCAACCGATTGACACCTCTTTTATGTAAAAATAACGCTTAAAATTTTTATCCCTTTTTTTAATAACATGGGAGAGTAACAGTCAAAGAACGCGGAAGTAAAATATCTCAGAACGGGGCTGGTAATCAAGCGCAATCTGAATTACAAAGAAAGCTAGAACTCTACAGTGTTGTTACGATAAATGCGATTACTGTAAGGTGTTTTTACATTTTTACCGGAAGGAAAGTAAAGCGTAAAGTGATCAACAAGTTATTTCGAGTATCGAGCAAGGTCGCGGGACACAGCTAGCTCAAACAGCAGCTCGTCCAGACGTTCAATCAGCATCAGTCCATAATTAAAATACTAGTGTTAAAATAAAATTAAACTATATAATATGTTTAGCATTCTTGAATATATTTACAAAATTAAACTATCTATTACATGTTTTTAGTAAAGTGAAGATGCTGCACTTAACCGCTGTAGTATGCCACGTCTAGGGATCCGCAAAAAGTATCGATACCTGAGTAGTATCGTTACTTTTAGTAAGATATCTAATACTTTTGTACTCGATACTTTTATTAGAGTATATTACTAAGTATCGATACTTTCTTAGTTACTCGATACTTTTGTATCTTTACTAAACTGTCAGATAAAAGTCAGTAGACAGTACTTCCTTTTCTGATGTACTATAGCGTCGTCACTCTCGATGGAATGAGAATTTCGGGGGGAAACCCTATTATAGTTGAAATAATGCATGTGTGATCAGGTAAATACATTTTATACATTTGCTAGTAATATCTTGTAATTTTGGTAAATGAATATTATATACCAGCTTCTGCCCGCGACTTCGTACGCGGATCCTGTTGCTTATGCCAGCGGCAACGGGGTCGTCAAAATCGAAGATCTGAAACGTCTGATGTTGAATTCTAAGAGCCCGGGGACGGGAAAACAACGCAATTTTCGTTGTGAAGCAGTGTCAGCTTCTCGGGATAACACATGTTGTTCTCGGTCAATGGTAATAGGCCTTCCACACGGTCGGGACCAACCACCAACCGTCGTGACCTTGGTCGAGTTGATGTAAAAATGGACAGTGTAGACATCGGTTGTCTGACCAATATTTTAGTTGAGTCCGACGGCCTTGGTCGCGAGCGCATCCCTCACGACACGTTGGGTCCGTGGTTGACGCCGACCGTGTGGAACGCTGTCGGCCGACGAGAGCGCCTCAGTGCGCGCTTAGCAGTCGCCGCAGGCGGATGTTTAACGGCACTATCGATACGAACGGAAGCAAAGAACGTGAGGTCCTGACCGAATTCTTGTCACTGTACTGTGATTTACCATGTTTTAAAGTACCATGTTTAAAGTAATGCGCTCTTTCAGCCACAATTTTATCATTTTTTTCTTTTTTTTTTCATTTTCATTCAAGCATAGAAACGTTAAAGCTAAACCGATTTATTGTTGTATAGAAAAGCAAGGAGCCATTTTTAAAAGTAACTACATTACGTCTTTACTCTTTAAATACCAGAGACAACTGACAAGTTGAGTCAACCACCCGACCGTGTAGAACGAATACAAAAATCGGTTGACCCGACCAAGGTCACGACGGTTGGTGGTTGGTCCCGACCAAGGTCACGACGGTTGGTAGTTGGTCCCGACCGTGTAGAAGCGCTTTAAGCCTTAGCTCTCGTTGAAAAGAACTTTGAGACGCCCGTGATGTAGCTCGTCTCGCTCTGTCAGCTGCTAATCGCATCTCTCTTTCTGGAGAGCTTTCATTGGCTCGAGAAGTTGAGGCACTAACTCTCATAGAGTTTAACCGATGTGCCTGCCTTCCTCTGCCGATTCTTGAAAACGCATATTTCTCATTCTCTTAGCTTCTCTCGAATTTCGAGATAAAGATAATCGTGTTTTAGGTGGTATTGTGTATTTTATTTTTAATCGACGGCATTCAGTTACCTAACAAAATAATCTACGTTAGAGGTCCTAACTATAGCTACCATACACTTAAAAAAATCTAAATGCCTACTGAAATAATAAAACGGATCCTAAATAAATCCTTAACTTTAACCTAAACTAATAGAATGAAATAACATATTTGATACCTATTTAAAACTACAGCTAAATAAATAAAAAAAAGTTTAATTTACAATTAAGCTAATACTAAGAAATATTTAAACACTACCTAAATAACTAATACATAATACATACATAAAAACTCACGCCTGTCACCCAGAGGTGTAGGCAGAGACTACAGACTTTCATTTAGCACGATCCTGACATACCTTTCTCGCCTCTTCCACATCCATATACCTACGCATACATGCTCGTCGGTTAAGGGTACTCTTGATATGGCCCATTTTTAGTATATCGCCAATTTGGTCGACAAACTTCCGCCTAGGACGTCCCTTTCCGACTCTTCCATTCACTTCTGGAACATATATTTGCTTTGTCAGTCTTTCTGCATTCATTCTTTCTACATGACCAAACCACCGAAGCATTCCTTTCTTAATCCTGGTCACCGCATCATCTTGCAAACCACACTCTTCTTTTATCACACAGTTTCTCACCCTGTCACTCAGATTCAGCCCGAACATACGACCGCATTTCTACTGCATTTATCCTACCCTCGTGCTTCTCCTGCACACCCAACTTTCACTACCATACGTTAAAGTAGGGACTAATACAGCACTGTGAATTGCCATACGTGCCTTTTTTGACACATTCTGACTTTTCACAATAGAGTGTAGAGCTCCATTTACTTTATTTCCTGCATTCACTCGTCGTTCAATATCCTTATCATATCTCCCATCCCTGCTGAATACACATCCCAAATACACGAACTCATCCACTTGCTCAATTAACTCTCCTTTTATTGTTATTTCACATACCGTTTTGCTTTCATCTCTTTCAAAAACTATCACTTTCGTCTTACTTGCGTTCACTTTCATTCCCCTTTCTTTTAAAGACCTGTTCATTAATGTAACCATCATTTGCAACTCGGCCGCCGACGACGCCAGTATGACTTGATCATCGGCGTACAAAAGGCATTTGACGGTTAACTCACCCATTCTTAACCCGCATTCTTCGACTTTCAAATTTTCCAAACAGCTGTCCATAAATAGGTTGAACAGCCACGGCGAAGCTACACAGCCCTGTCTGACACCTTTATGGATGCCAAACCAGTCCGAGTAGACCCTGTTGATTCTAACACAAGCACTCGAGTCCCTATACAGAGACTTTAATGCCTGTATCAAACCAGCGCTCAACCTAAATGCGTTCAGCGTTTGCCATAACACATCCCTGTCCACTCTGTCATAAGCCTTTTCCAAGTCCATGAACGCACAAAAAACTTTTTGGTTTTTCGCCAAAAACTTCTCCGCGATCATGCGCATGGAAGACTTGATCTGTACACCCCATTCCCTTTCTAAAGTTGTTATATAAAAGGAAATTGTTTGAAAACCACAGATCTGCTTTGTATAGATCCAAAATCTAATGTGAACTCTTTACCTCTAAAGGAATTGTATTTAGGTGTGAACGTTAGTAAAGAAATTGATCGTCTATCTGCAGATGTAAGCTTGAAACCTGGAATTCAACCTTTGTTTGCAATGAATGCAAACATTTTTAATTGAACTATGTAATCAGTAAAAAAATTGTTTGCCACTGAGCAATGTTTTTAAAGACTTACAATTTGTAGACCCACAAAATGTTGTTTACAAAGATTTTGTATCGACAGTAATTATTGCAAATAAATTTACCAATATAGTAGATGAAAATAGTCTTCAAAAAGTTGACGACGAATTTCGACAAATTAAATTCGACAAAAGTGTAAGCGATTTGTTGGAATCAGGTGGGAGTAGCACCAGTACAATTTTAAGTGTGGACAAATTCTGGAGAGCTATTGGGAAAATGTGTGATGCAAATGGAGCTCCAAAATATCCAAATACTAGCTTTTACCCGCGACTTCGTCCGCATAAGTTTTTTTGTTTTCTCCCGGCTATAAGTCCCCCTGCAACAATGTCCCACTATCGTGTTCCAGTCCTCAACTTCACATCAAAATTTGTTCAAAAGCAACCTAAGCTACATAATGGATAGCTCCGAATGTTTCCTTAGTAAATATAAAAAGTAAATAATGTAAATCGGTTTAAAATACTACTAACTACCTACCTGCCAACCCCCGATGTTAGACAGTGTGACATCCGTAACATCGTCTGCGTAGGAAGTACTAACTTAATGTAAGTAGTATAATAATGTAGGAAGCTAACAATAAGAGGCCTTATTACTGTAGTACATTTTTGTAAACTATGTTCTTTGTTTTTCCCTCTCTGGCCAACACATGGAGATTCTGTGGACTTGAAACACGTGAGCAAGCCACGTATAATTGTCCGTGAGAAAAACAACTCTTTTCTAAATTAATGCCGGCTACTTTTAATGTTTGCCCCTGAGCTTTATTTATCGTCATAGCGAATGCGATTTTCAGCGGAAACTGTAATCTCTTAAACTGGAATGGCAAATCTGTCGGAATTATGGGTATACGGGGGATTAAAACGTTCTCTCCTTTTGCCATTCCAGTCATAATGATTGCTTTTACAATATTGCGACCGAGGTGTGTCACTTGCAACCGTGTGCCATTACACAGTCTTGGTGCATCTAAACTCCGCATTAAAAGGACAGGAACGCCTACTTTCAGCCTCAGTTTGTGTGAAGGTACTCCCGACAGTTCTAAAGAATTAAGAAATTCTACAGGGTATGATATTACTTGTTCAGTATCCATTACAGTGTCTACAGAGAGAAACTCAACAATATCACCTTCCACGCGTGACATAATTTGCTCGTTTATCTGTCCCACCATTTCATTCGTCGGCGCTAAAATTGCTCTTTCACATAACCAGTCTCTATTCCTCATATTAGTTAGCAGTTCGCTATAGACGAAGTTATTTAGATCATCTGGATTATGCACAACATTGCAGAATTCACGATCCAATGTAATCATGCCATTACCATCCTTTGCCATACGATCTTCTCCAATTTTAAGAAGAGCAGCAGCATAATGTCCAGATTGTACATCATTGTGTAGTTGCACTCTCATATTTGTAGACAGACTAAACGTTTTTACGTGCACCCATAACGTTGACGCTTTTAAACACGCATTTATTTCATCTGCAGGGGTGCCTTTAGTGATAACCGGCAAAGTCTGTCTAAAATCGCCCGCTAAAAGTACCACCATCCCCCCCATGATATTTGGATTACTCTTGATGTCTTTCAAAGTCCGATCTAGAGCTTCAATTGCTCTTTTATGGGACATAGTACACTCATCCCAAACTAATAATTTACATTGCTGCAACATACGTCCACGCTCGCTGTTTTTACTTATATTACAGACTGGCATTTCTTCATGGGCTAAGTTTAATGGCAGTTTAAGCACCGAATGTGCCGTTCGACCACCATTGAGCAGAGTGGCGGCTATTCCGGAAGAGGCAACTGCTACAGCAATTCCTTTATCTTTTCGGATTTGCGCTAAAAGCAAGTTTAAAAGAAAGGTTTTTCCCGTGCCTCCGGGAGCATCCAAAAATAACAAACCACCTTCGCCATCTTCGATTTTTTTGAAAACATTGTCAAATACTAACCTTTGTTCTGGGATCAAACGTGGAACAGACTCTGTCAATTGTTGTTGTAAGGAAGCAGTATCGTAATCTAGTTCCCGTATTAAATCGATACTGATTTCCTCGGTTCTCTGTGGTCTGATCATTCCATAATCTGATAAATCCTTTCCAGAAATTGTTTTAACCTGGTCTTCAATTTTTGTCAAACCCTCATTGTAAATTAAATCACTGTACGTGACATTGGGATTTTGCTCTTGTAATCTGTGCAATATATCGTCGGTCATATCATTTTTGTATTTATCCCACAATTGTTGAGGATTTGAAAGACCACATGTCGCTACTAATACAGCAAATAGCTCTCTCATCTTGCCTGCTGATCTACATTGAGCAGCTTCTTCCAGTGTCACATCCCAATGGTTGTCATTCTCCAGTAATCCTCTTGCCTCACATGCCTCTCGAAATGTAGGATAATCTTGTGTGTTGTATTTTTTTAGATCATTGAAAGAGGTAGGTCCGCGCACATGGTGTAAAAGCATGCGTAGACAAAAACATTCCATGTTACTAACATGAACTGTATAAACTCGTCCTAAAGCATCTCCAGATTTGACGCCAGGCCAATCGTGAACTGAAGTACCTTGAATGCGGCGTTTCCAAGTTTTCCTACTTGCATCCCAAGTATAATACCTCGGCACCTCGACATAAAGAAGAGTTTTTGCAAACTCATCTCTGATACAAAGATCAAAAAAAGCAGTGAGTGTGGTTTTTGGCGGAGTAGTTATTCGTTCGTGGAAATTGTGTTCATTAAAATAAACGCGTTCACCATTTTCTAAATGCACGCTGAGATGTGTCACGGTGGGATGCCTTTCGTGCAACGGAAATGCTAACAGACGCCACACGGCTTCGTTGCTGCTGACATACCGACCAGACTGATAAGTTTGTACCTCATCTACGGGATTCACAAGATCAGTATTTCTAAAATTGAAAATAGCTTGATCACTACCCTTGTTTATATATTTGCAAATATATTTGATGGCGCGTACTGAACTGCATGCCTCAACATTTATGTGGGCGTTAAACATTTTTGATAAAATTGGTGAATAGGGGACTACCCAACTATTATCAACCGTAACGTAGCTACCATTTCGGAGCTTCACGGTTGCTGTTCGACCTCCGTCTGCTGGCGCTCTTCTACGATACTGCGGGTATCCGTGGTCGTTGTGAACGGTCTCTTTCACTAACTTGCGAGGAAATTTTTTTGTGCATTTTCCGTCTTTCATGCAGTGGCACTGTGGATTTTCGGGTCCGCATGGACCGTGAATCATATTTTTTACAATAATGTCATGGAGAGTCTTGTCAATGTTAGGATCCGGTATTTCAGCGCTGATTATGTTATCTATTTGATCGGGTCGTAACTTATCTTTTAACCACAATAATATATGGACATGTGGCAGTCCACGTTTCTGCCATTCGACAGAGTACATAAAGCAGCGCACTTCTCTGAACACTCGGCCTTTATTAATCACATCCATTAGTTTTTTAACTTTTAGTCTAAAAACTCTTGCGACTACATCATGTCTATCTATTGCGCTTTGCCCCGGCATCAACTGATTGACTATTTCGGGCCAGGCTGGGTTGCAAGTAAAGGTGACGAATAAGTCAGGGCGACCATGTGTACGCACATAAACAAACGCGTCCTGAGTATATTCGTGTAAGTACCGCGGGCTATTTACAAATGAAGATGGTAAAATGACCATACGACCTAAGTTATTTGGATTTAAATTAGCGTCATTTGCCACAGCGTCTTGAAGATGGATGTAATTCTCTGCTCTTAGTTTAGTTTGATTTAATGATATGTACCGTAACCTCTCGCTTTCAACTTTAACGTACATGTCAACGTAAAACTGATTGGCCAGTTGCTTGCATCTTTGTACAATGTTAAAGTTGTTTTCTCGTATCATCATGTTGTAGGCATAAAAATCCATGCATGAAACCTTTTTGTTATGCAAGGGAAGACCTGTTACAGGATTAATTTGAGGAACTTGAAAGTGGTACCCCTCTTGTCCCTTACTAAATACATACATACATACATACATAAACACTCACGCCTGTCACCCAGAGGGGTAGGCAGAGACCACAGACTTCCATTTGGCACGATCCTGACACACCTCTCTCGCCTCCTTCACATCCATACACCTCCGCATACATGCTCGTCGGTTAAGGGTACTCCTAATTTGGCCCGTTTTCAATAAATCGCCAATTTGGTCGATAAATTTTCGCCTAGGACGTCCCTATCCGACTCTGCCATTCACTTCTGCAACATAAATTTTCTTTGTCACTCTTTCCTCATTCATTCTTTCCACATGACCAAACCACCGAAGCATTCCTTTCTTAATCCTGGTCACAACATCATCTTGCAAACCACACTCTTCTCTTATTACACAATTTCTTACCCTGTCATTAAGATTCAGCCCTAACATACTCCTTAACGACCGCATTTCTACTGCGTTCATTCTACTCTCGTGCTTCTTCTGCCACACCCAACTTTCACTACCATATGTTAAAGTAGGGACCAACACAGCATTGTGAATTGCCATACGTGCCTTTTTCGACACATTTTGACTCTTCACAATAGAGTGCAGGGCCCCATTTACTCTATTTCCCGCATTCACTCGTCGTTCTATATCCTTATCATATCTCCCATCCCTGCTAAATACGCAGCCCAAATATACAAACTCGTCTACTTGCTCGATCAACTCCCCTTCTATTCTTATTTCACAAATCGTTTTACTTTCTTCTCTTTCAAAAACCATAACCTTCGTCTTACTTGCGTTCACTTTCATACCCCTTTCTTTTAATGATCTGTTCATTAATGTAACCATCATTTGCAACTCGGCCGCCGACGACGCAAGTATAACTTGATCATCGGCGTACAAAAGGCATTTGACGGTTAACTCACCCATTCTTAATCCGCATTCTTCAACTTTCAAATTTTGCAAACAACTGTCCATAAATAGGTTGAACAGCCACGGGGAAGCTACACAGCCCTGTCTGACACCTTTATGGATGTCAAACCAGTCCGAGTAGACCCCGTTGATCCTAACACAAGCACTAGAGTCCCTATAAAGGGACTCCAATGCCCGTATCAAGCCAGCGCTCAACCCAAATGAGTTCAGTGTTTGCCATAGCACATCCCTATTCACTCTGTCATAGGCCTTTTCCAAGTCCATGAACGCACAAAAAACCTTTTGGTTTTTGGCCAAAAACTTCTCCGCGATCATGCGCATGGAAAAGACTTGATCTGTACATCCCATTCCCTTTCTAAATCCTGCTTGCACATCCCAAATTTTTCCATCAGTTTCTTTCATGACCCTTTCAATCAGTACCTTAGCATACAGTTTTCCCACAATGCTAAGAAGGCTGATGCCACGGTAGTTTTTACAGTCCTGCTGCGACCCTTTTCCCTTATATACTGGGACTATCACGGCTTTGCACCAGTCTACCGGTACCCGCTTCAGTTCCCAGCATAAATTAAACAAGGTGTGCAGCAGGCCTGCCACCACTTCCTCTCCAGCCCTTAGCATTTCGAGTGAAACTCTATCATATCCGGCAGCCTTACCTGCTTTCATGTTTTTCATTGCTTTCATTATTTCACCTACACTAATCTCGCTACCTCTTTCCTCTTCTTTCGGAATTTCTACTTCACTTAGTACACACGTTGTCTCCTCACTCATAAACACGCTTTCAAAATATTCCTTCCATCTCTTTAAACTCAAAACTTCATCATTCAGAATATAGCCATTCTCGTCTCTTATAGCATTCATCATAGGCTGTTTTGAATGTCCCCTGGCAGTTCTTACAAGTTTCCAGAACATTTTAATATTTGCCTGGAAATTATCCGATATTCTTCTATCATTCTTATCCGTTCTTTCTTGCTTTTTTCTTTCAACTACTTCTTTTACTCTCTTATTAAGATGTCTAAAGACTGCCTTTTTTCTTTCAATATCATCATTCGTACCGCTAGAATTACCAGCCTTTGTTGCTAGTAAATCTAGCCATGCTCTCTTCTTTGCTTCAACTTCCATACGTACCTCATCATCCCACCATAACGTATTATTTTTCCTTTCATTCTTTCTCTTACTAACACCACATACTTCGGTAGCTGCATCCACTAAACCTTTCTTTACATTTTGCCATACATTCTCCAAGTCTAACTCCTTCATACATAATTCATCCAAACCACTTATATTTTCTTTCAGTCTACATTTGAACTTCTTTTTCTCACCTTCATCTTGTAACCTTTCTGTTCTAATACGCTGTAACGCAGTGGTAGACACAGATGACCGATGGCGCCAACGCCTGAATAGACCATTAATTCGGCATAGAACCAAATAATGATCCGTTCCTACGTTAGAACCCCGGTAAACCCTTGTATCTACAACTGCGCCCCTCAATCTTTCATCCACAATTATTAAATCTATCATGCTTCTATCGTCACCTCTTTCCCAAGTATACATGTGAATCCTCTTGTGGCGAAAGCAAGTGTTCGTCACAAAAAGATTCTTTTCCATACATACGGTGAGGAGACTTTCACCATTCTCATTTATACTTTCATCACCAAACGTTCCCAATATCCTTTCATAACCAAGCCTCCTCACCCCAACCCTTCCATTAAAATCTCCTAGCATAATAATATTTTCATTTCCCTTACACTCCATTAACACCATCCTTACCATTTCCCAAAACTGCTCTCGGATATAAGTGGGCTTAGACATGTCTGGGGCGTAGACCCCTAACACAAACAACTTCTTTAAGCCCACTTTCATTCGTATCCACAGCAGTCTTGGGCTTACACATTTATACTCTTTCACACATTGGCCCATTCTTTCTGAAAGGATGATACCTACTCCCTGGCATGCCCGCTCGATCTCGTCTACACCAGACCAGTATGCGGTATACATGCCATGTGTAGTGACATCCTTTCCCTTCCTTTTCGTCTCATTTACACATAACACATCTATTCCTCTATCATTCATCATATCGCATACTTCATCCATTTTATCATTCATTGCCCCACATACATTCAACGTAGCCAGACGGACCTCTGCAATCCACTTTTCGCCACTCCGGGAGACAGAACGTGACGGGTGGCGAACCTCGTCGCCGGTTTTCCTCCCGGAGATTCTTCGCACCCCTGCCCCATTAAAGGGGCGCCGGGAACTCGGGGCCATTTCTATTATATTGTTCCTCATGGTGCGGATAAAGGGTGGTATATTTTACGCCTCTACCAGGGCGTGGAGCCGAGTCTGTGCTATCGGCTTGTCGCTCATTTAGCACCACCCGGGGGACACGTGTAGGGTGGGCCTAGGAATAGGTGGTCAGAGCCTACGGACGCGAGCGACTTATCCCCCCTTACTAAATATGATCGGATATTGCAACGCATCATAAAATTTATGAGTATCAGGCACCCTGGTTAATGTGTCATCTCGGGCCTGTAAAACTATATCACGGAAAGCAAACTGTTCGCCTGTAACCAAGGCTGCGACTTCATTTATTAACGGTGCATTATACCGCCTTTCATGTTCCCCACTTGGTGTGCGATCGGGGTGCATCACCAACCTATAATCCTCTCCCGGCATTCTTTCTAGTGCTGTTTTGAAAGTATTGATAAGGCGATTATGTTCATGCAACATTCTCTGGATTTTTAAAACAGTATCCCTTTCGATTCCTTGTATATTTTGACACCTGCGATCAGCTTCGTTTTTTTCATCGCCCATGAAATAAAGTTGCAAAAACTTTGGTTGTTCATTATTTGCGGGAAGTAAGGAACCAATCCTGTGATACACCTGTCCTTGGATGGTAAAAGTAGGTGAAAATCCAGGCATTACGACCTCCTTATCTACACCAAATGACGTCATCTGAAAGCAAGAATTATACTTTCTAATCCTGCTTAAAAACCGGCGCGATTCGTTACTGTCGTATAAAAGTAAAGATTTAAGAGGTTCCTCTGGTTCGCCAAGTAATGGAATTTTAACCTTTCCACCAGAACAGCACATACCTGGAGTTTCTTCTTTCCATTTCAGTGCTTCACAATATCTGCATTTTTTATCCATTCTCCCAATGATAACCAATCGGTGATTAACATAGTCGATCAAAGGGTCATACTCAAAAGCGGCACCATTAAATGCCTCCCACGTACTCATTGAAAACGTACGTCTTCTTTCTGCCTGCCGTTCAGCATTTAAAAGACGTCGTCTTTGTGAATCTTCGTCAGTCTCTACCGCAATCAATTGCGCGTGACGTTCGGCATCTAAAACTCGACGTGTCTGAGTCTGTTCCACTGTCTCAGCAGCTCTTTGAGATGCGTGGCGTTCAGCATCCAGGGTCTGACGGGCCTGAGTCTGCGTAAACGTCTCAGAGGCCCTTTGAAATGCGTGGCGCTCAGCATCTAAGGTTTGTCGGGCTTGAGTCTGCGTATAGGTCTCAGAGGCCCTTTGAGATGCGTGGCGTTCAGCATCCAGGGCCTGACGGGTCTCAGTCTGCGTAAACGTCTCAGAGGCTCTTTGAGATGCGTGGCGTTCAGCATCTAGGGCCTGACGGGCTTGAGTCTGTGTAAACGTCTCAGAGGCCCTTTGAGATGCGTGGCGCTCAGCATCTAAGGTCCTACGGGCTTGAGTCTGCGTATAGGTCTCAGAAGCTCTTTGAGTCGCATGACGCTGAGAATCTAACATCTGACGCGTCTGAGTCTGCTCTTCAGATTCTTGGCTTCTAGCAACTTTTGCAGTTCGAGCTCTGCTAGAACTACGGCTTAGATTGGATTTACGTTTGCGTGGCATATCGAAAACAATAAAACAATAATTAAAGATTTGTAAAATCGGTAGTTTTAAAAACTACAACGTAAGACAATTTTTTATAAAAACTTCGATAAAGCAAACTTTTTTACTTATAACCTAAATATCTAAATCAATCAATAACGTATTGAACCGAAACAACTATGCACCTGACAAACCTTTTATACCTAAAACCTAAATTAACTAAATAAATTCAAAAATATTGAATTTATGTACCACACCACAATACACAATTTTCTTCACTACTGGTACTACCTACTTATCTATCAAAACTAACATAAAAGTACTATAATATAATGACAAAATCTATTACTAAACTAATTTACTACGAACTATAAACATCCTGATGTGAGCTAAAAAACACTTAACCTACACATGAATAAAATTGAGAATTAACAAATGAAAGCGACTGCAAAAATAAAGAATAATACGTATCTGAGTAAACCTAGAGATATGAATGATTGGTTAAGAAAATACCTACATCTAACAGCTACCTTAACTACCTAATAATAAAAATGTAACTAAGTACTTAATAAAAATACGAAAATGACGTCAACTTGGACTCAAAAATAATAACCTACCAAATATTTATTTAGATATCTAAAACAAAGGACTAAATTAAAGCTTACAGACCCTACGCGTAGACCGTAGTACCTATTTCAACTCTGAATTTAAAAAGAACGTTTTTAGCTAACCAAAAAATACGCAACGAATAGAGTTTCGTAACGCAATATTTCAATATTCGCATACGTGCGACGACGACGTCTGCCCTCGTGCGTCTGCCCGCTTGGGTAGGCACAGTTGGGCACGGCCCTCCCCTCGCGCCGCACCGCCTCTTCGCTCGGCGCAGCGTCTTGTATTCACTACGACGACGTATGATTTGAAGGTTTGCGTTATATTGAATTATTTTCCCTCGTTGAATAGTAAACAAACTAAGTGTAGGTGTTATAATTTCGGTGATGAACTGATTACCTATCCGTTTCTTTGTCTAAAATGAGTATTAACTTATCACTATGATTGATTACTGAGCATAAAGTTCGTATAAATGTCTATCTAATTACCTCCTCAAGTTTAAAGCGTAGCTAGTTATGTAGTACTATATTAATTCTGTGGTGTAGGTAATTAGATTTTATCTGTATGTAATTTAACAGTCAGTTGAATAAAAAATCGTATACAAATCAGATCAATAGCTATGGCGTAATGTGATTCTAGACAGAGTTTTAATGTTGTAGATAGGTAGCTGTGTATAGGTTCCTGTGGGAATGAGATATTTTCCCGAAGTAAAAAGTAGTCTGAATTTTGGTACCTTCCTACCCTATAAGTTAAGTAGTGTGATGGTATGTCGCTAAGTTTCGATCCAAGTAAAACTGTTAAATAAAGACAGATGCATCAAAATTTTATAATAAATTCCCTAAATTATGGCGCCTACCGACCCTCTAAGTTAGAAAAGTGATCAAATACTAACTTTAAGTCTTAGTAACACTCATTTAAAAAAAAACATCAAAATCATTTCAGTAGCTATGGCGTCATTCGCTTCTTGACACGATCACGCTAGATTTCCGCGGGAATGAGGTATTTTCCCGCCGTAAGAAGTAGCCTGTGTCCGTGCCTAGGATCCTATTTTTATATTAACCAAGTCTTATAAAAATCCGTTCAGACGTTAAGGCGTGAATGAGGTAAACTTTTAAACCAAACTATTAAAAATCACTAACTTAATTAGTTTTCTGCCAACTGCCTACGCCTTAAGTACGATAGCATGAATATTAATAGCCCATATCCTTTTCTAGGTTACTATCTATCACCTAACTAAATTTCATCAAAATCCGTTCAGCCGTTTAGGCATGATAGAGCAAAATTCCCACCAAAAACCATAAAAAAATCACTAACTCAATTCAGTTTTCTGCCTACTTCCTACCCCCTAAGTACTATGACGTGATCATTTTGATCTTATATCCGTTTTTAGGTAACCATCTATTACCTTACAGATCTGTTCAGCCTTTTATACGTGAAAGAGCAAAAGTCCCAACAAAAACGACTAAAAATCACTAACTCAATTTAGTTATCTGCCTACTGCCTACCCCCTAAGAACGATGGCGTGATTATTTATAGCCTATGACCATTTCTAGGTTATCATCTATCACCATACCAAATTTCATCAAAATCCGTTCAGCCGTTTAGGCGTGAAAGAGGAGCAGACAGACAGACAGACAGACAGACAGAGTTACTTTCGCATTTATAATATTAGTATGGATTGCAAACTTTACAATGGTCTCTTATGTTTTCCAATGTCAAGTGCCTCTTGCGCGAGAATATTCCTCCAAGTAAACTTAAATAAAACAAAAATAAGGAACGGGTTCCTAAACAAACATGTTTCCACTTTAATCACAACAAAAAAAGGTATAAAAGAACACGGAGACTGTATCTCCTTTGAACCAACGAAAGAAGTGATTAAAAAGATGTCGTTGAAATCAGTACTCGTATATGTATGAAAATGAACAAAATGAAGAGTATGAAGCAAATGTTGAATAATAGTAGATATCGTATAGTATAGTAAGAATAATTGTATTGTAAACTACTTAAATGAAAAAAAGGTGAAATATTGTAAAATAAAGAAGTTTCTTTGAATAAGTAGTATTTTATTTATTCGTACCCGTCTCCTTGCATGCAATAATATGATGGCATATTTTTGGCATTTGCTGGAGTCGGTTTGGCCGATTTTGGCCGATTTTTTCCAGTCTGTGGCAGATTTTCCATTTTTGAGAAAGTCACACTAGTCACGCTGGCGTGGCACATGGCTAAGTACCTACTTAAATGTATTGTTAAGAACATGAAGCATGTAATTTTACTTTTAAGACTTAACATATGTAGCATGAAATTCATCCTGACCCATAAGAGAGTCACTTTGTATTTTATAGAATAGTGCAAAAAAATTCAATGTAGTGTACCCGTGACTATTTTTTAGACACGTGTTTCGCTGTATTATTATGATAGAAAATTCCTAAGTAGATCAAGCGATCAAGTAGCAAGCAAGCCACGCGTTATCGCATTGTTCGCTACGCACACTCTAGTTTTAGCACGGTAAGTTTTAGTAAGAAATAAGGCTGAACCAATTTAGATAAAACAAAGTTGTATCGTTTTAGGTCAAACTTTTTGCTAAATGATGTATAAAATTTTTTTTAAAAGTAGTACTCCCCGTACTGTCATAGTAAAAACAGAATAGTAGGAAACTTCCGCGCCGCACGAGACTTATATAATAATATAAATAATATTTATTGCCACACAATAATAGGTTTACAAATGAAAACAAGTAAGTATACGTATAACATAAGTATAGACTTCAAAAATCAATAAATTTTACTATTAACAAATTAACTACTACTACTAAATATATGAGCTTAAAGTGAGGCAACGGGAACAGGCTCAGTATTCGCTGGGCATTATGCTCCTGCCTGCCTCCTTGCTGTTTTGGATATATTTTGGTCGCACGCATTATGTATTAGTGGTAACCTTCATTACAGTTTATATGTGTTAAATAAAATACGTTAAATAAAAATATTATCATACAATAAACATACAGTTCGGCCAAAAAAACTATTGTTTATGAAATAAATCCTTTTAAACCTTTTTTTAAATGTTGTAAACGTAATATCAAAATTTTCTTCTAAGGGCGGTGGCAAATCATTCCATATTTTCACGGCCGAATATTTAAAATAGCCTTTGAAGTTCCTTGTCTTATAGCATGGAATATTCGGCATGTTTGAGGCTCTTTTACGCGTATTTACTTCATGGACATTCTAACTCCAATCTAATTTACTGTATAAATAAAGTGTATATTTGTTACTAATAATTTTGCGAACTAAGCAAACCAAGTGGAGTTTCATACGTGCGTAATATGCGCTCTCTTTGGGACGTTAAAGCAATAACGAGTACATGCATTTTGAACGCACTGAATTGTCTTTTTTGTTTTTTCATGAACAAAAAAGGCAATTAACACGTTGTGGGCCATAGACGATATCGCAATAATTAAAATGTGATATTACTAACGACTTAACTAAGGTCTTCCTGATCGGTACTGTTAAATATTTTCTTATGCTATATAATACCTTTAAACGATAAAATGCATTACGAATTTTAATATTGACATGATCATTAAAGCGTAGTTGGCTATCGAGAGTAAGACCAAGGTTATTAGCATGATCGACTGTGAGTACGTTTTATCGTTGATGAGTATTTCCGGTTTTCTACTTAATATTTTTTACATAAAGTTTTATTTCCTCGCACCATATATTTTGATTTATAACATTATTTTTTGCCCATTGGAAGATTGAAGACAAATCTTCATTTAACTGCATGACTACATTTTCCGTGTGTTCTGGTTTAAACGAATGATATATTTGATTATTGTCGGCATACAAATGTATTTTGCTATGCTTTAAGACTTTGTTAATATCCGCAATAAACAGTATAAGTAGAATAGGACTTAAGACTGATCCTTGCGGAGTACCTCTGGACGTTCTTCTTATACTTGAGTGCATTATTTCCCCTTGGTCTGTGTTAATTTCAACATATTGACTTCTATTTGATAAAAAGAATGAAACCATTTACATGTAGATTCCGATACTCCGTAGTAAGACAATTTTGCCAGAAGTAAATCATATCTTATGCAGTCGAACGCTCTAGTAAAATCCAATGGTACCAGTATACTACCCTAACCTTTATCAGACGCTGCAGTTATATCATCCGTGACAAAGCTATTACCTTAGTCCGTACCATACCCTCGACCAAACCAGGATTGTTTTTCTGGTAAAATATTATTATCTCCTAGATATCTCGTTAACTGTGCACATACTACCCTCTCCAATATCTTGGAAAGTATTGGTAAAATGCTGATTGGTCTAAGGTTACTAATTTCCTGTAAATTTGGACTCTTAGGAATAGGTTTAATTTTGTCCAAGTTCCAAGGTTCTGGAAAAGTCTTAGTATCACTAGATTCGTTTATTATTCTTGTTATTATAGGTAATGTTACCGGTAAAAACATACGCACCATATCTATATTAATTAAATCATGTCCACTGGATTTTGTTCCAATTGTTGTAATTATTTTATAAACCTCAGATTCCGTTGTTGCTGTAATGTTAAATTCAATGTTGTATATTCGGTTGCTATTGAAGTAGTTAAGTCATTGACTTATACATTACTTAAAACTACTTTTATCTATGTCATTATCTCCTGGCACTTCTATATAAAAATTTATAGTATCGGGGCTACAGAGAAGTGATTGTGATGGTACGCATATTTGGCATGATTGATTCCCTACGGGCGATATTTGCTTTTCAGATAGCTCCACATAGTTTTTGGATTATCCCTATTTTTGTTAATAAAAAATAAACTGACTTTTCTCTATTGATTGCACTCTTTACTATGTTTCTGAGACTTTTATAATAGTCGTAGTTCGAAACTTTTGCTGAAATTCTGGCACGAATAATCGTGCTCAGAATTTCAGTGATGACACTCCATGTCATCATTAATATTAAATTGTCTGTAACGCATGACAACGCATCTGCATTTTGATTCTTAATAGAGTGACATCTCATCTGCATTTTGATTCTTAATCGAGGTTAAATGTAGATGTCTATGGGCCACAACATCCACTTACCATCCGGTGGACTGTGTGCTCTTTGTCACGATTATCTTGTAAAAAATCCAAGGTGTTGTTTTCGTTTTAACTTCAGCAGATTTTAAGGTGTGTGTGTTTCAAAAGCGTCAAGCTACATACTGCTAAACTGTTGATCTTTTTTGTTGTTTTTATTTTCAATTATAGTATCATACCACGACAAATTTTCCAGATAAGGTAAAAATTTATTTGGATTAATTTGTGCTAAAGACCTCGTGCGTATTAGCAGCTGTTTTTCCTTAGATTTATTAGTTTTAAGTTCGGAAATCACCATGGCATGGTCACTCAGTTCAGTGTTATTGTATACGTTAATACTTTTGCATAATTCGGGAGAATCAGTCAAAATAACATCTATAAGTGATTCTATTTTATCAGTAATGAGCGGTGCTTCTTTGACGAGTTGAAAAAGTCCTTGCTGCGATAAAAACGTATTTAATTTGCGTGCTATTAATTTGTCAGGTCGTAGAAGATCGATGTCAAAATAACTTAATAAAAAATGCAATCACAGTATCTAAGAGCAATTACAGATTCACTTAGTGCATCCATCGCAATTTCAATATCTACCGATTCAGGTCTATATGCTGTACCAATTGCGAAAAGTCCTCAGCCCGGCAACTTTAGTTTGAGCCACATTTGTTCTAGTTGTGACTCTGGGTGTTTCATGGTCCGCAATTAAAGTTCTTTTCGAACAAAGAACCCTACACCGCCTCCCCGGCTATTCCGTGGGCGTGGTTTATTTATATATATCCTAGTACTAATAATGCCATCTTCTCTTCGCCTTCTTTGAGCCACGTTTCATTAAGAGCGAGAATGTCAGGTTTATTTTTGTCAAGACTGGCCAATATCTCATCTTTACCTGTATTTAACGATCTGACATTAAGAAGCCCCAATGTTATACTGCGATTTTAATTTAAAGGAAACATTTTTATAAACAAATGTCCTCAGAAAATATACATAGGCGGCACTGAAAATTTCGGGAATCAAGAAAGTGACACAACATTACCATTTAAAAATGTATTTATTGCTTTTCGAATTATTCTCCGCGAAATTTGACACATTTTTCCATACGATGGAACCAATCACTGAAGCAACCATTCCATTCGGAAGTTGGAGTCTCTAAAATGGCCGTTTTTTAGGCGTCCACAGCTTCTTCAGGTGATGAAAATCTCTGTCCACGCAATTTATTCTTTATTTTAGGGAAAGTGTAGAAATCATTAGGGCTTAGGTCGGGGATGGAAGGCAGATGGTCTAATAATTCTATGTTTTCTTGCTCTAAAAACTCTTTTGTTCTGTGTGCGGTGTGAGAACTCGCATTGTCGTGATGGAGGATGATGCGGCGGTTGCAGTTCTCTTTAGAGTTCAGAAACGACCTATGGCAAACAAATGCTAGTATACCATTCTGCATTAACCGTTCTTTGTCCCTCAAGAGGAATAGTCGTAACATGGCCGGTTTTAGAGACAAACGTGGCCACCTTTTTTTTTTTGAAACACTCCGTGAACGAACAATTTTTGTTGGCTTTAACTCATTTTCGAACACCCAAACTCGTGACTGGTTTTTTGTTTCGGGTTCGTACGCATATATCCAAGATCCGTCACCTGATACGATGTTGTATACAGCATTTGAGGATCCTGCGTGGAATCTTTCGAGAGTTCTGACGCACCAAGTAACGCGAGCCGCTTTTTGCTCTTCACAGAGCGAATGCGGTATCCGTCGGGAAAACAACTTTTTTACACCTAATTTTTCATCCAAGATTATTTTTATTTAACTCATACCAATGTTTAAAGTGTCCTGAATTTTTCGGTATGTCACATGTCGATTTTCCTCAATCAGCTTACGCACAGCATCAACGTTTTCTTGGGTGACTGCAGTTTTTGGACGATCTTGACGGGGATCATCGCTGAGCTTGACACGTCCGCGTTAAAATTCATTATACTTAAGCCAAAATCAACAAAAAAAACAAAAAGAGAAAGAAAAGCCTGCCACCCCACCCGAAAGCAAACCAGCGATAAATTGTGGTTTTGGATGGGGCTTCATCACCAAATGCAGAAATCATCCGGTCAACACACTGTTTTTGTGTTAAACCACTTCGAAAGTCATAATAAATCATCACTCTTAAATTTTCTCGAGTCAATTCCATTTTCTCAACGACTAAACAAGTTTGACAAAACCTTGTGACAAGACCGAGAATCCTTTTTTAAATAAATAAATGGTAATCGATTTTTAAAACAAAGGACTTTTCAATTAAAAAGATTTTAATATGACAGGAAGAGTGGAAATATTCCATTCCCAATACTTTTAGTGCAGCCTAGTATTGTAACTATTACAAGCTCTAAGTTACAGATGTTATAATTACGAAAATTATGATAACCACTAATAACTAAACATATAAAAGTTTGGGTTGTATATAAGAAACTCTCTGTAAAGCAACTAAAAATTCTATAATAAGAAATATGTAACTGACACTACTGTTAACTGATTGAAGGTTTTATTACAATCCTTTTTATAATTTTTCTTATATTTACACATCTTACAATAAAATTCTTAGCATCACGCTTTTATGTGTTCTCCACCTGACGATTATACTACGAAGATCTGGTTGTAAAACGGGTCCTATCATCATACAGTCATTTAATGAGTAACCACCGGTACCCTTTGCAAAGGTGTTAACGACTACTCCGATTTTTGTAGTTTCTTTGTCTTCTCTGATAACTGGATGATGCGCCAGGTAAACTGCACTTTCATCACTTTCATCTTCAACTCGCATCATGTGTCCCAACCGTAAGTTTTCGTGTATTACCCTTATATGCAATTTTCAACCTTTCATTTTTTCTAAATCTTTTTTTTAGAGACATCCTTACTGTATCTTCATAACTTTGTTTTAACGGTAACTGTACTACATATCGTATAAGTGTACATATCGTACATATCGTATAGTGATAGAAACCTAAACTCATCTTCCACCTATGCACTAGATGCCGCTTGCAGTAAAACAAAGAAGAAAAATATTCACATTATTGGCGATGAACAAGTACGAGGCCTAGCAGAAAAAATGAAACATCAGCGGTCCGGAAAATGGAACGATATCTATAACGTTTGTGGAATAGTGAAACCGTTTGCGTCAAGCGCACAGGTACTAAAAAGTTGCGAAAATTTACACGAATATTTAACTCAGGATGATATATTAATTTTATCAGTGGGGTCTAATGATAAAAATCCCTATGAAATAATAACAAATATATGTAATGCCTTATGTAATTTGAGAGAATGTAAAATATTTCTGTTAAGTATACGGCATAATAATTACTTAAATGTCGAAAAGTTAAACGCTTAAATTAATTATATTGTAAAGAATTACAAAAATTGTACTTTTATTAATATTGACCATGTATTAAATGGTTATAGTTACCATAACAGAACATCACATCTTCATAAAATCAGCCATAAATTAAATATAGATATAGAGTACATAGAATACGAACAGCAATACATATTAAATGGCCCAAAATTAAGAAATAATCTCAAGTGTAATAGTTGTATTTCAAATAATTTAACCGTCGAAAAAAATAATAACACTCCATTACCTAAAAAGGGCACAATACCGTTTTACTTTCCTAGAGTTTCCAACATTGTTATAAAATCGCCTAACAAGAACGTACAGTATTGTTTTCGTGCCTAATAGAAATTTATATAAATTTGTTGTTTTACATCAAAATATCCAAGGCCTGCTATCAAAAAAGGAACTTATCGAGATAACGCTATCGGAACTTGAGTGTGATTTGTGCTCTGGTGTGCTATGTTTCACCGAGATTTTTATAATAAACAGAGAGGAAAAATATATCAATATTCATAATTACGTGCTTGTAGCGCATTATTCAAGGAATAAAAAAAGAGGTGGCACCTGAATATTAGTTAAAAAAGGGATAGCATAAAAAAGAAATTCCATTTGTAATGATAATAATACAACAAATTTTCATTTTGAGTGCTGCTCCGTATCGATTCCTCTACAAAACGATATCATTGTTTGTATCTACCGAGCCGCAACCGCCACAAAAAAAGGCATTTTGAAACGTTTTTTGACAATTTTGAACTATTACTTAGTAAACTTTTGTTCAAATATATATCCAGGATATCAGAAACAAAAAATTGTTATTGTAGGAGATATTAACATTAAAACTCTATTGAATAATAATGTGACCACACATCTCCAAGACATTCTTAAAAACTATAATATAAACCAGCATATAACGGTGCCCACTAGAAGACTGTCATGCATTGACCATATATTCAGTAACATAAAAGGTGCAAGTGGGACTGTTCTGCCACTTTGGTTGTCAGACCATGACACTGCTCAGGTGCTTAGTTTTAACACAAAGTTAAAAAATGTACCACCAAAAGTGATACATATTTATAAGAGATGCTATTCTACTGAAAATATTGAAAAATTCAAATCATAACTGGCATGTATCTTATTCTCAGAAGTATATAGTGAGGAAGAACCAAATGCAGCATTAAAAAGCTGCAGTAAAAATAGAATCCTGCGGTACAATTATTATAAAAAAAAGAAATTATATTAACAAAAATAAATATTACACCTATTCTAAGTTATTAAGGAAATTTATATTCCAAGCAAAAATACAAACAAATAATAAATACGTATTAAAAAGCAAAAATATTTGTAAGGCTACATGGAAAGTAATACAGGAATAAATTGACACTAGACCGCAGTATAATAATTATATAGATTCCATTGAATATAAAAACAAAGTTATAAATGATCCTACACAGATAGCGTCTATTTTTAACAATTATTTTATTGAATTGACAAATATAGAAAATGCAAACATATTACGTGAAACTCCTTATGACATTATATTTATTTGACCCCCATTGACGAATATTACGTTAGAAAAATAATTTTATCACTGAATAATACAAATTCAGAAGACTACAACCAGGTATCTACAAAGACTATCAAGATATGTAATAAACAATTAGGTGCTGTTTTGGCGTTTCTGATAAATCAGTCAATGGTAACTGGGATATTTCCAGACAAATTAAAATTCTCCTTGGTGAAGCCATTATTTAAAACGGGTAAAAAAACACTCGTAAGTAACTACAGGCCCATTACGCTGGTTTCTATCCTATCCAAAGTGTATGAGAAGGTTATACATGAAAAACTTACATCGTTTTTTGATAAATATCAGGTACTCCAAAACAATCAATATGGATTTCGGAAAAGTAAATCCACTACACATGCGGTATATGACTTAGTGAATGAGACCCTTACACACAAGCGCCAAACAATATACGACGGCGCTCTTCTTTGATATGTCGAAAGCTTTCGATTTTGTTTCTCATGATCAACTTCCAGCAAAGTTGGAGCACTGCGGCGTTAGAGGCACTGCTTTGAACTTGATCAAAACATACTTGCAGAATAGAATACAATCAGTCGAAATCCCAAAACTTGACTCTAACCATGTAGCTGAAAATTACAGATCTGAGTTTAGGAAAAACGAGTTTGGCGTTCCACAAGGAAGTATCCTGGGACCTCTTCTATTCCTGATCTATATTACTAATCTCCCAAATGTAACCAAGTATCGATGTATCCTATTCGCTGATGATATATCTGTAATAGTAACAACTGATAAAAAACTAACATTAAATGACCACAAAAATGACATCAGTGAAACTATAATTCAAATAATTAATTGGCTTAGAAATAATAATTTAATTATTAATATTGACAAAACGAATTTAATTAACTTTAATAATATACAAAATTTGACATTGAATATAAATTATGAAGGACAAATACTTAAAAATACAATAACAACGAAATTCTTGGGTTTAGAAATTGACCAAAAACTAGATTGGAAACAACAAGTCGAAAAAATGTGCAATAAAATCAATCGTTTCGCGTTTGCAATTTATAAATTAACAAAAATAGCAAGAAGGAGAACAGCCCTTACTGCGTACTTTGCTTACATTGAATCGGTCCTGCGATACGGACTCATTATATGGGGTAATAGCACAGATATAAAAAAGGCGTTTATTGCACAAAAAAAGTGGTGGCTATATAGGTAGGTATAGGTACAGTACCACATATATGTGGTACTGTACCTAACGAGCCATGTCAGCTCTTGTTTAATTAAATTAAATTTGTAAAAAATAATATGTATTATTTCACACAAGCCAAAGACTTACAAACTAGGCACTAGAAATAGGAATAGGTTGGTTTCCACTATAATACCCAAGAGCGCGAGATTCCATAATAATTGCTATTGGATGTGTATGACAGTATATAATAAGATACCACAAGAAATTCAAGACCTACCTGTCATTAAATTTAAAAGAGTGTTATACAGATGGCTCAGTGAAAAGGCTTTTTATACTGTAGAGGAATATTTGAACTGCGATATGTGGTAGCGGCTGGACTGATGTGGATTTGCTGGACCAATTATAAAATATTTATTAAGTACCTATTACCTATTTATTGATTAATTGATGGCATTTTATTATTTTAGACATTTTACTCATAAATATTACCATCGCATCATTTTATATTTGTAAGATTTGCATGCCATTAATAATGGCTGATTAAGCAGATATTTAATTAATACCACCATCTTCAGTGTACCGTAACCAAAAGCAAATAAATATTTCGTTTCATTTCAGCAGTGTTAGCACCGCGTCTCACGCATGCCGCCTGCAACAGTGCTTCTCTTTGTGCTCGACGTGTGAAACTTACTACAATTGGTCGTGGGTTTGACACCGGCTGTTCTTCAACAAGAGCTTTTATTGGCCTGGGGCGTTTTACACTCACTATGTCACGGTCCTCATCTCTACAGTAAGTTTGTGAGCGACAGTAAGCGTGACGTGTATTAGGTTTTCATTTCTCACCTCTGGTATACCCGCTATCTACACATCATTGGATAACATCTCCTGTTCGCGGTTTTGAAAATCTAGTTTCAGTTGGCTTATTGCTGTTTCCGGGTATTCAATTCTGTTAGATTCTTTAACATTTTGTTTTACTTCCAAGGTCTCTAATTTTGCCTCTAAATAATTAATTCATTCGTGATACTTATTAATAGCCACGTTCAGTTCAGATAAAGTGGTGTTAAATTGTACAATTTCATTACGGACTGTTCGTATTTCACTCCAAAATAAACGCATTTTCTTAGCAGGGCTTAAGTCTGAAGGAGACATATTTGGTATTAGTATCTGTTGGTCTGACTGCTTTTACCCGATGCATAATATTATGGGAGTTTTCTGAGTTATCCAACTTCACTAAGTCTTCATGGGATTTACGTATACGTTACGTGATATCGTGCTCGCGCATACCGACGTATTGGTATTATTACTCTTTGGCTGCTTACTGCGACATTCTATACATTTCCAGGAACGTTTGTTCTCCTCATCCATTAAATGAAAACGTTTGTTCGATACATTAGCACAAAGTAAATCATATTTTAACTTACATATTGAACATCTCAGAAATCTCTTTGTGGAAAGTTATTGTTAACCCCGCCCCGCATAATTTTGCATTAATTTGCTATTCATTATTGACATAGATACAATATTAATATCTACTTAGCGAGTCTTAAAATAATCGGCTAATCGTCAACAATGCAGCCCGGTTGTTAATGTTTCTAAAGCAATCTGTCCGACAAAAAGAACGTGAACGCCGTACAGATAGTTTCGCTTACGTGTTATAGTCAGCAGATTTTTAAAGAATGTTCTTTAAAAATCTGCTGGAAAACGTTTGAATATTTACTTTTAACTATTTCCTTATTTTATGTTAATGTTACACTAAACACTCACTGTCTGTTAAATACAAGAAGATTAGTTAAGACAAGTCCAAAAGTATATGTAGTTCACACATCAAAATTACCGGTTATTCTCAAAAGATAAACTTTTTTATTACCTAGAACATTGAGGTACGTGCGAGCTTTACGACGTCTCAATCTTCATTTTCAATGCTTACTGTTGCAGAATTGTCACTGTCTTTTTGTTTAACAGCTAAGTCTCATTTAGTTTTATAAGTAAGTATTTATAATATTTACAAACATAATACATACGGATACGTACCTATGCATCATATTCGTTAATCATTTCTTTAGTTTCCTCTCAAAGAATCAATTTTAGTCAAAAAAAACAAGCTTTACAACAAATTCCAAATAACTAAAATACGAGTAAATTAAATATGGAGTCAGCTCAGATTTAATGTTTGAAATTAATTTGATTGGTGTGATATGATAATTAATGTACTTATGAGGTACAGGAGTACAAGCATGTATCTATGTACATATATAGTAATATAAACTATAAATAAAAAGCTAATTTACTTAAACAAACGCATAAATTAATTTATTTTACAAAAAGACAAAATAAAACGAAAAAAAAAAGACTGCTAGCCAAATTTTATTAAAAATCAATAGTCTCAAACAAAGGTCATTGCGGAGCGCGGCGGTGAGCATCCCCGACTCGGCCCAATCTTCCCGACTTAGCAAGTGTCGTGGTGTGGGAGCTGTGGCTCGCGCTTACGAGTCTGTACTGTCACGTGCCAGGCACGCACACATATTAGCGGCGTTCAGTACATTTCTTAGAATTAGCCTACTATTCTGTTTTTACTATGGTACTGTGGATACTGCTGACATAGCACACGCATACGTCACCCATGTCAATGTGTATATAGTTCCACCGGCGGGACAGCAGTTTGTAAGCGAGTAGTTTAGTTCCTTTTTGGGTGTATGTATAATGTGAATTGTAAACACGATTCTCTGGTATAAGAAAATAAATCGACTACAACTGATGTGATTCATCATTTTCCCCCCTACACAAGCCCCCAAGATACCGATACGTTCACATTAGATATTAACACCTAGGGACCCCTATATTTTCTGAACGAATAAACAACAAATATTATTTAGATATATTATTGGAATCGTAGTTTATATTCCCGAATTAGCTAGCAGGGCACTAACTCTTAACTCTTAGCCTGTCGTCACTCACTCATAATTATATGCAATAAATAGCTTCTAATTGTAACACCTTGTAACAAGTGTATTATATGTAAATTTTGGGTAAATTCGATATTTTACAATAAAAGTACCTGTGATTTCAAAACGATTTTCTTCGTAAGCTGCCAGTACAAATTGCAGTCATTTCCTTTCCATTATATTATTGTTGTATGCCAACATGGTAATTTAAAGCATCTTTATCGTGTATTATCTGTTTTTTTGCTGAAATCTGTCGATGATAGGCCTATTTTGACGGCTCCGAACGCAGTGCCTTAACAATGAGTTGCGACGCCGAGGGCCGCGGGTTCGAATCCCGCACGGAACAAGTATTTGAATGGCCTAAAAATAATTGTTTGTTGGATGTTTGTCCTTGTGAAATTTATGTTTGTAAAATACTTCCACGATACTGCCATACGCCAATCACCTCAGTCCAGATATCGCGCTTTCGTCTGCTCAACTCCTCTCTGGGCGCGGTCAAGCGTTCCAAACCCATCCTACCAGCACTAATGATCTCCAGGTCAGCAGGGAGAACGCCAGCCAGCACCGGTAAGGCCGCCGTGCTAGTGGACCGGTACTCCTTGGTCAACAAGACAAGTGCAGATCGTTGCGATCTCAGTAGTACGCTACGCTGTACATGTTCGCCCGCTCGTACCAGCACTCTGCTGCAAACGTGAGCGTGGACACAATCACTCCTCTTTAAATAATTTTTAAACTCGGGTATCGCATGCCCCATGACGATGTCGATACGCGAGTCATTTTGCCAAATCCCTTAGTCGCTTTTTCAGAGATATCAGAAGCGTGTTGCACAAATGATAGTCCTGAGTCCAAAACCACGCCTAGTACCTTAGCGGTAGTCATATCCTTGATAGATTCCCAACCAAGTTTAATAACGGGGGAGCGCTGAAGTTTCCCTCTAACATTCATAGTGGTTGACTTTGAGGAGGAGAACTTCAATCGATTCCTCAGCCCCCACTCCCGGTCCAAGTGACCCGGGCCCTGGATTCAATACCTGCTCTCGTTTCCGATTCGTCCAAGATTGTGACACCATCGGCATAGGCAGTCATGGCAACTCCCTCAGGCAGAGGGAGTCGGAGCAAATCATCCATCAGCACGTTCCACAGTGTTGGGCCCAGCACGGAGCCTTGAGGACATCCCATGGTCGAGGTATTCCACTCTACCCGGTCTCCGATGTAGATGCCCACACGCCTGGAGGTGAAGTAGTCCACCAACATTTTATAAATGTTAGGTGGACATCCATCCCTCTTAGCTTTGACCATTATCATCGGCCACCAGGCATTGTCGAAGGCACCGGAAATATCCAAAAAGATAGCTTGCACGTAGCATGCCCGAGAATACGTTGCCGTGCTGAGCAATACTCGCAGCGCTGTTACCGTAGATCACCGCGGAGAAAATCCGTGCTGGTACTCGGATATCCCGTGACTAATCACAGGAGCACACCTTATAAGTACACGTTCAAGTAGCTTTCCCAAAACAGGCAGGAGCGTTATAGGACGATACGCCTTGGCGTCAGTGAGTGGCTTGTCATTACCCTTAGGAATGACAATCAATCTACCGTCCTTCCATACCTGGGGGAAAACCCCCTCTATTACACACTTGGCATACACCGAGTGGAATTCCCTCGGTGCAGCCATCCAAACATTCCTCACGATTCTCGCACTCACTCCATCGAGACCCGGAGCCGTATTGGGCAAGGCCCTGACTATGCCTCCCAGGTCCTCAACCGCAAGTGGAGGTGCAGCTCTACCAGAGGGCATAAACGCCGCCAGCATTCGAACCTGCCGGTGGTAAGGCTTGTCACAGCCAGGGTCGTCATCCGGACAGAGCGCAGTAGCACAGGCCCCCCCTTCCTCCGCGGAGCGGATGATGACCCCTGAGAACTCCTCCGCCAGGAGGGCCGCGGGTTTGTCCACATGCAACCATCCCATTCTTAATTTGATGATCGCCCGAAACCTGTCCAAATCCACCCCCCGGTCACAAAAACGTGGGGGATCCCTGACGGGTGCAGCGCAAGTGGTCGGCCTGCTGGTAGTGGCCGTGTATGTAATTAAATTATGGTCGCTGGCGCAGATTCCCTCATGCACTCGCCACTCGGCAAGGTATATGTCCCCAGTCGATAATGTGAGGTCCACATTAGACTCTCCACCTGACCCAGAGAAGGTATAGGGCTGGTCAGGCTGGTTCGCCAACGTTAGTGCCTGTGAAAGTATGAACGCCTCCACTTGCTGGCTCCGGTGTTCTGCTGTAGGTCCTCGTCTCACGTAGTGTCGGCGATCGCAGTGCCAATGTGGCGAGTGCGCATTTGCGTCGAGGCCGACGATGACCCTTCTGCCCTTTAGGCAACTCAGGGTAACCTCCAAGTAGTGCAGGTGGTCATCGATGGTGTCACTGTATTTAAAGTACGCTGACACCACATAGAGGTCCCATCGGTTTACGTGGCACACCACACAGAACTCGTTGCTGAGGTGGCTCAGCAAAGCTACTCCAATTGTTGGGTCGGCAAGATAGATGCCAGCCCACGGGTGACCGCCCACCTGGACGATTCCTGCAGCCTGGGAGTACTGTACACGATTTCTTGAAGGCCACCTTGCACTCTTCCTTCACCTTCTTCTCACTCCAGCAACAAGCAGCAAAATTTTGCTCGTAGAGGCCGCTTAATACCTCCTCATTCTTGGGGTCCTCCTCGAAACCCCTGAGGGCAACCAGGGGAAGGCGCTGCCTGGGCTCAGACACCCTCAGTGATGGAGGGGCTGCAGTTTTTAATTTCTCAGCTGCCTCCTGGGACGTGGTCTGGACCACAACACCTGCATTCCCCACCTTTCTCAACCGGTCTATTTGCAGGCCGCTGGTCTTCGGGTTCACTGCCTTCTTCTATTCTGACTTTGTGTCCTCCGCAGTCTTGATTGGCCCCTCAGCTTCAGCCGGATAAAAAGCAACCACCGGGCCCTTGCTGACAGGCATCAGCACCTGGTCTGCTCCCTTAGGTAGCCTCAGTGCAGCCGAGTACGAGCGCTGCGGTGTCGGGTCCGTCGTGTGGCAGGGAACTGTTCCGGCGTCGACCTGCGCCAGTTTCCCTTCTGCTACCAGCTTCTCCTTCTCCGCTCGAAGTCTGGCCAGCTCCAGCTCGGAGATGGAAAGGAAAGTAAATTGGAACGCAACTTAACGAAAATAATGACAGGTCACCCTGTCAATGAGATGTCACCTACAATGACAGCTGCCAACGTCACTGTTAGTATCTTATACAATGACAGCTGTCAGTGTCAAAACAACACCCACGTGCCGGCAAAACCTAACCTCGATTGCAAATCAGTTTCTTATAATTAAACTTACACGAAATATTATAAAAGTACTTACAGTTTAAAGTCCAAATGAAAACAGAATAATACACTCAATAATGAAATAAGAATACTTAACCTAAAGTTACCACGCGGTAACCGCGTGGTCTAACCTAACCTAACACGTGTTTACAGCTAATGAAAATTGTTAAAAAGTGTTTAAAAGAGTACGCGCACTGCACAGTTTATTTAACACTACAAATAAAGTTTAAATAACAACAAAGTCAACTATTATAGCGAAATATTACTATAAAACAACAAAAAACAATTAAAAATATCTACACGTGGTCACGCGAGAGCGCTTCGATACGTCCGCTCAGTACGAATACCGACGACGTAGCCAGAGATGGGAACAGTATTCCATGTGCGGCCGAACCTGCGCCTTGTAAAGTTGCAGGCGGTGTTCCGGCATGAAATACTGTTCTGCTCTGCTGAGCACGCCAAGCTTTTTAAAGGCCAATTTGGCCTTCTCTTCCAAGTGACTACAAAACTGCACGTCACTCGATATGTCGACGCCGAGGATTCCGATACTGGCTGAGGCAACAAGGGTGCCTTGAAACTGAGGAGATACGACAAAGGGTTCTTTTTAG
The DNA here is from genome assembly GCA_907164705.1 of Parnassius apollo. Taxonomy (NCBI): domain Eukaryota; kingdom Metazoa; phylum Arthropoda; class Insecta; order Lepidoptera; family Papilionidae; genus Parnassius; species Parnassius apollo. The sequence continues at coordinate 8,429,628 of CAJQZP010000929.1, forward strand.
CGGTTAACACTTATCATCAGGTGGACTGTGTCCTCGCTTGTCACCCTCTTCCTATAAAAAAGATGGACAGCAGCGACTTCTTAATAACAACTAAAAAATAAAAAACTGTGGTTGCCTACCCGATTTCCATCTTCCAAGCGTGCCAAATAAGGCAGACTTCCTTCCTATGAGGCAATCTACGAGGAAGGCCTATGTTCACATAGGCCTTCCTCGTAGATTGCTGAAGTAGCGGACTTTTAATAGGCTGTAACGACAGCGGGTACCAAGCTCCAATATTCTTGTCATCCGCTCAGATATCAGCCGTTTCCTCGGCCAAGCTGATGAGCCCGAACGTCTTGACTCTCTTTAGACCTCTATGTTTTTGTTGGAATACATATTTCTAATAATTCGTTTTACATTAATAATGCTGACACTGCTTAGGATTCGATCAACCCGTGGCTTGTCTCAGACGATTAGGCTCTTAAACCATATAAAATGAGTAGATATCATCCAATTTAAAACTGCAGGCGCTATCTTGTACTTCTGGGTAGTTTTATCATACTCACTATTTTAGATATCATACAATCTAAACCTGCTTGCATATTTAAATAAAACTAGTTTTTACGGATTTTATCGCGTATATTAACTTATTTTATATTCCCGACGTTTCGAGCAATCAAAGTGTTCGAAATGCTCGCTCGAATACTCGTGATCACATAGGAATTAGTAAATTTTCACATTTTGACATAAAAGTGATCAAATCTAGCAAAAATGCAAGGGAGGTGCGTGCAGTTTTTAATGAGACGTTCTCTAACACAGTGTTGATGTATAATAATGTGCACAATCTTGTGCACAATCAGTTAAGCACCTATCTTTTAAAACAGAATCTTTTAGATCCTTTGCAATCCGGTTTCCGTCCTGGCCATAGTACGACTACTCCACTTTTACAAATCAATTCGGTATGGTATGGAGAAACAAAAGGTTACCATTCTCACGTTGCTTGATTTTAGTAACGCATTTAATACTGTAGATTTTTCTTGTTAGGCATCCTGCGCTCTCTCAACATATTTCCAACTGTAGTTGGACTGGTTTCGAAGTTACTTGTTTGGTCGCCAACAGCGAATTCAGGTGCAAGAGGTTTTTTTCACCTGGACTGCTACAACTGCTGGTGTACCACAAGGTGGCGTGTTGTCTCCTCTCCTGTTTACAATTTTCATTAACACTATAAGTCATTATATATAATTTGTCCTCTTCCTACCACTTGTATGCTGATGGACTCCAAATCTAGACTCCTGTATGTCTTGGACCTTACAGGTTAATGAGGTCAGTAGAAAAATGTTTGCTGCGTTAAGCTCTTTACGTGGATTAGGTAATTTTCTTCCCACAGCAACTAAAGTTACGCTCGCCCAGTCTCTACTTCTGCCTATCCTTGACTATGCTGATATTTGCGATCTTGACATTACCGAGGAGCAGCTTAATAAGCTTGAGCGCGTTCAAAATTTATGCATTAGATTTATATTTGGGCTTCGCAAACATGATCACATCTCCGAATTTCGCAAACAGCTCAAATGGCTCCCGATCCGCCTTCGCAGGAATACTCACATTCTCTCTGCTGTGTATAGCGTGCTGTTTATTCCTTCCACTCCTCGTTATTTAAAAAACCGTTTCTAGTATCTTTCCCTTACCCATAATCGGTTCCTTCGATATTCCGTCAATCTTTCTCTCTCTACACCTTTGCACTCTTCTTCCTTTTTTAAGAAATCTTTTACCGTAACTGCTGAGCCATTGTGGAACTCTTTACCTCTCCATATTCGTCGTGCTAAATCTCTTCACTCTTTCAAAAGTCTTAATAAATCGTATTACTTAGAACGCTATTAGATAATTACTTTTCCTTTCTCGTACTCTTTTCATTTAATCTATTGTATGATATATTTTCACTTATCTTTATTTGTATGTATTTTTATATATTTTTTATTATTATTGTGTACGCCCCCTCTATTTTAACTTTTGTTGGCATCAGTTCAGAAGAAATCACTTTCAGAGTGATAAGACCGCCTATTGTACATATTCTAATTTAGATTTAACTGTACTTGATGTTTTGTATTTTGGTGTACAATAAAGAGTAAATAAATAAAATAAATAAATAAATAATGTTTTCAGTGAGTTTTAATAATTCTCGGAGATCTCTAAAATGTTTTCAACTATTTATATATTCAGCTATACTCCGGCGCGTAAGTGGAGGTGGCACATTTGAAATATTCCTCGGTACATAACAGATGTGGGCGAGGCTGCATATAAAAAAATAAAATAAAATTAAAGCATTCGTGAAAATTTTATAAAAATAATACTTTATTTTTATTTTAAGACGAGCTTATATTTGTTAGACAGTATAATGGCTTCCGTTGTGTTCACCGTGAATGGAAAAAAATGTATAGGTAAGCATAATTACCTTTTTTTTAATTTTAGTAATAGAATTAGAGAAAGAAAATTTTTTGAGTGGCAGCCTGGACGGAGTGACGACCTTGCAAGAGGTGCAGGGAGGTTATAGAAGCAGGTTTTCAGCAGTGGAATTGTGATGAGCTGTAATATTGACGATGTGGAAGATAAGACGTATCTAAGATTTATTTGCACTGATTTTTTATTATTGGTGCTGTGAAGTCGTGTCTTATGATAGATAATGTAACTCTGGTGGCAGGACGCGGGGTAGCACGTCTCTGCAAACTTGTAGAGACATTATCTTGTAATAGAAATCTGTTGTTACCTCTTTGAGCGGCTCGAATCGTCGACGACCGATTGCTTTCCGATCGGGTCGATTTACTGGCGCTACGAAGGGATGTTGCATCTCTTTTCATTTTCTTTCGCATAACACGGGGAGTGCTGTGAGGAATTGTTTGGATTAATCCCAGCCGCCAAATTTCGTGAACGCACTACGCGGCAAACGTCCCGTTACCATCCACACCATCTGGATGCTTGGCGGTCCACCACTGTACTGTACTACTACTACTGTACTGTGATCTCTCTGTGGAATAGTTTACTACCGGCGATTTTTTCGGACCGATACGGCCTAGGGACCTTCAAGAAAAAAGCTTACTCCTTTCTAAAGGGCCGGCAACGCACCTGCAATTCCCCTGATGTTGCAGTTGATCATGGGCGGCGGTAGTCACTTACCATCAGGTGAGCCGCATGCTCGTTTGCCCCCTCTTCTATAATAAAAAAATATATTAGCCGACAAGTCTTATTGCCTGCAGGTACCTTACATAAAGTCTGTTTCTGCTGACTACAATAAAATACATTTTTAGTCATATCTTAGTTGGATCAATTCGTTAATGTAATGAAGGTGTTAATGGAGACTTTTAACCATATCTATAAACATGTATATTTAGACCACTTGGCAAATAAACTGAAAAAACCTATTATTTTTTATTATTTTAGAAAGGACTAAAGAGGAATGATTCAAATAAATAAACGTCGCGACCTTAAAACAAAAATTGCTGCCATTTGCGGCATGCAAATTACTGTAATTTTGTGTATTTACATTTTCTTATTTATATGTACGAAGTATATCCAATTTCAGGTTATTGCAGTATACTAACGTCCCCCACACCGAATTTTGGTCACGGTGTCCATTCTTAACGTAGAATAGCCCTGTGCAGAACAGGATTATAGTGTCCAAGTGTCCGCAGGAGCATTCTCTATTCCCTCACTCTCATACTCGTAGTCCGATGGGACGGTAATCCGAGAGATCAGACGCAGGACTAACGTCTTCACGTGCTTTCCGAAACAGGATGGTGAAACACCGCCTACTTGCTGAATCCGAGTGCAACTGAGAATTTCTAACCCCTAGACCGACAAGGTAGTCAAGGTCGTTGTAGGTTAATATTGTGCTGTTAAAATAAATATGAAAATGTCAGATTTAACATATGTGTATTGACTTGATATGAAAGTACGATTGTGTCGCAACGCCACTGAGCGCTCTTTATGTGGTGCTTAGTACGTTTTATCATTTTTATTATATTCGACATGATAATAAGTGATAAAATCTACCAAAATGCAAGAGAAACGCGTGCAGTTTTAAATGAGACAATCTCTGCAACAATTTTAAATATTGTTACACATTAGTCCATTAGTACACAATAACAATATAAATCATTCATGACTAATACATCCGCTAGAGATTTTATAATGCAATCCCCGGATTTTTATAAAAAAGTAAAATATTCTCTCATTCACACATCCTACATATTATACAGCCTATTAAGTCGCAGCTGGACACAAGCTTCCGTTCATTTCCTATAGAATTATGAACCAAATAGTCAGCCGCGCTGCTGCGGTGCGTGATGGACTTTCACATGACCTCGAAATATTTTAATCCCCAAACAATCTTGTTTTCTCACGATGTTTCCTTCAACGCCGAACACCTTGTCATTCGGCACTTAAAATTGCAATCAAAAATTTATTTAGTGCCAGCGGAGATCGAATCGAACCTAGGTTGTTTGACGAGTTCATCTGATAGGTGAGGTAACGGTAAAGAAACTGCCATCCTTTTTCTCATTCTCCTTACTATGTAAAAAGAACATGGATATAAACTTACTATCCATGATAATGATATGTACTTCTATAGCAAGGAGAATAGTAAGAAGAATGGGTAACAGTTAACTGTTTCTTGCTGCTAGCGGATGAATACTAATGAATAACGAGAATAATAACGCACACATTTAAAATCAAACTCAGTTTTGTGTTTTGCTAAACACAAAACGTTATAAAGTTTCTTCTCTCGCATGTGCAGTGAACGAGCGGTTTCCTCGAGACACAACTTTAAATGCGTACATCCGGTACTATTTGTCCCTACCGGGTACAAAAGCAATGTGCCACCAGGGCAGCTGTGGTGCGTGCATCGTGGTGGTGCGTGCGTGTCGCCCGACCAGCGGTGTGGTGGAGACATTCTCTGTCAATTCTGTAAGTATTTACTTATTTTTAGTTTTCGTACTAATAAAACGACGCGTGGTAGCTCAAGGACATGCGCTCGCTGAATATTTTACAGTTAACGAGCAAAAACGGTTTTAAATCGTTAATTGCAAATTTAAGTGCTGATTACGCAAGTATTCGACAGTGATGGAAACACGCGAGGAAACCTGAATACATTACTTAAAACCATTGCGTTGAGGGCAACTCTCTCATAATGAAACCGTAGTAATGATCTTAGGAATAACTAAAATAATAAACAGGTATTTTTATGATTTTTGAAGTCAGTTTAACAATTACTGGAGCAGTAACCCATTTAAAATTTTGTTTATTTTAATTTATATTTAACTATATTCAAAGTTAAATTCTTAAAAATTGCTGTTCCCAGCATTTGTCCGTTAGTGCTGAAAGAAAATATCACTAAATTAAAGGCCAATAATCAAAATTTAATTACTTTTATGCACATATATTTTTTGATAAAATTACATTTAAAAATTGTTGGTACCATGCTTATCATCATGAGTTAAATAAAGTGTTGTTCAAAATGCATATATTTACTCCATTACATTCTACGCCATAATTACTTAGATAGGTACTACAACGTATGTACAATATTACTATTCATATTATATTCAATGCAGGTAAAAAATGTAGGTAAAAATAGAACGATGCTCTTAACTATCAACGTGAGTTAAGTAGTGTTTTTAAGTAAATAGTTATATGAGCACAAACTCAATTATTTTCTTTGTATTTAAAAGTATTCATGGGTATGAAAACCACTAATAATGTAATAACTATTGTCAACGTCCGCGTGAGCAGGTTATTAAGTTAAAAAGTAAAGTACAGTTATACGAACGTAAAATATACGTTCTACTGCTGGCCTCCTCTCATTTCTGATAATATAGAGCAATCAGTCTGTCAGTGCGTACTGGCAGACTTCACATTGACTAGGTGAAGGACTTTCTGAGTGAATGGTCTCTGCAAGTCGTCGTTGATGGCCGCTCATCTGGTCCTATGGCGGCTAACGCCGAATTTCCTCAGAGTTCCGTTCTCTCCACACATCTCCAGCTGCATATTAATGATCTGCTTATGTCGGGTATTTATAAGTATTCAGACGACAGCTGAGCTGTTGTGAAGAGATACCAACTAAGTAGAACGTGTGCATCTCACAGTACTAGCAAATTCAATGCCAATCTTGTGAAATTCAACACCTCCAGCTAGCGCCAGCTCACCTTGGCTCCTTTCCGAAATGTATCACTGGAATACACCGACCGCCTTCACTTGTTGGGGGTTGGAATTTTCTCAAACAAGAACTCCGGGCGGTTCTTGCAAAGGTGAGGCAGTACTTCACGCCGGGACAGCTGCTTATTCAATACAAAGTGCAAGTACGGTCGTGCATGGAGTATTGCTGCCACATATGGGCTGTTGTCAAATGCAAAGTGCTACCTATCAGGTTTGGACTCAATTGAAAGGGTTGCTAAGAGGTTTATTGATGACCCGAAACTGGTTAAGACCAATCTCATCAGCCTCAAACATATAGCAAAGTAGCCAACCGTTCGGTTTTCTACACATGCATTTTGAAGAGAGTACACAGGAACTGCATAACCTAATTCCTCGCTATCCTTTACACCATCGAACAGGGTTCCACCCATTAGTTGTCGATTCATCACACATAAGAACCAAATGGTTTGCTACACATTTCGATATACCTACAACAAAGGAGTGGAATGTTGCCAGCATCTATCTTTCCATCCGATTACAATGTGAGTGTCTTCAAGGCAAGAGTTAATATAATTTTGTTAAGTCAGTGCGCTTCACCATCTTCGGCTACATCATCTCTTACCATCAGGTGGGATTTTAGCAAGGTGCAGGCTTAGAATATTATAAAAAAAAACATGTTCTCGAAATATTTTATTCTACTGACATGCAGGTTTTTTCACCTAGCTTTGTTTTAGCGTCAGTCAGAATCAGCACATAAAACCGCAATTACAATGTCATTGTTCACGGCGGCGATTGAACTCAGGCTGCTCCCGAATTATAAAATTTACGGTGATGGTGCTCACCGTAAATTTTCACCGTAGATAAAATTTAGATAAAACCGTAAAAATGAAAAAAGATAAAATTTAATTTAAACGTGGCAGAGCCACGCTACAGCTACGAGTATATTATAGTTGTAACACGAATAAGTCGGCTCGATAGAACCACGTGCTTACTTATTACCAGTGTAAAGTAGCAGCTTAATTTTACAGTGTTTCGTATGATGAGTGTAGAGGAACTGGAAACTCTTTTTACTAGAAACGAAATATTTCATCTTAGTCAACAGGGTGACATTATATTTTGAATGATTGATTCATAAGTGACAATAAGGTCTATGGACTATGGGTCCGTATGTGTAATTTTATTACAGTGCATGCATTATAAATGTTTAGAATTCTTCGCCTAATTCACAAAAACACAACACTTATTGCATCACTTGAATTTCTATTTCAGAGAAATTTTTAAGCCCTATATCTTTACTGGTACAGACATGAGGTTAAAATTTTGATTCTCTTTCTCTATTAGTTCAAAATCATAGAAGAAATTCTCGAATTTCTTAAGTAAATTAATTATCACCGAAGGTACATGAGCCACGGCCTGACTGAGTTTACAGTGAAGAATATTTTTACTTACTTAAAACTTGTATGGAAGTGGCAATAACTAAAAAAAAACAACAATATTATAAATGACAACGTGTAACCTCATATGAAACTACCATACCCGCATAATTTTTGAGCCTTGAACATGGACACGACGCTTGCCTTATTTTCTTCATATTACTCAAAACAACCTGTCCAAACAGTGCAGTGACCAATCACTGCACCAGCACCACTGACACTGTCAACTGCTACCTTAAATTTTGCAATACTCAATTGCAATACGTTAGGAAACTTACGTATCTGAGAATTTAATATGTCATGTAAATTCCACCCCTTTTTCTGCTCCGTTACCCTTACAGAAATAAGGCACGATGTGTACTATGTAGAGTCTACATTGTAGAGTCTACATTGTAGACCGTAACTCAACTAAATACTTTTCTCACAATGGATAGGCGAGACAAACAAGAGAATCCTATACGTGGTAGAGCCATGCTGCAGTTATATTAGTAGTATAGTTGTAGCACGAATGGGTCGGCTCGACCGGGAAAGGACCACGCTCTCACAGAATACCAGCGTAAAATGGTAGCTTAATGCTGCTATGTTTCGTATGGTGAGTGTAGAGAACTGGAGACCCTTTTTACTGGAAACGAGACATTGCCTACAATGACATTCCATCTTAGTCCCCACGGGTGACAACGCATCAGCGTTTTAATTCGTAATCGAGGATAGATGTAGATATCTATAGGCCACAGCAACCACTCATAATCAGGTGAACTGTGTGCTCGTTTGTCTCCCTATTTTATAAAAAAAAAACAAGAACAAGAGTCCTGGGACTTCTATGCTGAATACCAACTCTTGAGGATAATCTATCTTAACATTACATAAATAAAACTATAACTAACTAAAAAAAATAAAACTAGTTTTTCCAGACTACATTCCGTTGATTATACGTCATTTAAATTGTAGACATTTCGAGATCCTTGAAGCATCCATTTGTTGGTTGTGATTTGCAAAATTAAAATTAAAAATTCACGACGTAGATGTAACAAAACCAATTTAAACAGCTGACGTTTCATCATCATAATTTGCTAAATGTCAACCTTCGTTCCTCTAGTCTACATCATTTGTTTGTAATACTATCAATATGTCTGTGCTGTCTTAAGGCGCTACCTCCAGCGAACGACCTTGAGCGTTTGGTCTGTCGAAGCTCGCTACAATATATCGCGTAAGAAATCGCCAAAAGACGCCACCTACTGCTACAAACGTAGTATTATTTTTTCGATGTCAATGAACTATTCTATGGAAATAGACACGGCGTACAATGATAAATGTATTTTAATTTTATTTATTCGATATATTAGTTGCATTATATTAGAATTATGTATTCTAATATATTATCTAATTAATAAAAAAAGACTATTTTGATTATTTTTAACTATATACTATACTGCTAATATTGAATTAGCTTTTTATAGTATAAATTATAATATTTGTCGAAATATTAATTATGGATTCGAACTTTACATGCTAATGGTGCTTCATTTTTGTTATTTTCATTTACTTACATATTGAAAATATACTTGAATAGTAGCTGTATTATTATTTTATTTAGCTTCTGAATTTTAGGATATGTTTTACCTTGAGGTCAAATATAATTTTGAGGAGCAATAGTTATTACCTACTAATCTTTTATCTGCTATTCCTTATTTAGGAACAATATTAGTAAATTGAGTTTGAGGGAGATTTACTGTTTATAATGGTACATTTATTATTTTAATATTTACCTACTGGGTAGGTAATTATTAAAATAATAAATATAGCATTAGTAACTAAATAGATATTTTTTTTAAATTTTTAAAATTAAAATTTTCGTATTTTTTAAAATTACTAAAAAAAAAGGGTTTGAAATAATAGATTTTATCAAAAAAGAAGAGAACTTGAAAGAAAAAGGAAAAAAAAGCGGGACCAAAGCCAAGACGCGAACCACGGATCTCCGATATCACGCCCGACCGACATACCACCTGAGCTATAACGACCGTTAGTGATTTGTCGAAATTTACCTTCTTATATTGTAGCAGTTTTTTATTGCCTGAAAACATGGACAAAAGGACATTTTCTAAAAATAAATCCAAGCGTTCGTCGCTAAAATCGTTGGAGCCGTATAATTTTCTCATCTGGTTCGGTTATATAAATATTTAAATATATAAAAATTATAAATTAAAATGAAAAGATAAATATACATAAATATCAATAAAATAAAATAAATACAAAATAATATTATATTATTACTGTTATTATTATTATTATAAGTTGTGGTTCGCTGAAGCTGCAACCTAATGGACCATGATCTGAAATTTTTATGAAAAGAAGTGGCTGACGTCAATTATTATTATTCTTATTATTTTTTCATTACTGCCTTTTTCAACCTCATAAGATATTCGTAACTGCAAAAAAAGAAAACTACGTATAAGTAAGTAAATCAGTAATATAGTGTTATGTATGATTCAGACTAAATAAAGGTTCCTAAAAATAGACGTAGATAAAGAAATTGCATAAAAAATTACTCAAATAAAAATGCAATAAACTTGTTAATTTTATAGGTACTTAGTAAAATATTAAAATAATAAGTTTTTTAGGATATTTATGTAAAACATAAAGGTGATATTATGTTCTAACTACGTTCACGCTTGCGCATATAAAACCGCGGAATTTCACTAGTTTTATTATCAAAATAATAATTGACAACCCTACCCTAAGTTTGCCTTGATTTTACCAACTCAAACTCGTTTTAGGAGATCAAAACATAGAGAGAAAGATAGGAGACTATTTTTTATTTAATATGGTTGGATCTTTATTTATTTGTATATTTTTTGTATTTATTTTATTTTATTGATATTTATGTATATTTATCTTTTCATTTTAATTTATATTTATAAATGTGGTATGCAAGATGATGTTGTGACCAGGATTAAGAAAGGAATGCTTCGGTGGTTTGGTCACGTAGAAAGAATGAATGATGAAAGAGTGACAAAGCAAATTTATATGGCAGATGTGAACGGCCGAGTCGGGAAGGGACGCCCTAGAAAAAAGTTTGTCGACCAAATTGGCGATATTTTGAAAATGGGCCACGTTAGAAGTACCCTTAACCGATGAGCATGTATGCGTAGATATATGGATGTAAAGGAGGCGAAAGAGGTATGTCAGGATCGTGCCAAATGGAAGTCCGTAATCTCTGCCTACCCCTCTGGGTGACAGGCGTGAGTGTTTATGTTATATGTTAAAAACCAACCAGATGAGAAACTATACAGATACCCCAATAATAATAATATAATAATAATAATATTCCACAACTATCACACAACGCCATCTAGTCCCAAGCTAAGCAGAGTTTGTGTTATGGGTACTAGACAACTGATAAACATACTTATATATTTCTAAATACATAAATATTATAGATAAATTACACCCAGACACAGAACAAATGATCGTGCTCATCACACAAACATTTGTCCTGGGTGGGAATCGAACCCACGACCTGCAGCATAGCAGTCAGGGTCACTAACCACTAGACCAACAGGCCTGACGATAAATAAAATAAAGTCTCTAGCTCGAGAGGAGAGGAGCCGTGGTAGCTCAGATGGTTAGCGCTTGCTAAAATTTTCACAGTGTGCGAGCAAACCGGGTTCGATCCCCGCCGGCACCAATAATATTGTAATTGCAATTTTAAGTGTTGATTTACCACGTGCTCAGTGGTGAAGGAAAACATTGTGAGGAAACCTGCATGTCTGAGAAATAAGAAAAAAAATATTTCGAAGACATGCAAAGTTCGCCAACACGCAGTGATAATTCCTTTCCTAGGACCCTTTCAGAAAATAGAATAAAAATAAAAAAATAATAAATCCAAACTTCATTTAAAACCAAACATATAAATTGTAAAGTAGCTGCAGGTATCTATAACCAAGTAAAAGATATTCCTTTACTCCAACTTGTCCATGTTTCCCAAAACAATTTTTAATTAAGCTTTATATTATAATGCGGATTTTTTATATTTAAAATTTTAATAATAAAGCATTTCGTACGTCTCAGCCGAGGCGCAAATATTTTTCGGCCGCAAATTTATAAGACCGATTTGTTATTCAAACATTTTTAATTAAATCTACCAATCATAAAACGACACGCATTTTTATTGAACACTTCCTATTCAATTCACAAAGTACCTATTATATATTTGTTTATATAAAAAATTATATTTAAGTACAATCATAAAACTAAATGGAAACACAAAGTAGGAAAATGCATTGAGTTATAAAACACATAAATCAATGGGCAAATGTAAAAATGCTGGAGGCAGGCATCCCTATCGCATGTTTACGTACCGCACGGCTGTAATATTTATTTCTAAGATACGGCCGAGTTACAATATACCGTGACGTAAGCGCATCGGTTGGTAGGTACTCAAATAATATTATGTTTGCGGCGAAATACGGACGCGCGGCGACCAGCGACGCGGCCACCTCGTATGAACGCATACAGCGTAATGCCGCCCGCACTCTGCGCACGCCCCTTTATCATAAAAGTCACACAATTTTCGAAATTATTTCAATTAAAAGAGAAAAAACGAACTTAAAAATTTAAATAAAACGTGGAGAATATAGATTTTTTAATTATCTATCCATTAGTGTTATCCTCAAATGATTAGAGCGTTGCGTTTAGCAACAGATGCATGTAATCAAGAATTTTAGTCATTTTTTAAAAGTTGATTTTAAATGTATTTATAGCACATAAAAATAAATTAGAACGTGGAATGCGATGATAAGATATCGAACATTAATAATGTACTTTTAGATGTAGTTTATTTTTCATAACTAATGAGATAATAGAGTCTGAAAAACGCACTTTCGCAACATTTTGGTCAGGGATTCACCTTAATAGCTGTTCTGTTGAAAAAAAAAACGTGTTATAAAACAGGCTGAGTTTATTCGTCGCGTGTAAAATGATTTCATTGCGTCTAAACATGTAAATAAAATGGAACTGTCTATAATATCTAAATAACTGCCTTTTATTGAGCTGAGTTATTTGCATGTCATTAAGACGTAGATAACATTTTTTTTAATTTAGTCTTTCTGTCTGACTGTCTCGGCAAATTTTTAGAAATGGATAATACCGACTGAAATAAAACTTGACACACAGACAGAGAGCAACGCCAGGAGTGAACTTTTTGGTGGAGAAGTGATTTTTTATCCGAAAGACTTGGGTCCTACCTAAAATTAAAAATATTTTGCTTAAAATTAATTATAAACTTTGACTGTCACATTGATCCATCTCAGAGTCAGGCAATTGGTGCTGTTTGGCCCCGTGCGTCTGAATGGACGTGAACGTCGTCCACGTTCTTCCACTGCTTCCACGTCACTATGATACTGTCCTGCACAGATCGGCTGGACATTATACCTAGTTCAAAATATTCAAATCGAAGACAGACGCAGTATACTACATTCTGATGTATCTGTAACAGATAACTAACTCTCTGAGTCTGACGATATTTATTATATCACCTTACCAATTTAACATTAATGATTGTTTAAACATGAAAACTGAGTAGTACAACCAGTGCCTGTTGCCAGTGATGACCTTCGGAACCGAGACGTGGTCCTTTTTTTTCACAAATTTTGTGTGTGGGTAGTTAGGGACCCGGGGCAACTTAAAGGCTACTTTTTATCCGATTACGGAACTTTGAAAAAAGCGGGCTAAATATTTTGATTTTAATTTGTATTTTATAAGAGTGATACGTTTAATTAAAATAAATAAAATATTTATAAATATAGTTTAAAATTAGGTTTAATTGTTGTGTAATAAATTGAAGTATGTTGAAAATATACATAACACCTTTTCAAGGCAGTGCCATGTAACGTAAAATACAAAAAGTAGTGAAATTTTATCTCCAGTATAAATTATATTTATATGAGTATTTAATTAAATTCACAATTGATTTGAAAATTCTAACATTCATTTCTTAGTATTTGTTACTTTATTTAGTAGATATAAATAAATTTTATAGTAACTGATACAAATTCATCTCAAAATTATTTAAAATGAAAGAATATTACTCGGTAACAAACTTTCTTTATTATTAAAAATTATTGTGGAGGTTAATTGTTAAAAATAATAAATGTGTGAGAGTGAGAGTGGATGTTCAACTTGCTCCCTTGCCTACGTAAATTAATTAATCATTATCAGGAATAACACAACGTACTGCACTACACATTCAATATAGCGCAAATACAGTTCGACACAGGTGTCATGTGAAGGACATAATTACATGATAACACCAAAGTATGCAAAGTTTACATACTTTGGTGCATTGTGAACCAACAGCAACACTACTAATGTAACACAGGGCAGCCTCTCAGCAACACGATCTTCCTTGCCCGGACTAGTATAATAGCCCAACGGGCATAGTAATTAGTAACGACAGTGAGACTCCTAGAATCACCGACTGATCCATAGATAATACGCTATATACTAGAGAGCCCTCTTAGTCATCTGCGCGATACTTTACGTAGGGTACACTGAAATGATCGGGAATAAGAAAAATCACATGGTATGGTTAAATTGTATTGTATTGTTTTTTGAAGTGTTCCCCGTTCAACTTAATGCACCTTTACATTCGTGCAAACCAATCATTAAAACAGTAATTCTAGTCTGAAGTTGATGTTGTCAAAATGGCTGATTTGTACGCTTCCACACAGTGGCGAAGCTAGAGCTCCAAGCTAGGGCAAGACCAAGATATAAGTTGATAAAAATATAGATTGTTGTTTTTAGCAGTTTTATAAAAATACACCAATCTTGATCTGTCTCCACGCTTCAGTTTCATATTCAGTGCTGTCAAGGACGTGTTTAACAAAGCACACAGAAGGCATACCACTGCTAGATAGATTGTATTACATATCAGCAATAGCATAGCTTCGGTGGCTTTGAAGAAAGCCGTTCGGGTTTGTTTAAGCGAAAGAAAAAAATATTTACACCGAATACAAAACATGAACAAAAGTAAAACACGAACTAAGTATAAACTATGTATGGGAAGGGGGGGCATGATGGGGTAGCTATGGTAAATAACAAAAATACAGCATAATCACTATGTTTATTACTCTTATTACTTTATGGCATGTTATGTCATTAATCTAACTATGATTTGGTACAGTCATTGGAAAATCAACTTATCATATTTTAAAATAATTAATCATTAATAGGAACATTATAAAAAACCATCTTGCCCCATACTATGAGGTATGATGGGGTAATGAAATCGGGGCATGATGGGGAACGCTAATTATTCTCACAAAACAAACAAATGTGTATTTCTTCCAGGTCTTCATTGTCCACGCCAGCACAAGCATTGTGAGCCCAACGTCCACAGAGCTGGAAGGCTACCCATGGTTCTAACGATGTCAAAAAATGTGGTTTACATCATTACAATATAAGCAAATGGCATCTTCATCATTGCTCTTTTGTGTTTTGTCTGACTGTTTGGTCTTTTGTTTATTTTTAGCATTCCTTTTGAGGCGAGGATCATTAGGATTGGATGTTTTCCCCCGGCTTTTTCAAATTTTCTAGCTCATTTTTATAAGGAGTTTAGGTTATTAATAATTATGGCTGTTTTTCCTCACCGGTATTGTTTCCTATTTTTAGTTCGTTGAACAGAAGGATTGGCAAAATATCACTAGGAGATGCATTTTCGAAACTAGACGTTAAATCGCGGCACGCTGCACGAATTGCTGGTTTAGGAGAATAAGAACATCCAGGTTCAGGTTAGGGGACGGGTGTTTTAACCACTGTCGGTGTGACTGATTCGTAACATTCGGCGATTAACTCTGTTCTAGGTGGAGTGGAAGATGTCGTTGTAGCTTCAGGTTCTGTTGCAAGAGTTTCAGTATGAGAAGTTATCGTGGCCGTTGAAGATACAGTTGTGACTGTTGTTGTTAAAGACAGACATGGTACTGTTCCAGATTGAAGACCTTCGGCTTCTGATACCCCTTGCTGTTCTACTTTCGACGAGTCTGCAATATTTTGTATGTTCGTAGTCTCAGCAGAAATGAAATCGGCGTCGGTAAAATTATTTTGATTATATGGCCATATACCACATTTTCTGAATCCGTTAATGGCGGTAGACATTGTAGCCGCCTGAACGTATGCGTTACCAAATATTTCACTTATCTGAAATACAGTTACCACCCGTCCAGGATGTGATCTCAACCAGCCTGTAACAGCATGATCGTAATAAATGCTGAGTGGCTTCATGAATGCAACGTCTGCAGGCTGCATTTTATGTGTGCAGTGAGGAGGAAAGCAAAGTATAATTACTCCATTTTCACGAGCAAGATCAATCACTTCTAAATTTTGAGTGTGACTAACATGACCATCCAGAAGCAGTAATACGTGGTTAGTAGAAGTAGCCCCGGAAAATTTGATGAAGTTTTTGAACCAAGTCAAAAATATTTCTGAAGTTATCCAGCCTCGAGGATTGCAAACTGCTATAGTACCTGGTGGAGCACGATCTAAAAGTTCTGGTTTCATTCGTTGTCTCGGAAAAATCATCAGTGGAGGCATGTAGATTCCAGCAGCGTTAAAACATATTTCTACTGTTATAGTCTGTCCTCGTTCAGCAGATGATAACGAACCCACTTGTTTTCGTCCTTTCATAGCTAATATTTTGCTTTTAGTTTTAGAAACAACGGAAATTCCAGTTTCATCGCAGTTATATATTTTGTCAGGGGTCAATTCGAACTTATCATAGATATATCCGAGCAACTGATAGAATTTACTTACGGCCACTTTGTTGAATCCCATTGCTCTAGCTGCTGACGTGGCTTCAGGTTTGCGAATTGACAAATTTTGATGACGTTTTAAAAAACCTTTGAGCCAATCAACACCTGCCATTTTCTTGTCAGTATTAAAATTATGTGCTTTTCCATTTTTAACTGCTAATTGATATGCTAGACGTCTCAGTTCGATAGTTGTTAGTCCAAAAAGACGCTCTTCCATATATTTCAGATAAGCTTCTATTTCGTCTTCTTCTTTAGGTGTAAATATAGTTTTTTTCGGGCCTAAAGGTAAACCAATAGTAACTTCACCGCCTTTCTTCATTTTTTTAATATATCGCTCTAAAGTAGTCTGAGGCACTGTGTATGCAGAAGCAGCCTTTTTATATCCCATCTCTTTGCTTAAAACTTTATCTATAGCTGTTTTCATAGCATCTGTCGACCACTCTCCTCTTTTGGTTTTTTTCTTGTAAGTACGTACCATGATTTTAGCTAAAAAAAATAATAAACCAATGTTATTTATATAGAAATTTAAATGAACCCAGATCTACAACCCCATTTTGCCCCAATGCCCTATTATACCCCACACCCAATACCCCATCTTGCCTCAAATGTTCACTTTAAAAAAAAAATTACTAATAAAATGTTTAACGGATTCATAAAAAAACAATATACAATATAAAAATAAATAACACAACAATAGTAAACAAATATCAAAAATACATAAATGGAGTGATCATAATTACCTTAAAATAATGTTGTTTGACTTTACACAAAATTAGATCGACGAAACGTTAAAACAGTTTTTGGTTTGTAAACAAAAGACGCGTGCACTAACACTCACAGTTTCTCTCGCACTGACCGTTGGTCGACTGAGGCTTCCTATTGGCTTATTGCTTTCTATTCACAAACATCTAGTTTCTTGTATGTGTGCGGTACCCCGTCTTACCTCGCTGCCCCGTCATGCCCCCTCTTCCCTACAAAATTAAAAAAAAATTATTTACATTCTAATGGATAAGAGATAAAATAAGATAAGTGGAATTGTCTCGCTTTCTTATGGAAAGATTTAATTACGTCCACGTAAAATGTTGGTGAACGTTTTAATTGTACCAATCACTTCTCCACCAAAAAATAACAAATCACTTCTCCACCAAAAAGTTCACTCCTGGCGTTGCTCTCTGTCTGTGTGTCAAGTTTTATTTCAGTCGGTTTTATCCATTTCTAAAAATTAGCCGAGACAGTCAGACAGAAAGACTAAATTAAAAAAAAATGTTATCTACGTCTTAATGACATGCAAATAACTCAGCTCAATAAAAGGCAGTTATTTAGATATTATAGATAGTTCACTTTTATTTACATGTTTAGACGCAATGAAATCATTTTACACGCGACGAATAAACTCAGCCTGTTTTATAACACGTTTTTTTTCTTCAACAGAACATCTATTAAGACAGCACAGACATATTGATAGTATTACAAATAAATGATGTGACTAGAGGAACGAAGGTTGACATTTAGCAAATTATGATAATGAAACGTCAGCTGTTTAAATTGGTTTTGTTACATCGACGTCGTGAATTTTTAATTTTGATTTTGCAAACCATGGATGCTTCAAGAATCTCGAAACGTCTACAATTTAAATGAGGTATAATCAACGGAATGTAGTCTGTAAAAACTAGTTTTATTTAACTAAGATGGAATTTCATGGGTGGAATTAATCATTATCAGGAATAACACAACGTACTGCACTACACATTCAATATAGCGCAAATACAGTTCGACACAGGTGTCAATATATATATATATATATATATATATATATATATATATATATATATATATATATATATATATATATATATATATATATATAATAATTGATAAGTTTGAAATACACTCTTAACCTTGTGTATTATCTGAACAAAGTTTAAAGATTTCCTCTCCGATTATCACTTATCTTCTATTTCTATTATTTTTTAAATTTTTTTAATATGTTGATAATAGACCAAAATATGTACCGAAACACAAGCCGGTATCGTTAATTTTGTAGAAAATGGCAACGAAAGTTCGTTTTTACAATATAAAAAACTACCATTTTCAACAAAAGAGTTACAGACGTTTGCAGATGAAGAACCAATCTATACATGGTAGTTTTTACTTATATTTGATTTGGTTTAGTTTTGTCACAAAATCTCCCGAAAAACACCCTAATTTTGGTTGATTTGCAAACGCGTCCTTAAGATAAGCACACAGAGTAAATAAACATTGAAACGTGAAATTAACTTGCAAACGTATTGCCCGCGCGCCTCCGCTTTTAACAAATTTATTCCCAAAAGCCTGGCTTTTAAATCTCTATACTAATTGCTATATATACAATCGTAGTTATATTTCATTATAGAATATTTTGCCATAGGTTAGAAAGAGAGCGATCGTCTTCTCGAAAGCCCCGTAAAAAGCCCACGCGAGCGAGGGAGACAACTATTAGCTCTATTAAAACTCATTTTTTATGACAGCAGCAGTATCGCTAAAGCGGGCTACATACGACACGATATCGGTGGCGATCTAGGGTGGAGTAGTGGGGATGCCTCCTAGATTGCCTCTAAATCGTGTCGTATGTAGAGCCATCCTAAGTCGTAGCCGATATCGCCTCCTTAATCGGCTGGCAGAAGCAAAAATGCTTCCTAGATCAGCCGATGCTTCCTAGATCGGGGCACCGCCCCCTCCTTACTGCGTGTGTGTAGGCGCATCGGCCCGATTTCTTTTGGCAGTCGCTGCCGGCAACCCTCGCGGAAGGAAGTTAACAAAACAGTGATACTGAATGACCTTTTTTATGTAACAAAATTTTTACATTTTAATCATATAAACGGAGCAGAAGCCTATGGCACTGATATTTTACAAAAAACCAAAAAAAAAGTGAATAAAATAAATAAATTAAATGAAATTTTATCGAAATTCAAATCATATCCACCCTAGCCTGTGACCCTGCGAAGTGACATGGTCAAGAATGCCTACTAAACTAATTTTTTCGTTCGTAAAGTAGAGTGTATGATGTAAGTAAGGAGAAGTTAAAGCCTCTCCTCAACAACTAACTCCTATTCCAACACTATCAAAACAAGACCGCACTCATATCTCTTACAACTCCACAAGACCACAATTCGATCTCTTACGTGCCTTCATCCTCTTATAAACAAACTTCTACTCCTTCACCATCTCCACATCAACAAACAAGTTATATAAAAGGGAGTATGTCCGAAATTAAAGGTTTCTTTATGTTTAAAAAAAGATATAAGCTATTTTATTTTCTGATAGTTTTACTCCATAAATAAAGATTACATTAAAAAAAAGTATACATATTATTATACAAAAGTATTTTATTTCCTTGTTTGTTGTGTGTAATACATAACCAGATTTTGACCAAAGCAGAAATGAACAAAGAGAAGAAATAACTAAATAGCATAGGTACATAGGAGAAATTGATGTTTTTATATAAGTGGCGAAATCATTTCTAGAAGGTTATAAAAACTGTCTTCATCCATCCGGAGAAAATTAATCATGTCTTTGGAATACAATTACGTACGTAACAATTTAGTACGTTTATGTGGCTTAATTTTTGTCTCTTTTGGAGCCATTTTTCACCCAGCAACTCCTCTTTTTCTATTTTCGAATAAATTTACCGAGAGGGCTAATGCCAAACCAATACATTGGTGTTTTAAGAGAGTTGAAGCTATTTTGAAGAACTCTACCGCATATGTGTTCCGCTCCAAGTCCGAACGCGTACTGCTAGGCAGGCCCGTGTGTAGGGTCTGCCCCGATAAAAGCCCCGATTTCTTTCCACCCTAGATCGCCACCGATATCGTCTCGTGTGTAGCCCGTTTAAGGCAATACGAGGTCATCGGTCGACATGTGTCGAACAGTGGAGTGCGCGGGAAATTTGAAATAGCTTGAAACATTTTACGAGTTATTTTATTAGTTGATATTATTGATTGATATTATTGATTGATTCAGGTTTAATAAGGCAAGCCCGGCTTTTCGACTTTAATTGAAGCTTCCACATTTGCTTCCGGGTATTCAAACCGTTGACCGCGTAATAAATCTTTCAATTTAGGAAATGTTCTTTACATTTCCTAAATTGAAAGATTTCCTAAATCTACACCTAAACCTAAATCTAAACCTAAATCGTTTGGGCTCAGGTCAGAACTGACAGGAGATGGACTGGACAGGAGGATGGTTCATCAGCTCAAGGTTTTCCTGCTTTAAAAAATGATTTGTCTTCCGAGCCATATGGGAGCTCGCATTATTGTGATGTAAGACGATGCGACGTTTCGGGTTATTTTTTCGAAGTTCGGCAAACAAACCGTGATAGTGGTATATCAACGGTAACCATTCTGCGTTCCTGTAAAGGAATTGTAACAACATGCCCCTTTTTCGAGACAAACGTAACGACCATTTTCTTTAACACACTGCGCGAGCGAACCACTTTCGTTGGTTTGACCTCGTCTTCGAAGACCCAAACTGCTGACTGATGTTTTCTTTCAGGTTCGTATGAATAAATCCATGATTCGTCACCTGAGACGATATTATAAACGGCATTTGACTTCCCTCTGTTGAAGCGTTGCACAGTATTCCGGCACCAATATACACGAGCCGCCTTTTGCTCTTCGGACAAATTGTGAGGAATACAGCGGGAAACTAGATTTCTTATACACAGCTCATTATGTAATATCGACTGAATTGCAGTCATTTCGATAGATAACAGCCCGAATCTGTTAGTATGGTACATGACGATCATCTAATATAATAGTTCGCACAGCTGCGATGTTTACAGGCGTGACCGCTGTTCTTGGTCGACCTGCAGAAGAAACAGTGCTGAGACATTTATCTTGAGATAAGCCGCGACTAAAATTGTGATAAATTATGGCACGGAAATGTTCACGCGAGAGCTCCATTTCTGTTAACGACGTGTCAACTTTAAACCAACATAGTTTTTGTTTTTAAACATTTTTTAAATAGTTTGAGTGTCATTAAGATTCTAAGAGGCCAGGTATTCAAATTCTAAAAAAGGTTTTATTGTAACTCAATCCGAAATATTCTACTCCTGATCATTTCAGTGTGCCCCTCCGTATACCACTAGAACTAATAGTAGATTATAGTTCTACGTTCATTTGTTAGTATTTCCTTTTATTTATTTAGCCTCATTCCCAATATAACTAGAAACTAATTAAATAGATTGTAGCAACATCTATCGAAAATCATTTCAATTAAGGATGTTTCTAAGTTTAATTTCTAATCTCTAAAATGTTTTAGTTATTTTTTATTTATAAATAAACTAAAAAAAAAATTAAATTGTTACAAAACTCTTATTATCCTTATAGTTTAACTAAAGAGATCTTGATGATATGAGACCTCATGATTGGCCAGTGGTACTACTACGACCATTAAACCAACGAGATGTTATTTTGTATATTATATATATACAAAACTTTCTTCAAATAAAAAAAATCTTTGTCACCCATCCGATTGAAACTGATACTGTGGTCCATACACCTACTCACTGTCAATGAAAATTAAGACGTAGGCGCGTTATCTCTTCAGGACTAAGATTTCGCGTAGTGTATATTTTCTTTGCTAAAATGGTGTTCGTTGCCTGTTTTGAATCCGGTTACTCACGATAGAAAATAGAGCAAGCTTTAGTGATACTGTTTTTTTTATTCATGTAATACTTCGCAGATAAAGTCGAATTCGTCAATTAGTAGAAGTTATTATTTAGTTTTAAAACTAGCGATCCGCCTCGTCACAACAGCCCCACCTACTGGGTTCCTCAAACGCACACAAAAAAATATCAGAATCCGTTGCGTAGTTTAAATGATCTAAGCGTACAGACGGCGGGAAGCGACTTTTTTTATACTATGTGGAGATGTGGTTTAACAATCGTAAAATGATGAGGAAGAAAGTCTTTAAGTTCGCAGCCTTGAATCGGCAAGCACAATATGGGATAGCCTCCAACTGGATCTACTAAAGACCTGATAATAGATGCAGGAAGACCTTGAATGCAGCTTACTCAGGAACGAGCTTTTTGGTATTGTTTGATTCATTCAATGTAATTACAATAATATGTTCAATATAACAGTAATAAGTAATGAAATGTAATTGTATTCGTCGTATTAATAAATACTTTAATAAATCTGTGACATTTTCCATTTAAAAGGTTTACCGTTAACATAAACGTCGCATGTGATACATTTAGGAAAATATGTATTGATTATATAAGAAGATTAAATGTGTACCACATTAGCACAATGGTGGTGGTGGTAATGGTTTCTTTAATTAACACACATTAACTTTCAAAATAAGCCACACCTTTTACTTTACTTCAGCTTAAAACCGTCTATATATATATATATATATATATATATATATATATATATATAATAGCAGATCTTCTGTACATTTCTATTCCCGTTCATCAATTTAGTTCTTCTCACACGTTCACTGTGAATAGAACTACATTTATACAATTTTGAAGTCTACTCGAACGTTAAAAAAATACTGGCATGTATTTTTTAACGTTCTAATCATTATTGTGCTAATCATTATTCAATGAGGTAATTATTAATAAAAGCCATGATACTCAACATTATTTTATCAAAACTATATCAACTTTAATTGTGAATATTACGTTAATAACGCATTTCTGATTGCAAAACAATTTTCGCTTCATAAAGACATAAGTATAGGAAATTGTGCCCTATATAAAAAAATGTTGCTAGACGTATAATATTAATTCAATTCTGATAAGTTCACTTATGTTGCCAAATTCCATTCATTTCCTACGTCCAATATAGACACGGACACCGAAGTGTCTCTACAAGTGATCCAGTTTTGCTCATTTTGGTACGAAAAAGTATTTAAGCCCACGCGATCGAAGCCGTGCGTAAAAGGTAGTCAAAAAAAATATAGCCGAGTAGCTTTGTGCAACAAAGTCAGGGGACAGCTTGTAGATTAACATTACGTACGATTTGATTTTTACTTAGTTTTAATAACTTCCAGTGCTTAGTGCTTGTGTTCTCCTGTCACGGATGGGAAATAACTACCATCGAAGGCCTTGGAAATCGTCTTTGTGGGTACAGCGAGGGTCAGAAGAGGATTGCGGCTTTCAACGGGACGCAATGTGGATATTGTACACCCAGCTGGGTCATGCAACTATATAGGTAATATTAAATATGTCTTAATTTTTTTAGTTAGTTATTTTGTGTCAGTAAATAGTCACTTAGACTTGTCCAGTAGTTGAACCATGGTATACGGGGACATGGTTCTGAACCACCGAATGATTCCTGTTATTACTTCACGGTTAAGGGGTATCTTTTTTGTTTTCGGCTGTGTAATATATGAAAGGTGTCAATGAAGAGAGACGTGTTGTTGGTACTAAAACTTTAATTATACTGCCTCATTATTCTACTAAAAGGTCCCTGATTTACTTCTAAACCAAGCCCCCCTATATATAAATTTTTTAAAAATCCAATCACCCTTAACACTAAAGTATATTAACGTGGGAGCACTACACTACACCTCCCACCGACAAAAGAATAAAAAAATATGCTATCTATATTTTTTTATCAATTCTTAAAATAGATCTAGCACGCAAAACGTCTGCCTGGCTAGTAGCTGGTATTATAATATATAATATTCTCTTAATCTTCATAATCTTTTACATTTCAATATTTTATTTTATTCTTTTTTTTCATATACGACATAAGTATAGTCGTAGTCGTAAGTAAGTATGTCATTTCTTTCACGTACACGGCTCGCGTACATACATGATCAAGAAAATTAACAATATCATTTAATTCACTTCTTTACATTTCAGCTCATGTAATTCATTATTTAATTGTACCATAACTTTCACGTACACGGTTCGCGTACATACATGATCAAGATAGTGAACAATATTCCTATACAATTCATAATAAATTATCATTTCTCTCATTAAAATACATTAAAACTTATTCCGCATTTAATCGTGTCCGAAGAACCTTAAAAATTTAATCGGCTATTAGGTTTTCCAAACTCTCGGCTGATCAGGCTGATTGTATGTGGATATACTAACCTCCGATAATTTTCTTTATCTTACTCTCGCAACTATACATTATCAATATTTTAATTTATAATTATGTATTCCGTAACTTAACCATAAATTTAATCACATCTTTTACTTTATATCATAAAATAGTCTCGTATAATATTTAGTTACAGTGTCAGTCAGGGATTGAGGCTCACAATATGGGAACAACAAAATTTAAATCAATTATTATAGTTGTGTTAAACATTATATAGTGAGTTTCAAAATCGTATTATGCGAAGAAAATACTTTCAAAATCTACGCAAATTAGTACTGTTTTCCAAGAAAATAATAAATTATAACATTTAAAAGCTTATGATCTAAATATTCAAACAATATAAAACCGAAAATAAATTATCTACATTTCACATTAAGATAAACAGAACAAAGAAGTCAATGTTAAGCAACGTAATCATTAGAATTAATATAACAACACACAGATCAAAATACATATTATTATAGTCTTAGCAGTGCTAACGATTTGAGACACCTTTGTTTTAAATTCCAGAGTACGTATATGAAAATGTTTGCGATTAAATCGATCTATGACCAAACGTTGTGATTCACACAACTTTTCATCATTTAATTTTAATATAACTTGTACGATATTATAACGTGAATGTAAGTATTAATTTAACATTGTTAGAAATACTCTGATGTTAATTTTAGCGTAGACAGAAAATAATTCAAAATATCATTGTCACAGCTATCGTGTCAATCATGTAACAAACATTAATTTATTTAAACATTGAGAAGAACAATTTTGATATCTAAGCAGGTTATATTAACTTTAAAGTTATTTATTAAAGGTTACAAATTTATTCATTTATAACTTTAAGCTTACTTTACGGTTTTTCATAACTATTAAAAAAATAGAAAAATAATTATAACTTATAATAACAGAAATTTTTAAGCCATTTTAAAATTGTATAAATAAAATTTACGAAAAAAAAAAAAAAGAATCACACGAAATGTAGCATCAGTGTTATGTTAACCACAAAATATTAAAATTTAATGAATGATAAACCATATTATTTTATTTCGTTCATGTTTTGCAGGAAACAGTAATAAAAATAATATAAAACTATAAATGAATAAAAGTGAATATAAAATCAAGTGCTAGATGAATGATTAAAATGTAACTTAATTTATAATTATTGCATTATGCTTATTTTTTCGCTAATAAATTATTTAAAAAAAAAACAATTACATCGTGACTTATCTGATAAATACTTTAAATTTAAACATAGGTATATTAAATACAGAATATTTAATACTTAATTTAAAAAAATATATAATAGCGAAAGGAATATAAAAACGATCTCAAATTAATAAATAAAGTTTTAAATGAAATTACAATTACAATGGTACGAGGTTACCTCTCAATTTCTTCTTTGTACTCTCCTCAATTTCACATTTTCTGGGTGGTGTTCGCTACAATACAACTGCTTCTTTCCCATTGACTTATATATTACTAGTCTTTCCCTTTTCAATTAATCTGCCAGTTTAAATTTTTCGGTCAGCTTCTAAAAAAAATATTATTGTGGCCTCTTCTCGTTTTTGTCATATTATAATTTTCTTGTCTTGTCCGGTATTGCGTCAATTCATAATTGAAATAAATTATTTCTCTATTGTTATTTTATTAGAACGATATTTGCAGGCCTCAGCGGTGCGCTTGCATTGACGCAGCGCACCGCCAGGCAGGGTCGCCATGTAATATATGAAAGGTGTCAATGAAGAGAGACGTGTTGTTGGTACTAAAACTTTAATTATACTGCCTCATTATTCTACCTTAACACTAAAGTATATTAACGTGGGAGCACTACACTACACCTGCACAACGGATCCTCCCAAGTCCCGCGCACGTGGAGGTATTAGGGCCTGGAAAATTGTGAACCCGAAAGCAACAGCCATTCTGACCCTAAAGCAAAACTGCCGTTTTATGGTACTATCACCTACCACGTACCATCCACACCACATTTCAATAAAGACCAGTTTTTTACTGCACCGGCCATACTTGTAAGTAGACAGGTCACGCAGGTGATATTATCTATTAATAAGTAGTAATTGTAAAGAATTTTGCAAGTGAAGATGTTGAATAAGCTAACTTTTAAAAAGCTGTTAATATGGGCAAGAAATATAAAATGAAACAAAATTTATTGAATTTTTTAAAATAAAATGTAAGGGCGACAAACGAACCCACAGTTTACCCTATAGTAAATGGATGCTGAGGCGCATAGAACGTGAATAATCGAGAATAATGTGGATGACATTATTCTCGATTTAGATTGAAAATGCAGATGCGTTGTCACTAGGACTGAGGACTAAGATGGAATGCCTCATTTCCTCCAGTAAAAAGGGTCTCCGGTTCTCTACAATCACCGTACGAAACACAGCAGCATTAAGCTACTATTTTACTCTGGTGTTCTGTGAGAGCGTGGTCCTGCCCCGGTCGAGCCCACTCATTCATGCAACTATCATAATATAGTTGCAGCGTGGCTCTGCCACGTTAAAAAAACTGGCTACTACTACTACTATCGCCAGGATACCGGCAGCATATTACTATTCTAAACAGGGTACTATACACCATCGCCAATACAGGCCCAAGCTATCTTCAAACCAAATTTCATTATATAAATCTACAGCTGCGTTTCTATTTCTAAGGACTATGATGGAATACCTCACAGCATGCAAATATAAAGTCTCTAGGTCTACATCTGCATCCCACTTAAACCAGAATATAACAATGGGTTCACTTGGTGGTTTGAAATAGGGAAAGAAAACATTGAGAGAAAAGCTGCATATCTGAAGGATAAATTTTTTTTCGAGCATTTGAAGTCCACCAACACGTACTTAAGAAGTACGACGGACTAGTTGCCCTATACATGACTCCTTACGTGCATCATTAAAATACGTATATTGCCTGTAACGTTTTTTTTATAGAATACGGGTGACAAACGAGCACACAGTCCACCAGATAAGTAAGTAAATGCTGCTCAAAGACATCTATATCTATCCCCGATTTTAAAATAAAAATTCAGATGCGTTGTCACCCTTGAGGGCTAAGATGAAATGCCTAGTTTCCAGTAAAAAAGGTCACCGGTTATCTATACTTACCACACAAAATACACCAACATTAAACTGCTATTATATTAAGACGACTACTTCATGCTACAAACATAATATAGCTGCAGCGTAGCTTTACAAAGTAAAACTTTTACTTTTTATCTTTTTAGCTTAGAACACAAATGCCTCAGCATGTTGGAACTGGAGAACTCTTTCGGTAGTAACACTTGTCGCTGTACAGGCTACAGGCCAATTCTGGATACAATCAAGTCGTTCGCGGTTGATGCCAGCCCAGAACTATGTCATAAAGTCCAAGACATCGAAGACGTCAATCAATGCAATAAAAGAAAAGAATGTCAAAGAAAATGTTCCTCAAATAGTGACGATAGTGACTGGTGTATGATAAACGATTTAAAAATCATTGAAAACGAACCGACGATTTCGTTTAATTTCGGAAAGAATAAATTTTATAAGGTTTGTGACGTGGAGGAAATTTTTAATGTTCTAAAAAATTACGGAGTCGCATCCTACAGGTTAATAGATGGAAATACTGCAAAAGGTTCGTTTTTGTTCTTTATATGTCCCGTGCTCAGACTAAAGAAAAAAAGATCCAACCAAAGACAATCAAGACCAAAGAAATAAAGAAAGAAAGATCTTTCTGGAGATGAGCCTTAAGTCTTTTTTCAAGTGATGCTGAAACCACGCTCATCTTCTTGATTAACGCAATCACGCATACATCTTTCTTTTTTCTTTTCTTATTATCCCGTAATACGAGGGTGACACTGAAAGTTTTTAGATCTGGCCGCTTGTAAACGATATAATAAAAAATAAGTTCAAGTTTTGAAAATGAAACCCTTTGCCAATATTATTGTGTATGTACTTTATCAATTTTTCATTGTTTTACGATTTGGCGGCAAATTGAAAATTGCCTGTGTCACGTCAGCATGAATTTAACACGAGAAAATTTTCGTGCAATGATTTTGAATGACTTTCGATGTCATTTAAGTCAAAAAGAAAGTTATGATAGACTTCGATTGGCCTTTCACGATGAAGCTCCATCTCGTGCCACTGTTTACAAATGGTTTAATGAGTTTAAACGTGGTCGCACTAATCTCACCGATGATCTGAGTGAAGGACGGCCTTCTACGGCGACAACTGAAGATAACATCAGTATTATGCGGCGTTATGATAGAGACTGACAAAAGAGTGACTTATCAGCAGATTCAGACTAGCTTAGGCATCGGTATGAGTTAAGTGCACAAAATTCTCCATGATCATTTAGCGGTCAGGAAGCTTTGTGCCCGGTGGATAATTCACAATTTGACCGAGGCCCAAAAACTCCGTCGTGTTGATTGGTGGTTGTGAAATAATTCAAAGATTTAACGGAGGTGACTCAAATGCTGTGTTCGACATACTTACGGGTGACGAAAGCTGGATTAATTGTTATGATCCTGAAACTAAGAGACAGCCCGCTGTCTGGGTGTTTCCTTCCGAGGAGTTGCCAACTAAAGTGAAGAGAGGTCGAAGCGTGGGAAAAAAATGGCGGCCTCGTTCTTCGGAAGGACAGCTCATTACGCAACCATTATTTTAGAGGATTTAAAAACAGTTACACCAGAGTGATACACTAACAATTTTTTGTCACTTGTCTTGGAAAAAGGTTCGGAAGAAACGACCTCGCAATAGGACAACGACAACGCCTCGTCGGAAACCGCCAAGCAAACAATCGACTACTTGGCACCGGCAGACATAGGCCGTTACTGGGTCACCCGCCCTATAGATTACCCAACCTTCGCACCTTGCGATTTTTATTTATTTCCGAAAATAAAAGAAAAACTTCGAGGAAAACGTTTTATGGACGCCGAGGAAGCAGTGGCTGCGTTTCAATATGCCGTCGAAGAGAGCCCTAAGGACGAGCGGGCAAAGTGCTTTTCTTAGTGGTTCCATCGGATGCAGCGATGTATTGATGTAAATGGACACTATTTTGAAAATATATAATAAAACTAATAACTTACTAGTTTGCTCAGTTTTTGATTTTCTAAGAACTTTCAGTGTCACACTCGTAAGTAACTGCTGAATGCACACATATGCACCTAACTAAAACCATGATGTTGGTTGCAAATGATTTTAGATGCATACGTATGAGTACGTGTTCTTAAATGAAATTGAGCATGGTTTTAGTTTGGTTTTGCGTCACGTAAAATATATGCAGCGCTCCGTCTTTTTTTTTTTCTTGTTCGTCTGTGGTCCCGGTCTACAACATTCACCGAAGCAACTTCGTTCGTTGAGTTGCTTCTGTGACTGTTTGTCCACAATAAAGTTATTATTTTTCTGTAATCTTATTTACTTTTTTGTATTTAATTATATGTACTAATACGAGTATTAACAACACGATTAAAAGTTACTGCCTCCTTATTACTAAAAGAATAGTTTATAAAAATCTAAAAATATGCTTGTCTCGGAAATAGATTAGGGTAAGTTAGATTAAGAGCCGTGGTAGCTCAGATGGGTAGCGCTCGCTGTAAATTTTACAGTACGCGAGCAAATTTGACGACTCCGTGGCGCAGTGGCTTAGCTATGAGTGGCTGCGCTGGGGTCGCGGGTTCGAATCCCGCACGGATCAAGTATTTGTATGGCCTACAAATAATTGTTCCGGGTCTGGATGTTTGTCCTTGTGCAATTTATGATTTGTAAACTGCCCCCTCGATACAGGAGAAAATCCTAGTGTAGGGGTAACGTTTTTAAAAAAAAATCCGGGTTCGATCCCCGCCGGCGCCAATGAAATTGTTAATTGCAATTTTAAGTGCTGATTTACCACGTGCTCGGCGGTAAAGGAAAATATCGTGAAGAAACCTGCATATCTGAGAAATAAAAAAATTATTTCGAATACAAGTGAAGTTCGCCGACACGCATTGGGACAGCGCGGCGGACACTTCCGTGCCCTAAAACCCTTTCAGAAATGAGAGGAGTCCTGTGCCCAGCAGTGGGACGTATATAGGCTGTAATTTTAACTTTAAGTTGGATAAGGTTAATTGTTAAAAATAATAAAAGTGTGAGAGCGGATGTTTAACTTGCTCTCTTGCTTACGCAATTAATAATTTCAGCAATAAGACAGCGTAACGTACTAAACATTCAGTATAGAGCAATTACAGTTTGACCATACATACCTATAGGATATAATATTTATTATTGTTGCGCGCCTAAGTTGACGGCTGGTACCTGGCACTAGCGCCATCTAGTGTCGGGTAACAGAGCGAGGAGAGCTTTCTAGAAAATGCCTTGACTAATCTTTCAACCAACAGCGCCATCTAGTATCGAATTGAGGAACTAAGCTTTCTAGAAGCCCCACACTCGAACTTTCTGCGCCTGGTCGGTCGGGGCCCCTTATTTACTGAAATATTCTGGATGTTTTCGTTGAAGAGCCCTATATAAAGCCGTTGATAGCCGCGATCGGGGCAGTATTGAATTTGGCGAGACAAGCGAAGCTTCGGAGCGAAATAAAGTTAATCAGTGTGATTAATTATTAGTGTTTTAACTTTTAATTGGTGTTCGGTAATAAAAGTGTAAATTTTGGTAATTCAATCGGCAGTTTTTATTGTCACGAACCTCAAGCTCGTAACATTATATTAGTAGGATAGGTGACACCATCATTAACAAATCACTAAATCATTTATGTTATATCTTTTTTGAGAGGTGTTTGAATACTTGGTCGGTTTTGCAATTTAAGTAAGGTTTTTGGTTTTAAAAATTTACAATAAGAATAATATCATAATTGATATAAAATTATGACATCATTGCATTGTTACAAAACTTCTTTATGGTAAATGTTTGTATTGACAACTCATCTAAAGTATTTCATTGGCTAAAAGTTTAAATTATTTCAAAATATATTTCAAGCAGTTAGAAAAAGAATGAATAATTTTTACTTAACACAGACTAAGTTTTATTACTATAGTTTTATTACTATAAGTATTATATATTTTGTAACTTGGGCAATTTCTAGGTATTTACGAATCATTCGACTCTTCAAGTATACAGTTAATGTTTGATATAAGCTCCATTAAGTCACTAAAAACATATCAGTTTGACCAGAACTTGATCCTCGGTGCCAATATAAGTCTAGAGGATTGTATAGCAATATTCAGAAACACCGCCAAGTCGAGGAGTGAATTCGCTTATTTGGAAGAGCTTGCCAAGCATATCGAACTTGTTGCTCACATTCCTGTAAGAAAGGTGAGTTATTTTTTTAAAGTTTTCATTCTAATCCCAATAAATTTAGTAAAGTTAGTTAATTATGATGAGGATACTCGGAGTACCGCGGGGAACTATTAAATACTCGCCGCCCACGTTATCTCTTGTCTGCAGTTAGCCAAGATGTCTTTCTGCAAACACCGACACTAATAAAAAAAACTATTAAAATTAATGTGAATGGGGATAACATGTTTACATAAGTCACATGGCTTTATTTCATTCATTTTTATGGTATTTTATTGGCTTTAACGGTTGTAGAGTGAATTTCGCTAGTCGCGCAAAACCGCTAGCAATGCTTCTATCGACGTGTGACGTCATGACGCTTCGGTCAACCTCATTCGCCTGGATTATCCGCGTAAATTAGGCACTTACTCGTCAACTCAAAACAACTAATACTACTAGAAGTGATTCATAAGACTATTGAAATTGAAATATAAAACATCCTAATTTAATTAAATAGATGACTAACTAGCTAAATACGACTGCAAGACTTCAAGTTACAGGAAGTTTATTTTTATAACTTATTACCGGACCTGCAGCTTTTTCAACTATGACATCAGGATAATCAGGACGTTGAATACCTCAGTCCAACTCGTGTTAATAGATGATGCAAAACACTGAAGACGGCAGATATCGATAGTTAAAATTAAGCGTGATAATAGGGCGTAATTGACGAGACTAAGAAACATGTTGATGTTTCACAAACGAAATTTTGAATTCTTGCGTGGAGAAAGAATGTTTATTTCATTTCGATTTCCGTACTTAAATATTAACTTTTATGAAAATCGACGTCATCTTATGAAATGTTTAAAGTTAACGAAGAGACAGGCATAGTCTGTTCACTAAGATATTATAGGTATTATTTTTGATTGTGTTTGTTAAGTAAATGATTTCTATTCTAATTGAGGTTATTGTAATAATATACGAATATAAATAATAAAAAAGTTAGGTAGCTAAGAAACTTTCACTACTGATTCGTTTTATAATGCCAAATTCTCCTGCGGGTGTACATAACATTGCACACGGCGACTTTCGATGTCGTGGCGGCGCCTTTGATAAGATGAGGCACTTGCAAAGCCGGCGCGACACGAAGGCGACCTTATCTAGGCGCACAGACTAATACAACAGCAGGACAATTTTGCATTTTAAAACTAAGCACCGCAATTAAACGTTCTTTGCCATCTAACTTGTAATTATTATTTATATTCGTATTTTGTTACAATAACCATAATAGAACAAAACAGTATAATATAATAAAATGAAATCAAGATAATAAGTGCGTCTCCGGGAATAGCGATACTATTTTAGCGAATAGATCAGTAAGTGATAAGCAATAATTCTAATGCAAGTAGGGGCGTAAAAGTTTTCTTAGATAACTTTTCTTAGATTTGTTAAATTCATGATGGATTTCCTTTTGGCGCAACCTCACGGTATCAATCAATATTATCATTTTACGTTCTTTTTTTTTTTCAAAATTCTGAAATTCTAATGGTGTTTTTAGATTGGATCCATTGCTGGTAACCTCATGCTAAAACACGAGATGCCAGAATTCCAATCCGACATCTTCCTGATTTTGGAAACGGTCGGAGCAATTGTGACATTACGTAAGTTTCATTGTTATGAAATATTTTCTGCCTTTAAAACGCCATTATATAAAGTTTTTAGCTATTTAATTGTCTTGAATGGTATACAGGTATTCTTAATACCTGTATTTTGCCATTTCCTAAAAATATACATAAAATAAAACTTGTAGGGTTCCATAGTTGCCATTTTATAGTATATTAGTTTTTTTGTTGTAAATATATATATATACATATATGTATATATACTAAAAATAAACTAATATATATATATATATAGTTTATATTTAGGTATATAAGTAGTATTTTTCCCAGATTTACTCTATTGTTCATTTTATTTTGTCACCTATCACATAATTTCCACACGTCACGGGTTGACCGGGAGTGAATGCCTAAAGGCATTAAATACGCCCTTTGTAATTCTTTTTATTAAGGTGCAATAAAGTGTAAATAAATAAATGGAAAAATGTTGTTCAACACCCCCAATATTTAAAAAGACCTATCCAACAACACACTACATGATGTAATAGACTGTTAAAAAATCACCAGTGTAAACCCAAAATAAAAAATGTTATTCAAGATAGCCCTATCAAAAGTCCACACTGTTGACCATTGAACTCCCCTATAAATTGTCTCATAGAGGGAGGGGGGGGGGGGATTTCCCATTATTTCTACGTTAGCAGGCGGGTTTGCAACCATTGTTTTTATTTTTCCCGTTTATATTTCCCATTTTTATTTAACCCATCTACTGGTTTGTTTCCCTTCATCGCCTCCTGCGACACCCACGGGACGATATGGGCTAGTGGATATTCTGACACTGCCACTGCACTGTGTTTAAGTTAATTTACTTATATTTTCGATATAATTTTTGCATATCTATCTTGAACTTAATTACCAATTTTATTTTTAGGAAATGCAAATAATGATAAGTCGTATCTCAATATGAGGGACTTTTTAAAATGCAACATGCAGGGCATGCTGATGTTGAGTATAGCACTGCCTCCTTTAAGTGACAGTTATATATTTAGAAGCTATAAGGTATTGTTTTCAAAGAACTTACAAAATGTTTTATTAAAAATAATTGTATTAGCAAAATTAAAAGCCAATTATCTGTTAAAATAAGTTTTGAGGGTTTTCACACCTGTATATCACAGAAAAGGTTTTGTTTCGTCAAAATAGAAAACGCATTCGTAAGGTTCTTTGAATGAAATTGACTGCTAGCTCCATGGCAGTAGCCTGTTACTTAAGTGGAGTGTGAGTTAGTTTGTAACTTTTGTTTTATTTAAAAAACACAGGTATTATTTACTTCAGTTTCATTAAAAAATCACACACAATTCACCTGATAGTAAGTGATTCCTATGCTCCATAGACCTCTACTGTTGATTATGTATTAAAATTCAGATGCTTTATCACCGCTTAGGACTAAAATATTATTCCTTATTTTTAATATACTTTACTTAGGTACGGTAGTATTTTGTGGATGAGGTCCTTCTCAGTGAAGCTGACGCTTGTAACTTCTGTCTTGTGCTACAGTCATAAACATAGAAAAGTAAATAAAAACAAACAGATATGAGGTCTGTCAGAGCCCGTTCCTACTTGACGGGTTTCGGGCCCAACAGAAAATCGGCTACTCTAGGGGTAGCACATTTTATATGAAGACGTAATTTACACTTATCCGACATCTTATTTTTGGTGGCGCCGACAAGAAATATCGGGTGTTTTGCCAGCCCTCTACGTTCGTAAAAAATTGCGTCGAATCTCGTTCGCCTATGAGTAATATGGCGCTGATCACATTATGTAGGATGTCGGGCTTTTCGGGCACGGCAAACTCTATAGCGAACCGCGCACGCAGTTGTTGAGTTTTTATTGTACCTACCTACCCAACATATTGTACGCACGTTTGGTGTTTGGTTATAAATTATAATGGAAAAAGATAATATAAATACTGAATAATTGATCACACTAGTTCAGGAAAGAGGTAAGTATTCTTTGGGACAAAACATTTCTTTTCTTGTTTTTTTCTTGTTAACAAAAGCTTCGTCTACGTCCACCATGTATAGTTATCTCGCATAGACTGCCAAAAAAATAGCTCTATCTTAAATCAGGTCCGACAACCGGCTAGTATGAACAAAGGCCCCGATACCCGATTAAAATACGGCGCCAAACACCGACACCCGACAAGTGGGATCTAGCTTTCTGTCTTGATAAGTTGTCTTATTATGATTGAGTCTATGCTGCCCGTGCCTGTCTTCGACACTGCTTTAACATATTTCTTAATTCTAATCTCACAAATATCAAGGTATTGCCGAGTACAATATAATAATGTACCGATATATATTTTAATTAAAAAAATACTGCCAATACTGGCATTTTTAATATTCCCTTTAACCACTCCTACAATGTTAAAAGGTTTGTGGTCCACGACGATAGTCGAATGGCGGAACGCACGACTTTCTGAGTTCGATCTCCGCACCCTTATTAGGCTACTGTCGCTTAACCAATTGATTCAATATGGATATGAAAGTCGCTGTCACTCAATATTGGAATAGCTTGTATCATGGTCTCGAACATAGTATACATTTTTGTCGTACTAGGCCAAGAACACGCACACTTTCTCGACTTTCCTTATTTGTAATATGTATGAAATATATTAGTGCGAGTTCTACGAGAGCAAAGCCTGGAGTGTAAGCTAAGTTACCCTTAAAATTTTCAATTTTCATACTTTTTATATCAAATTTTTATATAAAATTCATATTTCGAATGTATCAAGGTTAGCCAAGTCCTCTTTCTGAAATCTTTACCGTTAATAGAAAACAATAACAATGAATGAGAACGACAATATAATATCTCAAGACTTATAGTTGTCGTTGATTTAATTCATTTTTATAGTTTTCAACTAGCGTTAACTATTATATGATACATGTATCATGATACATGTATTATGATACATCAGCGTTTAGATTCTTAATCGAGGATAGATGTGGATCTCCATGGGTTACAGCATCCACTTACGATCACGTGCACTGTGTGCTCTTTTACCTTACCCTATATAAAAACTACAATAATACATTTTTAGATACCACCACGAAACCAAAACGCTTTAGCTATTGTCAATGCCGGTTTCTTAGTTAAACTAAGCAAAAACAACGTTATACAAGAAGCAAGCATCGTATATGGAAATATTTCCGCTCACTTCATCCACGCACGTCAAACTGAAGACTTTTTAAAAGGCAAGAATATATTTAATAACGAGGCAATACAGGGTGCAATAAAAATTTTAAATAAAGAAATCGTTCCGGTCGATAACCCACCTAAGCCGCCGCCGGAAACCCGAAAGAAGTTGGCTATTGGACTGTTCTATAAGGTTAGTTATGATTTAACTTAATCCTGTGAAAATAACGTCTTAAAACTCTCAACTATAACAAAGTGTTTGTTAATTAACCTGAATGAATAATAAATATCAATTGATGTGAATAAATGCACCATTAAAAAATATTATTATTATATATTTCTTTGTGGCCAGTTTATCAAAAATTGTAGAACACATTGTCGAGTATTAGGTAATCATGATAACGTAAAAATAATAAAGACCATAGCTGGACATGAGTTTACAACAAACGTTACGTTTGGCGGACGGATTGACAATCGCTGTACTCACATAAATCGTAATAATAAGATATTATTACGATTTCTGTGGCTGTACTAGACATATAGATATTTCTTTGCCGCTGGACCCCGTCATCGGTATGTATATTTCACGTCTGATATTATCGCGGTGTTTACATTCATCGGAAGCCGTGAGATCTCTCTGGCGCTTATCATTAATCACCTCGACTCTTAGGACA
Source organism: Parnassius apollo (assembly GCA_907164705.1). NCBI lineage: Eukaryota > Metazoa > Arthropoda > Insecta > Lepidoptera > Papilionidae > Parnassius > Parnassius apollo. The sequence goes on from CAJQZP010000929.1 coordinate 8,466,876, forward strand.
TCCACGCCATGATATGATAATATTTCTTACGCTTCCGAACTACAATAGGTCCAAAGGGCTAGAGGTTTCTTAGCCGTCAACAAACGAAAGAAAACAATCTAGCAACAGGTGGGTTACGATAACTACAGGTAATGACCGACGCCATGGGAAGTCTGCGGTCTCTGAATAGGTTAAGGATCGCTTTTGTCATTACATTAACTTGAACAACGAATCCTACTAAGGACGATTCTTGAGGCTACTACCCCACGTAGTAGCCTCATCATCCCGTGGTTGTCGTAAAAGGTGACAAAGAGAAATAAACCAGGATATGGGCACCGCACTGTCTTCCTTTTAACAAATTAAAACGTAAAAAAACTGCGGTTGACAACACGCCTGACAAACGTGGGAATAATGGCATAGTGCCTGCCCTGGCTTAGCACGGGTGATATCTACAACAGCGCAACCTACCGGATCGAACTATACCTATAACCTTCGCGGAAGTGCAAGCAATATGTTGACAAATTTATCGCAATCTGATGAACAGTATGGCAGCGCATAAAATATAAATAAACAATATATTTATTTTTATATATTAGATTTATTGAATTTCATTTATTCGAAAAACAAACAGTGAAGTAGTGTTTAGATAAAAAATAATACTATTATGTGTTTTTATATTTATGTAGCTTCTAAGTATATTTCATGTATATATAAGCAGTGCCCTCGTCAAATTTGCAATGCATATGTAAGGACATTTTTAATTTAAGACCAATTATGTACACTTGGATTGCAAATAATTGGTTTGATTTGATTTAAAAATTCGTGTGGCGTATTCGTGCGATATGGTATAAATAATCCTACTTTCACTAATCATGTTATGTGATCGTTTAGTTTATCTTAAACATCAGTCCTAAGGGCTTACCAAGTCCCAGATACCGTTCCGGCGGCACATTGTTCCAACGTCCAGTTTCCAGTGGAAAGCAAGACTTCCAAACCGATCCATCACTTTACCCCCTCAACGAACCATTACCAAAACTGGAAGCGTTAATACAGGCCTCTGGGGAGGCTCAGTATGTTAATGATATACCACCACTCCCAAAGGAAGTGTTTGGAGCCTTTGTAATGGCTACCGTACATGGCGGAGAAGTTGACCAGATAGATGCTTCTGAAGTTTTGGTAAGTTCATCAGAATATCATTTTCAAAACATAATGTCCTAATAATATAAATCAGACAAGATTTCGTAATATATCAACCTACCAAATAAAGCAAAATGAAAATTAATGTACCAATTATTCCAACTAAACTTAAAATATTTTTAATTAATATTAAAATAGTGACTGCCTCGTCGGCTTAGTGGTCGTAAACGCGATTGCCGATGAGATCCCAGGTTCGAATCCCGGGTCGGACCAAAAATTCAATTATTTAGTTTTTCTGTCAAGAAATTCTCAATAGCAGGCCGGAGTCATAAAGTTAGCGGAGTTTCACTCTCGTACCACGAAAAGCACATAAAGCGGTTGGTCCCGCACCTGATCTCTCTCCAGTCGTGTCGGGTTACCGTTCCATCGGACTATAAGAGTGAAGGAATAGAGAGTGCACCTGTGCTTGCTCATACACTTGGGCACTATAATCCTGTCCTGCGCAGATGGCTAGTCTTCGATAACTCTAGCCGCCTTAAATGAAAATTCAGTCTGGAGAACATTATAAAAATAGTGATAACTTCTTATTAAATTAATAACCTTTTTAGAGAGCGAGAAAATTCTGGATGAAATGATTCCAATATGGTTCAAGGGTAAGGAAGAGTCCGCCTTAATGCTTTAGAAAGTGGGTTGGCAGATTTTACATGTCCTCGATTTATTTCAGACACGCGGGCCTGCTTACGATATTTTTCTTAAACGCTTAGCACGTGGAAATAATTACTTAAAATTGCAATCATAATAATCGGCACCAGTAATAAGTGCCAGTGGGTAATCGGTTTCGATTTACTCGTGTAATTTGAAGTTATAACTACATCTAATATAAATGTAATTATAATTCCAATTAACTATAATTCGACTGCCTCGTTAGCTATTGGTCCGTGTAAGTTCCCCGGGTCCGGTCAAAAACCTGTTACAAGCAATTCTCGGTATAAACCTGGAGTCAGGATATTAACTGTGTTTCACCCCTGCGCCTAGGAAAGCACCCGTGAAATTCCCCATCGGACTATGCACATATGCTTGCGCATACACTCATGCACTATAATCCTGTCCTGCGCGTGGGTTGGCTCGACCGGAGAAGGACCACGCTCTCACATAATACCAACAAAAAAAATTTTGTTTGGTGAGTGTGGAGAACCGGAGACCCCTTTTTACTGAAACGAGGCATTCCATCGTAGTTCTCATAAGTGACGCATCTGCATTTTGATTCTTAATCGTTAATAGATGAATATGGGTCGCAGGAACCACTTACCAGTAGGTGGACTGTGTGCTCGCTTGTCAATCTTATTGTATGAAAACGTTTACGCGGTAGAGCCATGCTGCAGTTATATTAGTATAATTGTAGAAGGAAAGGGTCGGTCCGACCGGGTAAGGACTACGCTCTCACAGAACACCAACATAAAATACTTAATGCCTTTTCGTATGATGAGTGTAGAGAACCGGAGACCCCTTTTTACTGGAAACCAGGCATTCCATCTTAGTCCTCACGGGTGACAACGCATCTGCATTTTGATTCGTAATCGAGGATAGATGTAGATGTCTATGGGCCACAGTACCACTTAACATCAGGTGAACTGTGTGCTCGTTTGTCACCCTATCAGCGTGTACTTAATAAACAATGAATGAAATAAACAATTTAGACAAAATTGAATATTCGATTACCAGTGAAGGGAATCATCAGTGAACATTCGAAAAACAAACCGTATTATGTTGCTATTTTACGCTTACAATCGTGGTTGATTCCCGATCAACTCGATCCATACGCGGTTGAACTATAATAAAGCTACAACGTGGCTCTACCATGCTTGCAATTTAACAAAGACTGAATCTTGTATTCTTAAATCGTGCAAGATTTGTTAAAATTTTTAGACAAACAAGAATAAGTTTATTTTTAACCAACTTCAAAAAAACGAGGACGTACGCAATTCGAATGTATATGTGTTTTTACCCAGCTTTTTTCCGGGTGAACCGATTGGTACCATAAATTTATCAAGATCTACCATGTGAGCTCTACTTAATAAAGCGTATTTATTTGACTTCAACTAAATTGATGATGTTCTCATTTTATATATATTGAAGTCAGTTGTACAAAATTTTTAATTTTACCACTTGTTATTTGTACTAAGAAAAATTATTAAGTCAGACGTGGATAACGTGTTTGAATGTACCAACATTTTATCGATTTAAAATTTAATCTACAAAGAACAATCTTTATAATACTCATTGTATTATTGTTTTGTTGTCCCATACGATATAAAAAATAAAAAAGATTCAACACAATCGCGATATAAGCTGAATGCTGAAAGTAATACAATTAGTAGGGATATGATTAGTGTGCGAAGTATGTCTGTAAACGTAAAAACGAGTGTGGTTTCAGAACATTGAAGGTGTTATAGCTTTATATACGGCAAAGGACATACCCGGTGTAAATTCATTTGGGTTTCCCGGTATACAACTACAGTACGAAAATGAAGAAATCCTCGCCAGCTCCAACATAAAATTCTACGGACAACCGATAGCAATCATTGTGGCCGATCGAGAGGCATTGGCTGCTAGAGCCGCTAGAAAAGTGAAAGTTACCTACAAAAACGTACCTTCTACACCTCCAGTTCTGACCATAGATGAAGCGAAGAGAGATGCTAAAAGATATGCTCCTGGTGATAGCAAAATTGAACCTAAGGGAAGAGGAAATAATGTGAATAAAGTGATCAAAGGTGTTTATGAAATAGGTGCCCAATATCATTATTATATGGAGCCTTTAACTTGTGTTGTCATTCCTGTCGACAAAGGTCTAGAGGTTTACGATTCAACGCAATGGATGGATTTAACACAAATAGCAATAGCTAGATGTTTAGGCATAAAGGAGAGCGAGTTAGTACCCATTTTCTTTTCGGAATGTTAGTTTTATTTCTCATTAGGCTTTATTTTAAGTTAACAGTTATTATTGATTTTTTGCATAAAATAAACATGTATTAACACTTTAGTAATATTAAATAATTAAAGCCGGTCCGTGACATTGTTTTCCATCATCATAACCATTACAGCCCATCACAACTACCATGCTGAATCACCTCCCCTAAATAATGCCACATCTATCGACCTCCTGCATATCTTAACAGGCCGCCCTATATATAGACGGCCCATTGTCACTTCAGCTTACTAATCCGATGGACTATGTCGGTTATTCTCTTTCTACTGCGAATATTCTCATTTCTAAGTCTATCACACAGAGAAATCCCGGGCATAGCCCTCTCAATAGCTCGCTGAGCGACCTTGAGCTTCCTCATATGGCTAGCAGTAAAAGATCACGTCTCAGATATGCCATAAAAATCATGCCATCAATCAATTTTGTTTACAAGTTTTGAGGGATACCTGACGATAAGATGTGTCGTAATCTCCTGAACGCTGTCCAGCCGAGTTGAATTCGTCGAGTTGGTCGAAGTTGTAAACATACTCATCGATAACTTCGAATGTTGTTTGAAGTGCTTCCAACAGCTACCGCATGTGTGTGACATGGATGCTAGATATGACCTTTGCTTTTTTGTGTTCATTTTAAGACCTATCCGTTGGGAAACACTAGTAAGGTCATTGAGCGTAGTGCTGAAGTCCATCAGCGATTCTATCATAAAGACTCCTTTCCAGTCTAATAGCATGAAAAATTAAAACCTCTTTCAATGCAGCGGTGAGTTTCGAGAATATAATGTCACCATATCCTACACCTCTCTACCGTTGGATAGGATTTTTACACTGGTTCTGTACTGGAATAGCCATAGTAGCTATTAATGTACACTTTGATATCCCGACTATTAACTTGACACTGCTGTAGGGACTGTAGCACAGCCCAAATTTCAACAGAATCAAAGGCTTTCTCATTGTCCACACACGCCAGACATATGCAAAGGGTATAATCACAGTACCAAATGTCTATTAGTTTTGCCGCTTCTTCCCATTGCCTATCTAGTTGTTTTTAAAGGTTATAGTTAAAGTTACAGCCTACATACGTTGTACTGCTGGGCACAGGCCCTGGATTTCTGAGAAGGTTTTAGGGCAAGGAAGTGTCCGCCGCACTCTCCCAATGCATGTCGGCGAACTTTACATGTCTTCGAAATATTATTTTTCCTATTTCTCGTAAAATTGCAATTAACAATTTCATTGGTGCCGGCGGGGTACGAACTCTGGGAGCTCGCGTACTGTGAAAGGTAAGCCCCTGGGCGTTAACAAACAGGTTACGTACAGTAGGAGCATCTTTCGACACGCTCACAGGACGCCGCGCGCCGTCATATAGGACATTAAAATTGTAATTCAAAAATATTTGTCTGTATTTTTCATGCACGCCGAACACTCCGCTCCGATGCATGCTCGAATAGGGTCTATGGTGTCTTTGAATTTACACATATATTAATTACTAACTTATTGTATCAACTATTTTAGACTAATCGCTTTTTCTTTGCCATAAGTAAGTATTTTATGCCATCAAAAACATAACTTGTAAGAAAAACCAAGTCTCGCAACTCAGTTCTTCTACCTTAAAAAGTTGTGAGATCCATGTAATACCAAATCGGTTAATTTATTCAGGTCCTACTTAAGGGTCCTTCTGTTTTAAGTTATTACGTGATTAGCTAACCTAACAACATTTTATAGTGACTAAATCAATGTTTGTTATGTTTCAAATAAATAGATTGACTCGACAATCGCACTAGTTCACAGAAAGACAATATTTATCTTTAAATAATAATTTTTAACTTTTTAATTATTTTTTAAATCAACTACTGTACAAGTAAATACTTTCTTATTATTAATTTATATTTCCAGTGTGCATGTGAAAGTGCGTCGACTTGGCGGTGGTTTTGGCGGTAAAATTAGCCGCAACGTGCAAGTTGCCACCGCATGTGCTCTTGTCGCCAGGAAGACTGATCGTCCGTGTAGATTCATTCTACCTGTGGTGACCAATCTCACTATCGCCGGTAGAAGACTTCCATGTCAGTGCGAATACGAGGTATATTTACTACAAAGAGCCATGGTTAGAAGGGGGCTGGGCGCTGATCTGAGCAAGCGATTAAGGAATGCCATAAAGCATTCGTTATGGGAGGCCTATGTTCAGCAGTGGACTTGTTAAGGGCTGTAATGATGGTGATGATGATGAAGCGAATACGGCAAAACCTCCCTACATCGGGAAAGGCAAATGTCCAGCAGTAGACTTTGATGATGGTGAAGAAAAAGGAAAAGCATGATCACCATCGATGCCACTAAAACTATTTTCAATTGCAATTTTCAGTGCTGGTTTACCACGTGCTCGGTGTTGAGCATATTTGAACTAAGCTTTAGAACATATTCTTTCGTAAAATTAAAGTGACAAACGTACTTATAGCCCACCCAATGGTAAGTGGCTGGTTTCTACAGCCCATGGACACCCGCAACCAAACTTAAACAAAAAAGCTTGTTTCATCTGAGGACTCAGATAGTATGCCTTGCATACTGTTTTTATAGTACTCTCCATTAACTGCAGATCGAAAAATAGCAGCGTCAGTACTGCTATTTGAAAGAAAAAATATGCAAGGGGGTGATACTGTGAAAGATAGTGCTACTATGCAGGAGGGTGGTACTATGCAAGAGGATGCCACTAAGTAAGAGAGTGGTACTACGCAAGAGGTGCACTGGGCAGCAAAGAAGTCTTACATATTAACGTTGCATAACCGAAAGTCTCTGAAGCCGTTTGTGTCATTTTGCTGCAACTTGTACGTTCATGTGCTAGTAAATTGTAGTAGCTCCCATGACCCGCTAACTCTCACTAACCAGTACTACCCTATAACTTCAGGTAGGAGTCGACGACAATGGAAAAATCCAATACTTAGATGCTGCTATAGTGGAAGATGATGGCTGCTCTCACAACGAAAATATCTTGAGCTACACGGCTGGTGGCTTCCCGAACTGCTATAATACGGATTACTTCAAACTAAGTACAGCAAGTGTTCTCACTGATCTTCCTTCAAATACATTTGCCAGAGCTCCAGGTAATTCAACTACCTTTTTGCCCTTATAAAACAGTGTTAGCGTAAGTATAAAAGTACAAAAAATTGTAACTGCCATGTTTGAAGACGGTGTTAGACATTCCGGGGGCTATATATATATATATATATATATATATATATATATATATATATATATGACACCCTTGAAGACGAATAATGTTTATATTTAGTAGTATAGTCAACCAAATCTAAGAAATACCTTTTGACGTTTCACATTAATCAATTCGCAATAACTTTGCACAAACGTACTCACAAGATTTAAATTAACCTTTTACGTAAATCCGAAGAATTATGAAGTTATCTATATTTCATTACAATGTTTATAGTTTTTTATCACTAATTTAAATTCGAATCTTTCAAATAAAGTAAAATATTAAAAAAATAACCAGTATCAACTATTTTTTCTTGACGTCGTTTCAATGATATGTCGCTTTGTACTTTACCATATTGTTTGAATGATTAAAATTCGTTCTTATGCGAATAATCAACAAAAATATTCAAATAATCGTATCATTAATTTTTTAATGTATTATTTCTTTAGTTAAATTTTTATTTTTAAATTCCTTAAATTACATGAATCATGAATAAAAAAAGTTTATTTTTTTACCTTTGTTAACGTAAATTTGTGTAGGCAAAAAACTCATATACAAGACCGCGTTGAAAAAAACCACTACGTAATTTCAATCTCCCGCCATTTCGGGAGATTACTGTAATTTTGTGATTTTGTGTTTGTCTTCTTATTTTGTGAGTCTGCTTAAACTTTTTGAATTGTTTTTTTTATATTCGCATATGAAGCATATGCCCATGTCACAAAGGATGATTGGGCGAAATTGGTAGAAAAAATAAAAATATTGATTATGAATGACTTTGAAGGAGACATTAATTTTGACAACATTATTGAAATTCAAATAGTAATTAATCTAAACAACGACAGCTCAATTAGTTGTACTGAAAGTGATTGAATAAATTTATTTTTAATCTATTTTCAATTTAAAAAAAATTATAAATGTGCCTCTAGAAATAAGCAGTAAACAAATTCGAAGAAATTGATAAATCTTGTGTTTTAAATTATCTGTTTTTAATTTATTCTGGTATTATTCAAACCAAACTGTAAATGATTAGCAACTCTAAATAATCGATAATATCGATTTTTTAAGAATCGAATATTGTACGTTCCCAATTCTTTAGTTGGCATGCTTGGTGCATTAATTCTGACAACATGATCAAAATTAGTAATTAATCTAAACAACGACAGCTCAACTAGTTGTACTGAAAGCGATTGAATAAATTTATTTTTAATCTAGTTTCAATTTAAAAAAAATTATAAATGTGCCTCTAGAAATAAGCAGTAACAACAAATTCGAAGAAATTGATAAATCTTGTGTTTTAAATTATCTGTTTTTAATTTATTCTGGTATTATTCAAACCAAACTATAAATGATTAGCAACTCAAAATAATCGATAATATCGATTTTTTAAGAATCGAATATTGTACGTTCCCAATTCTTTAGTTGGCATGCTTGGTGCAATAAGACTGACAGCTCTCAAAATGTATTCCTTATATTTGGTTGACTATAGTTACAAGTATCTACGAGGGTTGCGAGTCGATTGCTATCGGGTTGTCAAAGATACGGCGGTTGAAAAAAGTTATCTTCAAAATTGTGGGACTATAATTTGTCAAGAACATTCTGGATTGTTCTAAAAGTTTTTGGATGATCTCGAAAGTTCTCTTATATATTTAAATATTCTGAATTAGATGGAACTAACTCTAATCAGTCTAGAACGTTCTAAATTTTTCTAAAAATTTCTAGAATGATCTGAGAGTTCCCAAATATATTTCAATGTTTAAAATTACTTGAGATAATTCTAATTAATTTAGAACGTTCTAGAATGTTCTAAAATTTTCGAGAATGATCTGGAAAGTTCCGAAATATGTTTAAATGTTTCTAATTCGTTTAAAATATTTTCAATCGGTCTAGAGTCTAGACTGTTTTGGATTGTTCTAAAAATTTCGATAACAATCCAAAAAATTCTAATATCTGTATATCTATACCTCGAAAATTACGTTTTTGACATTGTAATTAGATAGAAAGACACCTTTGCTGTTCGCATCACGAATGACAAATGCATGGCATGTCGACAAGTTAAGAGTGGAGACTGGTGGAGCGTCTGGCTGTCCGATATGGAAAGGAGGGGGAGGAATTAAGTAACAAAGAATTAAAATATGGACGCGTGGTTACTACTAGTAAAAAGGATCTCCAAAAATGTGGTGTAAAATCCAAAAATGTAGTTTTATATTTAATGTAGTGTTCGCGTGTAAATGTAAGATATCACTACAACTTTCAATGTTTCAGGTACACATGAAGGTATTGCTTGCATTGAAAATATAATGGAGCACATATCTTACGCAGTACAAAGAGACGCGACCGATGTGCGTCTCGTGAACATGAGAACTGAAGACAACGATATTCCTCAACTTATAGATATCTTGAAAAAGAAGAGCGAATACGACAGACGAGTTTTGGAGATTCAACAATTCAATAATGCTAACAGATGGATGAAGCGGGCTATACAAATTAGCGTCATGCTTTTCCCAGTCGAGTACTACGGCAATTACACAGCTATGGTGTCAATATACAGAGGAGATGCCACAGTGACAGTTACAACAGGCGGTGTCGAAATGGGGCAAGGATTAAACACTAAAGCCGCGCAAGTCTGCGCGTATGAACTAGGCATTCCACTAGATCTAGTAACAGTTATACCTAATTACTCCTTTGTAGCAGCCAACAACGTCTTCTCTGGTTCTAGTATTACGAGCGAAAGTGTTTGTTATTCGATTATTAGAGCGTGCAATACACTGAAATCTAGATTGGAACCAATTAAACAGAAAATGACTAACCCAACCTGGTTGGAAATAATACAAAAGGCCGGTGAGGAGGAGATAGATTTAACAGCTTCGTATATGATGACTGAGAAGGAGCCAGACTTGAAAAGTTATAGCGCTTTTTCGGTTACTATTTTGGAGGTTCAATTGGATGTGATAACTGGGAGATATGAATTGCTGAGGGCCGATATATTAGAAGATGTCGGGTTGAGCGCAAACCCAGCGGTTGATGTTGGCCAGGTTTCTGATAACTTTATTTATAATCTTTAAAAAATCTTGATTTATTAACTGACTTCAAAAAAAAAGGAAGGAAGTACTAGTCGACTGCATATTTTTTTATTGTTTGTTTGTTTTGGTGAACCGATTTTGATGATTCTTTTTTATTTGAAAGTTGGTACTTCTCATATAGTCACATATAAATATGATCAAGATCTGGTCAATAGCTTTTGAGTTATCCTTAATAATGCGTATTTAATTAACTTGGACTTCATTGATGATGTTCTTATTTTATTTACATTGAAGTCGGTTGCTCAAAATTTTTAATTTTATCATTTGTGACTCCATAGATCGATGTCTTAATCATATCTCCGCCGACATTTGTGTAACACAAATGTTGGCTTTTAAATGGCCCAAAGATTGGTGTAACTCATTGCTAAGCCACTGTGCAGTGGAACCGTCAAACCCAAACCCAAAATTCGTAAAAGTCATGTCAGATGTGATGTGATGTCGCCGTACTCGATAATAGATCAAGAGGACATTAACATTATTATTTTCAATGGGTGCGTTTGGCAGAAAAAAGCGCTAGCAAGCGCTTACAAGCGCTAAAATAGTATTCGGCTAGGACACGATTGCTACTTCAGTAGCGCTGACACAACCCGCCATTTTGCTTATTTAATTTGTTTGTTTTGAAGTACAAATTATAAGTTGTTTTGTGCAATATTAGTTTTAAGTAATATAGTGTCATGAATAAACATATACGTTATTAAAAATTCATGATTGGTAAGTTTTTAATATAAATACTTTACAAACATATATTTAAATTAGGTTAGGTTCCCCGGTTAAAACTAACATCGTGTCCTGGAGGAAAATAGCTACTTACCATTTGACAGCGCTTACCGCTTACGATCGCCATTTTGCTTACAAGCGCTTGCTAGCGCTTTTTTCTGCCAAACGCACCCAATGTTCATCGTTTTACAACTCGTAAAGATCATGGCTACAAACACATACACAGGTAGGATTTGCCTAAATTTTCACCGTTGGATTTGTGCAGGCCACCGTCGTCCGTTTGATTATTTACGTCCGGCGTAAACGAGATGGTGTACAGTTATCTATAGGAACCGTAAGATTCTATTACTTCTCATAGTCGCTTCTTATGACACTCATGGGTCGAAATGGGGTGATGGATCCTGTTACGCCAACACTGCATAAAATGGAAATAGAATAGAAATAAAAACTTTATTATGTGATGATGATGTATAGTGAAAAACGAGCCCACAGTCCACCTGATGGTAAGTGGATGCTGTGGCCCATAGACAGCTTAATGAATCAAAACGCAGATGCGTTGTCACCTCTGAGGACTAAGATGGAATGCCTCGTTTCCAATGGCGGATTCACAGATATGCCGCAAGTAGGCTATTTAAATTTTGCCGCCCCTACCGACTTTTACAATTCGATAACCTAGTCTTAATTCACAATCATATTAATTACAATTTTTGTCAATGAAATTGTAATTTTATGATTTGTGCACTATCCTCCTAATTACACCGCCTTTCTACCGTAATTAATATGATTGTGAACTAAGGGATCGACGTCAGTTCCTAGATTATTTTACAACCCAAAGGTTTTTTTATAAGTGGTAGAACTACACTGCGGCTTTATTATTGTTGTAGAACGAATAGGTCGGCCCGACCGGGGAAGGACCACGCTCTCACAAAATACCAGCGTAAAAAAGCACCTTAATACTGATGTGCTTCGTATGGTGAGTGTAGAGATCTGGAGACCCTTTTTTACTCAAAACGAGGCTTTCCATATAAGTCCTAAGGGGTGGTAATGCATCTGCATTTTGTGTCTTAGTCGTGAATAAATGTAGATGTGTATGGACCACAGCATCCACTTACCATCAGGCGAACTGTATGTTCGTTTGTCACCATAATCTACATAAAAAAATTGCAAGAAATAGTTTCTGGGTATATTTCTAAGCTAATAAAAGCTCAATCATGTTTTACTAATATGACGGGGTAAGGTATGATTTCATACTACTTACCTACATTCGGTGAAACGTAATTAAATATTTTTATTGCGCTTACAGTTTAAAAATGATATATTTAATTATCTAGTAACAATCCGGCTGATGATATGTTATGAAGTTGAGTTATGAAAGTTTTGCAATTCCATTTCGCAGAGATTTTTTATTCGTAAAATTTTCAATTAATTCATAAGTATTCTTGTCGCTTTGTTTCGTGTTACAGGCTTTTCAGTATTATTATATCATCCTTGATTGATTCCAAAGTTTTAAGGACTTTCGACCAACGTGTCGGATCTACTTTCTTCAGCGTTTTTCCTTTCTTGATTTTAGAATTTCATTGTTTATTCCTAGCGTTTTGTTGGACTTACAAAAAAAATTTAGATTTTTTAAAACAACGTGAAGAAGCGACAAGCTTCTGTGCAACATTCAGCAGCCACAGTTGCCACTAAGTGTAAAGAGTGCGCAGAGCAAGGAACGATAAAATAATATTTCTTCAGCTTTCCTTTTAAAATTTAAATCTCCTTAATTTGTGTAAGACAAAATAAAACTAGAACTAAACTAAACTAGGCTCCAGCCTACTAAGCCTGCTGGTAAATCCGCCACTGCTCGTTTCCAGTAAAAATGGGTCTTCAGATCTCTACACTCAGCATACGAAACACAGCAATATTAAGCTGCTATTTTACGCCGGTATTCTGTGAGAGCGTGGTCCTTCCCCGGTCGAGCTGACCCATTTGTGCTACAAACATAATATAGCTGCAGCGTGGCTCTACGGCATAAAAAAAATTAAATTTACCACAGGTTTAGAAAATAACTGGAAGAACCAGTAAAAAACTCAACGGAACTTGTTTTTTTACACTACACAAAACCCATTAGTAATATCTTGGTAGCAATCATCTTCTTCCCAAGGTTATTATCATCCATAAATTTCTTAATATTATAATAACTCTTTTTACCAAATCTTTGTTTAATAAAGTTTTTGGACTTGGCGGAGGTCAAATTTTGTATACCGATTTTCTGTGATTATTTTGTAAAAGCGTATACATAGCTCCTAGAATGAATAGTGGTGTCAAGTAACTGGTATTACTAGCTTGTACCTGTTCCTAGTATACAATATGTGACGTAATTAACGCACACCCTCAGACACCCCAATTAATATATTATGTTATAATCATAATACATACACTGAATGTTTAGTTAAACATTTTTATACACTGATTATTTATCAAATTAGTTATACAAATTCCGGAAGAATGTTGTGGTCACAGTACAAATCCACGAACTCGAAGACTAACGTGCTTGAAATAAAGTTCATTTTTCTTTATTTTTATTGAATGACAGAATTAGTAATAATACAAATAAAACTGCACTCTTAAAAGTGTTATTGCCTTAAGTTACGGTCCATTTCAATTTGTTTTGACTGTACAGATTTAGTGTGACTGTAATTTACGTATTATTAGTTATTTTTGGGATAAAAAATTTCCTATATTAAAAATGATAGGAATCGATTCAGTAAACGATTCTGAACAAACTACTTTCTCAAAGTGGGTTAATTACGTTACATATTGTATACGGGTCCTATTTGTTCATATTTTTACAGCAGAATGATTCCGAATTGTCAATCTATTTCAGTTGGAAGGGGCTTATGTGCAAGGATTGGGATATTTTCTGACGGAGGACTTCGTGTACGACAAGCAAACGGGGAAACTACTGACCAATAGGAGCCTCAATTACGAGGTGCCTCTTGCGAAGGACATTCCTATTGACTTCAGGATGAATTTCCGTTACAACTCGAAAAATCCTAAAGGAGTGCTGGGATCCAAAAGTAATCATTTAGATATTTTAAGCTATTATTAGTATTTAATAAGTTAAAGTTAAAACCTAAGGGTTTAGAGTTTAACACCGTGTAGTGGCGGTGTAAGTATATCCACTGCCCCAATCATCCCGTGGGTGTCGTGAAAAGCTACAGAGGGAAACAAATCTCGATTTGGGCAGCAGCGTCTTCTTAATAACGCCTAAAAATAAACAATTGTGATTGCCAGCCCGCTTGTCAAGCGTGGTAACCTTGCCATATATCCCCTCCATAAATTAATTTATGAGGGAGGCCTATGTTCTGCAGTGGACTTTAATTAGCTGTTACGGTAACGGTAACTTAGAGTTCCGTCAAAGCATTGTCCTGTGTTACTGTATCTCTTATACAGATCTTAATTCAATAATCAATATGGGCGTAGTAATTAGCTGTTACGGTAACGGTAACTTAGAGTTCCGTCAAAGCATTGTCCTGTGTTACTATATCTCTTATACAGATCATAGTTCAATAATCAATATGGGCGTAATAATTAGCTGTTACGGTAACGGTAACATAGACTTGCGTCAAAGCATTGTCCTGTGTTACTGTATCTCTTATGCAGATCTTAATTCAATAATCAATATGGACGTAGTAATTCGCAGTTACGGTAACGGTAACATAGACTTGCGTCAAAGCATTGTCCTGTGTTACTGTATCTCTTATACAGATCTTAATTCAATAATCAATATGGGCGTAGTAATTAGCTGTTACGGTAACGGTAACATAGACTTGCGTCAAAGCATTTTCCTGTGTTACTGTATCTCTTATACAGATCTTAATTCAATAATCAATATGGGAGTAGTAATTAGCTGTTACGGTAACGGTAACATAGACTTGCATCAAAGCATTGTCCTGTGTTACTGTATCTCTTATACAGATCTTAATTCAATAATCAATATGGGAGTAGTAATTAGCTGTTACGGTAACGGTAACATAGACTTGCATCAAAGCATTGTCCTGTGTTACTGTATCTCTTATATATATCTTAATTCAATAATCAATATGGGCGTAGTAGTTAGCTGTTACGGTAACAGTAACATAGACTTGCGTCAAAGCATTATCCTATGTTACTGTATCTCTTATACAGATCTTAATTCAATAATCAATATGGACGTAGTAATTAGCTGTTACGGTAACGGTAACATAGACTTGCGTCAAAGCATTGTCCTGTGTTACTATATCTCTTATACAGATCTTAATTCAATAATCAATATGGGCGTAGTAATTAGCTGTTACGGTAACGGTAACATAGACTTGCGTCAAAGCATTGTCCTGTGTTACTGTGTCTCTTATACAGATCTTAATTCAATAATCAATATGGGCGTAGTAATTAGCTGTTACGGTAACGGTAACTTAGAGTTTCGTCAAAGAATTGCCCTGTGTTACTGTATCTCTTATATATATCTTAATTCAATAATCAATATGGGCGTAGTAGTTAGCTGTTACTGTAACGGTAACTTAGAGTTCCGTCAAAGCATTGTCTTGTGTTACTGTATCTCTTATACAGATCTTAATTCAATAATCAATATGGGCGTAGTAATTAGCTGTTACGGTAACGGTAACTTAGAGTTTCGTCAAAGAATTGTCCTGTGTTACTGTATCTCTTATACATATCTTAATTCAATAATCAATATAGGCGTAGTAGTTAGCTGTTACGGTAACGGTAACTTAGAGTTCCGTCAAAGCATTGTCCTGTGTTACTGTATCTCTTATACAGATCTTAATTCAATAATCAATATGGGCGTAGTAATTAGCTGTTACGGTAACGGTAACTTAGACTTGCGTCAAAGCATTGTCCTGTGTTACTGTATCTTTTATACAGATCTTAATTCAATAATCAATATGGGCGTAGTAATTAGCTGTTACGGTAACGGTAACTTAGAGTTCCGTCAAAGCATTGTCCTGTGTTACTGTATCTCTTATACAGATCTTAATTCAATAATCAATATGGGCGTAGTAATTAGCTGTTACGGTAACGGTAACATAGACTTGCGTCAAAGCATTGTCCTGTGTTACTGTATCTCTTATACATATGTTAATTCAATAATCAATATGGGAGTAGTAATTAGCTGTTACGGTAACGGTAACATAGACTTGCGTCAAAGCATTGTCCTATGTTACTGTATCTCTTATACAGATCTTAATTCAATAATCAATATGGACGTAGTAATTAGCTGTCACGGTAACGGTAACATAGACTTGCGTCAAAGCATTGTCCTGTGTTACTGTATCTCTTATACAGATCTTAATTCAATAATCAATATGGGCGTAGTAATTAGCTGTTACGGTAACGGTAACATAGACTTGCGTCAAAGCATTGTCCTGTGTTACTGTATCTCTTATACATATGTTAATTCAATAATCAATATGGGCGTAGTAGTTAGCTGTTACGGTAACGGTAACTTAGAGTTCCGTCAAAGCATTGTCCTGTGTTACTGTATCTCTTATACAGATCTTAATTCAATAATCAATATGGGCGTAGTAATTAGCTGTTACGGTAACGGTAACTTAGAGTTCCGTCAAAGCATTGTCCTGTGTTACTGTATCTCTTATACAGATCTTAATTCAATAATCAATATGGGCGTAGTAATTAGCTGTTACGGTAACGGTGACTTAGAGTTCCGTCAAAGCATTGTCCTGTGTTACTGTATCTCTTATACAGATCTTAATTCAATAATCAATATGGGCGTAGTAATTAGCTGTTACAGTAACGCTAACTTAGACTTGCGTCAAAGCATTGTCCTGTGTTACTGTATCTCTTATACAGATCTTAATTCAATAATCAATATGGGCGTAGTAATTAGCTGTTACGGTAACGGTAACATAGACTTGCGTCAAAGCATTGTCCTGTGTTACTGTATTTCTTATACAGATCTTAATTCAATAATCAATATGGGCGTAGTAATTAGCTGTTACGGTAACGGTAACATAGACTTGCGTCAAAGCATTGTCCTGTGTTACTGTATCTCTTATACAGATCTTAATTCAATAATCAATATGGGCGTAGTAATTAGCTGTTACGGTAACGGTAACATAGACTTGCGTCAAAGCATTGTCCTGTGTTACTGTATCTCTTATACAGATCTTAATTCAATAATCAATATGGGCGTAGTAATTAGCTGTTACGGTAACGGTAACTTAGAGTTTCGTCAAAGAATTGTCCTGTGTTACTGTATTTCTTATACAGATCTTAATTCAATAATCAATATGGGCGTAGTAATTAGCTGTTACGGTAACGGTAACATAAACTTGCGTCAAAGCATTGTCCTGTGTTACTGTATCTCTTATACAGATCTTAATTCAATAATCAATATGGGCGTAGTAATTAGCTGTTACGGTAACGGTAACATAGACTTGCGTCAAAGCATTGTCCTGTGTTACTGTATCTCTTATACAGATCTTAATTCAATAATCAATATGGGCGTAGTAATTAGCTGTTACGGTAACGGTAACATAGACTTGCGTCAAAGCATTGTCCTGTGTTACTGTATCTCTTATACAGATCTTAATTCAATAATCAATATGGGCGTAGTAATTAGCTGTTACGGTAACGGTAACTTAGAGTTTCGTCAAAGAATTGTCCTGTGTTACTGTATCTCTTATACATATCTTAATTCAATAATCAATATGGGCGTAGTAGTTAGCTGTTACGGTAACGGTAACTTAGAGTTCCGTCAAAGCATTGTCCTGTGTTACTGTATCTCTTATACAGATCTTAATTCAATAATCAATATGGGCGTAGTAATTAGCTGTTACGGTAACGGTAACTTAGAGTTCCGTCAAAGCATTGTCCTGTGTTACTGTATCTCTTATACATATCTTAATTCAATAATCAATATGGGCGTAGTAGTTAGCTGTTACGGTAACGGTAACTTAGAGTTCCGTCAAAGCATTGTCCTGTGTTACTGTATCTCTTATACAGATCTTAATTCAATAATCAATATGGGCGTAGTAATTAGCTGTTACGGTAACGGTAACTTAGACTTGCGTCAAAGCATTGTCCTGTGTTACTGTATCTCTTATACAGATCTTAATTCAATAATCAATATGGGCGTAGTAATTAGCTGTTACGGTAACGGTAACTTAGAGTTCCGTCAAAGCATTGTCCTGTGTTACTGTATCTCTTATACAGATCTTAATTCAATAATCAATATGGGCGCAGTAATTAGCTGTTACGGTAACGGTGACTTAGACTTGCGACAAAGCATTGTCCTGTGTTACTGTATCTCTTATACAGATCTTAATTCAATAATCAATATGGGCGTAATAATTAGCTGTTACGGTAACGGTGACTTAGAGTTCCGTCAAAGCATTGTCCTGTGTTACTGTATCTCTTATACAGATCTTAATTCAATAATCAATATGGGCGTAGTAATTAGCTGTTACGGTAACGGTAACATAGACTTGCGTCAAAGCATTGTCCTGTGTTACTGTATCTCTTATACAGATCTTAATTCAATAATCAATATGGGAGTAGTAATTGGCTGTTACGGTAACGGTAACTTAGACTTGCGTCAAAGCATTGTCCTATGTTACTGTATCTCTTATACAGATCTTAATTCAATAATCAATATGGACGTAGTAATTAGCTGTCACGGTAACGGTAACATAGACTTGCGTCAAAGCATTGTCCTGTGTTACTGTATCTCTTATACAGATCTTAATTCAATAATCAATATGGGCGTAGTAATTAGCTGTTACGGTAACGGTAACATAGACTTGCGTCAAAGCATTGTCCTGTGTTACTGTATCTCTTATACATATGTTAATTCAATAATCAATATGGGCGTAGTAGTTAGCTGTTACGGTAACGGTAACTTAGAGTTCCGTCAAAGCATTGTCCTGTGTTACTGTATCTCTTATACAGATCTTAATTCAATAATCAATATGGGCGTAGTAATTAGCTGTTACGGTAACGGTAACTTAGAGTTCCGTCAAAGCATTGTCCTGTGTTACTGTATCTCTTATACAGATCTTAATTCAATAATCAATATGGGCGTAGTAATTAGCTGTTACGGTAACGGTGACTTAGAGTTCCGTCAAAGCATTGTCCTGTATTACTGTATCTCTTATACAGATTTTAATTCAATAATCAATATGGGCGTAGTAAGTATCAATATGGCTGTTACGGTAACGGTAACGTAGACTTGCGTCAAAGCATTGTCCTGTGTTACTGTATCTCTTATACAGATCTTAATTCAATAATCAATATGGGCGTAGTAATTAGCTATTACGGTAACGGTAACTTAGAGTTCCGTCAAAGCATTGTCCTGTGTTACTGTATCTCTTATACAGATCTTAATTCAATAATCAATATGGGCGTAGTAATTAGCTGTTACAGTAACGCTAACTTAGACTTGCGTCAAAGCATTGTCCTGTGTTACTGTATCTCTTATATAGATCTTAATTCAATAATCAATATGGGCGTAGTAATTAGCTGTTACGGTAACAGTAACATAGACTTGCGTCAAAGCATTATCCTATGTTACTGTATCTCTTATACAGATCTTAATTCAATAATCAATATGGACGTAGTAATTAGCTGTTACGGTAACGGTAACATAGACTTGCGTCAAAGCATTGTCCTGTGTTACTGTATCTCTTATACAGATCTTAATTCAATAATCAATATGGGCGTAGTAATTAGCTGTTACGGTAACGGTAACATAGACTTGCGTCAAAGCATTGTCCTGTGTTACTGTATCTCTTATACAGATCTTAATTCAATAATCAATATGGGCGTAGTAATTAGCTGTTACGGTAACGGTAACTTAGAGTTTCGTCAAAGCATTGTCCTGTGTTACTGTATCTCTTATACAGATCTTAATTCAATAATCAATATGGGCGTAGTAATTAGCTGTTACGGTAACGGTAACTTAGACTTGCGTCAAAGCATTGTCCTGTGTTACTGTATCTCTTATACAGATCTTAATTCAATAATCAATATGGGCGTAGTAATTAGCTGTTACGGTAACGGTAACTTAGAGTTCCGTCAAAGCATTGTCCTGTGTTACTGTATCTCTTATACAGATCTTAATTCAATAATCAATATGGGCGCAGTAATTAGCTGTTACGGTAACGGTAACTTAGACTTGCGACAAAGCATTGTCCTGTGTTACTATATCTCTTATACAGATCTTAATTCAATAATCAATATGGGCGTAATAATTAGCTGTTACGGTAACGGTGACTTAGAGTTCCGTCAAAGCATTGTCCTGTGTTACTGTATCTCTTATACAGATCTTAATTCAATAATCAATATGGGCGTAATAATTAGCTGTTACGGTAACGGTGACTTAGAGTTCCGTCAAAGCATTGTCCTGTGTTACTGTATCTCTTATACAGATCTTAATTCAATAATCAATATGGGCGTAGTAATTAGCTGTTACGGTAACGGTAACATAGACATGCGTCAAAGCATTGTCCTGTGTTACTGTATCTCTTATACAGATGTTAATTCAATAATCAATATGGGCGTAGTAATTAGCTGTTACGGTAACGGTAACATAGACTTGCGTCAAAGCATTGTCCTGTGTTACTGTATCTCTTATACAGATCTTAATTCAATAATCAATATGGGAGTAGTAATTAGCTGTTACGGTAACGGTAACATAGACTTGCGTCAAAGCATTGTCCTATGTTACTGTATCTCTTATACAGATCTTAATTCAATAATCAATATGGGCGTAGTAATTAGCTGTTACGGTAACGGTAACATAGACTTGCGTCAAAGCATTGTCCTGTGTTACTGTATCTCTTATACATATGTTAATTCAATAATCAATATG
This sequence comes from Parnassius apollo, assembly GCA_907164705.1. Classification (NCBI taxonomy): domain Eukaryota; kingdom Metazoa; phylum Arthropoda; class Insecta; order Lepidoptera; family Papilionidae; genus Parnassius; species Parnassius apollo. Next base: position 8,487,841 of record CAJQZP010000929.1, read on the forward strand.
GGCGTAGTAGTTAGCTGTTACGGTAACGGTAACTTAGAGTTCCGTCAAAGCATTGTCCTGTGTTACTGTATCTCTTATACAGATCTTAATTCAATAATCAATATGGGCGTAGTAATTAGCTGTTACGGTAACGGTAACTTAGAGTTCCGTCAAAGCATTGTCCTGTGTTACTGTATCTCTTATACAGATCTTAATTCAATAATCAATATGGGCGTGGTAATTAGCTGTTACGGTAACGGTGACTTAGAGTTCCGTCAAAGCATTGTCCTGTATTACTGTATCTCTTATACAGATTTTAATTCAATAATCAATATGGGCGTAGTAAGTATCAATATGGCTGTTACGGTAACGGTAACGTAGACTTGCGTCAAAGCATTGTCCTGTGTTACTGTATCTCTTATACAGATCTTAATTCAATAATCATTATGGGCGTAGTAATTAGCTATTACGGTAACGGTAACTTAGAGTTCCGTCAAAGCATTGTCCTGTGTTACTGTATCTCTTATACAGATCTTAATTCAATAATCAATATGGGCGTAGTAATTAGCTGTTACAGTAACGCTAACTTAGACTTGCGTCAAAGCATTGTCCTGTGTTACTGTATCTCTTATACAGATCTTAATTCAGTAATCAATATGGGCGTAGTAATTAGCTGTTACGGTAACGGTAACATAGACTTGCGTCAAAGCATTGTCCTGTGTTACTGTATTTCTTATACAGATCTTAATTCAATAATCAATATGGGCGTAGTAATTAGCTGTTACGGTAACGGTAACATAGACTTGCGTCAAAGCATTGTCCTGTGTTACTGTATCTCTTATACAGATCTTAATTCAATAATCAATATGGGCGTGGTAATTAGCTGTTACGGTAACGGTAACGTAGACTTGCGTCAAAGCATTGTCCTGTGTTACTGTATCTCTTATACAGATCTTAATTCAATAATCAATATGGGCGTAGTAATTAGCTGTTACGGTAACGGTAACTTAGAGTTTCGTCAAAGAATTGTCCTGTGTTACTGTATTTCTTATACAGATCTTAATTCAATAATCAATATGGGCGTAGTAATTAGCTGTTACGGTAACGGTAACATAAACTTGCGTCAAAGCATTTTCCTGTGTTACTGTATCTCTTATACAGATCTTAATTCAATAATCAATATGGACGTAGTAATTAGCTGTTACGGTAGCGGTAACATAGACTTGCGTCAAAGCATTGTCCTGTGTTAATGTATCTCTTATACAGATCTTAATTCAATAATCAATATGGGCGTAGTAATTAGCTGTTACGGTAATGGTAACATAGACTTGCGTCAAAGCATTTTCCTGTGTTACTGTATCTCTTATACAGATCTTAATTCAATAATCAATATGGGCGTAGTAATTAGCTGTTACGGTAACGGTAACATAGACTTGCGTCAAAGCATTGTCCTGTGTTACTGTATCTCTTATACAGATCTTAATTCAATAATCAATATGGGCGTAGTAATTAGCTGTTACGGTAACGGTAACATAGACTTGCGTCAAAGCATTGTCCTGTGTTACTGTATCTCTTATACAGATCTTAATTCAATAATCAATATGGGCGTAGTAATTAGCTGTTACGGTAACGGTAACTTAGAGTTTCGTCAAAGAATTGTCCTGTGTTACTGTATCACTTATACATATCTTAATTCAATAATCAATATGGGCGTAGTAGTTAGCTGTTACGGTAACGGTAACTTAGAGTTCCGTCAAAGCATTGTCCTGTGTTACTGTATCTCTTATACAGATCTTAATTCAATAATCAATATGGGCGTAGTAATTAGCTGTTACGGTAACGGTAACTTAGAGTTCCGTCAGAGCATTGTCCTGTGTTACTGTATCTCTTATACATATCTTAATTCAATAATCAATATGGGCGTAGTAGTTAGCTGTTACGGTAACGGTAACTTAGAGTTCCGTCAAAGCATTGTCCTGTGTTACTGTATCTCTTATACAGATCTTAATTCAATAATCAATATGGGCGTAGTAATTAGCTGTTACGGTAACGGTAACTTAGACTGGCGTCAAAGCATTGTCCTGTGTTACTGTATCTCTTATACAGATCTTAATTCAATAATCAATATGGGCGTAGTAATTAGCTGTTACGGTAACGGTAACTTAGAGTTCCGTCAAAGCATTGTCCTGTGTTACTGTATCTCTTATACAGATCTTAATTCAATAATCAACATGGGCGCAGTAATTAGCTGTTACGGTAACGGTAACTTAGACTTGCGACAAAGCATTGTCCTGTGTTACTGTATCTCTTATACAGATCTTAATTCAATAATCAATATGGGCGTAATAATTAGCTGTTACGGTAACGGTGACTTAGAGTTCCGTCAAAGCATTGTCCTGTATTACTCTATCTCTTATACTGATTTTAATTCAATAATCAATATGGGCGTAGTAAGTATCAATATGGCTGTTACGGTAACGGTAACGTAGACTTGCGTCAAAGCATTGTCCTGTGTTACTGTATCTCTTATACAGATCTTAATTCAATAATCAATATGGGCGTAGTAATTAGCTATTACGGTAACGGTAACTTAGAATTCCGTCAAAGCATTGTCCTGTGTTACTGTATCTCTTATACAGATCTTAATTCAATAATCAATATGGGCGTAGTAATTAGCTGTTACAGTAACGCTAACTTAGACTTGCGTCAAAGCATTGTCCTGTGTTACTGTATCTCTTATACAGATCTTAATTCAATAATCAATATGGGCGTAGTAATTAGCTGTTACGGTAACGGTAACATAGACTTGCGTCAAAGCATTGTCCTGTGTTACTGTATTTCTTATACAGATCTTAATTCAATAATCAATATGGGCGTAGTAATTAGCTGTTACGGTAACGGTAACATAGACTTGCGTCAAAGCATTGTCCTGTGTTACTGTATCTCTTATACAGATCTTAATTCAATAATCAATATGGGCGTAGTAATTAGCTGTTACTGAAAAGGTAACGTAGACTTGCGTCAAAGCATTGTCCTGTGTTACTGTATCTCTTATACAGATCTTAATTCAATAATCAATATGGGCGTAGTAATTAGCTGTTACGGTAACGGTAACATAGACTTGCGTCAAAGCATTTTCCTGTGTTACTGTATCTCTTATACAGATCTTAATTCAATAATCAATATGGGCGTAGTAATTAGCTGTTACGGTAACGGGAACATAGACTTGCGTCAAAGCATTGTCCTGTGTTACTGTATCTCTTATACAGATCTTAATTCAATAATCAATATGGACGTAGTAATTAGCTGTTACGGTAACGGTAACTTAGACTTGCGACAAAGCATTGTCCTGTGTTACTGTATCTCTTATACAGATCTTAATTCAATAATCAATATGGGCGTAATAATTAGCTGTTACGGTAACGGTGACTTAGAGTTCCGTCAAAGCATTGTCCTGTGTTACTGTATCTCTTATACAGATCTTAATTCAATAATCAATATGGGCGTAGTAATTAGCTGTTACGGTAACGGTAACATAGACATGCGTCAAAGCATTGTCCTGTGTTACTGTATCTCTTATACAGATGTTAATTCAATAATCAATATGGGCGTAGTAATTAGCTGTTACGGTAACGGTAACATAGACTTGCGTCAAAGCATTGTCCTGTGTTACTGTATCTCTTATACAGATCTTAATTCAATAATCAATATGGGAGTAGTAATTAGCTGTTACGGTAACGGTAACTTAGACTTGCGTCAAAGCATTGTCCTATGTTACTGTATCTCTTATACAGATCTTAATTCAATAATCAATATGGGCGTAGTAATTAGCTGTTACGGTAACGGTAACATAGACTTGCGTCAAAGCATTGTCCTGTGTTACTGTATCTCTTATACATATGTTAATTCAATAATCAATATGGGCGTAGTAGTTAGCTGTTACGGTAACGGTAACTTAGAGTTCCGTCAAAGCATTGTCCTGTGTTACTGTATCTCTTATACAGATCTTAATTCAATAATCAATATGGGCGTAGTAATTAGCTGTTACGGTAACGGTAACTTAGAGTTCCGTCAAAGCATTGTCCTGTGTTACTGTATCTCTTATACAGATCTTAATTCAATAATCAATATGGGCGTGGTAATTAGCTGTTACGGTAACGGTGACTTAGAGTTCCGTCAAAGCATTGTCCTGTATTACTGTATCTCTTATACAGATTTTAATTCAATAATCAATATGGGCGTAGTAAGTATCAATATGGCTGTTACGGTAACGGTAACGTAGACTTGCGTCAAAGCATTGTCCTGTGTTACTGTATCTCTTATAAAGATCTTAATTCAATAATCATTATGGGCGTAGTAATTAGCTATTACGGTAACGGTAACTTAGAGTTCCGTCAAAGCATTGTCCTGTGTTACTGTATCTCTTATACAGATCTTAATTCAATAATCAATATGGGCGTAGTAATTAGCTGTTACAGTAACGCTAACTTAGACTTGCGTCAAAGCATTGTCCTGTGTTACTGTATCTCTTATACAGATCTTAATTCAGTAATCAATATGGGCGTAGTAATTAGCTGTTACGGTAACGGTAACATAGACTTGCGTCAACGCATTGTCCTGTGTTACTGTATTTCTTATACAGATCTTAATTCAATAATCAATATGGGCGTAGTAATTAGCTGTTACGGTAACGGTAACATAGACTTGCGTCAAAGCATTGTCCTGTGTTACTGTATCTCTTATACAGATCTTAATTCAATAATCAATATGGGCGTAGTAATTAGCTGTTACGGTAACGGTAACGTAGACTTGCGTCAAAGCATTGTCCTGTGTTACTGTATCTCTTATACAGATCTTAATTCAATAATCAATATGGGCGTAGTAATTAGCTGTTACGGTAACGGTAACTTAGAGTTTCGTCAAAGAATTGTCCTGTGTTACTGTATTTCTTATACAGATCTTAATTCAATAATCAATATGGGCGTAGTAATTAGCTGTTACGGTAACGGTAACATAAACTTGCGTCAAAGCACTTTCCTGTGTTACTGTATCTCTTATACAGATCTTAATTCAATAATCAATATGGACGTAGTAATTAGCTGTTACGGTAGCGGTAACATAGACTTGCGTCAAAGCATTGTCCTGTGTTAATGTATCTCTTATACAGATCTTAATTCAATAATCAATATGGGCGTAGTAATTAGCTGTTACGGTAATGGTAACATAGACTTGCGTCAAAGCATTTTCCTGTGTTACTGTATCTCTTATACAGATCTTAATTCAATAATCAATATGGGCGTAGTAATTAGCTGTTACGGTAACGGTAACATAGACTTGCGTCAAAGCATTGTCCTGTGTTACTGTATCTCTTATACAGATCTTAATTCAATAATCAATATGGGCGTAGTAATTAGCTGTTACGGTAACGGTAACATAGACTTGCGTCAAAGCATTGTCCTGTGTTACTGTATCTCTTATACAGATCTTAATTCAATAATCAATATGGGCGTAGTAATTAGCTGTTACGGTAACGGTAACTTAGAGTTTCGTCAAAGAATTGTCCTGTGTTACTGTATCACTTATACATATCTTAATTCAATAATCAATATGGGCGTAGTAGTTAGCTGTTACGGTAACGGTAACTTAGAGTTCCGTCAAAGCATTGTCCTGTGTTACTGTATCTCTTATACAGATCTTAATTCAATAATCAATATGGGCGTAGTAATTAGCTGTTACGGTAACGGTAACTTAGAGTTCCGTCAGAGCATTGTCCTGTGTTACTGTATCTCTTATACATATCTTAATTCAATAATCAATATGGGCGTAGTAGTTAGCTGTTACGGTAACGGTAACTTAGAGTTCCGTCAAAGCATTGTCCTGTGTTACTGTATCTCTTATACAGATCTTAATTCAATAATCAATATGGGCGTAGTAATTAGCTGTTACGGTAACGGTAACTTAGACTGGCGTCAAAGCATTGTCCTGTGTTACTGTATCTCTTATACAGATCTTAATTCAATAATCAATATGGGCGTAGTAATTAGCTGTTACGGTAACGGTAACTTAGAGTTCCGTCAAAGCATTGTCCTGTGTTACTGTATCTCTTATACAGATCTTAATTCAATAATCAACATGGGCGCAGTAATTAGCTGTTACGGTAACGGTAACTTAGACTTGCGACAAAGCATTGTCCTGTGTTACTGTATCTCTTATACAGATCTTAATTCAATAATCAATATGGGCGTAATAATTAGCTGTTACGGTAACGGTGACTTAGAGTTCCGTCAAAGCATTGTCCTGTATTACTCTATCTCTTATACTGATTTTAATTCAATAATCAATATGGGCGTAGTAAGTATCAATATGGCTGTTACGGTAACGGTAACGTAGACTTGCGTCAAAGCATTGTCCTGTGTTACTGTATCTCTTATACAGATCTTAATTCAATAATCAATATGGGCGTAGTAATTAGCTATTACGGTAACGGTAACTTAGAATTCCGTCAAAGCATTGTCCTGTGTTACTGTATCTCTTATACAGATCTTAATTCAATAATCAATATGGGCGTAGTAATTAGCTGTTACAGTAACGCTAACTTAGACTTGCGTCAAAGCATTGTCCTGTGTTACTGTATCTCTTATACAGATCTTAATTCAATAATCAATATGGGCGTAGTAATTAGCTGTTACGGTAACGGTAACATAGACTTGCGTCAAAGCATTGTCCTGTGTTACTGTATTTCTTATACAGATCTTAATTCAATAATCAATATGGGCGTAGTAATTAGCTGTTACGGTAACGGTAACATAGACTTGCGTCAAAGCATTGTCCTGTGTTACTGTATCTCTTATACAGATCTTAATTCAATAATCAATATGGGCGTAGTAATTAGCTGTTACGGTAACGGTAACGTAGACTTGCGTCAAAGCATTGTCCTGTGTTACTGTATCTCTTATACAGATCTTAATTCAATAATCAATATGGGCGTAGTAATTAGCTGTTACGGTAACGGTAACTTAGAGTTTCGTCAAAGAATTGTCCTGTGTTACTGTATTTCTTATACAGATCTTAATTCAATAATCAATATGGGCGTAGTAATTAGCTGTTACGGTAACGGTAACATAAACTTGCGTCAAAGCATTTTCCTGTGTTACTGTATCTCTTATACAGATCTTAATTCAATAATCAATATGGACGTAGTAATTAGCTGTTACGGTAGCGGTAACATAGACTTGCGTCAAAGCATTGTCCTGTGTTAATGTATCTCTTATACAGATCTTAATTCAATAATCAATATGGGCGTAGTAATTAGCTGTTACGGTAATGGTAACATAGACTTGCGTCAAAGCATTTTCCTGTGTTACTGTATCTCTTATACAGATCTTAATTCAATAATCAATATGGGCGTAGTAATTAGCTGTTACGGTAACGGTAACATAGACTTGCGTCAAAGCATTGTCCTGTGTTACTGTATCTCTTATACAGATCTTAATTCAATAATCAATATGGGCGTAGTAATTAGCTGTTACGGTAACGGTAACATAGACTTGCGTCAAAGCATTGTCCTGTGTTACTGTATCTCTTATACAGATCTTAATTCAATAATCAATATGGGCGTAGTAATTAGCTGTTACGGTAACGGTAACTTAGAGTTTCGTCAAAGAATTGTCCTGTGTTACTGTATCTCTTATACATATCTTAATTCAATAATCAATATGGGCGTAGTAGTTAGCTGTTACGGTAACGGTAACTTAGAGTTCCGTCAAAGCATTGTCCTGTGTTACTGTATCTCTTATACAGATCTTAATTCAATAATCAATATGGGCGTAGTAATTAGCTGTTACGGTAACGGTAACTTAGAGTTCCGTCAGAGCATTGTCCTGTGTTACTGTATCTCTTATACATATCTTAATTCAATAATCAATATGGGCGTAGTAGTTAGCTGTTACGGTAACGGTAACTTAGAGTTCCGTCAAAGCATTGTCCTGTGTTACTGTATCTCTTATACAGATCTTAATTCAATAATCAATATGGGCGTAGTAATTAGCTGTTACGGTAACGGTAACTTAGACTGGCGTCAAAGCATTGTCCTGTGTTACTGTATCTCTTATACAGATCTTAATTCAATAATCAATATGGGCGTAGTAATTAGCTGTTACGGTAACGGTAACTTAGAGTTCCGTCAAAGCATTGTCCTGTGTTACTGTATCTCTTATACAGATCTTAATTCAATAATCAACATGGGCGCAGTAATTAGCTGTTACGGTAACGGTAACTTAGACTTGCGACAAAGCATTGTCCTGTGTTACTGTATCTCTTATACAGATCTTAATTCAATAATCAATATGGGCGTAATAATTAGCTGTTACGGTAACGGTGACTTAGAGTTCCGTCAAAGCATTGTCCTGTATTACTCTATCTCTTATACTGATTTTAATTCAATAATCAATATGGGCGTAGTAAGTATCAATATGGCTGTTACGGTAACGGTAACGTAGACTTGCGTCAAAGCATTGTCCTGTGTTACTGTATCTCTTATACAGATCTTAATTCAATAATCAATATGGGCGTAGTAATTAGCTATTACGGTAACGGTAACTTAGAATTCCGTCAAAGCATTGTCCTGTGTTACTGTATCTCTTATACAGATCTTAATTCAATAATCAATATGGGCGTAGTAATTAGCTGTTACAGTAACGCTAACTTAGACTTGCGTCAAAGCATTGTCCTGTGTTACTGTATCTCTTATACAGATCTTAATTCAATAATCAATATGGGCGTAGTAATTAGCTGTTACGGTAACGGTAACATAGACTTGCGTCAAAGCATTGTCCTGTGTTACTGTATTTCTTATACAGATCTTAATTCAATAATCAATATGGGCGTAGTAATTAGCTGTTACGGTAACGGTGACTTAGAGTTCCGTCAAAGCATTGTCCTGTATTACTGTATCTCTTATACAGATTTTAATTCAATAATCAATATGGGCGTAGTAATTAGCTGTTACGGTAACGGTAACATAGACTTGCGTCAAAGCATTGTCCTGTGTTACTGTATCTCTTATACAGATCTTAATTCAATAATCAATATGGACGTAGTTATTAGCTGTTACGGTAGCGGTAACATAGACTTGCGTCAAAGCATTGTCCTGTGTTAATGTATTTCTTATACAGATCTTAATTCAATAATCAATATGGGCGTAGTAATTAGCTGTTACGGTAACGGTAACATAGACTTGCGTCAAAGCATTTTCCTGTGTTACTGTATCTCTTATACAGATCTTAATTCAATAATCAATATGGGCGTAGTAATTAGCTGTTACGGTAACGGTAACATAGACTTGCGTCAAAGCATTTTCCTGTGTTACTGTATCTCTTATACAGATCTTAATTCAATAATCAATATGGGCGTAGTAATTAGCTGTTACGGTAACGGGAACTTAGACTTGCGTCAAAGCATTGTCATGTGTTACTGTATCTCTTATACAGATCTTAATTCAATAATCAATATGGGCGTAGTAATTAGCTGTTACGGTAACGGTAACATAGACTTGCGTCAAAGCATTGTCCTGTGTTACTGTATCTCTTATACAGATCTTAATTCAATAATCAATATGGGCGTAGTAATTAGCTGTTACGGTAACGGTAACATAGACTTGCGTCAAAGCATTGTCCTCTGTTACTGTATCTCTTATACAGATCTTAATTCAATAATCAATATGGTCGTAGTAATTAGTTGTTAGGGTAACGGTAACATAGACTTGCGCCAAAGCATTGTCCTGTGTTACTGTATCTCTTATACAGATCTTAATTCAATAATCAATATGGGCGTAGTAAGCTGTCTCAAAGTTTTGCAAAGGCTCACTTTAAACTTGCAAGACCTCTCTGAGAAGGCGGTTTCTTACCGATTTTTATCTAAAAAGAGTAAAACCGTCAAGTTAGCCAAGAAGTTAGTAACAAAATCATTTTGTTTAGATATACCAAGGTTCTTTAGGCTACAGGCTGTTCCATGTGATCAGTTCTCAAGACCAACAACGTATCTGCGTATTGGTTCGTAACCATGGATAGATGTCTATGAGTCATTTCCTTTGACTCATTGACTTTGAGCTCGTTTGTCACACTTACCGTTACCGTTAAAGCCTGTTGAAGTCTCCTGCTGTACAACGGCCTTCTGCTTAGTTATATTTGCGATAGTTCCCACGCTTCGCGGGTTGGCATCAGTACATTTTGGTTTTTTAAAAAAAAAAACAAAAATCTACTGTTTTTATACTTGTTTAGAAGTTTTTATAACACGTTTACACTACACTTCCACTCCACTCCTGGACCTGGGCGTCTCTCTGAGGAGAATATGCTTTATTGAAACGCCTGGCGGACAGTTGATAAAGTTTTTCAACTGTCTTGCTCTTTTGACACTGCTCTGCTTAGCTGATCTGTATAGTTTACTTCCGGCATACACTGGATAGTGGTGCGTCACCTATCGAAGACAGTAAAACTCCACCGGTGGCCTTCCAGAGGGCTGGAGATATACAAAATGAAAGATGTTTATAATTTGTTGAGTTAGTATTTTCTTTATAACGTCCCGTAAAGGTAAACGAAACGTTTCTTGAATATTGAAACCAGGCAATAATGTGTGAGCTCCAGATGCATAATTAATCTTTCCACATCTAACAGCGGTTGGCGAAATGGGCATTTGTACAGCGCACGGCGTCACGCATGCACTCCGTAAATGCATCTACGAATCACGTAAGGAATCCGGTTATAATACGCAAGAATGGATTAACATTGGTAAGTCAAATAAATAATAACAATTCACATAATATACACTTTCTGTAACATATTAGTATTAAATTCTATAGCATAGTCCGATACTAGTACGTGAGGGTAATATGGTCATTTAGAAAAACAATTAGGGTTAAGTGCAAAATGATTAAAACCCATGAAATCAAATCGTAGTTAATTCCACGTGGACGAAGTTTTCAGAAGAGTGAATAATATGAAAAATAATGCTAGTGTTAAAATATTTTATTTTTATTTTCACATATTTTGGACTATTTCAAAATAATATTTGTATCTAACTGTGAAATTATTTAAAAAGCAAAAATAAATAATTGTGCGGGACCCTTTTCTAAGTGGAATCACTTTATGAATCTCTGGCCTATCTCACTTTTGACACCTCATATGTATCATAGACTTACATACACATACACACTCTCGAAAAAAACATTACACTACTTCTGGTACCGTCGGGTAAAGACAGGGTACTGGATAAGATATTTTCATAGCTATCAAAAGTAATAATTTCATCTTTTTTCAGATCATCCATACAACACGAAATCGATACTAAAGGCATTAGATGTCAAATTAAGTGAATTTGTTATTACGTAATAATGTCATCAAGGGTGGATAAATAAAGAAACTGTTTTAACAAATAACAAGTGACAAGTATTAATATTATTAGAATACAAACAGATTAAAGTTGTGATTGACTAACACTGTGTTTTTATTCTTTATCTATTAAAATATACCAATTTTTACATATTATGTTAAATATACAATAAGCATGGATTTTAAGACTAAACTTTTTCACAGGTTTTGGAGTCACAAATATTATTTCTGTAAAATTCATTATTCGTTTCGGTAGGTTACGTCATAAGAGATCACGAAGGGTCATAGATAGACATTTGCTGAATGTAACCTATTAATATTTTACACACAAAAAATTAATAAAATGTGTATGTAGACAAATTAATAATATAAAAAAAATTAAAAATGTATCTATTATTTACAGTTAATAAAAACAATACTTTTGATAAAATTAATTAAACATTTTGTAAATACAATATATATATTTACTATAATAAAGAAGTAACGAACAACTTTTTTTTATATTTTTCCTGTACCATATAATTAAAGATCAATCGCGTAAGCCGTTTCGGATTTGGAAATATTATATAGGTAATGTACGTTTCAGTTATCTACTCTTAAGAATCAGAATCGGTTTCCTCTGAGTCGTCAAATGTCAGTCTTTTTATATTTGTGACTTTGAACTTTTTCTGCCCACGTCGTTTCCTTGGTGTTAGATATATTGAAGGTGATAGATAAACTTTTGTGCCTTTGGGAGTGGTGGTATTATTAGTACTGTTATCGACAACTTGTTTTTGTGAAGAAGTTGGACTAAATTCAAACCTTGAAGTTTTGGACGGTAGTTGGGGCATTTCTGAAAAATAAAATTTTATTATCGTTTAAGGAGTTTTCACAAACTACTTTCAGTACCTATCTAACTAAAACATGAAGTATAAAAATATATATGACTATGCAATAACAATTTGCGTTTTAAAGGAAACATTGCCTAAATAAATACGTGTACTTATTTATAATAGGTGTTTAAGGTAACCAAAGCTAGTTAGTTAAAGATGTAAAAAAGTATAATAATAGATCAAAATGTATATTTTAGATTTTCGAACAATCCAAGAAGATAGCGACAAACAACAAGTGTGGCGGGAAGTGAGGAAAATCTGGGCAGAAGAAAAGGGAAGAGTTATTTTTCACCTTTCATTTGAGATTATACTTAATTTTAAAAGAGTGATTAATCATTATCGATCAAAACGATCCACTCAAACGTTTACTCGATTCTGTATCGGCAACTAAAGCACAATCTTCAGTCAGCAGAATCTAATCTTCAGTGAGCGTCGTAAATGGCGACAGAATAATGAAGTAAGTAAGTCAAACAGGAGATGTACAGCAGCAGCTTCATGATAAATAATAAAACAAAGCAATAAAAAAACTGCGGTCCCCAACCCGTCTGCTTCAAGTCAAGCGTGGTCAAGCGTGACCACTATTGGCAAGGGGCTACTATGGGGGAGGCCTGTGTTCAGCAGTGGAATTTTTTTGATAAACTGCAATGAAAGCATATATATATTGAAGATAAGCAAAATAATCATATAAAATAATTTAAACATCTACCTTTCTGCCGCATTTCACTTTTTACAGGATTATCGATTAAACGGTATAAGAGTTTACGTCCAGAATATTTTCGGTTCATTTTTCTTGAAAAATTATTACTTTTGAAGTAATAGGTATATAAGTAAATTACGATAGATGTAATAGTTCAACAGTAAAGATTGAACATAGACTGACGAACAAAACAATAAAATTTTGATTTATATATCCGTCCTTCATCTCATGATTAGTTAATTATCTTAAGGATTATAGTGATCATTAAAAACTACAATATCTATAATCCTATGTGTTGAAAAAACAATTACTTAAAAGTCATAAAATATATGTACCTAATTAGAATTAATTTAAAATAAAAACAAGAATGCATCCTCGTTAATTAATGACTGTACAGACAAACAATATTTGTGTTTTGGGCATCAAAATTGATGCGATACAAATAAATAGGTGTATAATATAAGTATATACAACACATAACATAATTAACGCACTTTGAGAAAGTAGTTTTTTCAGAATCGTTTACTGAATCGATTCCGATAGGTAATTTTTATCCCAAAAATAACTAATACTACGTAAATTACAGTCACACTAAGTCTATACAGTCAAAACAAACTGAAATGGACCATAACTTAATGCAATAAGACTTTTAAGAGTGCAGTTTTATTTGTATTATTACTAATTCTGTCATTCAATAAAAATAAAGAAAAATGAACTTTATTTCAAGCATGTTAGTCTTTGCGTTCGTGGATTTGTACTGTGACCACAACATTCTTCCGGAATTAGTATAACCAATTTGATAAATAATCATTGCATAAAAATGTTTAACTAAAAATTCAGTATATGTATTATGATTATAACGTAATATACTAATTGGGGTGTCTGAGGGTGTGCGTTAATTACGTTACATATTGTATATAATAATAATAAATATTTCGAAGACATGTAAAATTCGCCAACACGCATTAGAGTAGCGCAGCGGACACTTCCTTGCCCTAAAACCCTTACCTCTCAGAAATGAGAGAAGGCCTATACCCAGCAACGTAACGTATATAGGTTTTAACCTAAAATAAATAGGAAAGATTATAATGAAGTATTGCACAACATATTAGAAATAATAAACACCATTTATATAGAAAGTAAACGCAAGTAAGACGAAAGTTATAGTTTTTCAACGATAAGAAAGTAAAACGATATGTGAAATAAGAATAGGAGTTCGTCAAGCAAGTAGATGAATTTGTGTAAGTACGAGTATTTGAGATGTGTATTTAGCAGGGATCGTAAGTAAATACGATGAAGGAACAGGAAATAGAGTAAATTGGACTCTACACTCTATTGTGGAAAGTCAGAATGTGTTAAAAAAGGCAGACAGCATTGTCACTGACAATGCTGTTTTAGTTCCCACTTTAATGTATGGTAGTGAAAGTTGGGTGTGACAGAAGAAGCACGAGAGTAGAATAAATGTGAGTATTTTAGGGCTGAATCTGAATGACAAGGCGAGAAATTGTGTAATAAGAGAAAAGTGTGGTTTGCTTGATGTTGTGACCAGGATTAAGAAATAAATCCTTCGGTGGTTTGGTCACGTAGAAAGAATGAATGAGGAAAGAGTGACAAAGCAAATCTATGTTGCAGAAGTGAACGGCAGAGTTGGGAAGGGACGCCCTAGGCGAAAGTTTATAGACCAAATTGGCGAAACATTAAAAATGGGCCAAACCAAGAGTACTCTTTACCGAAGAGAAGGCGAGAGATGTGTCAGGATTGTGCCAAATGGTAGTCCGTAGCCTCTACTTACACTTCTGAGTGACATGTTTGAATGATTATGTATGTATTTATTTAGAACAGTTTTTTGATTTATATATTATATACTGTTTACTTATTTTGATATTGGTTATGCCTGTGTTTATCCTACGGGTCAGATATCGATGAATTGCAAAAGTGCTATCAGAGAAATTAAAGCTAGCTTAACTAATGTCAGACCATGTAATGGCACTGTAGTAACTATGTATTATAGTATTCCATGGTAGTAACATCTAATACCCCATGTTGTCCCGTGGATGTAGTAAGAGGCGACTGATAGAGACATCTAATAAAAACTTTAAAAAAAAACTGCTCTTGCCAACATACCTGCCAGAGTGGCAGCTGTGGCAAATATCCCACATATGCTTGACGCATATGTGGATATTTGCCACAGCTGCCACTCTATACGGAAGCCCTATGTTCAGCAATGGACTGTTGATATATTGTGAGGATTATAATTCTACGACACAAAACTTAGAAGACGATATTCGCTATTTTATTTATCGTATGATCTTTAATGGAATAATGGAGGAGATGAAGTCGTTCTATCTCGTTATGAAAAGGAAATATTCATCTCATGTTTATAAAACCAAAAGTTGTTAACTTATTTTTCATCACCTAGTCTCAACAACTGCAGTTTGTCTTATTATTCTTGATGGCCACACTTGGCAGGTGATATCAGACGTCTCGCACTTTTGACAGTGATCCCCATCGCCATTTTAGGTATTTATATATATAGGAGGATTTATATGGGATCACCACCATGCTGTTTCTATAAAAAATCATTCGAAAATTGTAACAAAATAAATTTATTGTAAATTTAAATATATTTAAAAAAAATTCCCGCTGGCTTCCTTACTGGTTCTTTCCAGGACAGAGGTTTTTTTGCGAACCAGTGGTAAATTAAAAAATGACTTTCAATAAGTATTTTATAATAATCTATGTTGAATAAAATCATTCATTTCATTTCATATTATATCTGGCACTGAATGTCTCACTTCCGGTCCGCGGCAATCTTCTAATTCATCAAAAAAATAGTAGGACGGCCCCCACTAGATACAGTGACGAACAGGTAAGATACGCAAAAAGTCGATGGATGCAGGTGGCGCAGGACTATTTTTAGCGTTCCTTGGTATATGCTAAGCAATGGACGTGTGAAAGGCTTAAATGTTGACAACTAGAAAAAATACTGGTATCAAACCATATTTTTTTAAATTATAGGAGCAGCATGTTTCTAATCACGACTAAAAATAAAAAACTGCGGTTGCCAATCTGCTTGCTAAGCGTGGCAACTATGGCAAATATCCCCACTATGAGGCAATCCAAGGGGAGACCTATTTATTTATTTTTTATTTATTTTATTTATTTATGTATTTATTGATCTATGTTCAGCAGTGGACTTTAATAGACTGTAACGATAATGGATATAGAAAATTTATCGCAAGAATAAATATTTTAAGGAAGGTCTGGCAAACAGTTGTGTCAGACTCGAATTTTCATGTTTTACTGATCAAACACTATTAAATTAAAAAAAATTACACTTACATTTTATATTACCTATATCTTTTAAGCATTAAAATAATTATTTTAAACAAATTTGGACAAGTTATAAACCACGAGATCTCTGTTTTATTATTTAAATAATACCCAGTAAAAAAGTGTACTTTTCTACTTATTCCGGATGACCAACTTTTTTGACACTGCTTGGACTAGTAATGGTGACATAAGAACACGCTTAATAATTCCATCAACAATTTTGTCGCCATTGTCTTTTGCCGCCTAGATGCATTCCGCCCCACTGCTATGTTAATGGTCCTACGGCAGGAGGCAGTGTTAGAATTTCGAGCCCACTGGTCCACTTGTAGTAGTGATTACCCCAGTAACTATAGGTTCCCTCACATCTCACTGCATATGCGTTAAACCGGGAACGGATAGATTTAAAATATTTGTGATAACGTGTTAAACTAGTAACCCTGACAATAATTTCCTCCAGACCGAATTTCAGTTTCGCGCTCGGTCTCGGCCAGGCTCAACGGGACCGAAGGACGCAGAACATGGTTATGGTGTACGAGTGTGTGCGCAAACACAGGCGCACTTTCAGTTCCTTTACCCTCATAGTATGTTGGGTCGCCAATCCAACACGACCGGTGAGAGATCAGGCACAGGACCAACGATTTTACGTGGCTACTACTATATTATACCGAAAAAGTCAAAAACAGATTCTATCCGGAATTCAAAACTAGAATAATAAGCAGTCTTGTGGCACTATAATATTACCAGTACGAGTAACCGCTTAAAGATTCGGATATAATAATCCAGTGGAGATAAAAAGCACATACTCTAGTCTGCGAATAGTCTAAGGTTATATGAATAATTCTACCTATTGGCCCTCTTAGTTTATAAACGTTAATTAACATCTTAACGTTGAACTGCAAGCGACATTCGTCACCGTCTCACCTCAATATTTCAAAGACGTACTTATTTTACTAATGTGCATCAGCGACTTGTGCGTTTAAGTATTCTTCAACGCGCCAAAAAGAAAGAGTTCTAAGTAAAAACCTAAGTATTTCACCATTGTCACCGTTATCGAAATTGGCCAGGGCCAGAATAATAAATGTCATTCGTTCTGATTTATCTATGAAAAATATTTGCGTCTTGATATATATTAGTTGATAAAAGAAATTGTTAACATTGACATATGTATAGAAGGGACCCACCCCAGAAATGTCTATTACCCAGTTACGGATATTAGGTTACCAACCCAAAATCGGAAGAACTAGAGTAACCAACATAGCCTGGCAGATCTGTAAGCTAAGGGTAATGGCGGCCAAATAACTCGGAGAAGCGACAACCGATGGAGAAGGAAGACTCGAGGGGCAGCCTCGTACTGGTAAGAGAAGTGTACGTCCCCCTCCCCCTTCCCTCCACGAGATAAATTTCTGGTATGCAGATAGTCGATGAATACAGGTGGCACAGGGCCATGCTTCGTTGCATTTCTTGCCTATATTCTTTACGTGGTAGAGCCATGCTGCAGTTATATTAGTAGTGTTGCATGAATAAGTCAACTAGCGCCATCTAGTGTCAGGAACGAGAGCGAGGGGAGCATTGAGAAAATGACATCACAAATCACTCAACCGACAGCGCCTAGTCGAAACTCGAACGCTCGGTACCTTGCGCGTGTTTACTTGAACATTCTGGATATTTCTTTGCTAATTTAAATATATAGGCGCTGCAAGATGCGATCGTAGTAGTGTTGATTTGGCGAAACAAGCGAAGCTTCGGAGCGGAATAAAGTGAATAAGTGTGTTTAATTATTAGTGTTTTTAACTTTAATTTGTGTAAAGTAAATTAAAGTGTTAATTTAGGTAATTTTATCGGCAATTTTTATTGTCACGAACCTCAAGCTCGTAACAATTGGTGTCAGAAGTGGGATAAAATCATGCCGATTTTACCTAAGGAGGAAACCGAGGATGTCCGTACCCGAAGTCAACGCCAGCGGGAGACGGACCAACGAAGATTTGGTGGTGCAACGCCGCAGACGTCGGAGGGCCAGCCACCGGCTGAAGGCCCGTCGGTAGCTCCTACATCTGCAGCACCTGACTTAGGTGCTCTGATGGTGATGCTGCAGGAGCAGGCTCGCCGACAGGAGGAACAGGCTCGCCGACAGGAGGAACAGGCTCGCCGACAGGAGGAACAGGCTCGCCGACAGGAGGAACAGGTCCGTCAATTAGAAGAGCAGCTGTGGGGTGGACAAGAGGAGCAGGCCCGCCGACAGGAGGAACAGGCCCGTCGGTCGGAAGAGCAGATGCTCCTTATTAAGGACCTTCATGCTACCTTTTCGAAAGAGATAAAGGAGGTGAAGGATAAGGTTGCTCAACATGACAACCGCCTGTCGGAAGCTGAAACCCAAATCAAGGAAGCTAAAACCCAAATCGACCAAGTGAACAATCGGGTTGATTACGTGGTGGCTAACGTGAAGAAAACGCTGGACGACCTCAAACTGGGTGATGGAACTACAGCTCCCGTAGTAGCTACTACACCTTCGCTACGTGGGTTCAAAGTGCCACCGTTCGACGGGACTTCTTCCTGGTCAGCCTACAAAATCCAGTTCGAGGCTGTTACGAAGGCGAACGGCTGGAATAAAAATCAGGCCATGACTGCTCTCACACTAGGCCTCCGTGACCAGGCCTTAACAGTTCTGGAAGCTCTGGGTGAGGAAGTGACTTATGAGCAACTCCTTGAGGCATTGGAGGCGAGATATGGCGACGCTCACCTGGAACACGTCTTTCGTGCGCAGCTTAAAGATCGTGTGCAGCGCATCAACGAAAACCTGCAGCAGTGGGCTCTAGAAGTGGAGAAGCTGGTGCGAAAAGCATACCGGTCTGTACCTGCGCTCATTGAAGGGAACCTGGTGCAGACATTCATCGACGGCATCCGCGACCTGGAAGTCAGAGCTGCTGTGAGGCTCGGGCACCACGAGACGCTTAAGAACGCCTTGGCCCATGCACTGGAAGTGGAAGCCGTGCGGCAGGATCATCGTTCCCATCGCGTCAGGGAGGTTGCGGCAGCTACAGTTCGCGACCGCAACAAAGGATACAGCCCTAGGTGCTATGGCTATGGGGAAAAAGGCCATCTTCGAATCAGCTGCCCTAAGTGAACCGTGGAAAGGAGAGTTGATCGATCTCAAGAGGGTAGTGCAGCTAACGACACTGCCTGGCGGCGACAGGATCATCGTTCACCTCACGCTAGGGAGGTTACAGCAGTTACGGTTCGCGACCACAATAAAAGATACAGCCCTAGGTGCTACGGCTGTGGGGAATGGGGCCATCTTCGGTCCAGCTGCCCTGAGCACACCCTAGGAAGGGAAGGTGAACGGTCTCAGAAAGGAAGTGCGGCTAACAGCACCGCCCAGCAGCAGCAGGAATACGACTTTACTATCAGACACTGCAGCGGGAAATCTCACGGCAACGCAGATGCATTGTCAAGAAGACCTTGTCCTGAAGATTGCAAACATTGTACTAGGCAAGAGAGTAAGGAAGTGGTATCCGTGAGGATGCTCAGGGCAGACCACCTCAGCAACGAGTGGAAGGACAGCTTACAACGTGCACAGCAGGAAGATCCGGACATCAAGCCGATCCTGGAATGGATGAAGGCCAGTGCTCCCAAGCCCAAGTGGAGCGACGTCTCAGCGATGAGTTCGACCACTAAAAGCTATTGGGCCCAGTGGGACAGCTTGCTGCTTCAGGATGGAGTTCTGTGCCGTAAATGGGAAAATGTTCGGGGAGACAGCTGTCATTTACAAATGGTTGTCCCTAAAGCTAAAGTACCGGATGTTCTACAGCTGTACCATAATACAGGAGGCCATCGGGGAGTTAAACGAACTCTACTGAAGATCCGAGAACGGTTTTACTGGGTCCACTGTCGAAACGATGTCGAGGACTGGTGTCGCAAATGTACAAGTTGTGCGGCTGTAAAGGGACCTCAGACTCGTAGTAGAGGTGCATTGAAGTTGTACAATGTTGGTGCACCATGGGAGAGAATAGCCATTGACGTGGCGGGGCCGTTTCCGGAGAGTGAAAGCGGTAACAAGTATTTCATGGTTGTGATGGATTACTTCACTAAGTGGCCAGAAGTCTTCGCCATTCCAAATCAAGAAGCTTCAACAGTTGCAGATAAACTAGTTCATGAAGTCTTCTGTCGTTTTGGAGTACCTTTAGAGATTCACAGCGATCAAGGAAGGAATTTTGAGTCTCAAATATTCCAGGAAACTTGCCGAGTTATGGGTACTCATAAAACAAGAACGACTTCTTATCACCCGCAATCTGATGGAATGGTGGAACGATTTAATCAGACATTGGAGAGGTACCTAGCAAAAGTTGTAGACAATCGGCAACGAGATTGGGACAAGCACATACAACCGTTTTTGTTGTCATATCGAAGTTCTGTTCACGAAAGTACAACAGTGACACCAGCTTTCGCAAACTTTGGAAGAGAATTACGGCTGCCTGCAGACCTGATCACCGGGATACCACCTGATGCTCCACGCAGTATAACCGATTATGCAAATGACTTGCGGAAAAAAATGAATGACGTTTATGAGCACGTCAGACAATCGGGCCAGCAAATGTCTGAAAAGATGAAAACCCGGTATGACCGCAAAATGAACAACAAAGGGTTCGACGAAGGTTCACTTGTGTGATTGCACAATCCAGTCCGCAGCAAAGGGAAATCTCCTAAGCTTCAAGCTAAATGGGACGGCCCGTACCAGATTGTAACCAGGATCAACGATGTGACCTACCGGATACAGAAAGGCGCAAGAGGGACTCCTAAGATCGTCCATGTGGATCGCTTGGCGCGTTATTATGGGACCGATAATGCTCGGGACGAGCATGTCTTAGGAGGGGGCAGTGTTACGCATGAATAAGTCAACTAGCGCCATCTAGTGTCAGGAACGAGAGCGAGGGGAGCATTGAGAAAATGACATCACAAATTACTCAACCGACAGCGCCTAGTCGAAACTCGAACGCTCGGTACCTTGCGCGTGTTTACTAGTGAACATTCTGGATATTTCTTTGCTAATTTAAATATATAGGCGCTGCAAGATGCGATCGTAGTAGTGTTGATTTGGCGAAACAAGCGAAGCTTCGGAGCGGAATAAAGTGAATAAGTGTGTTTAATTATTAGTGTTTTTAACTTTAATTTGTGTAAAGTAAATTAAAGTGTTAATTTAGGTAATTTTATCGGCAATTTTTATTGTCACGAACCTCAAGCTCGTAACAGTAGTATAGTAGTAGCACGTGGTAGGTTTCTCTTTTGTTTGTGATCATTAGTTTAAAAATAAAACAACAATTATTCAAAAAACATTGTATTTCAAATTAGGCTTAAATTATACAAAACACTCATTTAAGATATAACACCAAGCGAATATATTTGTAAAAAAGAAACCCCAATATCATTAGGGTTTTACAAGGTTCTCTTTCTTTATTTAAGGCACAATTATGTAAGTAAGTGCACTTACAATCAATAAGACGTAATAATTTCCTAATTTAAGAAATGGGGTTTCCTCGTATGAAGAATAAACTGGAATATGGTGCCACAATAGGTTTTTTAATACATAACAAATTTTAATACAAAACAATTGACATTTATTAAAATTAGACTGAATTTTTCGTGCCACTTGCAATAAATTTAACTAATAATTTTAAATAATTAAATAACATAATTGTATTAATATTAAGAGTATAAGAAGAACTGTGTTACGACGACAAACTTCATCTATGTGATAAAGCCATGCTACAGGTGTATTCTGACTTTACCACGATTGAGTAAGCTTACAATGGTCTCTTAAAATACCAGCGTAAAATAGCAGTATAACGCTACTGTGTACTGGTATGAGAACCGCATACTTTTCACTGGTAAGAAGACGTAAGATAGTCTTAGCATTCAGGCATGTCTGCATTTTGATTCTTTGTCGAGCACAGATGTGTCTGTGGGCCACAGCAATCCCACTACCATCAGGTGGACTGCGTGCTCGTTTGTTATCCATACTTTCAAAAATACAGCGCAGTTAATTAACAAATACTGTAAAAGAGAACTAAAGCGATTAGTTAGATATACTGCAGTATGTTATTAGAATCTTTCCTAGCCGACTCTGATAGAAAACATGGTTATATTTATAACTTCCCTATATTCTCAGGAGCTAACTATCATCTACACAAGATATATCGCTAAAAATGTATGCGCGTAAACACACAAGCTAACGCAATTAGACCTGAAGTAGGCTTGGAAGTTGTGTCAGATATATGGGAACAAATAATACACATCCAGTTTACTTTAGAATTTAGAGGAAGCCTGATCAAACCTGAGATCATAGATTCGACAGTCACGTAGCCTCACCATTTATATAGACATATATGCTTATAATCGTCCAAACACAATATGTTACGTATGTACGACGTAAGTGTAATAACGCGAATAGTAAGCAATCAGCTAAAATATAAAGGTAGTTACTTTCCTTATTAAATATTTTAATTTTATATAAATCAGTTCATAATGAGGTATTTGGTTTTTATTTCTACCCTAACATAATTTTTCGACCACGGATTCAAAGAAAAATATTCAATTAAAGTATGTTTACGAAAATTATTAAAGCAATTAAAATCGACTTTAAAGACAATTAGGTCAAGTTATTATAATGGTAATCCGAAAAGTTACCAATTAAGGTTAATTCTAATGTAATGAGGCCCTAATGACAATAAAGTAATAAATTTAATGAGGCAACTTTAAAACTATAAAATGCAATAAATGGTCATCTACAATAATTACTGGCCGATTAAAAATAATTTAAAAGAAAAATTTTATAAACTACAGTTCATGCAAATTTTTTATAAAAATCAAATTCAATAGTCTATTATTACTATTAAAACTTCTTGTTATAAAAATAGAATGTAGATATCGAAAGAGTTGCAATTTGTACTAGAATAAAAAAAATTATATTTAGACACTATAAAAACTGAACCGTACTGTATGTATATATGTATGTAAGACATTTTTTTCTTATATATGTAACTACAATGCACACAAACTTGTAAATGAAGTATTTTAACTTGAAACAAAAATATTGACTGTGTCAGTTGCAACAGTTTTTTTTTCAATACCCTAGTTTCAATTGTCTATTAACACAATTTACTGTAGGTTATGTAATAACTAATAGCAATTATAATTATCTCTACAACTTTAATGAATTCTTACTGAGAAGACAATTCTCAGATTTGAATATTCTCAGTATTGTGATTTATTTGGAACCAAGTTACACACAAAAGGAATTCTGAACAATGGTTCAGAATCGAAGATGGAACTGACACAGCATTACAAAAAATCTTGTAGTTTTCCTTGAATAAGCTTAATGCAGGATTGTATCTCTTCGCTGTCCGCTACCATTCCCTGAAGCTTATCCTGAATATCAATCAGTGTATCCTTACTCAGTGCACCCTTCTTTAATGACGTCATACAAAAGGTGGTCAAGGCTTTGAAACACTGTTTCCTCTGCATGTTGTGGGGCTGGTTATCCCACACTGGTGTCGCCCTCACGTAACTCCACGCGAGAAAAACATATTTAATGGCCGATTCCCAATGTTGGGACTCAACTAGTGTCTTTCCTTGTTCAATTAAACACTTTTTGAATGCAGCTAAATGTGTGGAAGCTCTGGAGAATGCAGGTGAATCAGTTTTTGAAGTCAATCTAGAAGTTGGAAGACTTTTAAAGATGTTCGATTTTAAATAGCTCAGCTTCTCTTCCAACGGTGTAAGGTCCGGAGCTGGCATTTCTCCTCGTATTTCTTGTTCAATCTCAGGATGCTTGTGAGTAATTTTTTTGATCATATTCACCAGTTGGGTTGGACTGAGACCTTTTAGGGCAACATCAAGAGGACCTTTAAACTCTTCCACTTGTTTGTCTAATCTAAGCTTTTTGACGGGGGGTGATCCTTTTATGGGACTAGTAATTTTGAACTTCTGCGGTGTACTGATGTCACTAAAGTCAATTTTTTCTGGAGTAAATGGTATACGTTCAGACTCGCCAAGCATCAGGCGTTTCCTTGGTGTAGAGCGGAGGGTGACGCCAAGTTTGGGCGGTGAAATCCGGCCAGGAGTGTTTTTTGTTGGGGTACGAACAGTGGAATGGAATGACGAGTTCCGCTTCAATTCTATATCGGGAGACCATGTCGATGGTGGTCGTTTTCTGCCTGAAAGTAAATAAAAAATATTTTAATGTGAACAGCTACCATGCCTTAAGATTTTCAGTAATCACACAAATCTAAACATACATGCAGACATAAAATATTCAAAAACAGCAAATAAGCTGGTATGGCCATAAAACAAATACTTTGATTTACTTTTTTAAGTTATTATAAGTCATCGCATGACTACTATCCCACCAGTTTGTAAGTGGTGATGCAGTTGAAAATGGTAAAAAGCACTAACATAGTCTATTCAGGCTTGCCTCGAAGACATCAACTTGATTAAAGTGGAGTCATAGACCAGGGCTAATCCACTCGATGTTTAAGATATATCGTCACTAATTCGCTCTTCACAAGCACCTCATATTAATCACAGTTTTGAAAACTGATTTACCAAATGTTTGATTTAGAAGAAAAACTATGTGCGGAAAGTGGAAACCTGCATGTCTGAGAAACCATTCGATGACATGTTAAGTGCACCAACACGCACTTGAGCATTGCAATACATTATAACTGCTTCATAACCTTCTCCCAAAATTATACATAATATAAGGGTGACAAAAAAGCACACAGTACATGTGATGGTAAGTGGATACTCTGATAACACCCATAGACATATATACATCTATCCTCAATTAATAATAATTATGCAGATACATTGTCATCCCTGAGGACTTAGATGGAATGCCTTGTATCCAGTAAAAAGTATCTCTGGGTCTCTACACTCACCATATGAAACACAGCAAGCCTGTGAGAGAGTGGTCCTTCTCTGATCGAGCAGATCCATTTGTGCTACAACCATAATATAACTGCAGCATGGCTCTACCACGTAAAACACATTTAATATGTAACTTAAACAAGAAATGGTCTTTAACCAAAATGATAAATATTCGACACGCACATATATCAAACATACCATCTTAACTGTTAAATGGACTGTTTTATGCAGAAATAATCCAACCCACTAACTGGCCAAAATAATGATCCAGAGACTCTTTTTTTCAGTTTATTTCCAAGTATTAAAAGACTCCTAAAAATAACAAGTAATCCCAAAGTCTACATTTAATTTTCTTTAAATTGATATACATTATCATATTATCATGCCACTAGAAAAATGCATTTATCTTTCAAATCTGAATAACATGCTTTTTTTGTTTTTTTTTTTATATAGAAGAGAGGGAAACGAGCATGCGGCTCATCTGATGTTAAGTGACTACCGCCGCCCATGATCAACCGCAACACCAGGGGAATTGCAGGTGCGTTGCCGGCCCTTTAGAAAGGAGTAAGCTAACATTTGCACCATGGGGCCCAAACAATGTTGTAAATCTATACACAAATATAAAATTTAAGTATTTGTCTGTAATATTAGATGCCTTATACCAAAAATGGGGGGGGGGTATTTGCATAAGTTAAAAAAGTAAAGTTACAGCCCATATACGTCCCACTGCTAGGCACAGGCCTCCCCTCATTTCTGAGAGGGTTTTAGTGATAGGAAGTGTCCGCCGCGCTGCCCCAATGCGTTTTGGCCAGACATGCAGGTTTCTTCACGATGTTTTCCTTCACCACCGAGCACGTGGTAAATCAGCACTTAAAATTGCAATTAACAATTTCATTGGTGCCGGCGGGGATCGAAATCAGGTTACTCCCGTTCTGTTATATTTACAGCGAGCGTTAACCATCTGAGCTACCACAGTATTCGCATGCCATTATGAATTTAATTGAATTTTTTTTTACATTTGTCTGTCCGCGCTGATCTTCATAATATCTGAACCAATTGTAATGAAACTTCAACAACATTTTATTCGAAAAACTAAAAATTATTAAAATAAATGGTTTTATCTTAAATCTGAAAAAAGCCACATTAATAGATTTTATCCAGACGAAGCCGGGACAGATTGCTTGTATTTAATAACTTTCGTAAATAAATATCTCAAAAATATGTACTCTTACATAATATTATTAATTACATTAAAGTTGAAATTAAATAGTGTTGGTACCTCGTTGTTGTATACACAACTCGTCGGGCGAGGGCGCCGGGCTGAGGTAGCTGGGCGGCAGCGCGGGCGAGAGCTCGCGGATGTTGGTGGCGACGGGCTGCAGCGGTGTCACGCGCAGCCGGTCGAGCCGCGTCGGGATCTCAGCCAGCGCGGCGCGCGTGCGACGGCCCGTCTCAGGCGTCGCCGCGCCCTCCATGCCAATACGACTATTTAAATACATAAAAATGATTACGTCCTGATGGAGGAGAAATTCCGAAAAAATCCGAATTCTAGAATTCGAAATTCGAACTCATCCTTCAACAAATGAGCACTCTAATGAGTCTCATAACCACGCTCGTAAATAAACTACGGTCGTAAGCTTTAGGATAGCCACGTGGAACATTAATGGTCTAGAACCAAAAAGTCGGAACTAGAAGTTCCAATCTAAGAGCATAATCTTGATGCTGTACTTATCTCTGAAGCACATTGCACAGAGAAAACTAAAGTGCTTATAAAAAGGTTTGATGTCTATATGATTCATCACCCTAACAGGACTGGCCATGCTGGATGTGCTAATGTGATGAAGAAATCGATCAAACACCACCTTCTAGAAGAATACAAAACTAAAGAAATACAAGCCACTATAGTAGTGGTAGAGAGCAAACAGTGAAATTCATGAGGCTCTCAACATGACAACGGTGAAGCAGGAAATTGCTCTGTACACAGGGAAATACAAGGATCCACTCCAAAAACACCCTAATGACCTAGCGGCTAGCTGGCACAAATCAGCTATTGCATTTGACTGAAACGCTATGACATTCAAAACCTAGACACCAGGTTCCAAAATTGAAGAGGTAGCTCCAACTGAGAAGTATCCCCCGCACGACAAACACATACAACACATCTGATGAAAGTTGACTCAACTGATTGCAGATCTGCATAAAAAATATCGATACAGAATTTCGACCCAAGCCATTTTGTGGAATCTCAAAAAGCCTGGTCTGATTTACAGTTGAAACTGTATTACAATCACTTTGCACCTGGTCTATTAGACCACGCTTAAAACATTCGAAAACCCTAATCCAGGTTTATGTTCGTAAATTCGCTTCAGAAGCCCTGGGATTAAGTAAGAAAAAATTGCGTATTTTGGCAAAAGCCCTGACTTGACACTGTTTTTTAAAAAAGCACATGTCCATCTTGGGACTAAGCAACTCAAGGATGTGCCGATTGTGATCCATAATGTAAGAAATACCTCTGCTCCTCCTAACTTATTGTAGAAATTTAATACACAAGCATAGCACTCACTTTGGACACTTCAACATACTTAGGCCAGAAGTGAAATTGCTCACAGCTAAGCAACTCCTTCAATTCAATGTTAATATAGAGCTTAGCAGAGAAAAGATCTTACAGGTCACAGCAATACTGGTCTTTCTAAACTTGCATAACTGTTGCACAAATAAAAAAAAGTGAATCCATCACCTGTTTTATACCATCAGTGTCTAAGTGGTGACTATGGCATATCCGATTTTAGTTAATTTTAGTATCTACTTAACTGCAGTCTTAACTTAAAAAAAAATTAACTCAGCCTTGCAGTATGAAGATGAAGCCTTGCAGAATGATGAAGCATGCAGATTGCTTCATCATTCGTATGACATACCATAAAGATCTTAAGGTGATAACCCGACCAAAACCTTGCGATAGTGCTTTTTTCAGAGACATTATCTCATTAGTTATGAGAAATAAACTACATCTAAAAGCACATGTTCACACAATGTTCGATATCCTATCATCACATTCCACATTCTAATTTGTTTTTATGTGTTATAAATGCATATAAAATTAACTTTAAAAAAATGACTAAAATGATTGATTACAGGCATCTGTTGCTAAAGGCAAAGCTCTAATCATTTGAGGATTACACTAATGGATAGGTAATTCAAAAATCTATATTATTCACATTTTACTTAACTTTTTAAGTCCGCTTTTCTTTTTTAATTGAGATAATTCCAAAATTTGGGCGTTTTTCTAACGCGATATCAATATATACATACAATATATACAATCCACGCACTCTCGCTACAATTAGCGAGAGTGCGTGGATTGTATAGGACCTAACGCTCAAGGTCGTTTGCTAGGGGTAACACCTTAATATGACTTCGATAGATACATATGGTTTATAAGAAGATAGTTATCTTCTTATAAACCCAATACTATAATGCAGTCCAACAAAATAAAAAAAGACAGCACTGTATAAAATTTCAAGTAATGTCAAAACCATACTTAAAGTTTTGATGCGTAACACAACTTTCTTCTTTCTTTCTTCATCAGCCCATAATTTCACTACTGGATGCACATATTATGTTATGCACTTACAACCATGTTGTTAAATGCAAATTACTTTAGAATTTAGTTCAATAATATGTTATGTGTATGAGTGTGTGTTTTTACAATAAGTGGAAGATATTTTTGACTTAGTTTTTGAATTACTCAAAATATACACAGCACTTCATCTTTCTATATACTGGAGTCCTAAATACAGAAGTTTCGTCTAGGGAATGCAATCTCAGGAGATTGGGGCTCAAGCAAGATCCTGAGAGTTTATGAATAATAATACTGCGAGATCTGGCGAATTTGGCAGTTTTGTGTGTTTTCTTTGCAAATAATCACAATATTTAAATAAATTAGAAAAAAAAAAATAAAAAGTATAAGTATTATATGAAAAACATTTATTTTCAGGAATTTTTTGAATAGATTTTTATGCATCAAACATGGTTTGACATATCTGTCTATAATTTTTTAATAAACTTCTAAGTAGTACACTTCAACGTAGGTATCTATCAAATAACATACTATGAAAGAAACAACCAGTCTTCTTCTAATATCAAACAAAAATCTTTTAGTAACAAAACAGTTCTTTTACTAAATAGAACGAGATTGCATTCCCTAGTTTTGTCACACATGAGGAATAAGATGGAATGCCTCGTTTTCACAGTAAAATGGGTCTCCAGTTCTCTACACTCACCATACGAAACACAGCAGCATTGAGCTGCTATTTTACGCTGGTATTTTGTGCATGGTCCCTCCCCAGAAAGCCGACCCATTTGTGCAACAACTATACTACTAATATAGCTACCACATATTGTCCTGACCAGAAAATAAAAACAAAAACTGCGTTTCTCACCTTCCAGGCGTGGCAACTATCATAAGGCGAGGCCTATGTTCAGTGCTGGACTTTATCAGGCTGTAATGAATGATGAATGACTGAGCTGTACAGGCATGTAATTGTCTACTTTTTAACAAAAAAAAATAAAATGATCAATCCTTAACAAGTTTACTACTAATATTAATAGTACTTATTTTATCATACAGAGTACAACAGCTATTGAATTAAAAGTACAAAGTAAAATTTCAGACAGTGATATCACTACCCTAAAAACCAATTCGAAAGAAAAACCTGACAGTGCTGCCAATTTTCCATACAATAAACATGTAGGGTATTTATGCAATTAATGTGTATTGTATTTAAGTAGATGTGATTTAGAAATACCACCCTAAGCTGTTAGTGTTGTAGTTTTAAAATAGGTTTTAAGGTAATTACAACAACTCAATCCATATCCAACAATGATAAAACAAACTTAAATTAAAATATCTTAGTTTAGAATTGACTTCACGTCTTTTATTATTTGCAGTAGTTATCAGGAAGCTGCTCCTGCTCAGTTTCAGTGTGTGTCAGTCGCCTTTTACGCCAAATAGGACACCAGAGTGAAGTGGATTTTCTTACGCCGTCAATTAATGGCAAATTATTTAAACTAGATTAAATTTTATAGTCATACGATAACGCATTATGATTATGGTAAAAAAATGTAAAGAAATAAAATCCTAACAATCAATGGGATTAGGAAAAAAACAAACATTATTTTCCCGCTCAAATTCATTCTTTTCCATTTTTTTTGTACATATAAAAGTTAATCTGTATTATAAAGTTGGTTATATACTTTGACTTTACAAATTAATGTAAATTTAAGATAAAATACAATGTTTCCTTACCTGAAAACTTATATACTGCAAACCAAAATAAAAGCAACGAAACTTTCTCAGCGATAACGCTACTGCATTGGCGCACAATTTGACAGTTTGACAAAACATAGACAAAGTGACCAGAGGAGTACATTTTTATTGTTTTGTTATGATTATATACTCTATGGTTAGGATATTTAGATTTGAGTCTTGTGACACGAGTCGAATACAATTTTACTCGAATTAAAGAAACTGGCATTCCAGTTAGAAAATTACCAACTCCTGTTCAAATGAACTCAAGACACTCGACTCTTACTTGAGTTTTCAATTATCAATAAGCAAACCAAAGTTTACGCCAATTACCAAGAACTTTACTCTTTGATCTTTGAAATAATGTACTCTTGGTACCAACAAAATAAATATACGAAACGGTTACACCTACACCAAAAAGCACAGGCAGAGTTTCCTGTGCTTTTGTACCAGCTGGACCCAAGCCCGGATAAAAGGGGAGGGGTGGTTCCACTGCAGAGAGTGGGCGTATCCGGTGGACTAACATACCCACCTGTGCTAGGACCAGCGCAGCTGAGCGCCGTACGTGGGATGAAGGAGTCCTGGAGGGTTAACACATAAATAATATGGACAATACAAGTCCCATTAGAACAGAGGGAGACGTATCAGAGGTGAGGGGTGCTTACCTTAGACACTGACAAACGAGAAGGAACTACCATTCAACCGGAGATTCCACATACTGTACTATCCAGCGTAGGTGCCCCACCATGGTTTCCGCGCTGTTGTAGTTTCCGCGCTGGATGTACCCGAAACCTGTTCCAAATCTGAGGAGCTGGACGCAAGAAATGAGCAAGGGACCGCGAGTAGCATAACTCTTGCGGAGCCCCAAGAAACTGTAGTGAGCCGTAAGGGGAAGGGCAAGGCACCCAAAAAGTTGACTTAGCGACCTGACGGATCATCAGGTGGATCAATCCCAGCAGGCAGTAGTGCAAAGGCTAAAACGAAGAATAATAAGCAGCGAGAAAAAGGCCGCAAAGAATGAGCCGGGCTCGCTGCTTCCAGGAGCAGTACTAAGCGAGCTGGGCAAGCTACTGCCACTGCGGTGCTTGAGGCTGGAACCAGTAGCCACGCTGAAACTGAGAAGGATGAAAATCCAGCCCAAGTAGTAAGCGAAGCTGCCGGAACAAGCTCTAAGACATCCGCCAAGGAGCAGAGAGCAGCCAAGCGTCCTGGAAAGAAGAAAACAGCAGCCAAGAGGACACTGGAAGAGTCCACCTCGCCAAGAGGCAAGCATAAATGTGCGACTCGAGCAGCAATCAAAGGCTGCAAGAACGAGCTACGCCTCTGCTGCTAAAGCAGATTTGGATGTGGCCTTAACGTGTGCACGTTCAGATCACATATATACAAAGGAGGTAGCTGATGACAAACTCATGGTTATACAGAGGAAGATGAACAGCGAGGCCTGGAGTAACCAGGACCACGATGCGTCAGACCCAGTTTTTAGAGGAAACCCCGTTTACACGGAGGGTGTTGTGAAGCTGTGGTGCGACGACCAGAAGGCTCTGGACTGGTTGAAGGGGAATATTACTACCTTCGACTTCAAATCCAACACCTCGCTGACAATAAAGACATAGTCAGAGATACCACAAAGGATCAAATGTGGTATACTTATCCCTGATGCCCAAGGTGCCTGGAAGACCTCATGCGACATTGGTCGTGTGCTTACGTACCATAACCACCGGGTAAATATCAAAGACTGACTGCTACTCAAAGCGGACACACAGACGGACGTTGTTTTGGTGCCGAAGAATCAGAAGAAAGCCGGGCGCAGCCTCGCATATGTATGTGGGGCGGTATACGTTATATTCCACGGTCTGGTATTTCTGCCTCTTTGCTTGGTGAAGAATCAAATTCTTTGATTCTTCACCAAGCAAAGAGGCAGAAAAGAACCCGGAAGTCATGGATACCAGGGCAATGGTTACTGGTACAGCGGAATCACTCGATGCGAAGTCCACTGAAAAACGGCCAGCACAATTGAATGGAAGCCCCCAGTGGAAACTGTGCTCAGTGGCAGCTCACTGAGTGCCGAAGAAGACTGGACTTTCTGCTGGCAGGCATATTTTTGGGCGGGGACGGGAAGGACGCGATCAACGCTGGCGTGCCTTTGGGATTGTCCATTAATCACGTGATTATAAATATAAATAGATGCTATATATACGGACTTTGAAAATGCTTTTGACCGTGTTGATCATATCATCCTACTAAAAAAGCTCCAGGAGCTAGGAATACGGGGAAACCTTCTCAGATGGATGGAATCGTACCTGCGTAATCGCTCACAGGCAGTTGTTGTGGCTGGATATCGCTCAAATATTGTGGACGTTCCATCTGGTGTCCCACGGGGCTCAATATTGGGGCCCTTGCTGTATGCAGTATATTTATATGATGTGGGCATCTGTTTTCATTCTGCTAAGTTTCTGATGTACGCTGATGATATGAAAATTTACGCTTACGTAAAATCTGAAGCAGATGCTTTTAAGCTACAGAACGACTTATACCGTTTCTGCAGCTAATGCCGTGATAAACGTATTAGCGTGAATGTATCGAAATGTTTCCAAATTAGTTTTACTCGCAAAAGGAGAAAATTTATATCTCAATACTACTTGAACAACTTTCCTTTAGAAAAAACTGACAAAACTAAAGACCTCGGAGTAGTCTTTGATTCGAAAATGATGATGAATGATCATATCTCGGCAATAGTTAACGGCCTAAGTGGTAGCAAAGGCCTATAAAAATCTAGGTTTTGTATTACGAGTTTATCAACCTTTTTCGGACATAGAATGTATGAAGATTTTATACTATTCTAATGTACGCAGCGTCCTGGAATATTGTAGTGTTGTGTGGAACCAAAATTACATAACGTACATACAAGAAAATGAACGAATACAGAGAAAATTTATTAACGTCTTGAATTTTCGATGTCAAAATAAAAGAAAAAGTTATACAGAATCTAGTAATACGCATAAATTAATGAAGTTGAAAGATCGCCGCACCCTACTCCAGATGCTATTTCTTCATGATATCTGCAGTAACAAAATTGATAGCAATGAATAAATTTCCAGTACTTTACAACTACGAGCACCTACTAAGCGCACTAGACATACTCCGTTATTTAATGTTCCTTTAAGTAACTCAAATTATGCACAGAATTCTGTAATATGTCACATACTTAATACCTATAATAAAGAATTTTCTTCAACTGACATCTTCCACCAAAGCAAATCCGTCTTTAAAAAAGATATTATTTCAATATTAAGTAATAACTTATAACAATAACACATACACTCACGCACACACACACACATACACACACACACACACACACACACACACACACACACGCACGCACGCACGCACGCAAATGTGTACATTATGTGATGTAAATTTCATTTATGTTATTTATTATTGTATAGTCGGACAGCTGTTATGCAATATTTTTACTTTTATTTTATTTTATTGTTTCTGCTTATTGTCTCTTTTTTTGTGAAACTTATTTTTTAAATTCTTCAATGTAATAATATTCTTTAATATATCCAAGTACTTTGTAATTAATATTATTAATTTGTAATTTTATTGATTGTAATATTATTAATTGTAAACTATAACAAGCGATAGTATGTACATTTATATAAAGTAAGAACCTGTTATTGGCATTATGGATTATTTGAGAAGTTCTGTTAATATTTATAACATGCTGTTGGTTCTATGATCAATAAAGAAAAAAAATTATAATACATACATACATAATACATAAACACTCACGCCTGTCACACAGAGGGGTAGGCAGAGACTACAGACTTCCATTTGGCAAGATCCTGACAAATCTCTCTCACCACACGTGAAGGATCACATCCATACACCTACGCATATACATGCTCGTCGGTTAAGGGTACTCCTAATTTGGCCCGTTTTCAATAAATCGCTAATTTGGTCGATAAATTTTCGTCTAGGACGTCCCTTTCCGACTCTGCCATTCATTTCCGCAACATAAATTTTCTTTGTCACTCTTTCCTCATTCATTCTTTCCACATGACCAAACCACCGAAGCATTCCTTTCTTAATCCTGGTCACAACATCATCTTGCAAACCACACTCTTCTCCTATTACACAATTTCTTACCCTGTCATTCATATTCAGCCCTAACATATTCCTTAAC
Source organism: Parnassius apollo (assembly GCA_907164705.1). Taxonomy (NCBI): domain Eukaryota; kingdom Metazoa; phylum Arthropoda; class Insecta; order Lepidoptera; family Papilionidae; genus Parnassius; species Parnassius apollo. The sequence goes on from CAJQZP010000929.1 coordinate 8,522,522, forward strand.
GACCGCATTTCTACTGCGTTCATTCTACTCTCGTGCTTCTTCTGCCACACCCAACCTTCACTACCATACGTTAAAGTAGGGACCAACACAGCGTTGTGAATTGCCATACGTGCCTTTTTTGACACATTCTGACTTTTCACAATAGAATGTAGAGCCCCATTTACTTTATTTCCTGCATTCACTCGTCGTTCAATATCCTTATCATATCTCCCATCCCTGCTGAATACACATCCCAAATATACGAACTCATCACTTGCTCAATTAACTCTCCTTCTATTCTTATTTCACATACCGTTTTGCTTTCATCTCTTTCAAAAACCATCACTTTCGTCTTACTTGCGTTCACTTTCATTCCCCTTTCTTTTAATGACCTGTTCATTAATGTAACCATCATTTGCAACTCGGCCGCCGACGACGCAAGTATGACTTGATCATCGGCGTACAAAAGGCATTTGATGGTTAACTCACCCATTCTTAACCCGCATTCTTCAACCTTCAAATTTTCCAAACAACTGTCCATAAATAGGTTGAACGGCCACGGGGAAGCCACACAGCCCTGTCTGACAACTTTATGGATGCCAAACCAGTCCGAGTAGACCCCGTTGATCCTAACACAAGCACTAGAGCCCCTATAAAGCGACTCCAATGCCTGTATCAAGCCAGCGTTCAATCCGATTGAATTCATTGTTTGCTCATAGCACATCTATATCCACTCTGTTATAGGCCTTTTCCAAGTCCATGAACGCACAAAAAACCTTTTGGTTTTTGGCCAAAAACTTTTCCGCGATCATGCGCATGGACTTGATCTGTACATCCCATTCCCTTTCTAAATCCCGCTTGCACATCCCAAATTTTTTCATCAATTTTTTCATGACCCTTTCAATCAGTACCTTAGCACACAGTTTTCCCACAATGCTAAGAAGGCTGATACCACGGTAGTTTTTACAGTCCTGCTGCGACCTTTTTCCTTTATATACTGGAACTAACACGGCTTTGCACCAGTCTATCGGTACCCGCTTCAGTTCCCAGCATAAATTAAACAAGGTGTGCAGCAGTCCTGCCACCACTTCCTGTCCAGCCCTTAGCATTTCGAGTGAAACTCTATCATATCCGGCAGCCTTACCTGCTTTCATGCTTTTCATTGCTTTCATTATTTCATCTTTACTTATCTCGCTACCTCTCCTCTTTTCTTTCGGAGTTTCTATCTCATTTATTTTATACGTTGTCTCCTCACTCATAAAAACGCTTTCAAAATATTCCTACCATCTCTTTAAAATTAAAACTTCGTCGTTCAGAATATAGCTTTTCTCATCTCTTATACTCGTAGCATTCATTATAGGCTGTTTTGAATGTCCCTTGGCAGTTCTTACGAGTTTCCAGAACATTTTAATATTTTCCTGGAAGTTATCCGATATTCTTCTATCATTCTTATACGTTCTTTCTTGCTTTTTCTTTTCAACTACTTCTTTCACTCTCTTATTTAGATGTCTAAAGACTGCCCTTTTTCTTTCAATATCATCATTCGTACCGCTAGAATTACCAGCCTTTGTTGCTAGTAAATCTAGCCATGCTCTCTTCTTTGCTTCAACTTCCATACGTATCTCATCCTCACCATTTCCAAAAACTGCTCTCGGATATAAGTGGGCTTAGACATGTCTGGGGCGTAGACCCCGAACACAAACAACTTCTTTAAGCCCACTTTCATTCGTATCCATAGCAGTCTTGGGCTTACACATTCATACTCTTTCACACATAGGCCCATTCTTTCTGAAAGGATGATACCTACACCCTGGCATGCTCGCTCAATCTCGTCTACACCAGACTAGTATGCGGTATACATGCCATGTGTAGTGACATCCTTCCCCTTCCGTTTCGTCTCATTTACACATAACACATCTATTCCTCTATCATACATCATATCGCATACTTCATCCATTTTATCATTCATTGCTCCACATACATTCAACGTAGCCAGACGGGCCTCTGCAATCTACTTTTTCGCCCCTCCGGGAGACAGAACGTGACGGGTGGCGAACCTCGTCGCCGGTTTTCCTCCCGGAGATTCTTCGCACCCCTGCCCCATTAAAGGGGCGCCGGGAACTCGGGGCTATATCTTTTGTTTGGTTCCTCATAGTGCGAAATATGGGGTAATATATTTTACGCCGCTACCACGGCGAGGAGCCGAGTCTGTGCTACCTGCTTGTCGCTAATTTAGCACCACCCGGAGGACACGTGTAGGGTGGGCCTACGATTAGGTGGGCAAAGCATACGGACGCGAGCGACTTATCCCCCATAAGACATACCATCGACGATAATACGACACGTGTTTCGCCTCTACACGAGGCATCCTGAGGTGATGTGAAGACACACCGTCTTACTTGGAATAGCGGTGTTGGAAGTAGTGGTGTAGTTAATGAATGCAATTGAGGGAGGGCGGGAGGTGCTCTTAATCCAGGTAAGACACATCATTTTATTTAGTTAGCGGAAGGTTGCGAAGTAATTTATATTTTTATTATAATGGATATCCACAAAGTAACGCCTGATTCTATCAATAATCACGTGATTTTTTTTACATTTCTAACCCCCCTCCCTCTTGGTGATACGTGGTGAGGTTTAACTAACCCCCCGTCCCCTAACCAAAATCACGTATATTTTTTTAGTACCTTCAAAGAATCAATGTTTAGAATATTATGTTTAAATACATGTATAAAGTTGTAAGTGCTCGTATAAGGGAGCGTCGATAAAATAGAGCGGGTTTGCTGGCGGGATGTTAACTGGAGAGCATACAGTAGCAGTTAGATGAGCAATAAATAACACTTCTTGAGAGTTTCTTCTTATTTTATTTCTTGATTCCTTATTATTACATTGCCGGATTTGGAATGTTTTACCACGAAAAACGCCCCTTTTTTATAAGCGGCTGTAACCAATCGTAATTAAGAAAAAATCGCACACGGCATTAGTGAATCTATTGACCAATCAGAGCACAGAATAACCCTTTCTAAGAGGGATTTACAATTTCCTTAATAAACGTGGTAAAACATATCTTACAATATTTATATTTATTCCTAGCGATAGATACAACTTATTTCTATTATTCTAAACCTAAATTATTCAATAAACCTTTATTTTACACTTATAAAAAATAAAAATAGCTTCGCGGTCGCTTCACGGTTTAGCTCCGGAGTAGGATAGTATTTTTTGCCGAACATACAAGTATCATCAAGGATCTCCTAGGTGTGCGTTGTTTGCAGTTAGCAGTGGCTGTAAATGACCGCCGGTACGACATACTCCGCCGAACGTTGAGTCCCGTGATTCCGTGAGGCGTCGAGGTCACCGGCCCCTAGGTGATTCTTGGGCACTTTATGCGCTCCGAGCATCCTGTGCCTAGTCGCGTCATAAAGTGCCACCGTCGCACTTCCCCCAACCCTTTTGCTGTCAAAAGGGGTAGGCAGTGCCCAGTTAGTGATTACGCCAAATACGAACTATACTCCGCCTTCCGCGTCGCGCTTCGTGCCGAATCGGTTGGCAATTATTAGACAGGGCCAATTAGAATACCTGACTGACTTTAGGTAGGTTTCAACATGTCCGATAAGGACAAAGGGGAGCCTCCACCTAAACCCAAACCCAGAAGACCACCCGACCGTCCTGGTGTATTAGATCGACCAATCGCGTACCGCGACATGTTCAACCCTGAAAGGACTAGAGTAGTGTCCTCCTACTCTCAGATCCCAACAAGGAAGCCCTCCTCCCCGGGTAAGGAGCCCGCACCGAGGACCGCGCTCTCGCCCATCGTACCTGGAGGTACGACCGGGCGGGAACCGTTCCCCCAACCCCAGCGGGCAAAGAAGACCCAGAGAAGGCATACGCCTCCAGAAACAGCAGCATCCCTCCAGGAGAAGAGGCGATGCTATAGTACCAGCTCCTCGGATTATTCTTCATCCGAGGGAGAATCGGATCACCAACCGAAAGAGCCGATTAGAAGATCACCTCCTAAATCGCCATCGCCGACCAAAACCACTCCACCCAGAACACCGGAACACACCAGCATGGATGCTGCTGAACTGGAGCAGGGAGGAGAAGGGTCATACGGATGGAGTGCAACCACGTATGCAACCCTGGCACCTAGCACATCAGCCGGACATTCACCATCCGCGCCTACCACCAACCCTTCAGGCCGGCCATCGGACGATGGTCAGAGGCCTTCCACCAGCTATGCCCAACTGGTAGCTGCCCCGGCAGTACCAAGGACAAAGATTGCCGAAACACCCAAACCGCCGGAAGAATCGGCGAAAAGGTACCCGCCAATAGTTGCAGAGTGCTTGCCGGATTGGACGAAGCACTTCGAGGCACTAAATAAGAAACTGGGCCACCCACCGAATGCTCGTCCATTCGGCAAGGGCGTAAGATTTACCCCGCAGAGTCCGGAAGAATTCCGGACGGTACAAAGGTACCTTATTGAGATGACTGAGAAAGTACCAGCTATGTCCTGGTACTGCTACACCCCCGAAGAGGACAGGCCCACGAAAGTGGGCATTCGGGGACTACCAGTGGGCACGGACCCAACCGCGATAGAGGGGGCTATCAGGGCAAAGGGGTTCCCGATCAGGTACGTTAAAGAGATCCCCCCCCCCCGTAGAGGCAGACCTGGGTGCCTCTACTTCGCACAGGTGGACCACCTGAGCCTGGAGCGCCTTAATGAACTATATCAAGTCGACGAGCTCCTCTTCATGAGAGGAGTCGTCATAGAGGCCTGGCAAGGAAGAGCGGGCCCTTCACAGTGCCACCGCTGCCAGGCCTTTGGCCACGCCTCCACAAATTGCTTCAGGCCAGTGAAGTGTGTTCGCTGTGCCGGAGATCATATAGCTAGTAACTGCCCAAGGGGTAGAGATGAGGAACCGCGATGCGCTAATTGCGCCAAGAACCACACCGCTAACGATCGCCGCTGCCCAGTCCTGAGGAGGATTGCAAGGAAGCAGGGGATCACTCTACCGGGACTACTCCCAGAGGAGCCCAAGAGGGTCCCCCAAAGTCGTCCCAGGGCCGTGGTTCAGGAAGACGGGTGGACCACCATCAGAGGAAAAGGAAGGCAACCTGCCCCCCCCCCCCTCCACCCGTCACGGCACCCACAGGAACGGTGGTACCTACCATGAGCACAACTAAGGCAACCACCGGGGCGACTCTTCAGCCCCCCGCTAACGACGCCATAGAGCGCCAAACCTCACAGAGGAGTAAGCGGGGGAGGAAGAAGAAGAAGAAGGTGCAGCCTCCTCCTCAGGCAGCAACCTCTACCCCAACCCCAACGGTAACGATAGCCCAGGCGCAGGTTACCATGGAAGGCAAGAAAGCCAGAACGGGTAGAGTGCCAGAAAGGGCTCTATCAGAAAATAGAGACCGCTCTACACATAGAGCGCGTCCCCATGAGAAAATCGCTACCAACACCCGAGACCAGCGCCATCATCCGCAACACAGAACACCTCTAGCCGGCTTCGAGACTGCTGACGCCATCCAACGTTTGGTTGGCATAGCAATCGAGGTCGGCAGTCAAGTCCTGGCTGATATTAGAGCCGGGACAGATCCGATTACAGCGGTTATGAAGGCGCTGGCTAATCTCCTGGCTCGGCACTACAGTGGAGGAGTCTAACCTGCGCCTCCTCTACTGGAACCCTGGTGGAATCCAGCAGAAGCTACAAGAACTCTGCACCGTCGCCCAACAACAAGACGTACAGGTCATCTTGCTGGGAGAGACGAAGCTAAATCCGAGCACACGCATAAGGCTGCCCAATTACCATCTGTACAGGAGGGACGAGGTCACCTCTCAAGGGGCCGCTTACAGAGGGACAGCGGTCCTAGTGAGAAGGGACTTCGTCCATCAAGAACTTGACCTACCGGAATACCAGACTATGCGCTCTATCGGCATAAAAATGGAGGCGGCGGGCGAGGAACTTAGGATCTTTGCAGCATACCGCCCGCCAGGGACTCCATTTTGCTCCTCAGACGTCCGGACGGTAATGGAAGGCGAAACACCGACCATCATCGCCGGGGACCTAAACGCCAAACACCCGGCGTGGGGATCTAGACTGATCAACCCGCCGGGTCATGCGCTATTTGATGACGCCGAAAGATACGGCTATGACGTTTTAGGTCCTGAAGAACCAACTCACATTTCCTACGGATCCACGAAGTCGTCCGGATGGACTGGACATCGTGCTCGCTAGGAACATCAACTACCCGATAGTGGTAGAGGTGCTGTACGACCTGGAATCGCAGCACCTCCCGATCTTAATTACCCTTGGCCTAAAGGCGGTGACTACGCCGCCCAGAACAGTGAAGACACGTGTCGACTGGAGGCTCTACCACAAACACCTGCAGGAGAGACCTCCAGCACACCACCCCCTTAAACACAGCGGACGACGTAGAGGCTGCAGCCACAAATATGACAAAGGCAATACAGGAGGCCCTCAACGCTGCCTCTACGATCGTCCCGATGTCCTCCAGAAGGGATGATCTGCCGCATAACATCTGCGTGCAGATCAAGAGAAAAAGGGCTTTAAGGAGACTCTGGGCGCGTACTCGCTGCCCGAGAATCAAAACGAGACTGAACACCTTGTCGGAGGAACTGTCGGTTGCAGTCCAGGCACACAGAGGAGATGCCTGGGAGCGGCGCATATGGAAGGCGGAAGAGCACGATGCGTCGCTCTACAAACTGAACCGGCAGTTAACTAAAGCCAAACCTCCCGTTTGCCCGCTGACCAACAACGCGGGCGAACGTCGTTACGATGCCAAGGGGAGAGCGGATATCCTAGTCGAGCACTTCGAGGAGCAATTTATGCCGAACCCAGCAAGTGCGGAGTTCTTGGAGCTTCATGCCCGAAAGGAGAGTCGCGTACAGGAGTTCCTGTCGTCGCCCGCGCCGCCTCTTGCAGGAGAGCGGTTCATCTCCCCCGCTGAACTGCGGTGGACAGCAACCCGCCTGCAACCGAGGAAGGCGCCGGGGCACGACGGGATTACCAACGCTGCACTCCGACAGCTGCCCCATAGAGTCCTAGTAGAGCTTGGTCGACTCTACAATGGGATCCTGCGGACATCCCACTTCCCGGAGGACTGGAAGAAAGGCAAAGTAATCGTCTTGCCGAAACCCGGGAAGGACAGGCGTAGAGCTGCCAGCTACAGGCCGATCACGCTGCTACCACACATAGCTAAACTGCTTGAAAGATTGTTGCTAAGACGCCTCCGCCCGTGCATCCAACTTCGGGCGGAGCAGCACGGATTCAGGAGGGGTCACTCTACAGCAACACAGCTGACCAGAGTGCTGCACTTGCTTGCGGCCGATTACAACCGTGGCCGCACCACGTTGGGCGTCTTTCTCGATATCGAGAAGGCGTTCGACAGGGTGTGGCATTCTGGATTACTTTTTAAATTGGAAGAACAGACCAGTGTCCCTCCTGCTATGTTGCGGCTAGTGGCGTCTTTCCTGGCAGACAGGAAGTTCTACGTCTGCGTAGAGGGCGCCGAGTCCGCAACCAGAACCATCAGAGCCGGCGTTCCTCAGGGCAGCTGTTTGTCTCCAGTCCTGTACGCGGCTTATACCAACGACATTCCTACCCTGGCAGGCAGGCTGCAAGAATGGGAGGACGACGTGGAATTGGCGTTATATGCGGACGATAGCGCTTATTTCACCTCTTCCAGAAGAGCCCATATTGCCGCTGCCAGGATGCAACGCCTCTTGGACCTGTTGCCACCATGGCTAGATGAGTGGAGGATGGTCGTCAACGTTGGTAAGACGACCGCTCTGCTCACTCGCCGCCTCAGGAACCTACCACCTCAATTAACCCTCAATGGCCAGCAGATCGCGTACGAGAAGGCCGTGACCTACCTTGGGTGCCGGATCGACCGGGCGCTGCGCATGACTGCGCACGTCGACCTCGTCGTCCGTAGAGCACGATGTGCGCGGGCGATGCTACGTCCGGTCCTGGCATCCAAGCTACCACTTAATACCAAAGTGCGTGTTTACAAAACCTACATCAGAGCCATCATCACCTATGCTGCTCCGGCCTGGTACGCGCTTCTGAGCGAGCCTCTGAGGCGGCGACTGCAGGCCCAGCAAAATATGGCGTTAAGAACCATCGTCGGTGCGGGTCGCTACGTCCGGAATGACGTCATAGCGGCCAACCTGAAGATCGACACCATACAGGAATTTGTGGCCCGGTTGGCGCGCGGACTGTTCGACCGTGCAGACAACGGGCCGCATATACATCTTAACAACTTTGCGCCGCTACACACTCGCCCTCCGGACGGGCGACCCTATCCAAGAGAACTCCTCTCTATATCGATTAGAGAGTCGAGTAACAACCCTCAATGCCGCTGAAAGGCCAACTCCTTGACTTCATTGGATAACCTCCTTTTTTCGTATTCTTAACCGGCTACGAAAAATTTTACCGATTACGGACAACCGTATTTTTGACACCTACAACGCCAATAGAAGGCTCCCAGGACCGGTCCATAGTAGTGGACCGCGAGGACAGCACGGGTAATGGGGGCTTACCCCGAGGCCCGAAACCTCCATGTGCCTATAAGTACATGAAGAAGACATCAACGTGTGACCAATACAAGCCGTAGCGACCGCCAAGAGGTATGGAATGTACAACACTTTTTTTTTCAGGAAAGACATTCATGCTTACAGAATCTATACAATATTTTTTCATAAGCAATTATAAATCTTTCACTCATAGCATGAAATGGCTCGACATTGTATACAAAGTGATTAATTGACATATTAATGTTTCTTTTGAATTACCTTATAAAGTAAAAAGAATAGTACATTAATCACGTGCTATGTGTTAATAGCTCTTAAAGTTATGCCATTGTAATAGTGGAGACGAACTGTCCACTATTAACAGACTCCGAGTGGTTTTCTTTAAGGTGGAGAAATGAAACTACTGTTTATGAGGGATGAATTTATGAATGTACTGTCGAATGGGATTCGGAATGGAATATCTTTTGCATCAACCTTGCCTATATTTATATGGCTGGCTCACTATTGATTTGCCAATGGTAACAATTAATATTTTGCCTAGCCAATTATATTGCTTATTTTATGACCAATGAAAACTATTTAAAATATACAATTATCTACGTTTCGTTTCCCGGCGTGAGACTTGTTTGTTGTTCACGAAGCTACGTCGCTGGACCGGGCTATATAAGACATGCAGATCGGTGCGCACGCGTAGTCGGCGGGCGGCGGCGGTGTGGAATACAGCTCCGGAACAGCAAGAGGAAACGAACTGCGGCGTTGAAGAAACGGCTCACCATTGGTCGACGGATACGTGACGATAGCGGCGTGTGAAGTCGGTGTGGCGCTGAATGATATTTGCGGCTGCTTCTTGTTTCTTTATAAGAACGTCAAATTATCTATATACAGTCCGCAGTATCTCAGTAGCCAAGAATAATTAGGAAATAAAATGTTTTTTTTATTTATTCTCGCCTTCCGCATTATGGTAGCAGCGGAGTATATATTATTTATTCCCGTTTAGGTTTGATTAATCTGGCTGCTACATCACTCTCCCCCCAGCGAAAGCGTACCGGAGGCTTGACGACTCGCCCGTATTTCGTAGTTTTTAAAATAGGTTTCAACTGGGTTGATGTAGATGATGAATTTTCAAGCTTCCTCGCTGGTGGTTTTGATGATGATGATGAATCCTCTGCAGTATCCTCGTTAATAATATAGGCAGGCTTTAGTCGGTCGATCGATATAATCGTAGATTTCCTTCCGGGTATTTGTAGTTTAAAAGTCTTGCTATTTCTCTCTAATACTTTATACGGTCCCTCGTAGGTAGGTTGAAATTGTTTTTTCATTGCGTCGTTTCTTACAAAAACTTGTTTGCACGTTTTCAAATCTTGGTGAATGAATACTGATTTATTATTTCTGTGTGATTGCATTTCGGTGCATTTCAACGATAAGGCTTTGTTAATTGATTCTCGAAGTTTAGTTACGAAATCGTAATCCATTTCTTGTTTGTTTGACGCTGCTGAACTGAAGAAGTCACACGGCAGCCTTATGCTGCAGCCGTAGGTTAGCTGAGCGGCGCTAAGACTAGTGTCTGCACGCGGTGTTGCTCGTAGTCCGAGTAGCACTGTAGGTAGCTCATCAATCCACTTTGTATGTTGAGATAAACGAGTTTTGAGTGCAGTCTTTAATGTACGATGCCATCGTTCGATTATTCCGTTTGACTGAGGATGGTATGCTGTTGTACGCGTCTTCTGTATTCCCATAGTTTGAAGAAGTTTGAGGAATAGGTTGCTTTCGAAATTCCTTCCTTGATCCGTTGTGATGGTTTTAGGTGATCCGAAACGAGTAATCCAATTTTCATAAATTATCTTCGCGACGGATTCGGCTGAAGTATCATCGGTAGGTATTGCTTCTGGCCATCTTGTTGTTATGTCGATCATTGTTACGAGATAACGATGTCCTTGCGGTGAAGTAGGTAATGGTCCAACGATGTCAACGTGCAAGTGTTCGAATCTCTCCGTGGGTGGAAATGTAGCTAGACTACTTGATGTATGCCTTTGTACTTTGCATTTTTGGCATTGAATGCATTGCTTCGCCCAGTTGCCAACATCCGCTTGCATTGCAGGCCAAAAGAATTTTTCAGTGATGAGTTTTCTTGTTGTTCTAACACCTGGATGACTAATGTTGTGCAGTGCATTGAAGACTTCGCGACGACATTCTTCTGGTATGTATGGTCGCATGGGTGTCGTTGAGGCTTCACAGTATATAGGTAGATGCGTCATTGGCATTGTAACTTGCTTGATGGACAAGTTACCTTGCTTCGCTAGATGTTTTATGTTGTCACTATCTCTGTCTTGTGTTGCGGCGATCTTATGATAGTCGATTGATGTAGGGCACGTTACACTGTCGATTGGTACGCGACTGAGTGCGTCGGCAACTATGTTGTCCTTTCCACTGATGTGACGTATGTCGGTCGTGAATTCACTTATGAAAATAAGTTGTCTTGCTCTTCGTGGTGTTTCCGATAGTGATGGTTTCTTTGGAAGTACATATGTTAATGGCTTGTGGTCGGTAAAAACGATCAGGTTTCGACCCTCGAACGTTTTTCTGAAGTGCTTGATAGCCATGTAAATAGCGAGTAGCTCTCGGTCGAATGTACTGTAGTTACGTTGAGTATCGGAGAACTTCTTCGAAAAATATCCAAGTGGTTGCCATTTCCCATTGCTGTATTGTTGGAGAACTGCTCCTGCTGAGAGATCGGATGCGTCGCTGAAGATAGCAAGGGTTGCTTCGTGTGATGGGTGAGCGAGTAAAGCTGCATTTTGGATCGCAATTTTACAAGCTTCAAATGCCTTCGTGGCTTCATCGTTCCATTCGATTGACGTTTTATCTTTTTTCTTCGTGTTGTGAAGGTAGGCGTGAAGTGGTGCTTGGATTTCAGCGGCTTTAGGTATGTGTTCTCTGTAAAAATTTATCATCCCGAGAAAACGCCTTAGCTCTTCGATAGTTTTAGGTTTTGCATAATCGATGATTGCTCTGACTTTTTCGGCAGGCGGTTTTATTCCTCCCTTGCTGACGGTGAAACCAAGAAATTGAACTTCTTGCTGTCCAAATATGCATTTCGAAGGGTTGATTGTGATTCCGTTGTCTTCTAATCGCTGTAGCACGGTGCGTAGATGGGTTTCGTGCGTTTCTTTATCAGAGCTTGCAACAAGGAGATCATCAATAAATGCGAAAACGAAATCCAGTCCATGAAGTACTTCGTGTATGATTCTTTGGAAAGTTTGACCTCCGTTCTTTAATCCTGGGATCATTCTTGGGAATTCGAATAATCCCATTGGGGTAATTATTGCTGTCTTCTCTATGTCTTCATCGCGGACTCTTATTTGTTGGTAAGCTCGGTTGAGATCGATGGTGGAGAATATAGTCTTGTCTGATAGTTGATGAGTGAAATCCCTGACTCGCGGTATTGGGTAGCGGTCAGGAGTGTTAATAGAATTCAGTCTTCTGTAATCTCCACAAACTCGTAATTCTCCGTTCTTCTTCGGTACAATGTGAAGTGGTGATGACCAAGGGCTTTTGCTTGGACGGCATATTCCTTGCTCAATCATGTTTTCGAATTCCTTTCGAACTTGCTCGTATAGGTGTGGTGCGATTGGACGTGCACGACAATGAAGTGGTGGTCCATTGGTGTCGATGAAATGCTCAACGTCGTTCTTCGGTGTTAATTTCATTGAAGTTATTCTTGTGATACCAGGGTATTCTTCGAGGATCTTGTGATACGGTTGTTGCACATCTATGCTTCTTATTGTGGGCAGATTGGTTGCTTGTACAAAAGACTGAGATGCAAGATTGGTTTTCCCGTCGATGATTCTTCTATTTTTGATGTCGACGACCAACTGGTGATGTTGAAGAAAATCAGCACCGATGATTGGTTTGCTGACTTTAGCGACGATAAATCTCCATTTGAATGGTCGGCGTAGATTAAAATCAAGTTCCATTGTTTTTTCTCCATATGTAGGAATAACCGTATTGTTTGCTGCATAGAGTTGAAAATCTAGTGGCTTCAACTTCTGTCCTTGCTTCGGCGGTAACACTGAGATATTTGCTCCGGTGTCGATAAGGAAAGTGAGCTTGCTTTTTTTATCGGTGACGAAAAGACGGTAGGACTTTGCTGTTACGCTGGATCCCGTCGCATCGAGCGTACTAGTTAGTTTTCCGTATTCGTATTTTCATTTTTGAATGTACACGGTGCTGTGCATTTTCTTGCCTCGACCCCGAAACGTCGATGATAGTAGCAGTAAGGGGATCTTGATGTTGAGCTTATTCGACTTCTACTTGCAGAGCGGTTGCGACGAAAAGGTGATCTTCGGTGTTGCTGATTGCGCTGGTTGTACTGTTGCTGGTAAAAGGTATGATGCTGGGAAGCTTTGAGCGCGGCGACTTCGAATGATAGCTTCCGAATTTCTTCGAGAAGAAACTGGGTATCATTGGCCTTTGTTGAAGTGCCTTCGATGATCGATATGTGTGAGCTACTGCTGTTTTCGATCATCTTGTCCGCCAGGAGTGCCAGTTCGTCGAGCTTCGTCTGCGTGCTGAATGTTTCGCTGACTGCTATTACCGATCGAATATGTGGTGGTAGGTGGTTTACCCACATTAGCCGTAGTGTTGAATCCGGAACTTTATCTCGCGCCAAAGTACGCATTTTGCGTAGGAGTTGTGTGGGTTTCTGGTCTCCAAGTTCTATTTCTGATAGAAGTTTTTGTAGCTGTCGACTGTCGGATTCTTCATATGCGGAGATCAGACGATCCTTCAGTGAATTATACTGGTCGACTGCTGGTGGGTTGTACAACAGGTCCGCAATTTGTTCGATGTCTTGTTTCTCAAGTTGGGCTATCACCATCTGTGCTAATTGCGCTTGGCTCTTCTTTAAACCATTCGTTGCGGCTTCAAAACTGACGAACCAAAGTCGTGGTTTGTCTCTCCAAAACGGTGGTATTCTTAACGATAGAGATATACCGGCGATTTCTGGTTCCTTTACCGGGTTTAATGTATATGTGTTTGCCTCCTGCTCCATAATGACGGCTTGATTACACTGATTTTATATAAACTGAAGTCTTCCTTCTCGGTGTTCGTACGGGTTTCCTTCGCGGTGTTCGTGCAATAGTAGTGGTACGTCGCAGGGTGTTCCTTCTTGGTGTTCGTACCGGATCTTCCCCCTCGGTGTTCGTACGGGATCTCCCCCTCGGTGTTCGTACGGGGTCACCACTGTAATAGTGGAGACGAACTGTCCACTATTAACAGACTCCGAGTGGTTTTCTTTAAGGTGGAGAAATGAAACTACTGCTTATGAGATTTATGAATGTACTGTCGAATGGGATTCGGAATGGAATATCTTTTGCATCAACCTTGCCTATATTTATATGGCTGGCTCACTATTGATTTGCCAATGGTAACAATTAATATTTTGCCTAGCCAATTATATTGCTTATTTTATGACCAATGAAAACTATTTAAAATATACAATTATCTACGTTTCGTTTCCCGGCGTGAGACTTGTTTGTTGTTCACGAAGCTACGTCGCTGGACCGGGCTATATAAGACATGCAGATCGGTGCGCACGCGTAGTCGGCGGGCGGCGGCGGTGTGGAATACAGCTCCGGAACAGCAAGAGGAAACGAACTGCGGCGTTGAAGAAACGGCTCACCATTGGTCGACGGATACGTGACGATAGCGGCGTGTGAAGTCGGTGTGGCGCTGAATGATATTTGCGGCTGCTTCTTGTTTCTTTATAAGAACGTCAAATTATCTATATACAGTCCGCAGTATCTCAGTAGCCAAGAATAATTAGGAAATAAAATGTTTTTTTATTTATTCTCGCCTTCCGCGTTATGGTAGCAGCGGAGTATATATTATTTATTCCCGTTTAGGTTTGATTAATCTGGCTGCTACCCATGATAAAAGAAATCTTACTAGAAAATAAGCTTATACTTGCGTCTAATGTTCTAATCAGACCTAAATAATATTAAATAGATTCATATAAGTTACTTTAAGATAAGAATAGAAGTGTTTAATTTACTTTCCCGTTTTCAGCATTAATCAGTCTTTACACTTAGCTTTATTTTACGAATAGGAAACAATTAAGATTAAATACTATCACTCAGTTTTAAATCACTGATAAGAGAATAATTAAGATTAAATGTTCGAATTCACTTTGTCGTCGCTTACATTCTCCCCCACGGTGCGTAGCACTGCATCCTCTGGAGGCGACGACTCCGCTGGCACCAGCACGATGACACGTCGAGTTGGACGGCGAAGTATTCCACCTGATGTCCGCACGTCCAGCACCCTGGTTCTTCCGTCTGGTCCGGGATAGGTTTTGACGATTTCACCGCGAGGCCATGAGTTTCGCGGTAATGTGGCGTCTACTATTAGCACGATGTCTCCTTCCCTTGGGTCTCTGGTTTCTTTCCCTTCGAGTTTCCTTGGCATCAGGAGAGGTAAGTATTCTTTAATCCACCTTTTCCAGAAGTGGTCTGCGAGTCTCTGGGTGGTTCTCCAGCTTGCCCTTCCGATGAGCTCCGTGTCGCTGAACTCTCCCGGCGCCATAGTTCCGCATGATCTTCCCAGCAGAAAGTGGTTCGGTGTTAGGCTTTCCTCGTCTCCTGGGTCCATGCTGATCGGGGTGAGAGGTCTCGAGTTGACGATGTGTTCAACCTCAGTCATTAGCGTATGGAGTACTTCCTCGGGCGGGCTCTTCTCGTTGAGGACTACTGCTAGCGCCGTTTTGACTGTTCGTACGAGCCTCTCCCAGGCGCCTCCCATGTTTGGAGCTCCCGGGGGGATGAACTTCCACTGGATGCCCTTTTCCTGTGCGGCCTCTTCTAATTCCCTTTTCGCTCCGACGAAATTAGTTCCGTTGTCGCTATATATTGTTTTCGGAGTTCCTCTTCTGGCTGCCATTCGTCGGAGTGCCATGATCATTAAACTGGTGCTGAGAGAAGGTACCAGCTCTAAATGTACTGCTCTAGTTGTGAGACAGGTAAATAAGGCTCCCCAGCGCTTCTCGTTCCTTCTTCCGATGGTGACTTGCATCGGCCCGAAGTAGTCTACAGCTGTGCAGGAGAACGGAAATTGATGATGCTGCAATCTTTCACTCGGCAGATCTCCCGTTGGTGGTATCTCTGGTGAACTCTTCTTTGTCTTGCACCATTGACAGCTGTGTGCGACCGCTTTTAGAGTTGCTCTTAAACCCAAGATCCAGAACCTTTGACGAATTTCGTTCATTACCGTAGCGGTGTTTCCGTGAAGGAATTTCCTGTGATAGTGTTGTATTATTAGACGAGTTATTTTTTGTTTTCCGTCTAAAATGATAGGATTCATAATTTTTCCGTTTTGATCGTGGAATTTCATTGTTCTGCTCCTTAATTTAATTATTCCGTCGTCTCCAATGTAAACGTCGATTTTCTTGAGTCGGCTCGAATTTTCTAATGGCTTTTCCGACTTCAGTTTTCCTATGTCTGATGCAAAACTATCGCTCTGGCTTATTTTTATTAATATCTCTTCGGCCTTTTTTAGGTGTTCTGCTTCTATGGGTGTGTATAGGCGTTTATTTTCACTTCTGCTGGTCGACGGGATTGAGGTTTGTGTTTCTTTCTTCTGGATTTTTTGTGGTTTCCAGGACTCATCCTTCTGGCGTGCGGCGGTGGTGGTCGCTTTACGGCTCTTCTTTAGTAGGTGTGTAAAGACGATCACTCTGGCTGTAGTGCGTAGCAGTCGCTCCCAGCTCGAGAACCTTTCTAGGTTTAGTAGAGTGTCTTCTGCTGCCATTGTTGCCAACACCTTTTGCTTGCTTTTTTCTTCTGGCATAACAATTTCTGGCTTGAAGTCGTGGAATGGCCATTCTTCTTCTGGTTGACGGAGAAATGACGGGCCTTTGAACCATCTGGCGTTGTGGTCGAATTCGATTGGGGTTCCCCTCGTGGCGTCGTCCGCTGGATTCTCCTTGGTTGGCACCCATCTCCAGTCTTCTGGCTTGGACCTTTCTTCGATCTCGGCGAGTCGGTTGGCCACAAAAGTTTTGAACTTCCTTGGTTCTGACTTTATCCACTGCAGTACTGTGCTGGAGTCGGTCCAGTAAACCTTCTTCGATATGTCGAGCTCTGATTCCTCTTCGATTGTGGCGGCTAGTCTGCTTCCGAGTAAGGCCGCTTGTAGCTCTAGCCTCGGAATTGACACAGGTTTCGTCGGCGTTACCCTTGCTTTGCCGGCGATCATGGAGACATGGACCTTTCCTCCGGGCTCTACTATTCTCCAGTAGACTACTGCTGCATAGGCTTCTTCACTCGCGTCGGAGAACGTGTGTAGCTGTCCTTTTCTGCCTTTGGGTGAGACGCATCTCGGGATCTTCAGCCTTGTTAATGTTGAAACTTCTTCCAGGTATTTCATCCAGGCTTCTTTTTGATGTTCGTTGATTGGTTCATCCCAGTCTATTTTCTTTCGCCAGATGTCTTGGATTAGTTTCTTTCCTTGTATTAGAACTGGTGTAGCAAAACCCATTGGATCGAAGGTGGACATTACTGCGCTTGTGACTTCTCTTTTTGTTGGAGTCCTTCTGCCGTCTTGCAGGTCTTCCGGCGTGTTGCGTAGCCCGACGTTGAAGGCTAATGCATCTTCTTTCACCAGCCATCTTAGTCCCAGAGTCTTCTCTTCCTTGGTCAGTTGTAAGGAGTTTTCTTTGGTTGTGTCTTCTACCTCTGATATTACCCCCGAGTTGTTGCTGGCCCATCCCTTCAGATGAAAATTTGCTCTTGCGTGAATGTCTTTCACTTCTTTGGATATCTTCTTTGCTTCGGTTGTAGATGCGAAGCTCTGCAGATAGTCGTCCATGTAGTGATTTCTCTTAATTGCTTTCACTGCTTCAGGATGAGTGTTCTTAAATTCCTCTGCGTTCTTGTTCATTACGTATATTGCTGTTGCAGGTGATGACGCTGCTCCGAAGATGATTGAAGACATTCTATACTCTTCAGGCTTGCCGGTTCTTCGGTTTCCGCGCCACAGGAACCTGAGACTGTCTCGGTCGTCTTCTCTGACTTTTACTCGGAGAAACATGTCTTGTATATCTGCCATGACGGCCACTGATCCCTCTCTGAAACGCAGCAGTACTCCGAATAGTGATTGTAGCAAGTCTGGGCCCGAGAGCAAGGCGTCGTTGAGACTCTTTCCTTCATACTTGGCAGCTGCGTCGAACACTATTCTTAGCTTCTTCTTGACTGGGTGTACAACAGCGAAGTGGGGTAGGTAGAATGTCCTTCCTTCGTTAGAGGTTTCTGGAGCCTTCTCTGCGTATCCATTTTCGATTAGACTCAGGATTTGCTCCTCGTAGTGCTTTCTTGCTTCTTGATCACGATCCAATTTTTTCTCGATGCTGACCAGGCGTCGAACAGCTTGATTGTAATTGTTGGGCAGGCGTTCATCTTCTTTTTTCCACAGGAGTCCCGTTTCATATTGACCGCTTGGCAGTTTCTTGGTAGTTTTCTCGAGGGTTTCTAATGCTCTTCTGTCGCTGTCGTTAGATGGTGAACGATTTGGATCCCTAGAGACTCTAATTGGAAGTGTTCTCGGACGAGGTCTTCTATTTCTTCCTTGCCAGTGGCCGCTCTGCCATAATGAGTGAAGTGTACTGTGGCAGTTGTTCCTGTTTCACATCCGTGTAGGACCCACCCTAAGTTCCTGAGGGAAGCTACAGGATCTGATGGTTTGCCCTTCTTCAGTTTTCTTGTCACTATCAGTCCCCAATTGTCTTGGCCTATCAGTAGCTTGGGCCTCTCGGAGACGTAGAGGAGTTGATTTTCAATTGCCTTCAGGTGCTCACAGTTTCTCACGGTGTCCTTGTTTATGCATTGTTCGGACAGCTTCAGGTCATCGATGGTTCTTGCTACGATAGTTCTTTTTTCTTTTCTATGAGCCCCTTTTATTTTGAACTCGATCTTCTGTGAACTATCTATTCTTAATACCTTTCCGCCGACGGTTTCGATCGTGAGTTTTTCTTTCTTTCCTTCGACTCCGATTTTCTCAGCGATTGATGCGTCTAAGAGTGTGACCGTTGACCCTTCGTCTAGTAGTGCCAATACGCGAACTTGTCCTTTTGGGCCATAGAGGTTCACGGGGATCATCTTTAGGTAGGCCTTTTCTTCTCCTTTGGCGTTATGAATTGAGGCGACCTTTTCTTCTGAGGTGCTATTGGTGTCTTTTGCTTCTTTTTCTATCGACGCCGGTGGTTTGTCAGAATGTAAGATGGTATGATGCCATCTTTTACACAACTTGCAGACTGGTGCTTTACAGTTGATTCTTGAGTGTCTGAATCGAAGGCACTTGAAGCATATCTTTGCTTTCTTGGTCATATTCCATTTTTCATTCAGATTGGCTTCTTTGAACCTTTTACATTCTAATGCGAAGTGTTCTTCCCCACAGAACGGACACGACTTCTTATATTTCTCTTTTGACGCTTCTTGAACCAAATGAACGGGTTTTCTTATTCCTCTTCTTTGTTCTGAGGACGCTTCGGGCGGGGCGAAGTCTCCACACATGTCTGCTTCTGTTTCTAGGAACGCTTCGATAAGTAATAGCTCCTGAATTTCCTCATCTCTTCTGCTTCTGTGGTAGGCGAACCAACGGAACTTCATTGACGTCGGCATCTTGTCTACTATAACTCTTAGCGTTTCAGGTGAACTGAGATACTGTGGTTTCTTCAGGGCTTTGATTGTCTCGACTGCGTTCTTTACTTTGCTTGCAAATATGCATATGTCGCTCGGGTTTTCGCCGACTCTTGGGAGGTTCTTCATTTTCTCTATTTCTGCTAATGCTAGTGCTCCAGATCTTCCGAATCTTGCTTCCAGTCCCTTAATTACTTCGCGTGGGTCTTCGGCGGTGAACAGCAGGCTTTGGACGGCTTCTCTAGCTTTTCCTTGGATCGCTATTCTAAGGCGCGCTAGGTTTTGGTTGCTACTGAAAGAAGCAGCCGTATCCTCGTATGATCTTTTGAAGGCTAACCATTCTTCGCAGGCCCCGTTGAAGTGAGGGAGTTCTAGGTGCTTCGGTGAAATGGTGTCACGTGATTTTTCTGATAGCTTTAGTATGACTGAAGCTAGTTCCTGGATGTCACTTTTCTTTTCTTCTGCCTCTATTGGTTTGTGGTTCTTATTAGGCATGTCTCCGGTCTGGATGAACCAGCGTTCGACTTCTCGAGTTCGTTCGAACAGCTCTTCTCCGGCACCATCTTCCTCTTCTGATTCCGCGGTGAGAAGTTCTAATTCCGCTTGAGCAACTTTTGACCGCGCTTCTGCCAATTCTAGTTCCCCTTAATGCCATTGTCATCTTTGCTTGCGCTTCTGCTCTCTTCCTATGCGACGAGCGAACGGAAAGCGTGTCTGGATCGCGGGTCGTCTTCTTAGGGTGAGGCTGCTGCAGAGTCTTCATTGCGACACTTCTTTCTTGAATCTGCGGCGTTGGATGACTTTCTTCTTGGTGAGGAACTGACGCTTCGACGGTGCGTGTCGGGGGGGTGGTATGGGTTACGTCCCCCGGTGTTGATTCCTTTCCGGCAATGTTCTTGTTAAGAAGTACGGGTTGTCTGTGTACGCTGCTGGACGATGCTCTTGTAAGCGTCGATCGATCTGAAGTCGACGTGTTAGTAGCCGTCGTGTTTGTAGAATCACTCGGCGTATTCATGCTCCAATCCGTCGTACTGGTACCCGTAGTGGCGTTACTTTCACTCGTAGTCTTCGACTGCACTGATTTTGATCTTGTATTTGAAGGCATCTTCTTAGTTTTCCTTAAACCCGATCCGGCTTCTCGAAGGACCAATTGTAAGTGTCGGATAAGGGAGCGTCGATAAAATAGAGCGGGTTTGCTGGCGGGATGTTAACTGGAGAACATACAGTAGCAGTTAGATGAGCAATAAATAACACTTCTTGAGAGTTTCTTCTTATTTTATTTCTTGATTCCTTATTATTACATTGCCGGATTTGGAATGTTTTACCACGAAAAACGCCCCTTTTTTTATAAGCGGCTGTAACCAATCGTAATTAAGAAAAAATCGCACACGGCATTAGTGAATCTATTGACCAATCAGAGCACAGAATAACCCTTTCTAAGAGGGATTTACAATTTCCTTAATAAACGTGGTAAAACATATCTTACAATATTTATATTTATTCCTAGCGATAGATACAACTTATTTCTATTATTCTAAACCTAAATTATTCAATAAACCTTTATTTTACACTTATAAAAAATAAAAATAGCTTCGCGGTCGCTTCACGGTTTAGCTCCGGAGTAGGATAGTATTTTTTGCCGAACATACAAGTAGCGCCGCCAAGAGGTAGGAATGTACAACACTTTTTTTTCAGGATTAATGCTTAAGAATCTATACAATATTTTTTCATAAAATTTAAATCTTTCTCATAATGAAATGACATTGTATAGTGATTAATTGACATATTAATGTTTCTTTTGAATTACTTTAAAGTAAAAAGAATTACATTAATCACCTATGTGTTAATAGCTCTTAAAGTTATGATAAAAGAAATCTTACTAGAAAATAAGCTTATACTTGCGTCTAATGTTCTAATCAGACCTAAATAATATTAAATAGATTCATATAAGTTACTTTAAGATAAGAATAGAAGTGTTTAATTTACTTTCCCGTTTTTAGCACTAATCAGTCTTTACACTTAGCTTTATTTTACGAATAGGAAACAATTAAGATTAAATACTATCACTCAGTTTTAAATCACTGATAAGAAAATAATTAAGATTAAATGTTCGAATTCACTTTGTCGTCGCTAACAAAAGTATAATCTGGTTTTTTATACACATCACATTTATTGTACATTGTCCTTGAACCACGAATTAGCAAGACTTTTTTCAACACTAACAACTGGATAAGCATCTTGCAAGTCAGTTGTTGGCACTGTGCTTTATTGAAGATCAGCGTCGGTTTCATCAAGCCACTCGGCGTCATCATTTTCGCGCACTACGCAGAGAATCTCTCTCGATCTACCGATCGATCGTCGCGTGAGGTTGCGCGAAGAACAAACATTGTGCATCTCTAGATTATTATTGCTCGGATTAGGTTCATGCTTGTGACATGAATTTACATGTACAGGCAAGCCAAGGTCACAACACTAGACGCCGCTTTTCGGTTTATAAATCGCGCGTTTGACGAAAAAATAAATACACGTGATAATCTTACTACAGCCCCTCCCTCCCCCTTGGCATATTTCGTGATTTTTGCCATACCCCCTCCCCCCTTTCGAATCAGACGTGATTAATGGACGGCCCCTTTCGTCCAGAACTAACCTAGTACAAGCCAACCTCCACCACAGTGGAACTGCGTCGACTCAATTACGCAAGTGGTTGGAGGCACAAAGGATGGTCATAGCCCTAATCCATGAGCCGTGCGTTGGGGCTGGTAAAAACAAGTTCCTAAACAACCTAAAAGGTAAGTTATCCTACAACTTCGAGCACGACAAGCTTGGAGCGTGTATTTATACTTAAGTTATTTCTGTGCAAAACCATTAACAGATTTCTGTTCCAGAGACATGTAAATGTAAAAAAAATAAAGTTACAACCTATATACGTCCCACTGCTGTGCACAGGCCTCCACTCATTTCTGAGAGGGTTTTAGGGCAAGGAATTGTCCGCCGCGCTGCCCCAATGCGTGTTGGCGAACTTCACATGTCTTCAAAATATTTTTTTTCTTATTTCTCTGACATGCAGGTTTCCTCACGATGTTTTCCTTCACCGCCGAGCACGTGGTAAATCAGCACTTAAAATTGCAATTAACAATTTCATTGGTGCCGGCGGGGATCGAACCCGGTTTGCTCGCGTACTGTGAAATTCACAGCGAGCGCTAACCATCTGAGCTACCACGGCTCTTTCCAGAGACATGTATGCCATAGCAATACAAAATACACAGGAGGGAAGATTAGTCGTCGCCTCGGTCTACATGCCGGAGGAAGACACTCCTCCCTCATGACCTCGTCAGGCTGGTGAATTTCTGTGAGAGGGCTGGACTAGAGGTTGTGATCGGGACGAACTCCAACGCGCATCATCCCTTTTGGGAAATGGAAAAATGCAATGGTAAGTTGTTAGTTGAATATTTACAAAGCACTAACCTAACCATTTTAAACACTGATTCTGAACCAACTCTTAAAATAAATGTTGTTGTACAATAATCTACCTCTCACTTGCAACAGAAGGATCAGCTAAACTAATAACGGGATGGCATGTGTCGAAAGAGGTCTCATGCTCAGACCACAAATGGATCTGCTGCGTACTACAGGTCGTATAACCCCGCTATATCACCATGGAGAAATCCCCGTAAGACGGATAAAACAAAATAACTTAATAGTCTGACGTCTTCGCTCGCGGGTATTGAGGGAACAAATGCTGGTTGCGTGGAAAGAACGGGTACTATCACATTTTGTTTAGTTGAATATTGGTTGGCCAATGCCCCTCTCCATTCCATCCTCGCATTCCATTCCACACGCACTGAAGGGGGGGGGGCTAGAATGTGGCGTGATTTCCGGCTAATGAAGAAACGCGACCCACCCAAATGACGCTCTCTTCCCACGCTGCAACACCAGGGGCATCGTCCTTCGCATCGGCATCATCCCTTCTGCTGGCGACCTCGAGGTACCCCAACCCGGTAAGTGTTCCTTTAAATTGTATTGAGCTGTTCTTTATTTTATTTTTTACTGTGTTATCTTTCTCCTAACAACTCAAGTTTAATTCCATTACAGGGCGCTGGCTAAATCATAGATTAGGTGATAGCGAGTGCATCGTCCAAGACTGCCACGTGCCACATCAGCCATCTTATTTGGTTATAGGGAATTACGCATACAGTTCACAAGAAAATCAATCTCGCATAATAAATTTTTGCTCGACCTGGGAATTGAACCCTATCGCTCCACCATTTTCTGGTTCTTCCACTCGGATTCGAAGGGACAGCCTGTGGCCGCACCATTTTCTGGCCTTAATTACGGATATAAACTTAGTCAGTAGCTTGACCATTTTCAGGTTCCTTCGATTCGGATACGAAGGGCAACATACTCACCCTAACCATGTAGTGACCATCCATTATGGATTTGAACCCAGAAACCATTAGCGTCACCATTTTCTGGTCCAGTCGAACGGATTTGGAACTGGCGTCTTGTGGCCTGATCGAGTCGAACTGCTGAACCAATTTCTTGGACAATATACTCTAGTTTGTCAACACTGGATAGATTAAGCTTCGCTTAGCACTACCGGGGACGGTATGTCGTATTGTTGAATTTAAAATTGCAAATAGTTGAAATTTCTTTATACCTGCATTCGCATAGGTAAATAGACGCTTATTTATTTTAGTTTGACCCGCTGTACTCGTTTACTTGATACCATGAAGGTTAGAGAACGGGAGAACCTACTACTCCTGTTCATGGTATCAAGCATGAAGATTAGAGAACAGGAAAACGATCACTACGTACTAAAGCATAGCCCGCCTGTCCTTGAAAATTGTAGAATGTATAGCGGCGCTGACGTTGGTGAGTTGTAATTGCGAAGTTAGCTGTTTATGAGTACAAGTAGATGAAGTTAGTTGAGTAATGTACAAATTTTCATTTAATTTTTAGTGAGAAAATTTTCATGCTCCGTAATTTTGTAATTTTTGACAAAAAGAAGCATTAAAAATGAAGAAATATTTTATTGTGCGTGGATGTGCAAGTGGTTTAGCATCTGATCGGAAAAATAGACTCAAAATTACTTTTATTGACCGAACCTCAAGCGATCGCAGCACTTCACTTATGGTGTCCATATTTCTGGACACTATTTTCTACGGTTATCGTTCTCCCGTTCTCTAACCTTCATGGTATCAAGTAAACGAGTATACGACTTAGAAAGAAATTAGAATGCCTTATTTGTAAGTATAGTGCAAGAATGCACATAAATTCGTATTAATATTAAGAATTGCGGACTTAGTTAAATAGAAATGATATATGAGATATTAGTACAGGTAGGTGAAGTTAGTTGAATATTGTACAAATTTTTATTTCATTTTTTCGTAGAAAATTTTCATGCTCCGTAATTTTGTAATTTTTGACAAAAAGAAACATTAAAAAATGGAGAAATATTTTATTTTGCGTGGATGTGCAAGTGGTTGAGCATCTGATCGGAAAAATGGACTAAAATTACTTTTATTGACTGCACTTAGTGATCGCAGCGCCTCACTGATGGTGTCCATATTTCTGGGACACTATTTTCTACGGCGATCATTCTCCTGTTCTCTAACCTTCATGCTTGATACTATGGGAGAGTTCCACACTTACCGACATCGCGCGTGATAAATTGTCTCATCTCGTTGCAGACTACCTCCGCTTAGAAAACAAATCGTGTCGAAGTGTTTGATTTAATGTCGTTTGGTGGAAGAGTGATACGTTGCTAGTAAATATGGCCCGATTTTATAGTTAACCTTTAGTGCATTGTGAAACTTCCTCTTTCATCGCCGCGCGATTTTGTTCGTGTTAGCTTAGTATTAATAATTGTAATAAAAATTGGCAGTGAGTGCAAATGAACTGAAACTTAAAACGCTTTACACAAAAAGGGACATGTTATTTTCGCGTATACAAGACATCAGTGATCATATAAAAATATTCATGTAGAATCAGTGCGAGAGACATTTTTATGTGAAATCAAATAGTGTCGTATAATTGTGGTACCTATCTGTTATAGGTTTCCTGAATGCCCCGCAAGGAAAAAGATGTGGATCGACGATACCTCTCGAGGGGACCTCAAGACACTTCATAGAAGACAATCTTCATATTAACATAATAATAATAATATTGCAGACACAGAGATCCATATTTATAAGAAAAAATTTATATATATATATATATATATATAAATCAATATATATAATTAATATATATCAATATAATGAATATTATGAAAACCGTAAAAGGCTGTTGGATTCCGCTGTACCATTTTTATAATTGCAAGTTTTAGTATGGACTTTTACATTTTTGTTAAAGTATAGTACCAATGTAGATTACACAATAAGTAATAGCATTAAGTGGTTGATTGAAACGTAATATTCTAATATTTAGGCGAATGTTACACGTCGAAATTAAACTATTTTTAATGGATTTATAAATCATAAAAAAGTGAAAGTTATAATGTGATTATTGTTATTTATTCATTTATTTTACTTATTTTATCTTCAATGGAAACATACATAATTTTACTCTATTACATAACACATCTTACATTTAACAATAAAGTTTCCACAGTTAAGTAACGCATCGACAACAAGCAAATACCATGACATACTTAGGTGTGCAAAAGCTAAAGTAAAGTTAAGTCAAAGTAATATGTGATATTAAAGTGAAATGATAATTTAGCTATTAATTTAACTATTCTCCATTACAGCTTCATTTTCCTTTTTAAACTGTCCATATGACAGAGAAAATATATCAACATGTGAAAAGTTGTTATTGTATGAATTACATGCACGAGTTATAAAATTGTTCTTGCCATATTTTGTCCGCATAGTAGAAGTACAAAATAAAAGTTTCTTTTTAGCACTTACCCTTTGACATCTGAAATTTATTTCACTTAAAAGTGATATGAAGTCAACCCTATTATGAATGATTTTATCTAAAAACATTTGATCCCTGACAGTACGGCGAGAGTTTAGGTCAAAGGCTAGTCTACACCAAATAGAGGCATCGCCGGCTAATCTACATTGGATATGCTTCAGAAATTTATTGTGAATCTTTTCAATTGACTCTATAAAAATATTATATTGAGGATTCCAAACTGTTGAGCAATATTCTAATATTGATCGGACCAACGAGTTATACAAAATAATTAGGGTTGAAGGCTTTTTAAAGTCTTTAGTAATGCGTAAGACAAATCCAAGCATCTTATATGACTTGTTAACTATTTTATCAATATGAGATTTAAATATTAATTTTTGATCCAAATACACGCCCAGGTCCCGCAACTCGGTTAGCTGATATATCGACACATCATTCATTTTGTAATCAAATTCTTTGGGTCTGTTTATCCTGTTGAATGTTATAACATTACATTTTTTAATATTTAAGAACAATAGGTTATTTGAACAATATGATTATAATCTATTAATATCTTCTTGTAGTAGCTCACAGTCATGTTAATTTTTAATAATTTAAAAAAAATTATCATCATCAAATAGGAGTATGTTCGAATGTTGGAATTGCAATAAAACATTTATATAAATATTGAACAAAAGGGGACCGAGATGCGAGCCCTGTGGGACCCTCCAGATACTGGTAAAAACGAAGAACAAAATTTAAACTTAACCATTAACTGCTACTGCTTGAGTACGATTACGCAAGTAAGATGCTAGCCAGCGCAGAAGGTCACCGTGCACACAGATTTGGTCTAGTTTTTTGATAAGGATTTCGTGAGATATTTTATCAAAAGCTTTTGAATAATCGGTGTACACAGCATCCACCTGTAACCCTGCATCCATTGACATTAACATTCTAGTATTACTTGAACTACAGTAATATCTTATTATTATTATTTTGGGGTATCTATATAATTTTCTCACCTGGTTGGGTTCTATAAATATATAATTATAAATTAAAATGAAAAGATAAATGTACATAAATATCAATAAAATAAAATAAATACATACCACCCCGAAAAAAAAAATCCCTTCCTTTAAAAAAAAAAATAAAACCTCTCCCTTTTTTTTTCCCAAAAATAGAAATTTTTATGAGTAATAAAGAACAGAAAACTACAGTATTTAATTATATTTCTTTAAAAATTATTTTTTTCATATTATTAAATTATCTATTTTTATTTTTTTTTTATTTTTTTTTTTAAAAAAAAAAAAATATTCACCCACAACCAACAATGGAAAACCCCAAAAACACAAAAAAAATTTTTAATTATATTTTTTTTTCCCCCTTTCTTTTAAATATTAAATTTATTATATTTTTTTTTTTTTGTTTTTTTTTAAAAACTACATAAATAAATAAGATCCAACCAGATGGGAGCCCTCGGCAGGGGAGACCAAACGGCCGAGGGTTAGGAGGAAAGGGAAAGAAACCGGCGGACGATGCGAGCGGTATCGAGGAGCACCGCCTTCTGGATTTGAGCCCGGAGCGGTCCGTCACGGAGTCCGTCGCCTCAGATGACCCGAGAGGCTGACTGGGATTAGCCCATTCGCAGAGACGACTACAGGAATAATTTCGGTCGGCCAACCACCCCACATGTCGGTCACTTCGTGAGCCAGGTCCAGATATTTCGTTCGCTTATCTGTTTCGGCTTTCACGAGGTTCTCGTCATACGGAATGGTAATGTCAACCAAAAATATCCCGGTCCCAGTAGAGCCTGGCGCGGTCATTTTCGAGCACGGCTTCCGGCAAGTACTTGTAATACGGCAATTTCTGGTCCACGAGACCGTATTTCAGAGCGAGCTCCTGGTGTAGAATTCTGGCTACTAGGTTGTGCCTGTGCAAGTACTCAGAGTTAGAAAGCGCCGAACAACCGGAGACGACATGCCTAAGTGACTCCCCGGGATGGCGACAAGTTCGACAGACGTCGACGGTGCCATCCTTTAGGATGTATCTCCGATAGTTGTTGGTCTTAATAACCTGATCCTGTATTGCACAGACAAAACCCTCGGTTTCCCCGAAAAGCTCACCGAAACGTAGCCAGTTGAGGGAGGCGACTGTATCTACGAAGGGCTCATGTAGAGCCCTGTAGTACCTCCCGTGGAGCTCCTTCTCCTTCCATACGGTCTCCCGGTCGGAAATGCTAAGCACTGCTGGGTCCTGCCATTGCTCGTTGGCCAAGGATAGAGGGGTAAGCCCTTTATCACTAGAAATGACGTCATTATAGAATGGATCATCCGATCTCGCCAGGAAGTAATGACGGAGGCTGCACACTTCACGATTATGCATAGTGAGCGCGCTTGGAGAGCCACGCCCACCATGCTTTCGCGGCAAGTACAGCCTCATTACCGACGATCTCGGATGATGCATCCTATGGGACGTCATGATAGTGCGGACTTTTCTATCCAGGGCGTTAAGTTCAGTCTGAGTACACCTGAGTATGCCAAAGGTATACATAAGGACAGGCATGACCCAACCGTTATATGCGTGTGTCTTATTCACACCGGACAAAAGGCTATTAAGCACTTTGGTCAAACGTGCATAAAACACGTCGCAAACTGACTGTTTCAACAGCTATCGATACCGATGTTCTGTGACATACCCAGGTATCGGTATGTTTCAGCCTCGGAAAGGGTCTCAGTTGACGGGCATAGATAAATCTATGCCCTCAGAGTTAGCAACCCTTCCCCTCTCAACATGGAGGACCGCACACTTATCCGTCCCCAGCTCCATTCCAATGGAACTGCTAAACTCACAAGTGATTTTTAGCAATTCCACAAGATGGGAGCGACTGGAGGCGAAAACTTAAGTCATCCATATAGAAAAGGTGGGTCACTTTTGTCCCTCCTTTCCGTAGCTGAAATCCTCTCCCGGATCCCTCCAGTAAGGTACTGAGAGGGTTCAGGGAGAGGCAGAACCAGATTGGACTCAGACAATCGCCCTGGAAGATATCCCTTCCTATCCTTATGTGAGTATTAGCTTTAGTTAGTTGAAGGGAACCCTTCAACTCGGTGGGAAATGATTGTGCGGAAAAAACGCGTACCCTCATATTTTGTTTAGTTGGTTATTGTTTGGCTAGTGCCCCTTTCCAACCCATCAACGTATTCCATTCCACACACACTGAAGGGGGGGGGGTAGAATGTGGCGTGATTTTCGGTCAATTAAGAAACGCGCCCCACCTAAATGAAAGGTGGAGATGGTTGGTGAATAAAAGGGCCACCTCGGCTGCCGCTCGCTCTCTTCGAACGCAGTCGCAACACTAGGGGCATCGACCTCGAGGCCACCAGCAGAAGGAACCCCACCCCGGTAAGTGTTCCTTGTTTTTTATTTTCTTTGCTGTGTTATCTTTCACCTAGCAGCTCAAGTTTAATTCCATCACAGGCCATTGGCTAAATCATAAATTAGGTTATAGCGAGTGCATTGAGAGACTGCCACGTGCCACATCAGCCATCTTGTTTGGTTATAGGGAACCACGCATACAGTCCACAAGAAAATCGGTCTCGCGTAATAAATTTTGGCCCAACCCGGGAATCAAACCCTATCACTCCACCATTTTCTGGTTCTTCGACCCGGATTCGAAGGGATAGCATCCTGTGGCCGCACTATTTTCTGGCCCTTAATTCCGGATGTAAATTTAGTCAGTAGCGCGACCAAATACCATAGCAGACCAATTACTCCTAGAAGAACAGGTAGCAACTGTTACTGAAGCCGCGATCGATAGCTACCATGAATCATGTCCGGTAATCACTCCATTAAGACATAATGAGGTAAACCAAAAAAAAATCTAAATAGGGACCATGAATACCTCTCAATGGATGAAGACTGATTACTATACAAGAAAGCTACGTCTGAATACAAAAATGTATAAGGTATCGACGCTCAACACGGTGGCGCAAATTCTGTAGTTTTTTTTTTATAGAAGAGGGGGCAAACGAGCATACGGTTCGCCTGATGTTAAGTAACTTCCGCCGCCCATGAACATCCGCAACACCAGGGGAATTGCAGCGGCGTTGCCGGCCCTTTAGAAAGGAGTAAGTTCTTTTCTTGAAGGTCCCCAGGTCGTATCGGTACGGAAAAATCGCAGGTGGTAAACTGTGGAATCACAGAGAGGTCGTACGCGGAAGAAGCCTCCTTGTGAAACGTACAGTGGCGGACCACCAAGCATCCAGATGGTGTGGATGGTATCGGGAGGTTTTCCGCGTAGTGCGTTCATGAAAGGGGGACGCCCATTTTCGACCATGGAACGCCCAACAATGTGAATTTGTTAAAAAATTATATCTTTATTTATGGTTATTAATCGCGGTATTCATTTATCCTCAAACAATGGGAATATTTTTGCACAAATTAAAAGTACCGGAAACATAATAATAAAAATTAGGTAAATCATTATGTCATTAGTTTGTGAATAAAAAAAAAGTGTTGCCAATCACAAAACACATTTAAAAAATCGATTCTCTTTTTCGATCGATTATTTACGGTGTCATCATTACAGTGCTAATATAATTTTTAAATAATTATGATGTTACGATAATTAAACAAGCGAATTACTAGCTGATTTCTAATGAATTCTTTAGAGAGTAACAAATGCTACGGCAGAATTTAACTGTTAATCTTAACCGATCTTCTTTGAAAACAGATAAGAACTGTTATTCTTATCTGTTTTTAAAGAAGATCGGTTAAGTTATTCTTATCTGTTTATAACAACACATTTAAAATAGAATCATGTTATGATAACGAAACAAGTTAGTTTCCAGCTGATTTACCATGAATCCTTTAACCTTTTGAGCGGCAAAGTCGCCTATACTTGACCAACACCTGCGGGCCCTGAGCGCCAACGACGTCTCATCATCATCATCATCATTACAGCCAACGACGTCTATAGTTGACAAAAAACCCGGCTCCGAAAAATATGAAATATAGATATTGGAAAATTATTACAGGTATTTTAATTCTACACTCCTCAAAATAGGAATAACCCAGCAACATGTGAGTATAAAAAACAAGTCTTCTAGAGAGCCACAAGTACTAAGAAACATTGAACTAATAAAAATGGATTTTTATCTAAGCAAATACTATGTCCAGCACGCCAAAGTCGCCTATGGTTGACCGTTAGTGTCAAACGCGGGAGGCATAGATTTCTTGAAAACTATCCAAAATTCAGCTCAATGGTGTTTTTTTTTCTATTATTATTGATATTTGAATAAAATTAAAGGTTATAAACATAAAACTATAATTAGCTACATGAATAAAAAAATGTTATCAGATTATCTTCGCATAATAAATCTAATATCTCAACTCTAGCGCATCTTTAGCGCGTCATCGAAAATCAGTTCACTGGGCACCGTGATCAAGGATAGACGACACCCTGATGACGTCATAAGTGATTACCGAGAAAAGTAGAGCAATGCAACATGAACGGTTCCTCAGAACTCATTCGGATTTTGGAAAGCGTCGATGATGATGAATTTTGATTTTTGATTGATGAATTGAATTTTTGATTGATTGGTGAACAAATATGTTTATTTATTCCATGACCAAGATTTTAGTACTATAAGGCTGATTTACCTAGTGCGAATAATTATATACAATTGTTGATTAATGAATAATTATGTACCTTTTTTAATAATAATACAAAATTACAATTAATGTTTTTTTTACTTAGGGTGTGAAGAGCAATTTTTCATTTTGTGTTGTGCCATTTTCTTTCTCAGTCTCAAAATCATCTAGCAGCATCAGCATCATATCAAATCCCCATTGTCATAAGAGTGTAAGACTTTTCTTCTGTGCGTCACTTGGCCTACGCCTTCCCCGACACATAAAATATTATGAATCGATGTCTGTATATTTCGGTTAGATCGATTTTGAAATCGATACACAACATTCTATGAATGTTTCAAAAGGGAAGGTCAGCTACGCCGTTGTCGTCCAGTCGCGACAGTGTCGTCATTAGGATGGAGAGTAGTGCTAATGTTTACTACTATTTTATTGTTATTGTTTGTTTTTTATTTATGTTTATATGTACAAAGTACATATATAAAAAAGAGTGGAAGACGGCACAAGATTAAATAAAACATACAGTTTATTAAGAGTCATTTATAGCATAAAAAACCAACAAAAACAAGTTATTTCACGTTATCGATATATCAACTCTTGGCAACACTATTTTGTTTTGGCGCTTTGGCGTACAGGACACGGTAATGCGTTTTTGGCGTGGCGCTCAAAAGGTTAAAGCTTAACAAAACGCAACTGCACAATTTTTATCAATTTCAAGACAAAAACAACCGTTGTTATCGGCTTGGTTGAAAACGTTAACAACCGCCTTCACATCTGTAGTTATGATAATTAAATAAGCGATTTAATAGCTGATTTACAATGAATTCTATGCAGTATAACATAACGCTACTGCACAATATAACTGTTATTCTTATCTTTTCTTAACAATACATTTAAAATGAAATCATGTTACGATAATTAAACAAGTGAATTTCTAGCTGATATACCATGAATTTTTTAGAGCTTCATAAAACACTACTGCACAATTAACTGTTCTTAAAAATACACTTAAAATAGAATTTAAATAAAAAAGGAAGATACATTTTAAAAAGCGAGCAGAAGTTAAAACACCTCCAAGATTATTCTCTTTTTATGAAATTATTAATCGAATAATAATCGAATCGCTATGGATATTATGATGTTATGATAATTAAACAAGCGAATTACTAGCTGATTTACTATGAATTCTTTAGAGTACAATAAAATGCTACTGCACAATTTAACTGTTATTGTTATCTGTTTTAACAATACATTTAAAATGGAATCATGTTATGATAATTAAACAAGTGAATTTTTAGCTGATTTACCATGAACTGTTTAGAGCATAACAATACGCTACTCCACATTTTAACTGTTCTTAAAAATACGTTTAAAACATAATTTAAAAAAATAAAAGAAAATATATTTTAAAAAGCGTGTAGAACTGAAAGCGAAACTCAAATATTATTATTTTTTCATTAAATTACTAATCGAATACAAATCGATATCGTTTCGTTGTATTTATGTTAGTTATGTGGCAACATCAAATCTGACAGCTATAGGAAATATGTCATGCGAAATGAAATCACAATTCAACAAGTAAAAAGGGTAATAGTGAACTCACAACTAAATAGTTGCCATTGTGTTATTTTGTTTGTTATTTTTCAAATAAATTCTCAAGAACTCATATGGAGTGAGATTGCCGATCACATTATAGTGTGACAACAGTTAAAAGTAAGTGTTCAACAGTTTTTAATTTATTAATTCTAGTGCTGATATTTGATAGTGATGAATGTATGAAATGATGAAGTTGTTTTATTTTTTAACATATGCACAAGCTATACCTGACAAACAAAATAGCTTATTTGTAACACGGCGATAAGATTAGCTAGCTAACACCAGATAGTTACGAAATGGACAATTTTTATCAAATACCAAGAAATAAGACAGTCGATTTTTAATTGTTTTTGGACTACTGGTAGGCAGTCAGTCCTTAATTATTAAATAATATAGGGCATTAAGTTTTAAGTAACATTTACCTATATTTGAGTTTAAAGTAAACAAATCTATTTTATTTTGTTCACTTTGTCTTATTTTTTTTTTATTTAATATTATTTCAGTTGCCATCGTCATCGCGTGAGTGTCATGATTGCGAAGGATTGATAAAGCAGCAACACGTTAAACTTTAGAACGGGAACCATCTGAATCATCTAGTCCATCCTTGTAGCAATCTAAAGTGAGTAATGTATTGAACCTAGAACAACAAAGCTTAGATCATACATCATACAATTTACTGCTGCCTAATTTTGTAAGAGCACCACTCACACAAAATCAATGTTTTTTCCTGGTTGTAACAATTCCAATCAACTCACTGTTCCATCAGCATTGCGGGTATGTATTTTTGTGAATACAATTACTATGTACCTCCAGAATGTAGAATCAGTAACTACCATTTAAATAGTAACTCTTGGTATTTACTTTTAGAATTAATATATAACCATATTAAAACATTTAGTGTAGCACAAATTATAGATTTTTATACATTATTGTAAGATAATATTTACCATCATATAGACTTTGAAAATATTTACAATATGCCCGAATATACTGTACATTATTATCTACGCTTATCAAAGGCACAATGCCAGTAAATTCTGTCTGAAGTGCCCAAAATGTCAAGTACACATAGTGGATACTTTGCACTTACTGTATATTTG
This sequence comes from Parnassius apollo, assembly GCA_907164705.1. Classification (NCBI taxonomy): domain Eukaryota; kingdom Metazoa; phylum Arthropoda; class Insecta; order Lepidoptera; family Papilionidae; genus Parnassius; species Parnassius apollo. The sequence continues at coordinate 8,556,985 of CAJQZP010000929.1, forward strand.
ATAAAAGTAAGAACAGGAGATAGTGATGAATGCATATAGGCATTATTGCAAGTACCAAGAAACAAATTAGAGCGGCTCATGAATATGGCCCAAGAAATATTAAATCAGGATGTTGTTCCTATGAATTTTATCCATCGTTACCACTCTCTGAGCCAAATTCTATTCAGTAATTATGATATTATGTCTGAGGCAAATAATTTCTTAGCTTTCCTAGATGTTTTTGTTATCCAAAATCCTAACAACATCATAGGTCACACTGTGTATAGAAAAAAGACCCATACAAACTGATATTTAAGCGGTGAATCTCACCATAATCCTTCACAGTTAGTTACCATGAGCAAATCTTTGTTACAGAGAGCATATGGGATCTGTGAGAACAAGCACCTGGCCGCGGAGCTTCAGCACGTCAAGCAGGTTCTGCACAAAATCAAGCTTCGGGTCCCACGTCTTCGTCACAGTGACCGAGTGAAGCCGACCGCAGTTGAGCGTGTGCCTGCTGTACTACCGTATGTCAAGGGTGTCACCCCAACCAGATAGACATACATCAGATTTGATAGACCACAAATCCTCGTTAAAGAACATTAATTCCTACCAAGGATGATATGTGAGGCTACTGAAATTAAAAAACATCCTAATTTCAGTAGAGAAGGCGGTTGGGTACTGCCACCTGCTTGGGACACTATAATTAATAAAATTAAAACAAACCCCAAGCATACCACTGCAAGACTTAAAGATAGAGTAAGTTCAATCTGCGTAGATTGGACTATAAAAATAATAATAAAAAGCTGAAGGTACTCCATGTCCCAATACTGACATTGGGATGGCAGTCACCTCAGTACCCCGTGACTATGGGTGCTATAAAGCACCTGAAACGTCAGGAATTAATAATAATAGTATAATAATAATATAGCCATTTATTTCCGAACTTTGGGGTTACATAATATTTGTGTTTGAGTTCCTATTGTAATACTAGTTAAAGTAAGTCCCTCTGTTCGGTGTGCCTTTTGGCATAGGCCTCCAAAAGAAAAATCACGCGTCGGGAATTAAAAGTTAAAGAAATTAAAAGCAATAAAATTGGTAAAAGTAGTCGTTAAAAAGCTGTATTTGTGAAAATAAAAAGCTTTATATCATAAAAATCCCGACTTTTTTTAAACCAATTCCTTAACCATTTCATTATTTTAATTGCATATTATCATTTCCATATGCTTTTATATGTGGGCACCCATGGCCGAAGTGTCTATGAACAGTGGGCATCCCCCTTTGGCGGCAGGGGTTAATCCGAATGAACTTAATTGTTAGAGTTTATCGTCAATTTAATATTTCAAAGTTTTCGATAAATAACAGTTTTGTTGTAGTTTAAGTTAAAGATTATTGATTTGATAAGAATAAATTCGTATCTAAAGATTACTTTTATGTTTATTGAACTGCAATGACCATTCTTCGTACTTTTTCCAGACTTAGAACTGGCTGGGTATATACAATATTCATGATTTTTTTCCTTTGTTCTATTTACAGTAACATATAAAAGCTCATAGCTTGCAAAACAGCCTACATATAAGTAAGTTAACATTTCAAAATAGCATTTTGCTGGTAGTTAGTCTTGTTCTCCTTTGATTTACAATTAGCCCCGATTTGGAGAACGTTCTATCGCATTGCACTGATGTTGCAGTCGTAGTACATTTTTCAAAGTAAACTTTGGCTAAGTTTGGATAAGAAATTGTGAGTTCTCCATCATTCCAAAGAAGTCTTACAGTCACCAGTAGTATTAGTACTTGGTAATATGTCGTCGGCCAAATAGATGTCCACTTCTTCTATGGCTTTTGATAACGGAGTGCTTATGGTGGTGGTGGGGCACTACACAAGCACATAATAATGTGATCAAAAATATCCCGTGGACTGAATTAATTCTAGTTCTTGTCATTTTGATTTGAAGTTTGGGCCAGTGTTGCAGCATCAATTTTGGATATTTCGGCGGCGACGAGCATTCGAACTCTATCTTTTGTTTTGACAATTTCAGCGTGGTCTGCAAATCCCTGCATTTTAAATCAAGAGTCCAAGAAAGTACACAAACTAAATGTGCCACTTTGATCTATCCCTTTGAATCTGTCTGATAAACCTGATTTCAAAAATGAAACTATATCATGGACATTTGATGTTCAATTTCCTTTCTCTCATATTTTATTATAAAATTCTCTCAGGCAACGTGTCGTCATTATAAGATAACACGCCGTCAAATATTTATGGCCACTCTTCGAATGGTTCCAACACCTGACATAACTGTTGGTAGGTGGTCCAATCTTCCGAAGTAATAATAATAATAATAATAATTTATTTTATATTGATAAACTGAACAAATTATTCCAATAAGTCTTAACTTAAAAATAGTCTACAATAACAGGCACCTGAACTAGGATAAACCTGTATCTCAGGTGTATGTGCTAAAAGATACATTAACAAATATTTTCTGTTTCTTATATAAAATGAATAATTTACTAACTAATAAGGGGGTAAAATATATTATCATTAATTTACTTACGATATTAATTAACTTAAAACAATCAGCAACTTCTCCGTATCATCGTGTGACAAATTTTGTAACCATGTTCGAATTACCTTTTTACAGTCTGCCATTTTTAATGGATATATGTACAAAATTGCATTGACTTGATTATACAAAAAAGAGCCGAGGAATGTAAAAAATCTATGCATGAAATAATGCCTTATTTTAATGTTAGTTTCAATTAATTTATCTTTGTAGTGTAGTTTGAAGTGATCGTCGACAAGTCTTTGTCTGCTAGCGTCTTAGTCTTTCTCTGCGAGCTTTTTTTATGTGAGTCACAATGCGTTTTATATTGTCTATTTGTCTTTGGCAGAGTAAACTTTTGTTTCTACGTGCCACTGACATAATGTCCAAGCTTTGTCACAAAACAATATTCACGTAAAATCCCAACCAGTAAAACTTAAATTTAAAAAATAAACTAAACTTAAAACACTTGTCATCGACCGCGTAATGCAAACAAAAATTTTAGCCCTGAACGAAGCTCACGGATTGTTTACACATACTAAATACTAAGAGTGGTCGTTACAAAACGTAAGTAGTTACTGAAACTATCTATTCACACAATAGCGGGTAGCGGGTTATTGCAGTGCAACGAAACTATCTATTACAGTAGACGTTTTACTCAGTAACACGATTCATGTTTCACGAATCACGAACGAGCGATCGGCGTACGATCGGCGGCGAAAACGTTTATTCGGCTATTTTCGCGACGCATCGGCAACGGCCTCGTCTGTTGAAGTAGAAGCACATAAGTAAAGAAACTGACTCTTTCCGCTGTGGTAGAAGTACCACCCGTCGTCGAATGTCGAGTGAGCGCGGGTGCTTTTGCATTTGACCTATGACTCTATTCCCGTCGTATAGATGCGATATTAGAAATGAGAAGTAAGTGTGAAAAAAATTGTTCAAATTCCATAATTTAAGTGACCTTGGCCCGGTTTAAATTAGTCTTGTATTTAAGTTTAATGACACGGTTTGTTTTTACTTTTTAGGCGCGTTTGTTAATATTTTTGTTTTCTTTTTGTGCAATAATAATAATATTTTTAGTAAAATAAGAACTAAATACAATTGCATATATTAGGGTTAATAATAATAATTGTACAGTAATTAGTGTAATTAACTAAGTGTAAAAATAATACTAAAACTTTATGTGATAGTCATCAAAAATATCTCGAAGTAATGCCAGTGTACTTTGGGACTTTTTTACAAAAGGTACTACAACCATGAAGACCAATATTCTATAAAAACATCAATACATGTATTAATTTGATTTATTACATAAAAATGTAGGCTTGAGATGTCTAAAAATAAGCACTGTAATAATTATTTGCTATAAAATCAAACTTATATTCAATATTTTATGCTGAACTTGTGGGTGAATTTATCATAATCATAATTATTAAATAAATCGTTTGCCGTTAAATATTTTCAAGTGATATTTTTATCAAACCGTGCGAAATGATTAAACAAATAAATAAATTTAACCATTAACACCATGTCTAATTCTATACGAAACGGTAACAAACAAGTTTTCTCGTGAAACGGACATCTTTTCATTCGCAACGTTTTTCAATTAAACACGTCGTGAAACACTATTGAAGCCGCTATTAAAATAGAGTGTTTCAAAACCCTCTATTAAAATAGAGTGTTTCAAAAGCCGCTATTGATATTCGATAGATAGTTTCGTTTCGTTACTCAAAAAAGCCGCTACTACCCACCGCTACTAAATACAAAATCTTAACATATCACAAATTAATTTTCTTTACTTGCTCACGCTCACACACGCATCCACAAGACCGCGTCCGATGTGTTGATGCTGCGGTGTTCGGTAACCTCCGGAAGTAACGAATATTTCCGAAGAAGACTAAATTCACAGAAATGAATAAAATAATATTGAAAAAAAAAATGCGTTGAGTGCGTTGCTTGACGTAAATTGAAAGCTAATATTTTCAACCTATTTTTTCATTAATGATTAACAGTTAACAGGTTGACGAATGAAAAGCCGTTGAAAAAAACAGTTTATTGATTCAACACCCCACTTTTGCTTGCTACATATTTATTTATCTATGACCCACTTCTATTGGCAACACTAGTCTGTGCTCTGTGCATTCCGCTTTTGTTTTTGTCATTAATTAAATTAATTGTTAAATACAATACACAATAAATTGTTATTTATTTTGTGTGTGATGTAAGAGGGCGAATTAATTGAATTTGCCTGCTTGATGGACATAAAATATTATAAATTTGCAAGAAAATAAATAGAGTTTTTTTATTAATAACTTAACAAAAATAATAATCAGCCAATATAATATTTTCATTCGTCTTTTTTGGTCTAATCATTTTATAGTCTTGAAAAAGTAAAGCAAGATGCAAAAGCTGTAAGAAAATATTTTTACGTTATCTGAGACAAATTATCTTTCACGGTTTATTTACATCATTAATAGTATAGTGGTTAGTGGTTTAGCAAGGTTCTACAGGTGGGAAGTAGGCCAAATTAGTAGCAAACAAGCATTACATAGCGATATGCACTGTAAGTTCTAGATTTCGCGTTTTGTAATTGTATACGATGGGCTTTGGATTCGACGCTGGCGTATAAGGATCATGGAAAGGTTGTCTCATGACCTAAATCTGGCGCTCGAAGAGAGTAATTGCTGCCGGCAAGAGCGGCGGAAGCTGGGACTACGACGACGCACCAGGTCCGCCGGGAATTTGCGTTAGTATTGTTTAGATTTTTTCATTACTTCTAGTTATATTATTGGTGCTTACGTTTTCATTATGTGAAATTCCAAAAATATGTTCATTCACAAAAATGTAATTATGTAAATCACAAAAAAGATTAACTTGAACTTATAAGATCATCTCAATAGCTGGTTTATTGGAAATGCAATCGAAAATACTGGAGAGCAAGTGTTCTGACTAAAACAAAGTCTAATAGAAAAATGTACTGAAACTCCAATTTATATTATAGAATTATTTAGGGATTTAAATTTAAAGAGCAACTTCTTCATTTGAGTGTAAAGGAGAAGATGTCCTTATCTTCTAGGATCTAGGAATTTATGGATGATAATAATCCCTGGGAATGAGGTGATCGCTACCAAGCTATTTCTAATTTGTTTTGTATTGTTAGTTGTGTAACATACATGATTGTAAGCTGTTTTTTTTTAAATACCTGCTGGTTTTTCCAAACCAGTAGTAATTAAACAAAAGAGGTTTAATTACTACTGGTTTCAATAGGAATTATTTAAAAACTATATTAAATAAAAAGTTTCTGTTTTTGTTTCTGGTGACTTACTGATGATAGGAAATTTATTTTAAATTTACATAGTTACCATGCTCAGCGGGCAGGTTCACAATGCAGTTTTTAATTATAATTGAGTTTGGCTCTCTTGCACCAACTTTGTTTGGCACTTCATGGCAAGTTTGTTGCAATCGGTAAATTCTCCAAAAAATGTTTTTTCTAAAGTATACTAGGAAAATCACCCTGTGAAAAATCACTCAGACAAAGTCAGTCAGATTCTATCAAATGTAAGTTAACTGAAGAAAAAAAAGATCTTTTTTTAATACAGAAATCAAGAATCTCCATAAAATGGACTACACTATATCTTAATTTTTGTCCTTAACTATAGTTTTCTATCACATTGCTCTACATATCACTATACACTGTTTTACAAATTACTTTGGTCTAATAAATATTGTAAAATTCTAGTATTTCCTATGTAAATTCTAAAGAAATCAGCACTGTACAGTTAAACTTAGAATTTTCTCAGTATTTTTCATCTGCCCTGTCCTTGTTGCACACTATATCTATTTTCTTTAGAACTGTGGTAACATCTATTATCATGTAGCACTAGTGATTTTTGTATTACCCTACTTAGTTACTTACCTTAATTAGAATTTGCAGTAGCTTTAAATTAAGGTAGTTGTAAACAACTAACTGCCCTCTTTGGATACCCACATCTTTATAACTGACTCCTGCGGTACTAATACAACACCTTTATATATGAGGGATGGAGTGTTACCATACAATATAATTTCCATGCGCCTGCAAAATTCTCTTGCGAAGTTATGGCAGTATACACAGATACACTATCCTTACTTTTGTTATAAATACATTCATTATTATTGGTAGTTCTGAAGTTGCTGTTTTGAATGTTCTAAATGAAAATGTAAGGCAAACTAGCATAAGTAATAAGAGTTGAGTTATCCTAACTCCTAACAATATTTTGTCATTGTTAGACTTCACAATGCGACCCCGATATGCCAAGGTACTTAGCACAGTAACTGACAACTGTAGGGCACCTGAGCAGAATGTTAGCTACTGTTCCTCTCGCTCCATGCAGGCTCTGTATGCAGTACTGTCTGAATCACCTGGCAAATAGATGTTTATCAAAGTAATCATGTCTAGTAATGTGCTTGTGATAATTCAAATGTAAGGTTTATTCTAATGTGCATTATATAAGCAACTGCAATATTGATGACCATAGTTTTTAGGAATATAACATTTTTGTAACTTTAAGGTCTTTACCACAAGACATTGGATATAGCCCAACGGATCATTAATTTTAAGTCTCATTGGGCTGGGCATATAGCTTAGAAAACCGATAACTGCTGGGGAAGAAAGGTTTGGAATGGCATCCGTACTGGTAAGCGGAGTATAGTGTGGTCTTCCACTATATGAAGTGACATGCATAAAGCTGATAAATGCAGGTGGATCGGAATCGTGTTTTATGGCATTCCTTGGAAGAGGCCTACATTCAAAATTGACTCTGATAATAATGATGATGGTCCAGTATTCAATAGGTATTGCTAGCACCAACTAATGTTCTTAATTTCAGCGGCAGCTGTAACTGTGAGCCTAGTTGAAGATGGCAGCTCAAGCAGTCCACCCCAAGCTCCCCTTATTACTCAACCCCTGTCAGACTCTGATGACCCCCATCGTAATATACACAAGTCCGCTAATCTCAAGTCAAGACAATACTGCCAAATTGGCAATTTCGAGTCTGACTCATTCAATGAAAACTTCTCACCCACTCGGCCAGCAAATGCTAGAAGGAAAAGAAAATATAAGAAGGTGCCTGGGGAATATGCGGACGGAAAGAGATCTCCACCAATTGAAATATTAAGTGTGACTACTGAGGTAAGGAACATTTCACTGAGCCTGCATTTATTTTTAACTTTATCTTATTCATTAATTCAGTCATTACAGTCCACTTTATCATAGTTGCGGGTTGACAACTGCAGTTTTATTATTTTGAGCTGTTATTAGGAATATGCTGCTGCCCATATCCAGTTTCTGTTGCATTTTACAACACCCTACGGGATGATATGGGGTAGGGTTTTCACTTATCCCACTATTACATACATACAATATAGTAGGCAGACAATAAATAATAATTAATAGCTTATTATTATGTGTACATAATAATAATAATGTCCTCCAGACCGAATTTCGGCCACGGCGGCCTGCCTCAATGGAGGCTAGCCATCGGCGCAGGACAGGATTATAGTGCCCAAGTGTATGCGCAAGCACAGGTGCACTCTCTATTCCCTCACTCTCGTAATCCGATTGGACGATAAACCGACACGCCAAGGGGAGAGATCAGGCGCAGGACCAATGGCTTTACGTGCTTTCCGAGGCACGAGGGTGAGACACTGCCAACTTCCTGACTCCGGGCAGCTACTGAAATATTCTTGACAAAACTCAAAAATGACCTTTTTTACCGTCTGGAAAAAAATAGGGTGTAGTGAACGGAGTAGAAGACTATGGCACTGATATCTTCCAAAAAAAATAAAATAAAAAATAAAAACAAAAATTTAGAATTAAATGTTTGATAATACAACACTGCGTTTAGGGTGTTCTTTGGGTTGCTGCGTTTTTTAGTTCAAGAGAAGCGTCTCACTTTTAAGATGTGTGTGTGAAACTTCAATCAGTATTCTGGGCGCATTAGAAAATAGGTAGGATTCTCCACTGCTACGGCACTAGATTTGTCTGCATGGGTCGACTCTCAGCCGGGCGCGGAAAAAATAAATGTTTTTGATTTGATTTGATTACTACTATAGATTTACTTTTTCATTTGCGGGATAGGCAGGGAGGATCTTTCTTACTTACTTATGACTTTCATCTATTTTTTAGTTGGTAGTTATTTTAAGCCCCTAATTCAAAGTATTCATACAATCAAACGACTATAGCATCATACAGTTTCATTCGTATTTTAGGGCAGTAGTGGTTTACGGAAAGTTTTGTTACGATCATATATATTGTTGGCATTGCACTGCCTGGAATATACAACACGTAAAGAAAACCCTGTGGTTCCTGTTAAGTACGTTATCAGAATTAGTATTTAAACATATAGAAATATTTTTTTTTTCAGAAAACTCGACCATATAAAAATAAAATTTAATTTAAATAAATTTTTATTTGCAAATTGCATGTGTTTTTATTAGCTCCAACTGATACGAGCATTGGTAAAGCAGGGTCTCAAAAAAATCTCTGTAAATATTCAAAAAAATTTTTTGTTTTTGAATACCACTCCCTATAAGTCTGATTTGAAATAGGTCCTCCAGCTGTCATTTTCTTATTTGGGCCTATTTTTAGTCGTTATAACTGTCAAACCGAGAGCTCATTATGCTCATTATCGTGAAAGGCCATGTATTGTGCCTCTGCATTGTGCATGGCCCGACATGCACTGGGCCAATTTTTTAATATATTTAAATTACTTAATCATCTTACGCATCTATCAAATGCATATCAATCATTTAATATTAAAAATAAACATTAAAAGTATAATATAAAATAAATAATACACTCTGCAGACAAATTTAAATTCCAATTTATATTCAAAATTTCCTTACATCGCCTCTCGCGATATTCACGTGATGATATGAGGTAGACAGAAACTGCAATAAGAGATGCGTGACATTTACTGATAAGAACTGCCTGATACTGATGGGTCACCTGAACCGATAGTAAGGGTGGATATGATTTGAATTTCGATAGATTTTAATTTATTTAATTCAAAATTTTTGTTTTTATTTTTTGTAAAATATCAGTGCCATAGTCTTCTACTCTATTCACATGTTACACCATATTTTTCTCCTGACGTTAAAAAACGTCATCCAGTATATATGTATCTTATAATATATTATTATACATAATAAATTGGGAATATTTAAATGCTAGAATAAATTTTAAAAATTCTTTTACAATAGTGAAAACTTGATGAAGATTAGACTTTCACTTTTTTAAATTCAAAACAAAAACTTATAAAATTAGTCTGCAAACTGTGATACAATAAATCGTGATAATATTATTTTTTACCATTTTTCAAGTCGTTTGATAACATTTTTATTAAATTAATCACACTTAAATTTTCTTTCAGCCAAATGTTTCACCCACTGCAATAATTTTACAAACCTCAGGTTTATCTTCCTTATTACATGTTATCAAGCATAAACAAGAAAGGTAAATGACTTGTTTATTATATATATTATATTTTTCCTGATTACGTCATAAACATGTAGAAATAGAATAATTAATTGAACTGCTTCTAATTTTATTTTGTTTACTGTGCTCACTAGCCAAGTATTTTGTTACATATTTATTTTGAAATTAGAAAATTATACTTTAAATACTCATTCTTTATCACAAAATGGCTCTTCTGTCTGAATGCATTTTCATGAGTCTACTGTGTTGGTGTCTTATAACGACAGTAGAAAAATGTGAGTACATAATGGTGAATTCTTTTAAATCAAATATATCAGTAATATAATTGAATCAAAAGAATAGTTAGATAAATATATAAAATAATATTAAGATTTTTTTAATGAAAATAATAATTATAAAGTAAATTAAAACATTTAAAAAAAAAGATGAAAAAAAGGATGTTAAAGTGAAACAGGGGTTCCTTGTACAATGTAGTTTTATTTAAAATCTTAATTTGTGTATTATTAGAAAAACTGCTAATACTGACTTATAAAAATTTAGGAATGCATTCTGTGGCAAAAGAAAATGGTCGCACAGGGATAAAGGTGATACTTGTGAGATGAGAGAGAGGTCATTCAGTGGGGGTTGCTCATTTAAATCAGCTTTCCTCAAAAACGACATCAAATCCAAAAAGCATGACATAGACAAGAAGAGAAAAGAATCGGTCGTGCAGCCAGGTAAAATTGTTCTTAAATCACAGAATATTGAGGACACAAATACTTCAACCTTCACAAATGCACCTTCCTTGCCAGGCAGTTCAAGTTTTAACTTTGTCTACAAGAATCCATCGAAGAATGGTACACCGGTACTGTCGAAAATGACCGGTTATCGGATTGCAACCGACCTACCGCCTTTTTTTAGTCCAACAGGCAAAGGTGGTTTAGACGGAAAGTATTACAGGAAGATCAAAATGCTGAATAAGACTCATCCATCTAATTCGCTGAGAAATCCTTTGCTATTTGATGACTCCAACAGTGGGATGGATTGCACTGGTAATGAGAGTAGTTCACTTAGTAGCAGTGAATCCGACGGTGTGGTTACAAATGACAGTGATAGGGAAGGGGACGACGAATTAACAGACTGGCCTGGAATCGAAGAGCTGAAAGTGTTCAACAAAAGCCTGACATTCAAATCGTCTAAAGTAAACAATAACTTCACAAAATCTGTCAGTAACATGCCACCACCAAAAAGATTGAAGACAGACAACATAAATGTTAAAGGCTGGAGTAATTCAAAAAATAGATTTAAAAAGAAGAGAGCCAAAGTCGACTCTGGCAATGATGAAGATACAATGATGTCTGATTCGAAAACTATTGTCGATTTGGACGATGAATTAATATTGAAAGAGAATAGGGATATTCTGCAGCCGAATTCGTCTTTCTCGAGTTTCAGCGATATCAAGAACGCTGGCGTCTCTGGTAAGAACGCCGATGAGACGTTTTTTCATTCGTTTCAGACGTTTAAAGAGAAATCGAAGCAGAACGAGGAAGCTTTTAACCAGACGCGTCGCACGAATTTCACTCTACAGAAAACTTCGTCGAGTGACTTGAATGTTAGCGAGAAGTCGCCACAAAGCGACCACTATTACAGCGAGCATTCTATGGGGAACGTACCGGTGACCGAGGTCAGAGAAATAAGGGCTGGGTGCCGTCGAATAAGAGAGGAACGTCCAGGTTTCCTTATTTTGAGCGCTGCAAATGAACAACTGTCTAAATTCCTTCAGGACTCCTGCCAAACAGAGCTGAAACTGTCGAGTTTCCATGATCCCGAGGAAAAGAAGAAACTGGAGTCGCTGGCCAAGTTGTACTCCTTGGAATTACAAGTTGAGATGGGTCGGCCCATATTGAGGAAGACTAGGTAAATTTTTGATTATTTAGTTTTTTTTTTAATAGTGAATATATTTCTTTGAAGAATAAGTAAGGGTGACAAACGAGCACAATGTTCACTTGATGGTAAGTAGATGTTGCCTGCATAGAGTTCTACATCGTAATTTTAACCACTAGAGTCGTTTTTGCGCCAATCCTCTGCTGACAATGAGGTTTTGGACCGTGGGACTATCCCCTTATTGCTTTAATGGCTTCATTTGGTAAGAGAATTATATCATAAATGTGGAATAAACTCGCCACCTCATGAATATCATGCTGCTTTGTTATTCAACATTTTTCATCATCTTCATCATTACAGCCTATCAAATTCCACCTCTGAACATCGGCCTAACCCATAGATTGCTTCAAACTTACCGTACGGATGTTTGCAGTTACAGTTTTTTATTAATTTTATTTTGTATCAAAAAGATCCTGTTTCAATCTCCTATTTCAGTTTCTCTGTCACATCTTACGACATCTGCGCTGGGTATGGATTCTCCTACGCCACCGCTACATGGCGAATATTTTTTTTAATTATGTGCGAGGAGCTATGCAGGTCTGGGAAAAGAGACCAGTATCACTGCAACCTAAAAGATCTATCGTGATCGCTGCTATGGCTATAGTTCACTGCTAAGCTTTATGTCTTCAATGTATAGAAGAAGTTGCTTAGCTGTGCAATTTCACTTCTTCTGTGCGGAGTACATAGTTTTCCAGATGAGTTTGCGCATTAAGGGTCCGTAATCAGTTAGGATGTGCAGAGGCGTTTCTTCCGTTATTAAACAGAACCGGCACATCCTTGAGTTGTTTTGTTCCAGGTTGGACATTTTACGTGGTAGAACTATGCTGCAGTTATATTAGTACATAGTATAGTTGTAGCACGAATGGGTCGGCTCGATCGGAGAAGGACCACGCTCTCATAGAATACCAGTATTCAAATAGTAGCTCAATGCTCCTGTGTTTCGTATGGTGAGTGTAGAGAACTGGAGACCCTTTTGACTGGAAACGAGGCATTCCATCTAAGTCCTCACGTGTGACAACGCATCTGCATATTGATTCGTAATCGAGGATGGATGTGAATGTCTATAGGCCACAGCAACCACTTACCATCAGGTGGACTGTGTGCTCGTTTGTCACCCTATCCTATAAAAAATGTGCAATTGCCCGGATTAAGGTTTTAGAATGTCTTAAGTCTGGTGTGTCAGACCAGATCTTAAGTGATTTATTGTGATAAAGAGTAACAAGAGTTTACCCTCAAGTACATAATTTCAGTGGATAATGGTACGTCTTTACCATTGAGTTTTGATGTGATTAATTTGTCCAACCGTTTTTTTTTTGGTAAAATGTATTATAACAGTTTTATCAGCATTAACTGACTAACTGTTATCCCTACACGTTATGGTGTTTAGAGCTCTTTGTATGATTAGCAATAGATAGCAAGTACTTTGGCAAAAGCCCCTCGCAATGGTCACTAGGTCATCAGCATAACCTAGTGTGTCAATGCGAAGGTCTGCCATCTTATACAGCTGGTCAACCGCAATAGTCCAAAGAAGGGGTGACAAAACACCTCCTTATGTTTTCCTTTAATGTTGAGCACGTAATGAATTAGCATTAATTTTTTAATGGTTTCACTATCGAGGGTTTATCTCACATACGAGAAATGTTAAGGTGAAGACACAGTCTTTCCACGATTCTGCAGCTAATCATATTTTTAATATAATATCTTGGCATTTTAGCAACACAATGCAAGCGATACGAGTCGAACATTCCTACCATAACTTTCCATCGGATCACAAGCGCAGATGTTACGGAGACGATCCAGACTCCAGTTTGAGCTTAAGCGATCAGAACTCCGTTAATTCTATCAACGATTTAGAAGATGTACAAGATCAGGCTCAAGAGGACCAGAAGGTGGATACCACGCACAAATTAGCTGACACTTTCTCGCGGACGCTTGTCGATAATTCCCTACTTGACCCTGGTGACATTGATTAAGTAGTGGATTTGTGTGTATTGTTTTGTATCATTTGCATGTGTCTTTTAAAGTGCTCACTGAAGTACCGATCGTAAGCCAAACTGAGTTGTGAGCAAAAAGTAACAAAAGCGACTGTCTGTTTTTTTTTATTATTCCGTTCAGTCCATTAGACGGGCCTGGTCAGGCTTTTGTGATACAAAAATCCTTCTATGAATCCATTTTGTATGAAACTGCTTCCACTGGAGTCGGGACTGAGCTGAGTCACGCGGAGCAAAACGGAATACGTCAGCAGTTCACTTACCGAGCGTGTTATTTTCGTGATTGCGGGAATTCAAAGAATTTTAACGGGTCATTTCTCAGATCAAAGAAAAAGTTATGAAATTCACCACACAATCTTCTTTTCTAACATATATTATGAATTCAACCGCATCAAAGAAGATATTAAACAAAAATAATTCTTTGTCAGAGCTTACCATTGATCACACTACCATATGCTCACTTTCCTGCCTCGTTATTCTAGTGGTTGTAGCAGTACGACTGCTGATAATGAGGTCCTGGGTTCAAATCTCGGGTCGGGCCAAAAAAATAATTATTGAGTTTTTCCGTCAAGAAATTCTCAGTAGTTGCCCGGAGTCAGGAAGTTGGCGGTGTCTCACCCCCGTGCCTCGGAAAGCACGTAAAGCCGTTGGTCCTGATCTCTCTCCGGTCGTGTCGGTTTACCGTCCCATCGGATTATGAGAGTGAGGGAATAGAGGGTGCACCTGTTGCTTGCGCATACACTTGGGCACTATAATCCTGTCCTGCGCTGATGGCTAGCCTCCGTTGAGGCAGGCCGCCGTGGCCGGAATTCGGTCTGGAGGACATTATTATTATTATGCTCACTTGCCACACTAAGTTACGACTTTGGCAAAAATCCGCCTATGCGGTGCGACTCGCTTTGTGCCCGCGGTGCAATAAATAGGGAAACAGCACGCCGTCTGTTGCGCTCTCTGTCGCACTTACGGGCATTACGGCAAACATAGTGACGCACCACTGTCGTGTCGACCATTGGCCTGGCTGGCAAGTTGCGACAGAGCGCAGAAACACAACTGTTTCCCCATTTTATTGCACAGCGGGCAGCGAGTATTTAACTTTACTTATATAACATTTATTAAGTAACATTAGTATAAATGCATTACGCAAAAATGCTCACCGCACCGTTGTGGCTCGCCCCGTCTCTAATAGACTCCTAGATTCAAACTTAATGGGAATGTTAGGTTTACCCTTTAGACTATTGTAGGCAGGGTTTCTAATTTATAGATTAGAATTTATTACATAACGAGAATATGTACGATAGTTGCTATTGCAAGTAATTGTATATAAATTTCATTTAACAAGTAATTGTATATAAGTTATATCACGAAACATTGTATACAATCAATGTTTCGTGACATAACGAAAATCGAGACTACCACATGGACGTAAATATTCCTCCATATTAAATGTTCACTTAGGTATTTAGTAACGAATAATTCAATATTTACTTAAAATAATTAATTCGAAATTCTCCATGCCTTGCCAGGTTAGTGATTCGTATTCCGTTAAATATTTAATATAGTTTATGTCGATGTAAAGCAATAAAAATTGATGAAAATATTTCTATTCGGATTCTGAGAAAAGATAAATTCGTTTGTTTTCTTCAATAAATACCCCAATAGTTCAGTTGATTTTCCTCTTCGGCAGCCTTTTTTATTTCAGTGTGGGACATTGACGGTTCGATTCAAGGAAACCCGAGTAAGGGTGCACCCGTAAGTAACTTCGGGCATTAATATTGCTTTATAGTAAGTAATATTAAACTCACTATAATTCGAAAAGTTAGTTTTATTCAATGTGTAGTATACGCGTAATTTAAATTCCTTGGAATATTTTACTTCATCACTCGGTCACCAGTTCCTAAACGTCTCGTGCTAGTTAATTTGACATTTGGATAATGAGTTGGCGTATTCTCCCTTACACTACACTTAATTGATTTGCAGCATATTCATGAGTAATCGAAGCTGTCTTTTATATACAGTTTGTTTGATGAGAGTAAATACTTTTTTCAATATAGAACCAATAGTTGGAGTTTGTAAGTGAAAATAGTCAATTAAGGTTGTGTTTGTTCTCTTTAACTTTATTCGATTTAAATATTGATGTTTTTTTGCTATAATTCGTATCATGGTATTTGTTACAGACTTGAATTGTGGAACTGCTATTTTTTCAACTTTTATCGATTTGCTTGGAATTACTACAATCATATTATTCGCTTACCATCTTCTTTATCAAACTTATAAAAAAAAGTTTCAATAAGTGAAAAAAAGTTTTTGATATTTTTATGTATTGAAAAATTTAATACATGGTTCTAAAAGTCTGAAAACCAGTAATTTTATGTCAATAAGAGCTTAATTTGTTTGTAGGCATGCTTTGAGTATGCATGCGAACAAAACACACTCACACTCTTTAAAAAGTTATAAAACGTTATTAAATAGAATGGCTTATGTATTAATGAATTTATGTAATGTTCCAACGCCCCTTGTCTTTACGAATAAATTGTTCTGCTCTCGGGTGATTTTAGAGAAGACCCTGTGCAAAGGAAAAATAAACCTTAAAAGTGTATGTTTTATTAATATAATCCGCGTATACACGTAAAAGAAGCAAGTAGTTACGTATAATGTCTGTAACCTTAATAATGTTAAAGATGACGTAATAAAAGAATTTTGAAAAATACTTCTTTGATGTCCTCTTTGATCACTTCATCAAAGTAATATAGATAGGTAGTTTATTTGTAAGGATAAAACTTTCACGCGTAATTAAATATTCTAAATTTATTATTTGTTCTTATGTGTATAAGAATATTTTATTTGTTAAAAATGTAAGACCTATTTATAATGAATACCTTAAATGTATTGATCGATGTTGTAAAATATATAATGGCGATTTAATATTATATTTAAATACAACGTTAATATTTTAAAGTATTTCTTTTATTTGAATATCCAATAATTATTATTTATAAGGCGATAAGACTCTTTTTTGACTCCTAACGCAACAGAGGGGTGTTATAATATGTTTCATGTGTTTGTTTGTGGCTAACTAACTAAAACAGATGAACCGATTTAGATTATGTCTTTTGTTTTGTTTGAAAGGTGGAGTGCTTTTAGATATTATTCAAAGTCTTTCAGCTGTTCGAAGATCATCAGCTCTTTTTGTTTCGGGTTTTTCTTTTTAAATTTAAGTTATCTGCCTAGGAGTCCGTCTGGGACCACTCTCAATACTATTTCTAGCGCTAAATAGCAGTGCGTGCATTGCTGTGTTCCTGTCTGAATGGTATAGAGAACCAGTCAGGGGCGTAGCTACCGCCGTATCAGCCGTAACACTGATACGGGCTCCCAGGCTACAGGGGCCCCGAACGTGTGTAAGCAAAAATTCGTATAATGCTATCCACAATTATAATTAAACTCTTAGGCCGTACATCCCGAGTAAAAAATCATAAAATAAAATGTGCCCAACGTGCCTAAAGAAGTTTTCACTTCTAAAATTATGGGATTCAAAAAAGAAATCTCTTTTTTCCCGTGTCAAGTGGATGTCCAAAGTTGGCAACACGTCTCAATTCACGATTAATCAGCGACCATAGATTACTAAATCCGCAACGCGTGCCTGCCAGCATACATCAGTTAGGTATTGCGCAAGTTTTGCGGGATTCCCCGTTTAAGTGAATGACAATGACAAACCAGTTCCTAGGGGTATTCCTTGTAAGAAATAACTTATAATCAATTTAAAATTATTTCAATTCAATACGAGCGTATTTGTTCCTTTCGTGAAAAATCTTTACCCTTCATTTGAGGGACCCATTAAATTTTGATACAGGATCCGTCTAAGGCACGCTACGCTATTGGAACCAGTACACTCACCTCTAGCGTACTTGTATATGTAGAGATCAGTGAACCAGTATAATTACAAGGCTGTGAGACATAGGAGTGATCTGTCTTCTTTATTAAAGTTGGTTGCAGGTGACTACAGGCTGCAGTAGCCACTTACCATCAGGTGAACTGTAAGTTCTTTTGTCACTAATTTTATAAAAATATTTTATGTTATTCTGACGCGCTCTTAAATGTGTATGTGTAAAAATATCTCCACGTGTGCGCTCCGTATATGTTGCGTCGCGTTTACGTTGAACGTGCGTGCGTGATGGAGTGCCCAGAGGATATTAACTGTCAGCTATAGAGGTTTTCGCGAAACTTGACCGGTGATGTTCCTGTCTTATTGATTTAAATAATGGGTTGAAGTAGATTTTGATACGTAAAATTGGTGTGACTTTTAAATGTTTGCGCCTGTGAACTGCTCCAATGGTGATGTAAACCTCAAGATTACGTGTCTACTTAGGCACCGTGAGATCCTATCGTCATCAACTGTCTGCTGGCTCAAGTTGCCGTCAGTCTCTCAAAAACTTCACAATGTGACACATCAACATATCGTTAATGTTTTTAATCAACTTATTATTATAAAGGATAATTTCACAATATAAGTACTTGACACTGGCAAAAGTACAACATTACGAGTCCATTACCAAAGAAACGAAACTGTCCTATACAGGAAGTACCGCTTTCGAATACGCATCTATTGATTTTTTAGACTTAACTTTGGAGCGCGCCTTTTATGCTGTATAATATATGGGGCGTGATGTTTGCTCTCCGAAGCCTACGTTTTAGGGCGCTATTTTGATTATTTGGACGCTCGACTTGAGGACACAGGTACCCTTGAAATAATGCCTTTTTTTCATGTGAGAAATTTAGATGTGGCGTTTTTAGATAATAATTTTTCGCCATCGTCGCCTGAGGTTTGTCTCAAACAACAGTATGCCCAGAGAAGTTAGTGTGAAGAGAGAAATATATGTAATTCTTTAATGTAATAATTTGTGCCGTACAGTGGCGTCTTACGCTAATCTACGCTAGAATCCACTACCCAATAATGTACCGTGGTTGTCGTAAATGAAATAGGTGGGATAACAGCATCTTCCTTATAATAACTCGATATATTTTATATTAGGTCTTCACCTATAAAATTGCCGTTTTTTATGAAATAAGTTAAAGTAATTTTTTTCTATATTTTTTATTTGTATTAAATGAAAGTAATCTCCCATGCAATCGATGCATCTTTGCTAACACAGTGACAGTTTATTTCTTGAAAAAATCCAGCTGATTTTTATTCAAAGGCTTATATTGGCAATAATTTCTTCAGGCATTCTGTGTTCCCGGGCATTGAATTTTGTCCCCGCCAAAGTTATCGAAACTCTAGAAAAAGTAGGTAAAATTCTGTAGGCGCAAGGTCTGGCGAGTACGGCGAATGACGAAGAGCTTCCAACCCCAGATCTTGTAACTTGGACCGTTCGTTGTACAGTATGAGGTCGCGCGTTTTCGTGCAGGAGCAGCAGGGACGAGCGATGGATCAATGCTGGGTGGGGACTTGCGAACTTCATCATTGTGTTCAGTTCTTCACAGTACACATCTGCAGTAATGCTCATTCTGTTTGGTAAGAAGCTGTGATAAACCACA
This sequence comes from Parnassius apollo, assembly GCA_907164705.1. Taxonomy (NCBI): domain Eukaryota; kingdom Metazoa; phylum Arthropoda; class Insecta; order Lepidoptera; family Papilionidae; genus Parnassius; species Parnassius apollo. Next base: position 8,576,432 of record CAJQZP010000929.1, read on the forward strand.
CCGGCGCCAAACAGTGACCACCACTTTTCTAGAGGTAAGTTTTCGTTTAAGGCATTGTTTAGGTGGTGAACTAGGATACGACCATCTTACTGAGCGCTTGCGGTTGTCAAACAGAATCCATTTTTCGTCGCAGTTAACAATGTGGTTCACAATTCCTTTGTTTGTGTGCCTATTGAGCAGTGCAAGGCACGTCTCGACGAGTACTTCACGCTGGCGATCATTGAGTTCGTGGGGCACCCGTTTGCTAACCTTTTTCCCTTGCCAATTTTATGCAAATGGACCAATATTTTTTTAATGCTAACGTCGAAGGTTACTGCTAAGTCAGCCGTAGATTGAGTACAATCAGCTTCCACAATCACCTTTCGCTTCGCATGCGACGACGGCTGAACTCGGACGATCGAATCAAACACTTGTAAAACAAAGAAAGCGCTTACACAAACACGACAGTCATCGTCCGATAACGCACGAAAACGGCCGATCAACCGTCGAGTCCGAACTGGTTGGGATTTCTCGCCCGACTGCCGGCGTCTACAGTGCAAATTGAGTGTATTTATAGTTTAATTTGTCTTTAATCTGTTGTTTCTGTCAGTGTTGTTATCTACCTAAACGACTACGGATATTGAAAATATAAAAATAGAAAAGAATACCGGCAACGTCCAATGTCAGCACAAGTGGTACACTGTTGCAGTGTCAGCACATACACGTCCGAGTTACTCGTCCGGGTAGTTCTGTCCGCCATCGGCGGACTAAATCGGTTTTGGTGTAAACGTACCGTAATTCGCCTTTGTCGATCAGTTTTCGGACGACCACGGGGTTAATTTTTCAGGTCGAAATTTCCAGAACGGAAGCGGGCAAACCAATAACGCTATTGGCTCCGTAAACGTCGTTAATGTTGCGTTGTGCCGCGTTGCTGCCACGACAGTATATCCTTAATTATTTGAAATTTTAACGTATATATGATGACGAAAAAGATTCAAATGCGATGAAAACATAATGCTAAATAATAAACAAAAGACTAATTTTGTAAACAGGATTCCATGTTTTAGAAATAAAATTAATTTGAAGATAAAATTCTTAGCCAAACAAAGATTATTTTGGTTTGAAATTATCAGTACTGCAGAACGGCAATTTCATAGGTAAAGATCTATTATTAAAAAACTGCGGTTGGTAACCCACTTGTCAAGCGTGGCGACTGTAGCAAATATACCCCCTAACATGAGGAAAACTATGGGGGAGGCCGATGTTCAGCAATGGTATTTGATAGGCAGTAATATGGCAGTGATGATAAGGTCCAAAGTGCAGAAGCACGAAATTTAACAAATATTAATAAAAAATATTTTAAGGCACTGACTGTTTGCTTGATACCATGAAAAACTGCACTGATACCTCATTTATACAGGGTTATTTTTCAGAGTATCCAAATTTTTGAATTAAGTTTATATAAGTAATGATATACCGTTATTTCGAAAATACTAATATATAAGATGACTTCTATGTGAAATTATCTATAAGAATATGATTTATGGGCAACAGCTATGTGTACGCGTGCTCCTGTGTGCACGCATAGCAAAATAGTAGGCGTTATATACCTATTTATTTATGAATGACAAACAGTTAAAATAATGCATTACAATTTACAACGCATTCTGAATTTAAAAGATAAAACGGATGGAATGTTCGATTTTTTTAATAATTTTTCTTTACCATTCGCATAAGCGAATAAAGGTATTACTTATTCTGAACCTTCTCTACAAAATTGGACATATATTGCAATATACTTAACCCTGAATAGGCATATGACATTTATCTGATTGTTTGTTGAAATTAAGGAGACTTAAATAAAATACCTTCATTTTATAATTTATTATCGACGTATAACATAAAAATAACAATGAATTATAATAACAATGAGCACCGGTTATTTATAAAAAAAACTCAACAAAAAATTAAGAGTACGTCCACACTAGAGTTGACACTTGATTGACATTTGATTTCAATTAAAAAATGATTCCTTATTATATAGTGATTTTCATTAAAGATATTTCCAAACGATAAACAATATAAAAAAATATAAAAACATAAAATTAAAAATTACGCTAAGTATTTTAACTTAGGAGCTAAAAAAACTTCGTGTGGTTGCAACAAGACATATGAACAAAATCTTACTAAGCTTTAAACTCAGTACCAGGTTAGTTACAATTTAAGTCTATTTGAAATCATATTAGAATCATGTCAAAAATATTACATTAAGGCGACCAAATGTCTTTTTATTGTATCAAACAGTCTACTTTCTCTTGTAAGGTGTTGTGATGTGTGGAATAGAAATTTAAAATATTATTTATAATATGAGATAGATGTTTAAAAAATAGCTTTTATAAGTCATTCCTCTGCCATATAGAGTGCATTTTGCATATTAAGTTACATATTGCACCTACATATAAAAACTAAAAAAAATGAATCAATATTTTATTTTACAATCTATATTTGTACCATACTGTGATAAAGTATAATTCAGAAGATGTAATGATGTCTCAAAAGTATAGATACGACGAAGCTGGACACCGAAATATTTACTCTACTCTTTATATATAATTATATCTTTCTTTCATATGAATAATTTTGTCGTGTGATCTCTTGTTTTCTATTCCAACACTGTATCCGTGTGTTAATATCAATAACTTTGAAAAGGTTTAAATCAGCCTTTAAATGTCCCACAGCTGGGAACAAGCCTACCCATAATCTATAGTGTTCAATACCATTGTGTAGATCAAAAAGAATTGGACAGCATTGAATAGTGATGTGACTATCACAGTTTTGTTTATACAATTCACAAATTTGACAAACTCGGCTTTTGTAGACTGTGTTTGTAGGCTTGTGTAGAGTTTAACTCACTTTATAACAATAATATTCAATTTTTATGCCACAATAAATCATTGCCTATAATATTTGTGATAGACGCGTATTCGCGCCAAATTTGTTTTAGATGTAATTTGAAAAATTTACAGTGTACATCTTTTATAATTTAACAGTATATAAACTTAAATACATAATTGATGCCACATATTATGTCTTTTTATATATTTTAAGCGTAAATAAGTAATTATTAGAATAGCTTATCGCAAGATATTTTTGGCTCTCAATACCATGCTTACCGAATTATATTACAATTTTTTATAAGTATGGTGGCCATAAATCAACACAATATTAGGACCGAACTTAATATATTATATCAGTATCATTTTAACATAATATTTGATTTTTTTATAAACACAACTTTCAATTTTTTCGACACAAGTTGTGACAAAGTTAGTTGTGAGATGTTTGAATACCAAATGATAAAACTTATATATTTTAATAGTCACTGACTATTATATTAATAAAAAAAATCAGTTAAATAAACATTTGAGAATTTCTTTTATATCACAGTTGATAAATAAAAATGTTTTGTGCATCATTTACACAAGTAAGTATAAAAACTATGCATATATATGTGAGCCAATAGATATGATCATGATATTTAAATAAACTTTACATAAATAAATATTTGATTTTTTATTCGATGGTGCAGATCAGGTCGTCACCCTCCAACTTCTGACCGTTTGTGATGGATACAGACTTGATGGTTCCCGCTCTGGGTGCTTGTACTATCATTTCCATCTTCATAGCAGACAGGACAGCAATTGGTTGACCTTTGTCGACTTTGTCTCCTTCCTTTACTTTGATTGCTGTAAGAAACATATTCAGTTGATTTATTGCACTATAAAAACCAACCAAAGCCATATTATACAAAAAGTATTATATTAGTCTCTGGTAACTGGTCTGTTTTAATAAAGAAGACCTGTAGAAAACATGCCAAATAAAATGTAGAATATTTTTTATAGCATTGGGTGACAAACGAGCACACAGGCCACCTGATGGTAAGTGGATGCAGTGCCATAGACATCCACATCATCATCATCATCATTACAGCCCTTCACAAGTCCACTGCTGAACATATAGGCTTCCCCCAGGGTATGCCACAAAGCACGGTCCTGAGCCACCTGCATTCATCGACTTCCTGCATGTCTTACCAGGTCGTCACTCCATCTAGTGGGGGGTCGGCCTACACTTCGCCTACCGGTACGAGGCTGCTACTCGAGAACCTTTTTTCCCCAACGGTTGTCGGTTCTTCGAGCTATATGGCCGGCCCATTGCCCCTTCAGCTTACTAATTCGTTGGGCTATGTCGGTCACTCTGGTTCTACTGCGAATATCTTCATTTCTAAGTTTATCACGCAGAGAAACCCCGAGCATAGCCCTCTCCATAGCTCGCTGAGCGATCTTGAGCATCCTCATACGGCCAGCAGTGAAGGACCACGTCTCGGTTCCGTAGGTCATCACTGGCAACATGCACTAGTTGTACAACTTAGTTTTCAGGTTTTGAGGTATACCTGACGAGAAGATGTGTCGTAATTTCCCGAACGCTGCCCAGCCGAGTTGAATCCGTCGATTGACCTCTCGGTCGAAGTTGGACTTACCTAGTAGGACTATTTGTCCCAGGTAAACGTACTCGTCAACAACTTCGACCTTAGTGCTCCCAACAACTACGGGCACGGACATGGACATTAAACATGATCTTTGTTTTGTCCATGTTCATCTTAAGACCTATCCGTTGATCCGAGCTGATCCGTTCGGAGGCATTTTAGAGGTCATTGAGCATAGTGCTTAAGTCCTCCAGCGATTCTGCCATAAGGACTATATCGTCGGCAAATCGAAGGTGAGTGATATACTTGCCATTGATGTTAATAGCTTGAAAACGTCTTCCGATGCAGCGGTGAAGAGTTTCGGGAAAATAACGTCACCCTGTCTTACACCTTTCTGCAGTTGGATAGGTTTCGTACTCTGGTTCTGTACTCGGATAACCATCGTAGCCCTACTGTACAAACACTTCAGCACTTCGATATACCGACATTCAACTTGGCACCGCTGAAGAGACTGGAGCACCGCACAAATTTCGACAGAATCAAATGCTTTCTTATGGTCCGCATACGCCATTCAAAGTGGCAGATTGTACTCTTCGGACTTCTGTACAATTTGCCGAAGCGTATGTATGTGGTCTATGGTACTAAAGCCTTTTCGGAAACCGGCTTGTTCGGGAGGCTGGAAGTCGTCGAATCTGCGTGCGAGACGGTTCGTAATGACTCTCGAAAACAGCACGTAGACACGGCTTAGAAGGGATATCGGCCTGTAGTTCTTCAAGAGGGTGTTGTCACCTTTCTTGAAGAACAAGACCACCGCACTTCTGCTCCACGCCTCGGGAGTAGTGCCTCCATGAAGGACGGAATTAAAGAGCTTCTGAAGGACTTCAAGTACCGGTTTTCCACCCACTTTCAAAAGCTCCGCTGTAATTCCATCTTCGCCCGGGGACTTGCCGTTTTTAAGGTGCTGGAGAGCCATTCTAATCTCGCTCAGACTGACGTCCGGGATATCATCGGAATAGTGTCGGATAAGACTTGCTCTTGGATCGTTACTCACACTTGCGTGTGGCTCCAACGATGATGTGTATAGCTGCCCATAGAACCTCTCAATTTCACTCAAAATCTCAGGTGTCCCGGAAACGATGCTGCCACACTCAGTCTTCAGCTTTGACAGTTGGCTCTTTCTGGCAGACAGATCTCTGGCAAAGACTTTGGAGCCCTGGTTCCGCTCAATCGCTTCTTCAATACGAGCTGTATTGAAGTTGCGTAAGTTTCGCCGCATGCATTTGGAGATCTGTCTGTTCAGTTGCCTGTATACTGTCAAATCTGCTGACGACTGCAGCTTCATCGCCCGTCCAACATCTGTGAGATTAAGAGTGTGATCGGAGAGTTTTTGTGTTCTTCTGCGGCCGGTCTTGCAGAACTTAGCTCCGACCGCATGGTCAGTTTCCTTGTCATTCATATCGTCCACTATATTGCGGTCTTCTAGGCACTGAAAACGGTTTTGTAATTCGAGCTGAAAGTTTTCGGGACCCTGGATTAGCGCACGAGGGGACGGAGCGTTGACTTGACTAGATGATACCTACATATGGCAGTGATCCTAGATCAGCGACGGATAGCAACGTCAAATGGGTAAGACATCAGGTATATCATATATACCTGATGTCTTACTGAACGACGCACATGTCTTTTATGGAGTAAATGGTATTTATTTTAAAAATCACTGTGACTTCAAAAGTATTGTTTGGAATAGCAAAACTAAAAGATTTGATAATGTACTTTCTATAAATATACTGAAAAAACAACAAATGAATTCAATAGTATCAGTCTAACACTGACCAAATACTCAAAATTTACAATAATTTGAGTATGGTTTTGGCTTGGTTTTTGCGTCATTTGAAAAGTACGCAGGGCTCGTCTTCCTTACTTTGTTGGTAAGGTCTAACATAAAAGAACATTAATGCAAACATATTAAATAATAAAATGAAATGTTTTAAATATGTAATGATATGTTGTATTTACGTGAGTAGTACTGTTATTTGATCTTGACTCCTAGTTCAGCTACTCGATACTAGAAGGCGCTAGTGGTAACTAGTGTCGCCATGTACCAGAGGCATTAACTGTGGCGGGCTAATTATAATTATTAATTATAATATATATATATATATATTGGACTAATGTGATCGAATTATTGTAACTTATTTTATTGGGTAACTTGGTTACTACGATATTGTAATTGAAAGTTACTCAATACCAACATGATTATGTATGCAACAAAGTATTCGAAACATTGGGTAATTATAAAAGTTAAAATTATTCTGGATACAATCAAGAACTGATTAAGTTCTTTTGATTCTAATTGAGATTAATTTACCAAAGAAAAAAAATAGACCATTTTCTTCTATAGCTAATTTTTACTTTCAGCAGGATTTTGTCATGTATAGTAGAGGCATTTTACATTTATAAATGGCACATGACCTAACATCCACACCAGAAACAATTATTTGTGGGCCGTACATACTTACTTACTACTAATACTTACTGAGAACGGTTCCGGGCATAGGAGCACCAACTTGATCCTTATTGCCTTTAACAGCTTTTGGATGGATTTTCATTTCCTAAATAAAGGAAGTTTTAATTACTATTATAGTACATTTTACGAATACGTAATATGGCAACTCCTCGGGATTGGAACAATGTATAAAGTATAACAAGAGCCTTTTGTATAAATTTTTTTAAATTCTATTTACGTTGTTTCCCATGATCCAATACTTGGTTAAAAAGGAAAATAAGATAAACATTAAAAATTAACAAATGGTAAAATTTAAAGTTTTGTACAACCAACTTCAATATAAATAAAATGAGAACATCATTAATGTAGTCGAAGTCAATTAAATAGGCATTATTAAGTATAACTCAAAAACTACTGGTCAGATCTTGATCAAATTTATATGGGACCACATGAAAAGCACCAGCTTTCAAATAAAAAAGATTCATCAAAATCGATAAACCTAGAAAAAAAAGTTCGCATAAAAAATACAGTCGAATTGAGAACCTCTTCCTTCTTTTACGTCGGTTGAAAATTGAGAATTAGAGAAATAATCTGTTTTCTTTACCTTGCTAGCGTTCTCGTCACGAATAAAGACCGATCGTAGCTGACCGTTCAGTTCAAAGAACACCTCCCTCTCGCCGGCCGCGGTCATTTCTTCTGACACTGCCAGAATCTTTATGTCTAGAGTTTTTCCACGCTCGATAGTAACTTCGATTCTTTCTCCAATCTGTATAAGGTAAATAATTAAAATTTATTTAGTGTTATAAGGCAAAATACAGAATTAAATTTAAATGTTAAATTAAGGCATAAAATAACCTAAAATTACAAAGAAATAACTTACTATGTTGCTAACGATATACATCATGTATCAAGTAAGTATATTATAGCGATAAAATATTTTTTAAGCATTTTCAAAAATTAAACATATCCAGAATATACTCATGAGTTAAAATTAATAAAATTACATAGTATGATCAAGGCTCAAAAGTCGTGCGTTTGAATAGTGTATGTTGTACGATTTTAGAAAAAAATAAGCAAATTTAATTATAAATATAAATCCAACCGTTGGTCCAACGAGGAACGTCTTTGTGTCCAAGTGTTTGACAGGTCCATATTTGTCTCGAATGCGGAAGAAATCGTTCGCAACCTGCGGGTACATTGCAGCTGACATCACATCATGATCTGATACCTGGAAATATAAAATTAAATATAGAAATCAATACTACCTTTTTTAAGTAACAGCCTACATACATCCCACTGTTGGGTAATGGCCCTTCAAATTCCCGAGAGACTTTTTTTTTAATTAACTATTACTTACATCTGGGAAGGATTCCATTAAGTCCTTCTTTAATTTGTCGAAGTCAAGAGGTAACAACTCTTGTCCAGGTCGGCCTTCTATCCTTGGCATGTCCTTCAGTACTTTGGATCTAAAAGTAAACAAGGTCATGCAAAGTTTTATTTCCAAATTTAAAAAGGAAGGAATTGTATAGGATAATAACAAAAGAACAGTTTAAAAAAATTATAACGTAAACATTTATTTTTCGTTTACCTTAGTGGTTCAGGGAACCCTCCATAAGGTATACCAATAGCACCCTGAAGGAATTCAACAACAGATTTGGGAAAAGAAAGGTCCTCGGCTCTCTCTTCTATTTCTTTAGCAGTTAATTTGTTTTGCACCATAAATTGAGCTAAATCACCAACTACTTTCGATGAAGGTGTTACTTTAATTATATCACCGAGTAAGAGATTGGCTTCCCTGGAAAAAATAGATTGGTTATAGGCAAAAGTTTTTCTGGCCTTCAACGAAATTAAGATTTTATACCTACAGAACCTACCGAAAAGGGCAGACGATGCTTTGCCCTTCCCGGTAGGTAGTTAATAAAATCTACTGGGTGACTATTTTTACCATCTGGAAAATAATATGGTGGTAAAAAATATTTCGGGAATAAAAGCTGTCCTCGAAATTATTTTGTAAAATATTACTCTACAATATCCAAAATAATACATAAAAGCTATTCATCCAACCGCATTAGCATAAAACTAAAGATAGTTTTAAACGGCGCGGCGTAGGCTACGAATTTTATGCCTACCGTATACTGCAACATCTTAAGCGTTTTACAAAGTACGAAATCAACTTATTTACGAGTACAAACTACACAGAATGGTATTTACAAAATTATACATTAAAGTATTGGCATATGTTAACGATATACTCGCGGAAACATAAACAATACGCGCGCAGCTACTCACAGCTCGCTGAAGAGCGCGGGCGGCTTTGCCCTTGAGCCTGTAACCCTGCGAAACGGAAAGGACAAAGAGGCCCACTTAATTTATTGTTTCGTAAAGTATGGTGTGTATGATATGAATTTCGATAAATTTTAAATGATTTATTTATTTAATTCAAAATTTTTGTTTTATTTTTTAGTACGGAAAGTATATTTCAAATAAGTAGTATTTACCTGTCACACCCTATTTTTTTTCCAGACGGCAATAATAATAATAATAATTTCTTTATTTGCCTAAAACATGGTGTTTGTAGGTGGTACAGTAAAATAAGTTCACGTTTTGCTTATAATTAGCATGCAAATTTAAGTTGTGTACATTTACAAATACAAGTTGTGTGCATACATTTCAGGTTACATTTATTTCAAAAGGGTCAAATATATTAATTAAAATCAATGTCAACACATCAATTATTATTGAAGCCTAATGTCAATAAATTCTTCAATGTCATACACTTTAAGTTCAATAAGCCACTTATAGACTCTCGATTTGAATAAATTCATTTTGAGGTTTTTGATGTCATTGGGGATCTTATTATACACCTTAACACATTGCTAAACAATTTTTTAAATTTGGCAGATCTCGGAATGACACTTAATAATAATCTATCCGGATTTCTTTTCCATCGAGAGTTTATATGTCTGCCTTTCTGTCTGTCTGGAAGAGCACAATGGAAATGCCTTCAGTGCAAAAAGGTTTCCTTCAGCCCCTCCCGTCCAAGTTCTGAAGCCACCCCTGGTGGCAATTCTGGTGGGGAGTCGGCGACCCTGGATGTTATTCTTAAGGAGATTCGTGAGATGAAGAAGCTGGTCACAACAGTTCCTACTATTATCGAAGACATCAAATCTATTAAAGTTGAATTAATCCATCTGAAGGAGTCTTGTGAGTACAACAGTAGTTCACTTAAATCTTTTCAAGATCAAGACTCCAGTTTGGAACATGGTGTATCTCAGATTGAAAAAATTCAAAATTCTCTCGCTGTGGCCAACAAGGAAATAGCTAATCTTAAAAGTGTTATTGAGACCAAGGAACAATGGTCACGGCTGAGTAATGTTGATATAAAGGGCATCCCCCCTAAAACCCAATGAAAACCTATTTGTAATTGCGGAGTCTTTGGGTAAAGCAGTTGGGTATGAATTCCAAAAATCTCAAATCAATTACATATCCCGAGTACCAATGTTTAATACCAAAGAGAAGGCCATCATTATCAATTTCATAAATCGTTCAGTCAGCTCAGTATGACGTGACGATAAAAATCATTTATAGTCAACCAAATCTAAGAAATACCTTCTGACGTTTCGCATTAATCATTCAGCAATAACTTTGCACAAGCGTACTCACACAATTTAAAATAACGTTTTATGTAAATCCGAAGAATTATAAAGTTATCTATATTTCCTTACAAAGTGTATAGTTTTTTTTATCACTAATTTAAAATTGAATCTTTCAAACAAAGCAAGATATTAAAAAATAACCAGTATCAACTTTTTTTTACTTGACTTGACTTGACTTTTTTTCAACGATACGTCGCTATGTACATTACCGTAGTGCTTGCATGATTAAAATTTATTGTTATGCGAATAATCGGCAAAAATATTCAAGTAATCGGTAAAAATATTCAAATAATCGTATCATTAATTATGTTATTTTATTACTTGTTTAATTTAATTATTATTTTTTAAAATTCCTTAAGTTTAGTTTAATCATGAATAAAACAAGTTTATTTTTTTTATTTGTCAACGTAAATTTGTGTAGGCAAAAAACTCATATTACAAGGCTGCGCTGAAAAAAATCACTACGTAATTTCAATATCCGCCATTTTGGGAGCTTACTGTGCGTAATTTTGTGATTTTGTGTTTGCCTTCTTATTTTGTGACTGCTCTTTAACTATTTGGACTGTTTCTTCTATATTCATTTAAGCACGTTCCCATGTCATAAAGGATCATTGGGCAAAAGTGGTAGGAAAAAAAAACAAAAAAAAATTATTATGGATGACTTTGAAACATTAATTTTGACTGCATTATTGAAAAACAAATAATAATTAATCTAAACAAAGACAGCTCAACTAGTTGTACTGAAAGTGATTGAATAAATTTATTTTTAATCTAGTTTTAATCTTAAATTTTTATAACTGTGCCTCTAGAAATAAGCAGTAACAACAAATACGTATAAACTGATAAATCTTGTGTTTTAAATTATCCATTTTTAATTTATTCTGGTATTATTCAAACCAAAGTGTGTAAATAATTAGCAACCTAAATAATCGATACCAATTTTTAGAATTGAATATTGTACCTTCCCAATTTTTTGATTGGCATGCCTGGTGCAATAAGTCTGACAGCTGTCAAAAAATGTATTTCTTAGATTTGGTTGACTATAGTATATTATACATCATACAAAACACAATCGAAATTCATTCAGGACTTTTTACAGTATTATATAATAATTCAAACATAGCGCTAGTTATCGGTTCCAGATTTTGTCATTTCCTTTTTAATACTTTGGTCCATAAATATAGAATATCGGTAATATATATATAAGAAATAGGTAATATAATAAATATCGGGAATGAGCTATCGGTTCGACGAAACAAATGTGAATCGGTAATAGTTGTGTCCCCATAGTAGCCCCGGCTTCGCTCGGGTGATTTCTTTATCACGACAACTGCGCCAGACAGATAGATACACACTTGAAACTTATACATATAACACTCCTCTATTTTCGTATGTGATTAAAAATGTCAACAGTCCTCAAAAAATTTAATCTATTTGGTTAAATACCTGTATGCTTTTTTAACTTCTTCAAACTGGCTGCCTAATCCAAGAGAAAAGGCCTGGAACTGAAGGTTGGTGTACTGTCCACCGGGTATTTCATTCATATAAACGTCCGCGTTGCCAGATTTCATGGTGGCTGTGCATTCGAAGGGTCCGTATAGGGTTCGCGCTTGTTCCCAATAAGCTGAGTATTCCGATACTATCTGCAGGGGTATACCTGTAAAAAGTAAAGTAAAGTTACAGCCTATATACGTCCCACTGCTGGTCACAGGCTTCCTCTCATTTCTGAGAGGGTTTTAGGGCAAGGAAGTGTCCGTCCCGCTCCCCAGTGCATGTTGGCGAACTTCACATGCCTTGAAATATTTTATTTTATTTCTCAGACATGCAGGTTTCCTCACGATATTTTCCTTCACCGCCGAGCACGTGGTAAATCAGCACTTAAAATTGCAATTAACAATTTCATTGGTGCGGGCGGGGATCGAACCCGGTTTGCTCGCGTATTGTGAAATTTAGAGCGAGCGTACCATTAGATGGCTCATTTGTAATCCTCATTTTAAAAAAAAACGCTGCAACGTAAACCTTTTTAAATTAAAACTAAAAAAATGGCGAACTGAAGGTACCAGTGTGTAGGGCGTCGCCCTGCCGCGAGGCGATGACGGCGCCAAGCTGGGCCGGCTGGTGAAGCCGAACATGGCGTCCATGGCCACGTCCACGTACGTACCAGTGTGTAGGGGGTCTCCCTGCAGCGAGGCGACGACGGCGTCCATGCTGGGCTGGCTGGTGAGGCCGGACATGGCGTCCACGGCCATGTCCACGTACGTACCAGTGTGTAAGGGGTCCCCCTGCAGCGAGGCGACGACGGCGCCCATGCTGGGCTGGCTGGTGAGGCCGGACATGGCGTCCACGTACGTACCGGTGTGTAGGGGTCGCCATGCAGCGAGGCGACGACGGCGCCCATGCTGGGCTGGCCGGTGAGGCCGGACATGGCGTCCACGGCCACGTCCACGTACGTACCGGTGTGTAAGGGGTCGCCATGCAGCGAGGCGACGACGGCACCCATGCTGGGCTGGCTGCTGAGGCCGGACATGGTACCACGTCCACGTACGTACCGGTGTGTAAGGGGTCGCCATGCAGCGAGGCGACGACGGCGCCCATGCTGGACTGGGTGGTGAGACCGGACATGGTGTCCACGGCCACGTCCACGTACGTACCGGTGTGTAAGGGGTCGCCCTGCAGCGAGGCGACGACGGCGCCCATGCTGGGTTGGCTGGTGAGGCCGGACATGGCGTCCACGTACGTACCGGTGTGTAGGGGTCGCCATGCAGCGAGGCGACGACGGCGCCCATGCCGGGCTGGCTGATGAGGCCGGACATGGCGTCCACGGCCACGTCCACGTACGTACCGGTGTGTAAGGGGTCTCCCTGCAGCGAGGCAACGACGGCGCCCATGCTGGGTTGGCTGGTGAGGCCGGACATGGCGTCCACGTACGTACCGGTGTGTAGGGGTCGCCATGCAGCGAGGCGACGACGGCGCCCATGCTGGACTGGCTGGTGAGACCGGACATGGTGTCCACGGCCACGTCCACGTACGTACCGGTGTGTAAGGGGTCGCCATGCAGCGAGGCGACGACGGCGCCCATGCTGGGCTGGCTGATGAGGCCGGACATGGCGTCCACGTACGTACCGGTGTGTAGTTGGTCGCCATGCATCGAGGCGACGACGGCGCCCATGCTGGGCTGGCTGATGAGGCCGGACATGGCGTCCACGGCCATGTCCACGTACGTACCGGTGTGTAGGGGTAGGGTAAAAGGGGTTGCCCTGTAGAGAAACGACGACGGCGCACGTGTTGGGCTAGCTGGAGAGGTCGGACATGGCGTCCACGGCCACGTGCACGTACGTACCGGTGTGTAGGGGGTCGCCCTGCAGCGAGGCGACGACGGCGCCCATGCTGGGCTGGCTGGTGAGTCCGGACATGGCGTCCACGGCCACGTCCACAACGTCGGCCCCGGCGTGCGCGCACGCCAACATCGACGCCACGCCCGCGCCCGACGTGTCGTGCGTGTGCACGTGGATCGGCACCGACGGGTGCTTGTCCCGGATCGCCGTGATCAGCAGTCTGCAATCACATAAACTCATCTTAATGAGGGCTAATAATCTTCCGCTCACCAGATGTCGTTACTTGGGACTGAAATAGTTTATGTCACACAATGCCATTTAATTGAGATATTAGTTTTTAGTTAATGCTTATCAGTTTCTAGAGTACTATGTTAATATACAATATAACGCCTTAGTGGTTTTCTCTTTATACTTTTTATCATTTTGATTATGTCTATTATGATTCGATTTTAACATATAATTTTAATAGTTCATTGATGTGTTAAACATTTATTATAATATTTTTATGTCGAAATAAAGTTTTTGTATTTCTTTTTGTCAATATAACATGTCATTTTAAATGTAGTGATTATAATGACGTGCATTAAATTTTTTAAATGAAAATTTTAAAGTTATTTTATTTTAAGGGTTTTCTTTATTTATTTATTTGCTTTTAAGGAAAATATACAGCACAATAAAAAATACATTATAAAAAACATATAATAGTAATCCTAAAACCAAAGAATTTTCCACAGATATCTAATACATATTAAAAGCTTGCAACATTATATGTATAAAAATTAAAAAAAAAATAACTAAACGGTATTTATGGAATATTTTTTATACATTAAGTACTAAGCAGTTAAAAGTAATACAATACATACAATAGTGAAGCTACCAATTATAAATTAAGTTTTACAATTTTTTATAACTATTATATTTAAGGTGAAAGATATCTCGTTAACAATATTTTAAGTCAAAATTTTTACATGTACGATATACTTTTAGAAGTACGGTTACTGAGAGAATTTGTTGTTCCCGATAATATTGTGTCTACTATATTTCAATTTTTTATCATAATTATTTGTTGACTGTTATTTTATTGGAATACATAGAAGATATTTTCATAACAATAATAATTTTCAATTTACTTTATAATAGACAAATCAAACTATTTCCCCAAAGCAATCTTAGGATCGAATATGAAGTGGCACGTACACATATCGTATAGCGTCTGTACATGCGCGAACGTCCGAGACAGAACAATAAGACATAACGCGCGGACTTTAATTAATATAAAAATATAACTAACATTTCTAAAAGATAATAACGTTTACACTTTTATAACAAACTAACTTATCCTAGCTATAAATCTGTCAAATATTTCACATATTCCAAAGTGTATAAAACATGTAACATAATTAACGCACATCCTGGAAGTAGTTTGTTCAGAATCGTTTACTGAATCGATTCCTATCATTTTTAATATAGGAAATTTTTTATCCCAAAAATAACTAAAACTACGTAAATTACAGTCACACTAAATCTGTACAGTCAAAACAAACTGAAATGGACCGTAACTTAAGGCAATAAGACTTTTAAGAGTGCAGTTTTATTTGTATTATTACTAATTCTGTCGTTCAATAAAAATAAAGAAAAATGAACTTTATTTCAAGCACATTAAAGTCTTTGCGTTCGTGGATTTGTACTGTGACCATAACATTCTTCTGGAACTAGTATAACTAATTTGATAAATAATCAGTGCATAAAAATGTTTAACTAAAAATTCAGTGTATGTATTGTGATTATAACATAATATACTAATTGGGGTGTCTGAGGGAGTGCGTTAATTACGTTACATATTGTATATAGGTAAATATATTTTTTCTTGTAGTAATAATCCAATTTCATTAAAAAGGTTGAAGGACATTTAATTGAAAATTGGTATAGAGATATAGGATACACTTTACAACAATCGTCTCTAGCAATTTTAAAATTATCTTAAATAAACAAGTACTTACTTAGCAGCACGTGGTTTCAACAAACCAGCCATATCCTTAATTGCCAATACGTGTGTTCCAGCTTTAACTAATTCATCTGCCAAGTTCAAATAATATTTCAGGTCGTATTTCGTCTTAGTAGGATCGGAGACATCTCCTGTGTAAGAAATAGCAGCTTCGACGACACCACCGGCTTTACCAGCGGCATCCATACCGAGGATCAAGTTAGGAAGGTAATTGAGGGAATCGAAAACTCGGAAAATATCCATACCAGCTTTCACCTGAAAATGCACGTTAATGTTAAAAACTTAAGGTTTAATTTGCAACAATTTTAAGAATTTTTTTATGCGAGAAAAGTTCTGAATTACTCACGGCCATATCGCAGAACTTGTAAACGACGTTGTCAGGATAGTTGGTATACCCGACAGCGTTGGCTCCCCGCAGAAGCATCTGGAACGGAATGTTGGGGATCAACCGTCTCATGTCTTCCAGTCTCTCCCAAGGACATTCGTGTAGAAACCTGAGAACAAAATTAATTAATCACTTAAACAATCCTCCAAAACGTGATGGTTTAAGTAGACCGCCATATCAGTGGTCCCGCTCAGTTTAGAGTAAGTACATTAATACACCGTTTTCACCTTGTTCTCAAAAAATATCAGGTAATATAAAATAGAAACGTTTATGTTTAGTCACAGATCAAAATAAAAACTAAATTTTTTTAACTTTAAATCTTAATAAACTTCGAACATAACCTAAATTAACTTCGCCACTTACTTATTGGTTATGAAATAGTCGGGTATTTAAAAAGTTAAATATACGCGATAAATTCCGTAAAAACTACCTAGTATTATTTAAATGTGTAGTGTTCGCGCAAATATAAGAAATCATTATCTATTTCGGCTTTCATGAAGTTCTCGTCATACGAAATGGTAATGTCGACCAAAAATATCTTTGACTGTGTTCGGTGCATCAGCAGAATATCAGGATTATTTGCAAGAACAGACTTGTGTGTGATGATGGCTCGGTCACAGTAGAGCCCGGCGCGGTCATTTTGGAGCACGGTTTCTCGTAAGTATAAGGCAATTTCCAATTTACGAGATTGTACTTCATGTCGAGCGACTGGTGTATGATCCTGGTTACTAGGTTGTGTCTGTGCAAATACTTAATTTCAGATAGCGCCGAAGAACCAAAGAAGACATGTTTAAGTGACTCGCTGGAATGTCCAATCTTTAAGATGTATTTTCGATAGTTGGTGGTCTTAATAATCTGATTCTGTATTATATATTATTATACATTTTATAAGGAAAGTAAATCTATTATTATACATATTGTAAGGAAAGTAAATCCAAGTCAATGTAGCGCGATATCGAAGGTGGCTCCGCCTTAATTCACAAAGCCGTATTATAAGGAAAGTAAATTTAGCAGCTTAATGCTGTTATGTTTCGTATCGAGGTATTACATCTTAGTTCTCAGTGGTGACGACGCATCTGCATTTTGATTCTTCATCATCATCATCATTACAGCACTTCACAAGTTCACTGCTGAACATAGGCCTCCCCCAAGGTATGCCACAAAGCACGGTCCTGAGCTACCTGCATCCATCGACTTCCTGCATGTCTTACCAGGTCGTCACTCTATCTAGTGGGGAGACGCCCTACACTTCACCTACCGGTACGAGGCTACCACTCGAGAACCTTTTTTCCCCAACGGTTGTCGGTTCTTCGAACTATATGGCCGGCCTATTGCCACTTCAGCTTACTAATCCGTTGGGCTATGTCAGTCACTCTGGTTCTACTGCGGATATCCTCATTTCTAAGTTCATCACGCAGAGAAGCTCCGAGCATAGTCCTCTCCATAGTTCGCTGTGCGACCTTGAGCGTCCTCATATGGCCAGCAGTGAAGGACCACGTCTCAGATCCCTAAGTCATCACTGGCAACACGCACTGGTTAAACAAAATAGTTTTTAGGTTTTGAGGTATACCTGACGAGATGTGTCGTAATTTTCCGAACGCTGCCCAGCTGAGTTGAATCCGTCGATTGACCTCTCGGTCGAAGTTGGACTGACCTAGTCGGACTATTTGTCCCAGGTAAACGTACTCTCCAACAACTTCGAGCATAGTGCTCCCAACAACTACCGGCATAGCTGTGACATGGAAATTAAACATGATCTTTGTTTTGTCCATGTTCATCTTAAGACCTATCCGTTGGGAGGAACCATTGAGGTCATTTTGATTCTTAATCGAGAATAAATGTAGATGTCTATGGGTTACAGCATCCTCTTATTATCAGGCCTGTGAACTGTGTGGTTGTTTGTCACCATTACTATATAAAAAAGGATGGTTGTATATTGCAGTACACAATAATGAAACAAAATCAGAGTCCCATTTTGTAAAATATCTTTTGTTTCTTTTTTATAATTATGATATTTTTGTATAATTACGTTATTATATTGTAGTTTGTAGTTTTGTATAAAATCATTACCAATGACCAGGGTTGCCATATTTAGTAATTAAAAAAAAACAAATTCAACCCCAGTTCTCCAGGGAGTATTTATTATAATATAAGGAAAGTAAATCAGTGTTAGTTTTATACGTGGTAGAGCCATGCTGCAATTATATTAGTAGTATAGTTGTAGCACGAATGGGTCGGCTCCACCGGGAAAGAACCACTCTCTCACAGAATACCAGCGTAAAATAGTAGCTTAATGCTGCTGTGTTTCGTATGGTGAGTATAGAGAACAGGAGAACCCTGTTACTGTAAATGAGGCATTCCATCTAAGTCCTCACGGGTGATAACGCATCTGCATTTTGATTCGTAATCGAGGATAGACACACCACAGCAACTACTTACCATCAGGTGACCTGTGTCCTCGTTTGACAAATTATCCTATATAAAAAAATAATCAGTGTTACCGTAGCGCGACGTCAAATGTGGCGCCGCCCCAGTTCTCGAGCGCGTACAGGCCGCTGAAGTGGTGCGCTACGTACGGCGCGGCCGCCAGCAGGTCGTGCGTGCGCACGCGCGTGGCCAGCAGCGACTGGTGCGCATCGCGAAACGTCGTGTCCATCAGCAGCAGCCCCGAGTGCTGCCGCACTGCGCGGGCGAACGCCTCGGGCCCGCCCTCGTCCAGGATCTGCTTGAACCCCTTGGGTGGCTGCACAGCTGCGACAGAATCCCCACTATCATAATCCGTTACAACCTATTAAAATCTATGGAAGTCATTTGCAACGGTTGCCATGCTTGGCAAGCGGGTTGGCAATCTCAGTTTTTGTTTTATATCGTTATCGACGCTGCTGCCCATCTCCTAATCTGTTGCCCTCTGTCCTTACGACACCCACGGGATGATATGGAGTAGTGGATATTCATACAACGCCACTAAACGATAATAAAATGATTTCTTATATTTACGCGAACACTACAGATTGAAATAAAACTATTTTTGGAGATTTTATCGCGTGTATAGTCACCCCGTGTCCATATGTGCTGCAAAACACCCGAAACATCGGGAATCAAATATAAGTAAAATAAAAATAAAACGTGATATAAATAAATTAATTCAACATCCATATTTTAAAAGGTGCTACTCCAATGGAGGCATGCTACAGTTATATTATTATTGTAACACGAATGGTTAGCCTTGGAAAAACCACACTCTCACAAAATCATCAACATCATTACAGCCCTTCACAAGTCAAGGTCATTGAGCATAGTGTTTAGGTCCTCCAGCGATTATACCATAAGGACTATATTGTCGGCAAACCGAAAGTGAGTAATGTACTCCCCAACTACGTTAATACCGTATATCCTTTCCAGTCCAGTGGCTTAGAAACATCTTCCACTACAGCGGTGAAGAGTTTCGGGGATATTACGTCACCCTGTCTTACACCTCTCTGCAGTCTGGATAGGTTTCATACTCTGGTTCTGTACTCGGATAGCCATCGTTGTCCTACTGTACAAACACTTTAGCAATTCGATATACCGACAGTCAACTTGGCACAGCTGAAGGGACTGTAGCACCGCCCGATGCACCGCGACGGAATCAAAGGCTTTCTCATAGTCCACATACGCAAGACAAAGTGAAAGATTGTAATCTTCTGACTTCTGTACAATTTACCGAAGGGTATGTATGTGGTGTATGGTGCTAGCCTTTTCGAAAACCGGCTTGTTCGGGAGGTTGGAAGTCGCCGAGTCTGCGCGCGACTCAGAAGGGAAATCGGTCTGTAGTTCTTCAAGAGAGCGTTGTCGCCCTTCTTGAAGAACAAGACAACCACACTTCTGCTCCACGCCTCCGGAGTAGTGCCACCATGGAGGACGGAATTGAAGTTAAAAGGCTTCTGAAGGACTTGAAGTATCGGTTTGCCACCCGCTTTAACCCGCACATTCAATCTTCGGCTTTGACATATGGCTCTTTCTTGCATAGACTTTGGAGCCCTGGTTCCGCTCGATCGCTTCTTTAATATGAGCTGAATTGAAGTTGCGTAAGTCCCGCTGTATGGATTTGCAAATTTATCTGTTCATTTTCCTGTATGCTGTCAAATCTGCTGAAGACTGCAGCTTCATTTCCCGTCTAAAGCCATGAGACTAAGAGTGTGATCGGAGAGTTTTTATGTTCTGCGACGGGTCTTACAGAACTTGGCTCCGACCTAGTTTCAACAAGCTTGTCATTCATATCGTTCACTTCGTTGCAGCCTTCTAGGCACCGAAGTCGATTTTGTAACTCGAGCTGAATGTTTTCGGGGCTGGATTAGAGCACGAGGGGGACGGAGTATTGACTTCATTAGACGTGATCTCTCCAACTTCACGTTTAGTTAGGATCGGTGCCAGTTTTCACACTTGCGATCATTGAGACATCACTCTCATAATGAAGTCAATCTCATTTTTTGTCGAATCGTAAGAGCTCGAACACGTTCACTTTCTGTGAGGCCGCATTTGGAAGTAAAAGTTTATCATAAAGAGTCCCCTTTTCTCCATAAAGCCGGCCAGCTGCTACGCCCTTGAGTTTCGTTGTCCTATTCAGAATTTCCCCACTTTCAGCTCACCGTTCTCTCTTGTGCCTAGTTTTGCGTTGAAATCTCCCATTGACACCGTATAGTGAATTTTGGAGGAATGCATGGCTCCTCATCGGGATGTGCCGAGGTTAGTGAGTAAACCTGTACGACCTTCAGCGAATACCGTTTAGTGATTCTGAGTATACGGTACGCAACCCTCGCCGACACACTCCCAATCTATACAACGTTGTTAACTGTCTTCCCCCTCTCTTCGGACCTCAGATAATCCTACAATATCCCAGCGCAACTTGTCTATCTCTTCTTCCAGCTCCAGGATCTTCTCATCAGTCCTCAGGGTGCGTGCGTTACATGTTGCTAGGTCGAGTTGTTGTAGGTGGCAACCGAACCTCCACCGGAGATTCTTAGCACCCGCTGCCCTGCCGTAACCATGGTCGCTACCGTAACCAGGAATAGCGGAGCCGCTGGGGAATGGGGGCCTTTTTTGTGTAGTTGCTTATGTGGGGGGTATATTACCATAGTTGCCGTGCTTGGCGAGCGGGTTGGCAATCGCAGTTTTTTTATTGCTTTTTGCTGTTATCAGAAAGATGCTGCCGTCAATTTTCTGCCTCAGTTACTTTCTATCGCCTCTTACGACACCCACGGGAAGATATGTGGTAGTAGGTATTCTTACCCACCACTACACGGGGAACTCTCACAGAATACCAGTATGAAATAAAGAATACCAGAATAAAGTAGCAGCTTAATGCTGCCGTGTTTCGTATGTGTGTAGCAGTGAAGACCCTTTTACAAAGGGTAACAACGCATCTGCTTTTCGATTCTTAATTCAGGTTAAATACAGATATCTATGGGCCTTATCGTTCACTTACCATAAGGTGGATTGTGTGCCCTTTTCTATACAAATAAATAAAATTCTTACACCGCATCTACATAGTATAGTTTGCTAAACTGTTCTAAAAATTATATTGTATAAGCCAACGAGACGAAGTAAAAATGTTAGTAGGAAATCTAATGAAGTGATGAATGGCTATACATCTACATTTGTGTTAGACAATCAATCCAGTATTAATGAAAATGTCGTGACCTTGTGAGCTACAGGTTAAGTAGAGCTGTTTAAGTTTAGTAAACTGTGTGTAAATATATATGTGGTAAGATAATAGACATCTTTTATTTTAAGTGTTATTAATAATAATTAAAAGAATAAGTTGTGGTGAACAATAATGTTATTCATGTAAACCTTTTTGGAGCATAAAAATTGAAAGACAGGAAATGTACAAAATTAAATAAATTGTGCATAAAAAGAATATACTGACACAAATTCATTATAGGATTTCATGTTTTGAAACTATTAGATAAACACTAAAATTTTCAAACATGTTACTTTACTTACAAACACGGGCATGCGCCATTTAAATCATAAATATCGTTAAAATCTGTATATATATAATTTGCGTGCATTAGTTTTTAGGGACATTCAGCGAAATTAATGTCGTTATTTATTATTAATTGTCGAATTTTAATTTATAGTCGTAATTTCCTTACCTGTGTTCTCGCCAGTCAATTCCTGTCTTTTTAATGCCTCGGGTGAAAGGTCTGAAAATATTATTAGTAAAAAAAATGAAAAAGTGCAGCAATGCAAGTGCGCGGTGTGCACAGATGAAAACAGTTTAAATGAACAATAAGTAAAAAAATGCTCAATAAAAGGACAATCCTTCCGTACGATACGAAACGACTGTCCTTTTATTTCGAATATCGATTGTAAAATAAGAAAAATTATATTGTTAATATTGAATAGCAAATAATAATGACAATAGAAAACTGAAATATTGTTAGTCGAGTACGTCCGAGGGATACATTCTTAATTTTATTTGATGTTTCTTCTTTTAATTTTCTGTATTATAAATTACACTTATCAAAACCACAACCAAATGTCACTGAAACCTTTCTGATTGCAGTATGTGTAATGTAGGTAATAACAATATATAATACATATAACTGTGAATTTACTCTTAATATATAAATTTTAAGTAAATAAAAATAGCAAACAAGGAATGGTGATTGTTTGCACATACCATACCCAGAGCAGACTGCGAAAAAATGTTGAAATATTTGAAAAAAATATCGTAGCCTCAGTTCTGGACTAAACAAAAACTTCATTTTTCCTTATTTATCGATTTGAGATACATATATACACAGCCATATATTAGTAACGTAATAAGAGTGTCAAAAACTAATAAAACAGGGAATATAGATATTTTACCTTTTAAACTATAGAAAACAATTTATGGAATTTAAAAAATAATGATTATAAAAATTCAAAGCAGGAATACTTTGAATCAACAAAAAAAACGCACCCACGCACGCACGCACGCACGCACGCACGCACGCACGCACGCACGCACGCACACGCGCCTCGCACACCCGCACACAAGCACACCACACGCAAGCGCACGCAGCGCACGCGCACGCTCGCACACGCACACGCACACACACACACACACACACACACACACACACACACACACACATATACACATACACACACACACACACAAACGCACACGACCGGCTAGTTAACTTTTACAAGTCATATTAACCTGTATTAAAATAAAACTCACCGAGTGGTACCGGCGGTATGTACGGCTTGACGTCGGATGGCGGTATGTTAGTGGCTAACGGCGTCGCCGGTCCGTTGACGAGCACGTAGCCGAGGTAGTTTAAGATCTTCTGAGCTCTGTTCTGCGAAGGCTTGAACATGAACAGTTGGGGGTTTTCGTCGATGAAGTACGTGTCCACTGCACCTGAAATTTTATTTCAGGGAATATATCTCTGCGTGGAAGAGCCTTAAAATAGCTGTATTATAGATGCAGCATGAATGGATTGTCCCTGAGTCGGTTTAAAAAATTACATGGTTATTTTGCGACTAAGTAATTTAAGGATGTTTAGATATTCGGTTCCCTAGCGGAAGAAATTCCTTTACATATTTTAACTGAATGCAGACATTTAGTACGCAGACGTAGCATTCATCTGGAAAACACCTTACTAAGCCTATACAAAGTAAAAATATTCACAGCTAAGCAATACCAGCAATTTATTGTAAATGTAGCGGTAAACTATAGCCACAGCAGCGATTACAATAGGTCATACTGGTCGCAATGGTTATGGTACTGGTCTTGCAAGAACTGCTGGCAAAAAATTGATCCGGCTCACCATCATCAGAAGGACCAGCGTAATAGTGCGACGCGAATTGTCAACCCTTTGTACTGATAACCGAGCATTTCATCTTAGTCCTCAGCAGTAGCAACGCATCTGCCTTACGTTGTGGAGCCACGCTGCAGCTTTATTATGGCCATATATTTTTTATAGCACTAGTTGGCAAACGAGTACACAATCCACGCGATGGTAAATGGATGCTGTGGCCCATAGACGTCCACATTTATCCTCAATTAAGAATCAAAATGCAAATGCGTTGTCACCCCTGAAGACTAAGAAAGCTCAGTTGTTCGGATCGTTAAGCAAATGAGTGGAATATTTAGCCAGCAAATGAAGACTTAAAGGGCTAAAATCGTAAACCTTCTTCCTATATATACTTACCATTCAGGAACTTTGGATTTTCCAATACGTTAAGCAGGAAGGGAATGTTCGTCTTGACGCCTCTAATACGAAACTCTCGGAGTGCTCGATTCATCTTAGCTGCAGACGATGGGAGGTCATGAGCGTGAGAAATCACCTAAAACATAGATATTGTTATCGTGAGTGTTCTAGTACTTTCCGGTTGAAAGAGTAGATTGACCTGGATTGGCTTAGAAAGTTCTATATTCCTTTTATCGAGTATAAAAGCGTGTGCCGGCGATCGGAGAGTTAGATTATTTCGGGAACGCGAAGGTGAATTCCACTCCGGGAAGCGACTACGAGCAATCTACTTACGACATCAGTCTGCGATAGTTAAAGACCTTACCGAAGAAACTTAGCGATTTGATACTTGCTGTGAGTGTGTGGAAGAATAAATCAATTTCTCATCCTAATCGGAATTCTTAGGCGGTGGTCTCCTATAAACGCTTACAGCGTCACGCCGTACGCCGCGTTACGATGCTTACTATAGAAATGTACTGTTGTGGTCTCTTTTACACGCTGACGTCGGCGTATGGACGTCGTAGGCGGCGTAAGACGCTTTGCGCTGCGTCTCTAGTTATTTTGAACCATTGCAGCGTGAACGTCGTGTCTAGCGTCAGTACAAAATGGCCAAATTTAATAAAGGAAAACTTTTTCTTCAACCGATATGGGCTTAGGATGCCTTTTTTGATGGCACTTTTATTACATACTCCTGCATAAGCTCTACAATATGTTTAAATTGTTCTTGATTAATACGAAAATATTCAGTAAATTTAGAATCGCTGTCTTTTAAGTGTTTCATTATCAATAGCTGGAAACATCCTTCCTCATTTCTCTTCATAAATAATCAGTGCTTTGTTGCCTTTATTTTTCTTCGTATACGGTCGTCTTGTGCCTCTTCTTCAAGTAACACAAGCGCCGCCAAAAGTGTTGAATTTATATCCATTTTATGAACAAATATCACACACAACCACACTTATTGTTGTGTGATCGAAAGTCTAGACGTTGTCCGTTGCTAATATGTATTGACCGCTGACGCTGTGCCTGGCGTTCAGACGCCGATCGGAACGTTTACGCTGAAGTTGGACGTCGCGTATAGCATTTAATAGGAGACCGTAGCCTTACTCACCCCACACGTAACAATATCAATTCCATAGATTCTGTAAAATTAGCCTTACCTACCCGTGAGCGATGTACTACTTAATTGATAAGATCGGAAAGGATAATACAGGAGTGAAAGTCCATTTGCGATTTAATTTTAATCAAGGATAGATGCAAGTGTACATGAGCCACAGTTTTCACATAATAATGTTATCCAGAACAAATAGCGGTCACGGCAACCAGTCTCAACGATGACTAGCTGTCAGCGCAGGTCAGGATTATAGAGTACGAGTGGTGCACTCTTCATTCCCTTACTTCCATAGTCTGATGGGACGGACACCGGAGAGAGATTAAGCGCAGGAACTTTCAGAGTCAGGGGGGTGGTGAAACACTGCGAAATTCCCTAACTCTGGGCTACTGAGAATTTATTGACAGAAAAACCTAATTACTGAATTTTGGAAATGATCCGGGATTCGAACCCAGAATTACATGATCAGGAATCCGTTAACAATCACTAGATCATCAATTTAAACAGCATTAGGTTGCGCGTGTGCTTGTTTGTCACCTTTATTTGTATAAAAAGAATCAAAATGTTTTTACATCTAAGGCTTGTAGCATATATTGCCAATCTATTTTCTGTATAAGCTACGCGATTATGGCAAATAATCATTAACAAGACAACATACACTTACCTTAACAAGCAACGAATCGTAATAAGGAGAGATAATCGCACCAGCGTATGTGGAAGCAGAATCGAGACGAATGCCCATGCCTTCGCCTGATCTAAAAAAAATATAAAGTAAAATCCATTATGAACAGTGGCGCAGCAAGAAGTAAAGGTGGGAGGCCTGGGGCGATTTCAGCAGGCAGTATTTTTGGAAAGAAAAGTCAGCCTAACTTTTAGGCTTAACTTTTGCCAATGATGCCAGCACTGTGTACGGATAATATAAAAATACGTTGTAATGTTCTATATATTCAAATAATATCTATGTACAGAGTATAGATGTCTTTTACAGATAATTTATAATTTTTACAGTACTTTTTTACAATCCGGGCACTGGTTATTAACAAAGTTTTACGCATATTATTACTGAACAAATATAAGTTCCAGCTGGGATTCAAACTCAAGATTCGCAACATAGCAACCAAGTACTTCAACTAATATCAGACTTTCGTTAAATATATTTTAGCATATATATCAAAATCAAAATCCCATGCCCATCCCGTTTTCCCCCTAGCTTAGCTATAACAATATCAAGTTTTACTTATTTATTACATTACATTATTTTTTGTCTATATTTATTTAACACATTTTTTTGTCTAATATTAAGTTATCGAACAACTAGTGTCATAGATGATGTAGCTACCTTTTTAAGTGGAATTATATGTAACTAGTAACCTAAGATGGTCTTTGTTGATGGTTCTGATCTCGTTGGTGATTTTAATAGAAAAAATAATTAAAAAATTACCGAGCCTAAGTCTACGCTCAGTACCCTTAAAACTTAAACTTCAGAGGGCTCTTAAATTTCGACGTTACGCTAATTTAGGTATTTTGCGTACCGAGCGGGCGGAGAACTACGCGAGCGATACTTTCTTTCATATCTGTTGACTTGCTTCTCCAATGATATTGATCCACCGTATTATAATATTTTACGATGAAGTTTGGTGGATGGAAAAACTTTCAAAATGTTAAAGTGTTGAAATCGATTGATAACTAACATCCGTAGTACAGTGGTCTGAAAATCGTTCTCCATACTCATAGAAATCGAAACATAGTAATATCGATAGTATGAAAGTACTTCTGTAAGATATTTTGAAGGAGAATATTATAGCCCGCACTTCGTTTGATTTGCTGTCATGTTTTAAAATTCGTTAAAATAATTTTTGTGCGGTCAAGAATGAACGCACTTGTTTATAACCAAGGTAGGTAGGTCCGGTATTACTTAGGTAAAAGAATAATTTAGCGTCAAAACTTTCTACTACGTGCGCGCAAACCAAAGATTTTTACGGTGCTGATTGATCACTTTAATTTCTTTGAAAATAAACAATACCTTTGGATCATCGAATTCTATATATTGCAAACGTATTTGTCTGTCTAGTATATTTTATGTGTACGGAAACAAAAAATACAAGTACGATTGTAACCTGTTTAATTAATTAAAACATACAAATGTAACTAATCATTATTTTATTAAATACATTCAGTCAATTACAATAATTTTAAATTAGAAAAATATTTTCCGCAACGACATTGATCGAGCTTTTCCTATCGGTCGTAATTCGTAGCGTGCGTAGTTGTACGCACACAATAACAACGTCTATACGGTAATAGACGTTCAAAACGATCGTATCGACTCGAAGAAGCGCGCGAAATTAACTAATATAAATCCATCCTCGACAAGCGCTTGAGCGATGCTGAGCTCAGATCGCCGGGTCGCCGGCGCAGTGAAAACTTTTATTTAATTCATTAAAAAATAATAGTATAATATGCTGAAGGTTATTTTGGTATGAATATTACGTCAAAAAGATGTTAGAACTTCGGGGATACTGGGGCTTGTTTTGAAACCTTTTCGCTCGACAATTGACTTAAGTCCAGCTTTTTTTTTCTTTACATAAAAGGCATGTAACAAAAATGCATTTTGTTATTATAAAAGTATAGGATATTTACGAGATGAAAAATACTGCCGATAATATTTGTAAAACTATCGACAATTATCGAGAGTACACAAAAGACATACCTGAACACTTCAATCCTTCCGGTACTGGGCTGGAAGTTGTTGGCTGGGTCCTCGGTGGTAACTCGGCATTGTATAGCGTAACCCTGCGTCTTGATTTTGTCCTGAGTGAGGCCCATCTCTGGTAGAGTAAGACCTTCCGCGATGCGAATTTGTGATTGGACGAGATCTATGCCAGTTACTTCCTCTGTTATTGTGTGCTCTACCTGTAATCTAGATAAAAGATTTTTTTTAATATTAATCTATACATTATAAGCCGTGGTAATTAGGATTTGGGCTTAAGGTGACTTTCATAACATTGTTATTCGCAAAGTAAACATCACGGAGAAAACGAATGAGAAATTAACCCCTCAGTCCCCTTGAAATTCCCATGCAGTCGCATGCGTCCGTCAAATGCCGAGCGGTCGCATGCAACCGCACCCATCCTCTTTAAACCATTAAAACTTATATTTAGAGACTACTTTTCTAAGAACATGTTTAACATCTATATAAAAGTCAGGTTTTACTTCATTACAAAAAGATTATTATATTTTGATAACAAAAACCAAACATACCAAGCGAATGTCGGCAGCTTGAAAATCACAATTATTTCAATATATATTACTCGGAATTATTTACGTAAAAAGATAAATTACATTCACACAAAAACTTTCATTACAATTTTACAATAAAACACTATACTGAAACACTAATAAAACACTAGAAAAATCCAAAAACGAACACTAATATTCACGCGAAAATAGCGTACGAAATTACCTAGATTATAAATAAATATCCATAGTATAACTGTTTTTATTGCACTAGAGTATAGAAAATTTTATATTAATTCTATAATGCCAAACTTCTTTATAGAAAAGTAGTCTCTAAATATAAGTTTTAATAGTTTAAAGTGCTGTGGGTGTGAACGGTCGAATCCGACCGCTTAGAGATTGAAGGATTAAATATATTTAAAGGAGTTCGTAAGTAACCATAATCATATCGCAGTGGAACAGCGTGACGACCTCTTACCTACCCCATAACGCTCTCGGGAATAAAAGGGAACTCCTTTCCCCTCTTTTCCTCCTCCTTTCTCAGAGCCAAGCAGTAGGATGTATGTGTGTTAGTAATTTCACTAACATTTTTATCGTGTAGGATATAGATACAGGAAAATATTAATACGCTAATAGATTTATAGGTATAGTATTTATATAGATGTAAGTATAAATTTTTTTTTATAGATAGTGGCGTATATACCCCAGAGTCGGGGTTGTGGTAATGGCAGTTAGCCCATAAATATAGTGTGATATTTTCAGCATAATAATATGTCTGCAAAGTAACACCTATAATTTTTTGGTTTCATCAATGTGGAGAGAAGAGTGTAGGAGATGTTTTACATATGAAGGTTGTTCTAATAAGGGCGGGTCGATTTTGAAATGGAATGAAACAATCTGTGTGAGAGGTATTTGAAAGGTCCATGAATGCCATTAACTGTGGATTATGACATCGTTTAAGTGTCCACCGCGGCTTCTCATGGACCGGATCTGTGAGGTCCAATTTTCGGTGACTCTGCCGCATAAATCTGTCTGAGTTTGAGCGATGGTCTGGGTTATGTTGACTTTGGGGGTGTCAGTCGATTGAGGCTTACAGGAATCGACCTGCGATTACAGAAAACCCCACAAGTAAAAATCCGGCGGGGTCAAATCGCACTATCATGGTGGCCAATTCACGTCACCTCTGTGAGAGATAACCTTACCCTCAAATGACATCCTCTGTATGGCACTTAGCGCCGTCCTGCTGGAATCACAGATCGTCCATGTCCATATTGTTTAATGTGGGTCAAAAGAAATTGGTTATCATCGATCGGTAGCGCTGGCCGTTGACAGTGATGGTCTTACCAACATCGTTTTCGAAAAAGTACGGACCGATGACGCCGCCGGCAAAAAATTCGCACCAAACAGTAACTTATTGTGGATGAATGGTAATTTGGTAAACCTCGTGTGGGTTGGCATCGCACCAAAATACTAAAAATTCGCCTCATCACTAAAGATGATTTTTCTGCCAAAATGGGGTCCACTTCCAAATGCTCTGAAGCCCAGTTAGCGAAGAAACGGCGTTGTTTGTGGTCATTAACTTTAGCCCTGGATCAGTTGGATCTTGTACGGGTGCAGGTCCAAGTCCCTACGCAAAAATCCGCCAATTTGAAATCTGCGAAAGGTCGAGTTCTTGTGCGCTTGTGGAATTGACTGCATCGAGTTTTTTTAGCACTTTCACGGACAACGGCGATATTCGCGGCCAATCTGCAGTTTCTTTGAAGTACTAGTGTTGGCTGATCGTTTATCAAACCGGTCGTTTCGAATTACAATGCCAAACTGAGCGTAACGCGCGCAATGTTCGCACTAACGAGCATTCATTACAATAATAACATTTTATCATTTGTACGCGTTGTTCAAATCAATATGATGATGATTTGGCATCAGTAATAAAATACAATAGATTTTACAATACAATAGATTTGACATATTATGTTGTCAAAACAACATAAACGCCACGGCCTGTCAACATCGACCCGATCTTATCATAAAACCCTTTAAATGACGTAGTGGACTATTCATGAGTTGACTATTGTATTTTTACGTGGTAGAGCAATGCTGCAGTTATATTAGTAGCATGGTTGTAGCACGAATGGGTCGACTCGACCGGTGAAGGACCACGCTCTCACAGAATACCAGCGTGAAATTGTAGCTTGATGCTGCTGTGTTTCGTATGGTGAGTGTAGAGAACCGGAGACCCTTTTTACTGGAAATGAGGCATTCCATCTTAGTCCTCACGGGTGACAACGCATCTGCATTTTGATTCGTAATCGAAGATAAATGTAGATGTCTGTGGGCCACAGCAACCACTTACCATCAGGTGGACTGTGTGCTCGTTTGTCACCCTATCCTATAAAAAAAAAACATACCTCTCCTCTCCGCTTTGGACAAAACCTGCCCTAGTTCTGTGTACACCTCATTTGAGACGGTATTACATTGTTGAATTTGAGTATTGATGATAATTTAAAGAATTTTACCTGAAGAAGGGTATTTTTCATTTCCAAAATACATATAAATAATTACTAAAAATTATCCAGCATAAATTAATAAATTTTAAAATGATGAATGATATAACAAGTCATTTGAAGCAAACCTCGCGTTTACTTCGATGAAATAGAAATTGCCTTTGTCGTCTAGAAGGAACTCAACGGTACCAGCGTTCTCGTAACCAACGTGTCTAGCTAAATGCACCGCACAGTCCACCATCTTCTGACGAACCTGTACAAAGAAAATAATTTATTTAATTTAACATGCGAGATTAATATAAATAAAATACTTTAGACACCCTTTTTTATTTTCTGATGGGACAAACCACTTCTTCAATAAAACAAAGCTTATATAACAATGCTTATTCAATATGATTGGAACTACGCTATCGGCAGCTCTATCATGGGTGTTGCAATAGATCGGCTCAACTGGGTAAAGGCTACGCACTCACAAAATACCAGCGTAAAGTAGCAGCTTAATGTTGCTGTGTTTCGTTTAGTGAGTTTATGTATGTAATAGAATCATAAGAAACAGTATGGCGTTATTAAATACATTTAAATTATGTAAAATTCACCCCATACCGTCGTTTTTGTTAAACAACAAGGTTCCCAAACTACTAACACTATAAATAGCGATCCGCTAATGAAAAAAAAAAAAGCGAACAAAAAAAAACCCCCCCCCCCCCCCCCCCCCGAAAAAAAAAAAAAAAAAAAAAAGTATCCACGAATTTTTCTGCCACCAGGGCATCGGCACTTAGAAATGAGGTGAAATATTTGACAGATTTTATAGCGGGGAACTTATTTTGTTAAAAAAAGTGTAGAGTATAATATTTATTTCTGAAATATTAGTTATATTTTATAGTACATAATAAGATACATAAATGATTAAATCAAAATACTTAAAATCCCTTCTTAGTGCTCTTGGTACAGTTTGTTTGTTAAAATACATTTTAACACATTTCCAATAGTAACTGCTACATAGCCTAAGCGATAAAAATCGATTTAACAGAAAAATACATATGGTTGATATCTAAAAAAATATTTTAATAAATTAAGTACACTATTTCCAACTGTTTTTAAATTAAAACACTAAATAAGTAAGATTTAAACCATAAAATGACCGTAAATTTATGTATATATTTCTTATATCAAACATATTTACCTCTGGATCTAATCTTGGAGCTGGAGCAATTTCAACAACCTTCTGATGACGTCTCTGCACAGAACAGTCTCTTTCATAAAGGTGCACTACATTGCCAGCTTTGTCACCTGTGTAAGCAAATAAATTGTAATTAAAAATAAAAATATATCCTACAAATTGTTAGCAAGTTAAATATAAGATAGATAGATAACACTTTATTTTACGCAGAAAAAAAAACATAAATATGAAGAAGAAAGAAGAAAAAAGATTTTTTTTAAGTATAAGGGTGACAAACGAGCACACAGTCCACCCGATGGTAAGTGAATGCTGTGGCCCATAGACAACTACATCTATCCTCAATTACGAATTAAAATGCAGACGCGTTGTCACCCGTGAGGACTAAGATGGAATGCCTCGTTTCCAGTAAAAAGGGTCTCCGGTTCTCTACACTCACCATACGAAACACAGCAGCATTAAGCTACTATTTTACGGTGGTATTCTGTGAGAGCGTGGTCCTTCCCCGGTCGAGCCGACCAAAAAAAAACCACATTCGTGCTACAACTATACTTCTAATATAACTGCAGCATGGCTCTACTACGTAACAAATACATAACACGTAATAAAGGCTAACAGCATTAACATCATTACGTCTCCGGTTCTCTACACTCACAATAGGAAACACAGCACCATTAAGCAGCTATTTTACGCTATTATTCTGTGAGAGCGTGGTCCTACCTTCTGCAACTATAATATAACTGCAGCATGCAACTCTACCACGTAAAATGTACAATGGGCGGTCTTATCGCCAAGAGCGACAGACAAAAAAGAGATCACACAACTTTTGGATGGACAGTGTTAAAACTATTTACATATAGCATAAATGTGCAATAAATGCAAACAAATAGTGTAACTAAATAATAATAGAATAATTATATACAAATGAATTTAATAGAATCAAAGATGAAAATAGTAATCATGTATGTTTCTTAAAAACCGGTAAAGATTGAGAGCGTCTTGCTGATAACAACAAGTCATACCATAATCGGACAGCTTGTATTGTAAATGCTCTGTCCAAAAATTTTGTAGTGTGAGTTAAGTAACATCACGAAACTCAAAATCACTCAAATTACAGAGGAAAGGGCTATTGCTCCGAGTTTTTCGTGAGATAAATAAGTATTTATCATTATATATTACAGCCAATTTAGATTTGTTTGGGCATCAGAGGTGGCTAAAGTTCGCATTTTTGACGCTGTTCCCAGTCGCCATGGCAGTGTGGGTATTTTCCTAGCGTATACGAGGTGATTGTCATCTATTTAAAGCCCTACGATTTTTCCGCATTGTCGCATTTCACGACAACCACGGGACGAAATATGGTGATAAATTATCCCACGCCATCACCACACGGCGATGAGACATATAGGTACCCAAACACTTTAAATAGTTAGTGATGAGAAGAACATTACCAGTGCGAGGATATTTTTTTATTTCACCAACAATTAGTGATGAGCGAAGCAAGATCAAGACCAAGACAGTCTTGTTATCGGTCGCGGTCTTGTTTGTCCAGCCTTTTTCTTGGTCCTGTTCAAATACCTGTTGTCTTGGTCTTGGTCTTGCGTATTCAGTCTTGGTCATCGTCTTGTTCATTCAGTCTGTTACTTACTACATACTTAGGTCGTTTTGAAATTTTTTTAAAGGCGTGTATAGGCATAAATTATAAACTATCAAAAATTAATTGTAAAATAATTAAATAAACTTTATTTTACAATTATCAAAATTTTTTAAAGTATTGGTTTGTAATACTCAAATTTAATACAATATACATAGTATAAGATTTTTTATACTTTTTTATATTTGGTGTGTAAAATTAGTGGGGTAAACAGGAAATATTAAGACACAAAAAATGTTTTATTCCAATAAAAACATATATTGAAGTAATGGGAAATATTCTCATATATCATATTTACAACGGAAGTTATATTTTTTATTTTAGTCTTGCACTTTGGTCTTGGTCTTGCGTTTCGGTCTGGTTTTTGTTCCTTCGGTCTTTTTTTTTAGGAGTGAATTTTCTCATCACTACCAACAATATACTTTAAAGAGAGCAACAAAGAATATGTATATGCTTAAATCTGAAGCAATACTATTGATAGTTATGATATTAGCTCTGCGATCACCCAATCGCCTGGCCAGCGTGGCAAGTGGAAGTCAACTTTGCCCAAGTGTCAACACTCACCCAACAGCTGCACCTCAATGTGTCGCGGCCTCTCGATGAAGCGTTCGATGAACATGGAGCCGTTGCCGAAGGCTCCCAGTGCTTCTGAGGAGGCGCGCTCGAAGGCGGACGCCACCTCGCTCATCTCGCGCACGACGCGCATCCCACGCCCACCACCACCATACGCTGCCTGCGAAAGGGAAATTTAGATCAACTTAGACATTTAGATCCCCCTGAAATATTTTTAGCAGGTTTGACACTTTTGCCTGGTTTCTAAAAAACTATATGCTGCCTTATCTATCCATTCATCCCTCCCATCATATCCTTGCTATCCTTTTTTATACGTGGTAGAGCCACGCTGCAGCTATTTATGGTTGTAGCACGAATGGCTCGGCTCGGCCGGGGAAGGATCATCTCTCACAGAATACCAGCGTAAAATAGTAGCTTAATACTGCGTACGGTACGGTACTTTGTAGTAGACAAAGCAATTTTACTAAATTTAAGTTCTACATGTCTAAAATTAAAATATTTTTATACTCTGTAACAATATTATTATAATAAATAAACCCTACAAATATTAAAACTACTGATACACTGAATTCGTCTCATCCTCTCGAAGTTTAATTTTCTGAAAGTTTCAATTCTACCGCGTGTGAATTGCACACATGTTTTTTTTGTACTTCTAATCCAGTTGTTACTTTATATAAGCATAATGCTAAATAAACAAATAACCTTAAATATAACTGGAAGACCATGTTGTTGGCAGAATTGAAGGGCATCTTCTTTTGAAGTCACAGGGCCGTCGGTGCCGGGAACAATTGGAACCTCTGTAAGAGTGATATATTATAATGACATCATTTGTGATCGTTTTATTTCATCAGCCCACGGACAACCTATAGTCTGGCCATGTACGGCAAATCGACCGTCGCAATATGTAACAGTACGTTTGCACTGAGAAACATCCACCACGTAATGTTTTGAAACAAATCGCATAAAAGAAATCATACAACATGTTTTGTTGATGGTGGCGTTCGCACTCACAAAAATTGTAAAATTTTCAACAGATATTAAAACTTATATTTCAATTTATATTTCAATATAACAACATTTCTACAAATTTGTTTTCAAACATTTTGCTTCTGTAGTTATAAAGATATAATATAGTTAAAATATGTAATATACAATAAACAGTCAAACGTATTTCACTACATGTTCTTTGACTATGCAATTGATACATTGACAGTAAACAGTGTTTAAAACATGATTTTTTGTGAAAATCGCGTCAGTGCAAAATTACGGTAAGATATCCCACACATAAGGCAATGAGGCTAATAATCTTCCGCTCACCAGATGTCGTTAGTTGACACTGAGATGAAGTTTTTTGTTATTTAATTGAGAAGTAAGTTTTAAATATAAATTTATCTGTTTATAGAGTATTATATATATTATGTCGTAGGATAATTAGATAAGACCGAATTTTCGGAAAAAATTTAGGGATATCGGATAATTAGACAATGGCTATGACATTTCTCAATATTACTGAAAAAAAAAAATAGGGGTTTTGCAACTTTTAATGTACTTAACTCTGAGCTTGATTTTGGTTTATAGGCGTATAGTTTATGAGATGCGTAAGCATCATAGTCGTAGTCTGTGGTTTATGAGTAATGATTTTTTTTTTGTAAAATGATAACCTCACAATACAGGAATATTGACGCAAAGTTACTTCTGTAACAGCTTGGACACTGCGGGAAGTGCAGCCCCAGTTGCTACGGCGGGCGGGTGTTACTCTCCCTCCACGCCTACGGCTTTACAATAACACTTTAGGGAGGGCAGACATGACTACGTGGAGTCGGAGCGTGCTGATTCGGTTTTAGAACAGATTCCACCAATCATGTATATTCATGTATATACGTAATCCGTGTATTCGCGAGATCCCTAAATGTTTTCCGAAAATTCGGTTTATCTTATTATCCTACGACATATACCCACAACAATACTTTAGTGGTTTGCTCTTAAAATTTTTTGCACATTTAAAAAATACTTTTATCAATATCTGTGGTTTGGTTTATTTATTTCAATCTAATATAATTTAAAATATAACTAATAGTACAGAAAGAAATATTAACCTTTACAGTTTTCGAGCAAATTAACTTCCCCGCTATGAAAACTGTCAAATATTACACGTCATATTTAAGAGGTGCCGCCGTAGTGGCAGAATAAATCGTGGGCGCCCTCACTAGAAATTATGTACCACATATTAAAGCAGACGCCACGAAGCAATTTGCGGGCCGCAACTATATCAGTCAGTCCCTAACAAAGAGTTTTTAAATCACATTTAGGTTCTGGTAATTTGTACTATATAATTATCCTGTGGTTTGGGGTCCCTTAAAACTGCGGGTGCATGACGCAACTTTTATATTTAAAGATGTCAGGCAACCATAGAATACTATAATATATACATAAAAGAACGGGGGAGTAAGCGGAGCCCGTGTAGCCACTAAAATGTCACTAACACGGTCAATTCAAACGTATAAACGTCAACACGAGATGTGTTTTGACGTTACAATCGTTTCCAAATTTCCGATGCAAATTATTTAGAAAATGCCAAATTGCACGCTATTTACAAATAAATATGTATTAAAATCTGTCTGTCAACACAGCTAATCGGGTTTGTAGTAGAGATAATACGACGTTATTGCTTGTATGTGTGCTCCCGGCGAAGCCTATCGTCGTATAAAATAAGGTTGACAGCCATTCTATTCTGTATTATAATATTCTATGCAGACAACCATACCACCGTATTATGTGGAAACCAAACTTACCGAGTATTTCTCTTTTTCCAGTATTACGATATCCATAGAGGGGACGAAATAGTCTCTTAAGTCATCTTTTTGAAAAGAACGAACATGCCTTATTTATTTACCGCGTTTTTATTAAGTCACTTTCTTGTTTGGCTGCTATTATCTATCTGTCTGTCGTTCAGGGTGGAATTTAGTAATTGATTTTTAACTAACTTCCCGGTGAGCTGGAAACTTGAAATTTTGAATGTAAGAATATGATAAAAAGACGTGGTAATTGTTATTAATTCTTTTTTTGAAAACTTTCATAAAGTAGTGCTTTTCATTATTTCCTCACTAAACCGAACTCTACGGAAGTGAAATTGTATCAGAAGAAACATAAGTAATAAACAAGAAATAGAAGTATATAGGGACTCAAGATAAAAACGGTCTGAAAGAAATAGTGACAAAAATTGAGAAAGGTATGCTGAATGGTTTGGCCACATCGAGAGAATGAATGAAGAACATTGACGAAAAAAGTGTATAAGCAGTTGAATGGAAGTCTGGAAGGGGTAGACCTAGGCGGACTTTTCACCAAAAGGGATCTAAAAAGGCCAGGACCAAACCGTGAGAAGGGAATAATGAATGACGAAGGGAAAAATAAGGATCTACAAGTAAAGAAGTGGTCTCTGCCATCCCTACGGGAAAGAGGCGTATATATTATGTATGTAAATAGTAATAACAAATTTAAGAAATTATTTCTTAAATAACTTACTTGCTTCGATGGCGGCTTTCCTGGCGGCGACTTTGTCACCCATCTGTTGTACCACATGGGGCGAAGGTCCGATGAAACGAAGTCCGGCATCGATGGTGGCGTGAGCGAAATCTGACCTGTTTGTTTTAGAATTTTAGTTAAGTTCAAACTAAGTAAGAGTTCAAAGTATAGTATTTAAGAGTTAGTTAGAAAATCATATCTTTAAGGTAATATGTAAGGAACTATCGTTTAATATATTAAGTGAAATGTATTAGACTAGATTATTATTATGTGGTTAAAATAAAGATAGGAATGAGATAATATAATAAAGTATTTCTAACAACGGAGTGGTATAATATATAATATAATATGATTTCATTTTAAGCTAAAAAATGACGGAAAAGTCACAGCATTCTCATTTTGAAACGGTAATAGACTCGGAAGATATGATGGGATGGATACACAAACTATTTTTTTATTATAGATATTAATGTTTTGATACTTCACAATAATAATTGTATAGTTTCTACATAAGCACAACTTTAAACAAGAAGTTAATCAATATTTTTATTAATTACTAACGATCAGCCCCGGCTTCGCAGGGTAGTTTCTGAATTCTACAACAGCGCCACCTACCGGGTCCAACTATGTCTATAACCTTCACGGAAGTGCAAACAATATGTTGACAAAAAATTTACCGCAATCTGATGAACTATATGGCAGCGCATAAAATACGAACAAACAAATATTAATTTTATGTATTAGTTATGTAAATGAAATATTATTTTATTAAAATATTTAATATATCTTGTGCATTACCATAAAAATTATATTTAAATAATAATTAATAAAAATAATAATTAACTCCTTGTTTAAAGTTATGATTATGTAAAAACTATATAATAATAATTATTAAATATGTTTCGCAGTTATATGTATTAGGCTGTTATTAAGCTCCGAATTATACCTAAGTAGGTGTACGTTTTAATTTGTGAACGAGACAACAAAAACCATCATCATCATCATTACAGCCCTTCACAAGTCCACTGCTGAACATAGGCCTCCCCCAAGTAATGCCACAAAGCACGGTCCTGAGCCACCTGCATCCATCGACTTCCTGCATATCTTACCAGGTCGTCACTAAATCTAGTGGGGGGTCGCCCTACACTATGCCTACCGGTACGAGGCTGCCACTCGAGAACCTTTCTTCCCCATCGGTCGTCGGTTCTTCGAGCTATGTATATGGCCGGCCCATTGCCACTTCAGCTTACTAATCCGTTGGGCTATGTCGGTCACTCTGGATCTACTGCGGATATCCTCATTTTTAAGTTTATCACGCAAAGAAACTCCGAGCATAGCCCTCTCCATAGCTCGCTGAGCGACTGAGTGTCCACATACGGTCACTCTGGTTTTACTGCGGATATACTTATTTCTGAGTCTATCACAATCAACAACAATATCAAATTGGGCTCCGTTTCGTTTTCATCCTAATCATAATTTTTTTCACAATAATGACCCGATAAATCACTATAAAAACATACTGTCATGATCTCTCTTTAATCTTTCTACGGAAAAATCTCAAAGCAATGGTAAACAAATTGCGGAACAATAGCGACAAATCAAAATAAGCTGATATCCATGTTTAGATTGTTTTTAATTTTTAGCAAATATTGTGAGATAATCGTCTTAAACATATTACACAGTGATTTATTTTACCGCCTAGAAAAAATACGGTATAACAGGTGAACGAAATAGAAGCCAATGGCACTGGTAGTTTACAATTTTTTTTTCTTTTAAATTAACATATTATAAAATTGATCTATCAATAAATACTACTACACTTGAAATAAACTTTCGATACTAAAAAATAACTACAAAATGTTTAAAGGAGACAGTCATTTTTGGGCCCACCAGAAATATTAACGTCACTTAATGGTATTTACATCAAAAAAAAGACACTAAATTATAACGAGTGGCCTATGGATTTTTCGAAAATGTAAACGGCAATCACAGATCCATCAATCTGAAAAAAAAATTAGTTGTTTTGATATTCGTGTTCTGATTAGTGTAATATGGGTTGAAATCGTGTACCTAATTAGTCATTTTGCAATTTGTATAAAAAGAAAACTATTTTCCACAAAGCTGACTAAAAAAGATACCACTAAGAACTTTATGTTTAATTTCTAAAAGTTTTAGCTATTATCATGTTATAACATAGTTCTAAATGACTGTGAATCAAAACGTTATTTTGTCATTGACTTCCGATAATTAAAAGATAACGATCCCAGCGGCCGGCGGACGGGTATTACATCTTTAATTCTTTAATCTTTACGGCATTGACGTTCGTCACGCCACTGTTTTTTGTATTTATATGCGATTTTAAGAAAATGGAATCTGCTAGATTAGCATACAATGAAAATAGAGTGTATGTTGCAATTGTGGAGTCAGGTTTCAACGCAGTGTGCGAAGACAATTACTGGCCGAGACAGCTGCTGATGTGCGCCAACTTTTATCTGTGTGGATTTCTCACGAGGTGAGTATATTATCTCATGGAAAGCTAATAACTCCACTATACAATCTATCTACTTACATATCTAGATTTAAACTTTTATGAGAAATATATATTATTTTTGTTACTCTCGATTTTATTCCAACAATATTACTATACTGCGGAAACGAAAATTACATATTTTCTTTTTTAAATGTATTACTTAATATTTTTATTTTTATTGAATAATATGGGATATGGTACGATTTTCTAAAAATAATAAGAAAGGAAAACGATCCACAGACTCCAGAAACACATAACGATCTATACATGTTTAAGTACTTAATTATTTTAAGTTTTTAAAAGTTCTACAGCTATAATTTTAATCTTTCGTTATATTAAATTGATAAATGATATAAGATGACACTGCATTCTTTCCTGCTGTTTACCAACTTACACGCATAGTTTTTGCATTGACTGGCATTGACTGTAACAATAAAGTCTGTAGTTTTACACTATTTGGTAGAAAAAGTATAATATGGTATAAACTCGTTTGTTTAAAGTAGACAGAGAAAGTCTAAATTGATATAAACTGTGTTCGTGTTAAAGTAAAAGTGTAAAAATGAAAATTCACGTAGTTTTTCTGCTTACAAGTGGATTCGTATGTTAATGTCTAATTGATGCAAAAAATGTTTAACCCAAGGATTATATCATGCACGTAAGTCAAATATTTAAATACCTATTTCACATTCATGTATTTAATTCGCCAATGACATTCGAAAATGCAAACTGACGAGTAAAAGTCCATGTGAGTAATATTCCAGGTATATTTAGGGTATGTTCCGAAATACAACACAGTACACCGTCGAATGCGAATGACGTCATAAATCCACGCCATATTGGTGATTCGTTGTATCGAATATGGTGGAATACGACGTCAATTAATGACGTCATTCGCATTCGACAGTGTACTGTGTTGTATTTCGGAACATACCCATAATGTACTCTGTGGAGTAATATAAGAGTTTACTTTTCCTCCTAGAATTTTGTAAAATCTATAACTTATTATACTGAATTAACCTTTAACAAATGACAAACAGAGGTCTTATTAATGTGTTAAGTGTTAAAGTATTGAAGTGTAGTATGTGATTAGTGAAATCTAATTTAAATAATAGATAAAGTGAAGTCACACAATATACACAAAAGAATTAAAACTACTTACGGATTTTATCGCGTTTATTTTTACTTTTTATTTACTTTTATTTTTAATTCCCGACGTTTCGGGCGCTTTCCAGCACCCATGGTCACGGGGGACTGAGATGACTGACGTCCCGATGTCATTGTTAAACCCGGAGTACCTTCAGCTTTTTTAATTATTGTTTATGGTCCGATTTATGCAAAATGAACTGACTATGTCCTGAGGTCTTGCAGTGGTATGCTTGGGTTTAGTTTTAATTTTATTGATTATAGGATCCCAAGCAGGTGGTAGTACCCAGCCTC
This sequence comes from Parnassius apollo, assembly GCA_907164705.1. Classification (NCBI taxonomy): domain Eukaryota; kingdom Metazoa; phylum Arthropoda; class Insecta; order Lepidoptera; family Papilionidae; genus Parnassius; species Parnassius apollo. Next base: position 8,618,748 of record CAJQZP010000929.1, read on the forward strand.
CTTCTCTATTGAAATTAGGATGTTTTTTAATTTCAATAGCCTCACGCATCATCCTTGGTAGGAATCGGTACGCAACAGAACAGAGCTTACGATTCTCCGCGCAGATAAAGGTACGGTTATAATGGATACGTCAGATTACAATTTTAAAATACAACAACTTTTGTCGGATGAAACTACTTATCGAAAGGTCAAAACAGACCCTACAACTAATACGCTTAAAACAACTAGCGATCTAATTAAGAAATACTCCGAAAAATTGAATCTGGACGTTAATTCGATAATACCTTCATGTGCCAAACCACCGAAGTTGTATGGGTTACCAAAGATACACAAACCGAATGCTCCATTACGTCCAATAGTGAGTCAGATTGATTCGCCAACTTACAGATTGGCTCAATACTTAGCTAAAATATTATCACCACTCAGAGGACACACAAGAGCACAAACTAAGGATTCATACCATTTTGTCAGTGAGATAAAAGACCTACATCTTACTGACAATGAAACCATGGTCAGTTTTGATGTTCAGTCTCTATTTACATGCCTACCTGTTGAAGACTGCATCTCAATTATAACTAGGAAACTAGAGGAAAATAACATGCCAGCAGAATATGCAGTATTACTAAGACATTGCCTTACATCTGGCTATCTATTGTGGAAGGAAGAGTTTTACAAGCAAGTAGATGGTGTTGCGATGGGCTCACCTGTATCTCCCATTGTCGCCGATATATTCATGGAAGACTTTGAGGAGAAAGCCCTCCTTACTGCACCTGTTACACCAAGGATCTACAAGCGGTACGTAGACGATACTTTCACAATTTTACCATCAGACAAAGTAACTGCATTTTTAGAACATCTTAATTCCATAAACTCTAAAATTCAATTTACTATGGAGTTAGAGGCAAATAATTCCTTACCTTTCCTAGATGTGTTAGTCATCCGAAATCCTAATAACACCATTGGTCACACTGTGTATAGGAAAAGGACCCATACAAACCGATATTTAAACGGTGAATCTCACCACCATCCTTCACAGTTAGCTACCGTGGGCAAATCTTTGTTACAGAGAGCGCTAGGGGTCTGTTGCAGCAAACACCTGGCCGCCGAGCCTCAGCACGTCAAGCAAGTTCTGCAAGACAACAAGCTTCGGGTCCCGCGCCTACGTCACAGTGACCGAGTGAAGCCGGCCACAGTCGAGCGTGTGCCTGCTGTACTACCATATGTCAGAGGTGTCACAGACAAGATTGGCTATATCTTGAAGCGAGCTTCTATTAGAACATTCTACAAGCCGCCGAAGAAGATTAGTCAGTTCCTACCATCCGTCAAGTGTCATATTCCTCTACAAGATGCAGGAGTGTACAAGCTTGATTGTGAATGTGGTCTCTCTTATATAGGACAAACAAAAAGATCAATTAGGACCCGCGTAAAAGAACATATAGCTGATGTGAAGCATCAACGTTCCGGGAAGTCTGCAGTTTGTGATCATATCCTAGACGGACCCAACCATTACATCAGATTTGATAGACCACAAATCCTCGCGAAAGAACACCGATTCCTACCAAGGATGATACGTGAGGTTATTGAAATTAAAAAACACCTGCTTGGGATCCTATAATCAATAAAATTAAAACTAAACCCAAGCATACCACTGCAAGACCTCAGGACATAGTCAGTTCATTTTGCATAGATCGGACCATAAACAATAATTAAAAAAGCTGAAGGTACTCCGGGTTTAACAATGACATCGGGACGTCAGTCATCTCAGTCCCCCGTGACCATGGGTGCTGGAAAGCGTCCGAAACGCCGGGAATTAAAAATAAAAGTAAATAAAAAGTAAAAATAAACGCGATAAAATCCGTAAAAGTAGTTTTAATCATGTATAGTGTTCGCGTAAATATAAGAAATCATTATACACAAAAGAAGTTTTACACAACTCCATAATACTCTAATATTATAAAGTTTATTTATCACTATATGATATACCTGAAATACTATAAATATTGTAAAATCATAATATATTAATCGATATTTGTCTTTTGGATTTCCAATTTTTTTTAATTGAAAATATATTGTATTTCAAATACTATAGGTTTCCACATCAAACATTCACGTTCATGCCAAATTCGCTTCCCTCCTCTCCCCTCAAAATGTACATTTATCTGAACTTAATATTTATTTACTCTTTTATTTTTAATTTTAGTTCCTGATTTTTTCAGTTACACCCACTTGTAAATATTGTAAAATCATAATATATTAATCGATATTTGTCTTTTGGATTTCCAATTTTTTTTAATTGAAAATATATTGTATTTCAAATACTATAGGGTTCCACATCAAACATTCACGTTCATGCCAACTTCGCTTCCCTCCTCTCCCCTCAAAATGTACATTTATCTGAACTTAATATTTATTTACTCTTTTATTTTTAATTTTAGTTCCTGATTTTTTCAGTTACACCCACTTGATGCAGTTTGTTGTAACAGCCTAAGAATATTGCAAGAAAGTGTTGCATCTGCTCATTCCATTAGAAGATTTGTATTACATGTGGATCTTCAATTTTAAGAGTACACCGTACACGGGCTGTGCCTATTAACTCTGAAGAAAGAGATATTATTTTGCAGTGGATACCATCACACCAGGTACTTCATCATCATCATCATTACAGCTCTTTACAAGTCCACTGCTAAACATAGGCCTCCCCCAAGGTATGCCACAAAGCACGGTCCTGAGCCACCTGCATCCATCGACTTCCTGCATGTCTTACCAGATCGTCACTCCATCTAGTGGGAGGTCGCCCTACACTTCGTCTACCGGTACGAGGCTGCCACTCGAGAACCTTTTTTCCCCAACGGTTGTCGGTTCTTCGAGCTATATGGCCGGCCCATTGCCACTTCAGCTTACTAATCCGTTGGACTTTGTCGGTCACTCTGGTTCTATTGCGGATATCCTTATATTTAAGTTTATCACGCAAAGAAACTCCGAGCATAGCTCTCTCCATAGCTCGCTGAGCGACTTTGAGCGTCCTCATACGGCCAGCAGTGAAGGACCACGTCTCAGTTCCATATGTCATCACTGGCAACACGCACTGGTTGTATAACTTAGTTTTCAGGTTTTGATGTATACCTGACGAGAAGATGTGTCGTAATTTCCCGAACGCTGCCCAGCCGAGTTGAATCCGTCGATTGACCTCTCGGTCGAAGTTGGACTTACCTAGCCGGAGCTTAGTGCTCTCAACAACTACCGACATAGGTGTGACATGGACATTAAACATGATCTTTGTTTTGTCCATGTTCATCTTAAGACCTATCCGTTGGGAGGCACAATTGAACCAGGTACTTTATTTTAAAAGACTGTAAATGGTCCCCTGCCTGAAATAGGCCCGGAGGATTTGCCATAACCGCTTTGGTACACAGATTGATGCTTGTAAAATCAGACACCTTGCACACAATTTGGCCTGATATTTATGCTCATTCAACATGGCTGTTCACTAACAGGTTATGTTTAACTTTACAGTATACCAAAAGTCTACTGCTCAACATAGAACTCCCCCATAGATTGTCTTATGGTATGGTATATACCTGCACCTGTAACGCCATTTCCAGAGCGGTATAAGCCAGGGAGGCTAATTATAAGCGTGCTGCTTCTACTTCCCGTCACTGTATTTTTAAGTTATGTAGTAATTCATTTAGATTTTTAATCACCAAACTACTTAAAGAGAGATTGCTGATTGATCACTCATTTTATGTGCCACTGTGCGCTCGTATTTGTGAGTAAAATGAACCCCACAATGATTGGAATAGTTTGTACACAAGTAGTAACTGTTCAGATTTCACTGCATCTCAGATGGACAACCTTTGTTCCTAACTTAAAAGTAGTGTTACTCAAAATTATAATATTTTAAATATCATTGAACATAATTCAATATTATGCAAATATTGGTTAGGATTTACCAACTACCAATTTGAACAGTTACTAGTTGAAATTCCATCTATCAGTGAAAGAGTTAAATCACCTAAAAGAAGTCTATTCGATTCGATTTGATACAGTAAGTGAAGCCTCACTTACTGTATGGGGTTCTGCAGCTAAAAGTAATTTTAAAACCAATACAAATATTACAAAATAAAATAATTAAAATCTTACACAACTATGACTTCTTAACACCATCGAAAACGATTTACAAAAACACAAAAATTTTAAATATTAAACAACTTTTTACGTATAATACATGTCTACTTATCTACAAGATAACTCACAAGCTTATTCACTCACACATAACATTCACAACAAAAAGTCAAATAAACAAATATATAACCCGCCGAGCCAGCAATTTTGTGTTACCTGCCGTAAGAACAAACTATGGAAAAAATAACATAACATTTGGGGGAGCACAGTTATACAATCAACTTCCAAAACATGTGAAAGAAGCGACTTCAATCAATATTTTTAAAAGAAGATTATTTGAATATAAGTATTTATAATGATGAAACTATGCATTAAAATTATACTTGGACCACCGCCTTATAGTTGATAGGAACACAATGAACTCGCTTCTTGGTTAACGATCGATCAGTATAATTTTTATTTATTTTTTTACTACCCACACGCGCTAGAATTATAATATATATGTTATTGTGCTCATGTAAGTGACTTATTGTCTTAGTGAGAAATAAAGTTCTTTAAACCGAAATATCTTATGGATTCAACAAGTTACTCAATATAACTAGACAATACCAAATGGCTTGTTTGGTAATCCAGATATGGATCCTGAATTTATGCACATACATTTATATGCAAAAAAAGTAGTAATTACTTGTAACAGAAGCAAACATAGTTTACATAAGTATCTTCATTTAGTTAAGCCATTTTAATAGTGTGTGACATTTCGAACTTTATTTTTTCAAAGGCTGCGACTATACGCATACGCATTTCTGTCTCGGTATCGCATGTTTTTTAGAATACAGTCTGCTTAATCGTACCCCAGAGATAAAAATCTAAAGGTTTGAGATCAGGTGATCGTGCCGGCCAGTTGACCGGTCCATCGCGGCCAATCCATCTTTCACTGAAAACAGTATCCAAAAAACTTCTTACACAACGGGAGAAATGCGGTGGAGCGCCATCGTGTTGAAACCACATGTGACGAACGAGGTCTAAATTTATTTCGTCAAGTTCATTGCTTAGTTCTTCTCGCAAAAAAACGTCCGTAGTTTTCATCGTTCATTGTGTGGTCAAGGAAATACGGACCAATAATTTTGTCACCTATAATTCCCGCCCACACATTGATTTTCCATCGGTGTTTAAAATGGCTTGGTTTATACGAATGCGGATTTGTCGTTGACCATACGTGTTCATTATGAGCGTTAAATACACCTGTTCTTACAAAAGAGCATTCATCCGTAAAAAGTAGGCGGTTGAAAAACTCAGAATCTCCTTCAACCTTATCAAGTAACCATCTACAGTAATCCATTCTCGGCTCGTAGTCGTTGGGAAGAAGACACTGAACTCGACGATAATGATACGGGTGCTGGCCGTCATCTTTGAGGGCTCTCCAAACGCGCATATAGTTCACACCTAGTTCACGTGCCACCGAGCGCGTGCTCCGCGTCGCATCTTCCTCAAACATGTCGATAATGTGCTCCTCGATGTCGTCGTCGTACATCCTCGGTCTTCCTGAATCTGTACGTTGTTGATCACGGCCATGCACACTGCCAGTATTGTACATACGAATGTGAAGTCATCGGAACGTCATCGCCGACGGCAATTGTATATTTCGTGGAGTAGCAAAGCACTCCCCGTAAAGTCTTCGTGCTGCTGCATAATTGCAGTTACATTTCCCGAGACACATCAACATAATGCTTGTTTGTTTGCATAGACGTGGCAAAGCTATTGTACTCTATAACAAAATTTTGATATTTTCTAAATCGATAAAAAATTTCGTGATTTTTTAATGTAATTTTTTTAATAATAGTTATTATTTATTTATTTACTTCAGACAGACATATAGTGGACGCTTCTTTTTTATTACTCGATCGAAGAGTGGAGTTTTTTGGGCTTTTCCTAGTACCTAAGTCCTTCGTCGGCTTTCGCTTTTGAGTTCAAAGAGCGCGCAAAACGCCGCGTATATTACCTATTAATTTTGTTTTGTTTATTATATTCTGTCAATAAACGACAATTGAATTTATTTAAAAAAATGATTACAATCTACTACATATTCTTTATCGAATAATATTTCATATGAATAATACAAACTAAATTTATCCTACAAATAGTTGCAAATTTGGAATTAATAACGATATTTTATGCATGAATTAACCTTTTTAAATATTTTCGTAGATCTATTTAGCAATAAAGTGGAAATTTACAACATAAGTATTCAAATACTATGTGTATTGGGGTTGAAATAATATCCATTTCATTATAATTTCTATTATTTTAAAATTAAAATTTTCGGAGAATAACTCTGAGTCTAGATAGGTATAAAGATTTACACAAAAACATTGGGGAAGCACGCGCCGCTTATGCTGCGGCTACACTAACGAGCAACGTCAATGCCCATAAACGCAACAATTATTGCCTTAAATTTAACGCGATAAAATGAGTTGCTACACTTGAACGGTCAACGTCGTTTCCCGTTGAACGGCATTAAATTTGCCGTTGAACGGCGTTAAATTTGCCGTTGAACTGTGTTAAAAGTTTCGACCGGGGAAGGACCACGCTCTCACAGAATACCAGCGTAAAATAGTAGCTTAATGCTGCTGTGTTTCATAAGGTGAGTGTAGAGAACCGGAGACTCTTTTTACTGGAAACGAGGCATTCCATCCTAGTCCTCACGGGTGACAACGCATCTGCATTTTGATTCGTAATCGAGGATAGATGTAGATGTCAATGGGCTACAGCATCCACATACCATCAGGTGGACTGTGTGCTTGTTTGTCACCCTATCCTTTAAAATAAAAAAAATAAACAAAGAAAAAAGAATACAAATAAAAAGAAGATAGTGGATGCTACAAATGCACAGGAAACGTACACTGTAAATCTATTTATGTTTTATTTTGTTTTCCCGCACCCAAATTGCACTAGAAAGACGTCCAATGGTTTTAGCTAAATAATAAGACAAACGTAAATATATTTTAATGAAATAATAACTAATAAGCCAATCATAAATACTGGTCAAGTGCGAATTAGATACACGTACCCAGGGTTTCGTACTACTGTACACTATGAATTTTGACCTGCAAAAATTGTTTTTTTTTCTCCTGCTTATTTTTCTTAGTTTCATACCGTAAATTAAAGTACTTTTGAAGTAATTTTTTTAATTCAATCTCGAAAAGCTTTTTCATTACTCCACTCCATCGCAGCCATACGTGCAACCCCGTGGCACTCACCGTGCACAATGAGAAAAACGTAGTGTGGCCGCTTCAACGCGATAATTCGCGCGTTAATCCTTTGATGTACCGCCACTCGAGTTATCGGCAAACGGGAAACGGCATTGTTAATGCCGTTGTCAAATTATCGCGTTAATTCGTGGCCACACCTACACTCAACGTCCATCAACGCGATAATTAACGGCATTTCTCCTTAGTGTGGCCGGGCCATTAGCGGCTTGCTTTGAGTCCGCCATGGCAGTGACCTCATATCGGCCGTAGACTATTATTTATTCTGTGACGTAGATAATATTATGTCGGCACGTGTCGGTAAGTTCAGAAGCAAATAACATTTTTAGAAATTTAATATTTTTTAAGTTATATTATTAGAAACCCAAAAACCCCATTTAACGCAACCAAAAAAAATTTTCATTATAATTGCCATGCCTATGTGTACACCTATACTGTATATTTAATTTAGGAGCCCTATGTTCGGCAGTGGACTGTTGTAATGATGATGAATAATGATCACTAAAAATTGTAATTTTTGTTGCTTATTTGAACTATTTCTATTTTACTGTGTGCTTTATTATCTGTTATATATTATGTTATATGTGTATTTTATAAATAAACGCCGAGCAAAGTTGAATTTATTGCTCTGGCACCCTTTTTTATCTCTTTTAATTGACAATATCCTTCTAATTTCTAATAATATCATAAACGGGCGAGACATTATATTTTAATGTTGTATGGGATTTATAATTGCTAATAGATGTGTTGGCGACGCGCCTATAAGAATATTTCAGTTTATAAAGTCAACCGATGACGAATAGCTTCTAAAAAACAAATTATCGAGCAACAATGTTCTAATAAGAAAATGCTTAGTTAAATCTTGAAGAAATGTCGAATTAATGATATGAAGGTCTTGGGTTCGACTCCCAGGCCGGACTAGTTTATTGTTTTCTTAAGTAATATCGCTTAATAAATTCATAAGGAATTTAAGATATAAATTATGTTACCGGATTGTTTCCCCGGTTGAAATCATCTTTCCAATGATGTAAATTCAAAGGAATATTAAAGTGAAGTTAGAGATCGGATTTGTTCCCCGGTCGAGATGATCACTCTGTGCATAAATAGAATTAACGGAAATAAATCGCATAAGTATTGTCTTATATAAGTTTGATATGTTTTGTACGAAAACAAATGCCTATTTGCCATGATTGATTTATGAGAACATTCACTTATATTGTTTGATAAGAAACATGATAACTGATAAGAATCTGATTAGAGATAGTTTCCTACAGTTCGAAAATTGTGTAAAAGCATTTATTCACCCAATATTGTTAAAATTGGTGTATATCAGACTTTCATTTTTTCTGATAGCCGAGAGCCGTGCAAAAGTTAGTTGTTCAAATAGTGTGAGTTCATAGACGCACGCTAGCCACGTACTTAGGAGGCCAAATATGTAAAAATTTAAATATTTGTAATTTCAGCAATTTATGTAAAAATGACTTGTAAAACATTTCAGGTTGATTGTACGTGCTAAAAAGGTGAATTCTGTGTTATTTTTATGTGAAAATTCCTGTGTATAAGTGAAATAATGATAGTTTTGTATAAGAAATTTAAAAGTGTTTTAAATAGTGAAATAAATAGAGAAAATGTAAATTAAACTATTGTATTAGTTAACTTATGTATAATTTCAAGTGGAAAACATTGTTTTAACTTTCTGTGTTAAATATTTAAGAAATTTCGACTTCGAACTTGTGAGTAAAATAGGCATATTTCATTTAATAAATAAAAGGTTTTTCGTGATATGAAAATGTAATGTATATCGTAGTGTAGATATTGTTTTGTGCTATCTATACAGATAAATTGTATTGATGTAAGACTTATGCAAATAAAGAAATTAAGTAAAACGTGAGAGAGTAATAGAACAAATTCATGTAATTGAGTTGCGCAAGCGCGCGAATGGCGCGGCTCACTTTCGCGTATAGCTCTGGGGTAGCTTAGTAAATGAGTTTTATTGCAATTCGTTCGGGAAAGAAGTTCGGGGAAGTTCGGAGAAACTTCGGGAAAAGTGCAAGACCAGCAGTCAATAAGAAGAAAGAAAAAGTGTAGGGAAGTGATAGGGAAAAGTAATTACTCTCTCACGGAACGGTTTGAAGATAATTGCTGTTTTATTCCCAAGAAATTCATCCCTCAAAATTATACAGTCCACATCGAAGAATTAAGGCGTTGGGACCGGGACGACTTCGGAAGACCCGTAATCCCCGTCTGAACCTACTCGCTGAAAAGGAAGAGGTTATCGCCCTTGTGTGTTACTCCGTTGCGGAGATCACATACGTTGTTCCCGAACCCAACGTAGGCGTTATAGGAGGCCGGATCGAGAGAAGCCTCGATTCCTCCCTTCTGTTTCTTAATCGAACGTTTAATCCCCGTTGGTCCTTTTCAATTGGTCCATCGCGGCCGGGTCAAGAGGACCCCCGAACCTGGATTCCTTTTCAAGATGAATACTTTAATGAACAAAGGGCCCGCACTGCACCTGTCTGCTGTGTTATTTTTAAAAGAGGACTCATAAAACGCTGAAGATTTTTACCATAATAAATGCAGTAATTATACATGATGTTTGGGACTTCTACATATCAATATAATATCATAAATAGACATGTTACCATCAAGTTATTTTGAAAAAATCTTTTGATATGAAAACACGAAAAATGTTTCTACCAATGTCCGTTATGAAACCATCCAAGCGATTTTGATGAAATGTTTATGTGTGTTTGAATGGGTCTCTATATGATTCATATTCACATATGGACTCGGTAGGTGGCGCTGTTGTCGAAATCCAGAAATCACATGTGCGAAGTCGAGGCGGATCGCTAATAATAAATACAATTAAACTATACCTGTGTGTTTGTTATCCTGGCACAAACAGTTCAAAACATCTTAATTCCTCACTATTTATCAGTGTGTAATAACACATCATAAGCATGATATTACCTAGTCATTTTGGTATTTTAGAACCTAGTCATTTTAAGATGTATAATTAGGTATTTAATAATCAACCAAAGCATATTAAAAAAAGTCTTGACACCGGGCCTGTCTGTCTGTCTGCATTATAGTTCGGCCGTTCAGAGAATGCGTTCCTGACACCTATCAGTTAGTCACGACTAGTGATGGGCACAACATAACACTGAGTTCGTTACCGTTCCTCCAAAATGAAACGCCGCGTTATTTTTAAGATTATTTTCGTTTTAAATTGGCGGAATCATTTAAAATTTATATTTCAGTAATTTAAGTGGAAACCAAAAAAAGGTAATATTAATATAATAAAATTGTTTTATTTATTCTTTGTTACAAAGTTACAATCTGTATTTCTATACAATAAAGTACATTGAATTGTATGTGCGTACAGAATATTAATCAGACTCCGATTCGCTTGAGGAGGTGGTGTCTTCATCATCATTTTCGCCTACATGTATAATTATATTATTATCAATAACAGAATCAATCCTGATATCTCGGTTAAAATATTCCACAATCAGGTTTTTAGTCTTCTCAACAACCTTTGCCCAGTCATCTCTTGTGACTTCCCCGCAGGCTTCTTTTAATAGGGTCATCATATTTTTCGTGCTGAATGGCGGGGAAGTATTGTAGCGGGCGGCGTAACCTTTTATTTGAACCCAGATTAGCTCAATCGCGTTATATTGGCAATGATACGGTGGAATTCTTAGAACGCGATGACCGTACTCCAGAGCCAGTTCATCGATTTCGTATCGCACATTTGCCGCTTTATTTTCTTTAACTAATTTAATTAGCTCTGGTTTTAGCATCTGCATATTTGCGTCAATGCCTTTTGCTTGTAACCAAGCCACCGTTTCTTCTTTTTTATTAGCTTGGGTAGGTGGTTTCTGTATTTGAACCGAGTGATAGGAGGCATTATCCATGAATATTACAGAAGGCTCTGGTAGGCTGGGCAAAAGCACGTTCTGGAACCACTCTTTAAATATCATTCATTTCCTCGTAGTAGTCATTTGTGGTTTTTGATTGAAATGCCAGTAACGCGTTCTCCACAAAGCCGTATTTTGCAGAACCTGCGTGGCATATTAGCAGACGGGCCCCCCTTACCCATTGGTACTTTCGACGTCGACGCTTGTGTATCATCCGTCCAAGAACGGGAAACCGTGTGACTGGCGTTTAGCCATGTCTCGTCAATGAACACGACATTATCCCAGTTATCAATATTTTTTGCTTCTCTCAAAAAACTTATCCGTTTTAAAATTATGTCGTATCGTTCTAATAAAATTTTTTTGTCCGTTTTTTATACGAAAAACGAATATCTTTTAAGATTTTGGTTAAAGCAGTTATACCCCCGCTAAACAGTCCAGCTTCTCTTAACGATGCCAAAAGCTTCTTCCTGTTGAGATATTCATTTCTGGAATAGTTAACATATATATGATTTCTGATTGCATCGGCGTCAAAGGTGTCAATATCTGTCACGGGTTTAGTTCTACATTTCTTCTTCGGAGTACGTAAAATATTATCTTCCGTGCCAGTAGAGCCGAACTTTTCTTTATTAATATTTGTTATCGTTCGTTTGCTAACTCCAAGCGCCTGAGAGACGCGTTCTTGTACTTGTTCGACAGGTAACAGGGGTCCGCCATTTTGCCGCTCCCGCTCAAAGTAATCTTGCAGCTTGATGATTAACTCACGGGCTCCACTTTTCAATGTTTGTCCACCAAAAGTATTACACCATTATTATGCACCAAAAGTAAAAAGAACGTAATACAAAACCCAATCGAAGTCCGATTTGGCGCCGATGTCAGTTTGAAAAGCAGAAACAGTCCATTAAACGAAAGCCGGGTAATCAAATAAATACAGATCTAAAACATTTGAAGAACGTGGTCTATGCGCACGAAACGACAACAGACGACTGTTTTAGCGTCACAAAATGGCGGCCCATAACGCCATTTGGGATTACCATTTTCAACCTAAATATAAAAATGCTACTTTCTTTCACGCATTCGGTTTGGTCGTAGTTTTATTTTTATATTTAATAAAAGTTATCTTATAGTCCATTATTTTCAAATTCTTAAAAAGAAAAACAAAACGTATTATTTTATAAAGTATAACTGTATAAGAACAGATTACGATACTGTTATTGCCTGTTATTGTAAGCACAGCACTACAAATATAAAGCGCTGACATAACCTTGTAATAGCGCAATATAGACTTAGAAAAATATTGTTTACCAAGTTATTTGACACTCAGTTTGGCACAAAATTATAACATTCATTGATTGTTGATATAATAATGTTGTTTTAATGCTCATGAATTGTTGAAACGGTAAACAACCAGCAAAATATTTTTATACTGCAACGCCATTACAAAGTTACGTCGTCAGTTCAATCGCGACGTGTTAGGAACGCATTCTCTGAACGGCCGAACTATACCTAATAGATCTGAATTATATGTCTGAATTATAGAATACGTTGGAAATGATGATTTACTATCTACTCGTATAAATACGGTTGCATTATAACTTGTTTTTTACACAGTCAGGTTTAAAACATCTTTCTTACTATATAACGTGTGTTGGTAATATTATAAACATAAATGGACATATTATACCTTAGTCATCTTTAATTTAATCGTATTATTTTAATGGTTTTTGGAGAGTACACTCACAATCAATATATGTAAAAAATAGTATCCATACCACATTTGTACACAGACAGGCACTATATTTTGCCGTAACTACTAATAAGATTTTCCATGGATTTTGAAGTACCTGTAAATGCTGCATGTACCTACAACTTGGTTTTATATGAACTATTATTCAACAGTGCACTATTTTAACTTAAAATACCGGTAAAAACTACTATAAATAGCTTTTAGTTTATTTCTACGTTATTTTAAAATTCATATTTTAATTGTTATTTGTGGTGGGCCCATCCTCCATACAAAAATTTATTGTCTCCTTTAATAAATAAATCAATTAAAAACCATCGAAATTAAAATACATACCCAATTAGTAGTATTATTGATAGATCAATTTCATAATATGTTAATGTAAAATAAATAAAATGTAAAATATCAGTGCCATTGGCTTCTATTCCGTTCACTTATTATTATTACACCCCATTTTTTCCAGAGGATAAAAAAATCATGCTGTATATTATGTAAATCCATATAAAATCATTAAATGGTTTCTTTTTCCGCTATAGAATTAAACATAAAATAACATTAACGAAACGAACGACTTTGATGGAATGGACCATCTAATAGTAAGTTGCTACTGCAGTCTATAAAGTCACGTGACTAACTTCAAAACGAAAACGCTACATACAGATGCATTGTCACCTCTGAGGACTAAGATGGAATGTTATTATTCTGACTCAGTACACAGACAAACTTCTAGGCATAATACAGTGCAACCTCGATATAACAAATCGGAAGGGAACAAGTAAATATACGTTATATCAAGTAATACGTTGAACTGAGGTTTGTTATGTTGAGGTTAGGGTTGGTCTAAAATTTGTTATAGAGTTAAAAATAAAATAGTTTCATTCACAACTTCTACTAATAACCAGGTTTTGGGTTGACAAAATTCGTTAATTAGAGGTATTTACACTTTCTTGAAGAGAAATCGGAAAGATTCTTATGGGAAGCACAATGCGGATTTAGACCTGTAAGAGGATGCACGAATCCCATGTTTTCTCTCCGCATGATCACGGAAAAGTTTCTGAGTGTTAACCAGAGGATTTTCTGCGCTTTTGTGGATCTGGAGAAAGCATTTGATAAGGTTATAAGGAAGAAAATGTGAGAACTGTTGCCGGGATATGGTGTGGATGGTCGATTGCTAAGGGCTGTGCAGTCACTTTACTATGACTGTAAAGCCTGTGTGCGGGTAGGGCATGACCTGTCACCCATGTTTAGCGTCCAAGCGGGCGTAAAACAGGGTTGTGTCATGTCTTCCTGGCTGTTCATACTGTATCTCGACAGCTGTTTACAGAAGCTGAAAAATAGCTGTTTGGGTGTGAAATTGGGTGACATTAAAGTAAATTGTCTGCTGTATGCTGATGATGCAGTGCTTATTGCACCATCAGAAGCAGAACTGCAGGCATTAGAGTAGAGTGCCGCATCATTCGTCGATGCGTTCGGTGGTTTGATATGTAGATCGTATTAAATCGAGACAATGACGTCGACTTTCATTAAATGTAATAGTTGTGATAGTTATTTGTGAGGTTCTGGCGTTCATACAAAATCAAGTGGATGTAATGTGTGAAGAAAGCATTATTCGTTTATGTATAACAGCGTTTAGTGCTGAGGATATATTGGCTGCTAAGGACTTACTGTATCAATCAGTGCGAACTAAAGAAAAGAAAAAAGTGAGGAAAGGTAAAGCGGAAGTAAAAACACAACGGGACCTGGAAGACATAATCTCGCTCATTAAATGTACTGAAGCAGAGCATATACCTATTTTTGTGGCTAAGGAGCTTCGGAAATTGCCACCGGTTACGTTTGATCATATACACGTCACAAGGCTATTAAAAGATATAATTATTCTTAAAGATCAAGTACAAGAGCTAAGAGAACAATGTGTGACGGCTAAAGAACTAAAGGAGCTAAAAATGGAAGTACTTATGTAATCTACGACAAGCTACACTAATTAACAATATTGAACCCGAAAACTGTGTCAATACTAATAGAGGCGGTTTTCGTAACTTATTACAATATGAAAATTATGAGGGTGGCAGTGCACCGTTTGGAATTTTGAATTTAGTGCAATGTAAAAAAACTCCAGAGCGGGCACAAATATCTGATAATAATATGACCTCATTTACTCGGAAAGAATCACATTGCCATATAATAACTCATTCACCATCTCTGTCACCCGCAATACAGCCCAATAAGACACCGTCTACTACTATTACCTGCACACAGTTTATACACGAGAATAACGACGAGTTGACGAATGGGACCATTGAACGAGATTGCGATGCGTCTAATACAGGTGTGAAAAGGCGATGCGATTGTGCACTACGTCTTCTGTCCCCCCACCTATGACTCAGACAACAGGTACGCAGTCCCGTATATCGACGAACGCGGCAGTTACGATGAATCATAATGAGCGTAAATCATTTGCACAAGTAGCGAGAGCGGGCGGCGTTTTTAAATACCCTAAAAATGAAAATTGGATTACGGTACAGAGAAGAAGGCATAGAAACCAATTTATAGGTACGCAAGGACAATCACGAGACCCTTCTGGTAAGTTTAAGGCAGGCCGAACTTCAGCATGTCAAGCAAGTGTTGCAAGACAACAAGCTTCGGATCCCGCGCCTACGTCACAGTGACCGAGTGAAGCCGGCCACAGTCGAGCGTGTGCCTGCTGTACTACCATATGTCAGAGGAGTCACAGACAAGGTTGGCTACATCTTGAAGCGAGCTTCCATTAAAACATACTACAAGCCGCCGAAGAAGATTAGTCAATTTTTACCATCCGTCAAGTGTAATATCCCTCTACAAGATGCAGGAGTGTACAAGTTAGATTGTGAATGTGGTCTCTCTTACATAGGTCAAACAAAAAGATCCATAAAAACCCGCGTGAAAGAACATATAGCTGACGTGAAGCACCGACGCTCCGGGAAGTCTGCAGTCTGTGAACATGTTCAGGATCGTCCCCTCCATTACATCAGATTTGATAAACCACAAGTCCTCGCAAAAGAACACCGATTCCTACCAAGGATGATACGTGAGGCTATTGAAATTAAAAAAACATCAATAGAGAAGATGGTTGGGTGCTGCCATCTGCTTGGGATCCTATAATTAACAAAATTAAACCCAAACCCAAGCATACCACTGCAAGACTTCAAGATACTCTAAGTTCGTTTTGCGTAAATCGGACCAAAAATTAATATTCAAAAACTGAAGGTAGCCGGGCTAACAATGACATTGGGACGTCAAACATCTCAGTCCCCCCCCGTGACCATGGGTGCTGTAAAGCACCCGAAACGTCGGGATAATAATAAAAATAAATTAAAGTAATTAAACGCGATAAAATCCGTAAATAATAGTTTTATTCAAAGTGTAGTGTTCGCGTAAATTTAAGAAATCATTACAGAGGCTGAAGCTTAAAATACATTATAATAATAATATAATTAAGTAAAATAACACTAATTTTAAAATAAATATATATAATTACCTATATTACACTTACAGTATAAAATTATAAATATCAATATCAATATTCATCATATGCATAGACGTAGAAATAATAATAATATGGTTTTTTCTTCCGATCAGAAAATTAAACTAGTTAGTTACAACTGTAAATCTGTCATGAGGTCAGTGGATGGGGTAAGAGAGTTATGTAAGTCTGCACACGTGATTGCTTTGCAAGAGACTTGGCTTTTGCCCCATGATGTCACATTTGGCACTATTGACGAAGATTATGAATTAACAAGCAAATCTGCGGTAGACACTTCGGCCGGTATTCTACGCGGGCCTCCGTACGGCGGCGTCGCGATAATCTGGAAGGGTTTATTTTCGTCTGTGGAAGTCGTCCCATGTAACAGCGTGAGACTTGCGGCGATCAAATTGAGTATAGCAGATCGATGTTCATTAGTATTTTCTGTGTATATTCCGGTTGATAGTGTGGATAATTTGAGTGAATTTACGGAGGTTTTAAGTGAAATTAATGCCGTAATCGAAAGTAGTGAAATAGAATCTATTTTCATTCTCGGAGATTTTAACGCTCATCCGAAAGAACAGTTTTTCACTGAATTAATGAATTTTTGTGAAGAGCGAAGTTGGCTCTGTGCTGATGTGATCAAGTTGGGATTATCTTCTAATACTCACACTTATGTTAGTGAAGCGCATAAATGTACGCGATGGCTTGATCATTGTCTCACTACTGAGGCAGCTTGGCAATGTGTAAATAAAGTAAAGGTTAATTATGACGTATATTGGTCGGATCATCCATTAGAAGTGTATTATGAGCTAGCTAGGTTGCCTCCTAAAATGAAAGTGATATGTAATACAAAGCCTTGTAATGTGATAAGATGGGGGGGAAAGAAACAGCGAAAAAAATAATTTTTTTTCACGATATTTGTAACAGAAAATTAAAAACTATCGATCTCCCTGAGGTATTTAGATGTTGCGCTGATCAAATATGTAGTAATGTGGATCATAAAGCACATATTGATATTTTTTATAGCTCCATTATTAACGTATTAAAGGAAGCTGCAGTAGATAGTTATAAAGTACGTTGTAATAAAAGAAAAAATATAGCGGGGTGGAACAGGCATGTAAGGGAGATACATAATGAAGCTCGACTCTGTTACCAGATGTGGATCCTACACGGTAAACCTACATCTGGCGTTTTGTATGACAACATGTGTGAGACCAGAAAGCGTTTTAAGTCTCGACTTAAGTGGTGTCAAGATAATGAGACACAAATTAAACAGGACATTTTGGTCAAACACCATAGGTCAAAAGACTTTAGGGCGTTCTGGAAACACACTAAAAAGTTTAATAAGCGTTATAAAGCGTCCAGGGCCAACATGAGCCAGGTAAGATAGCTGAATATTTAAAGATATTTTTAAGGTTCAATCTTCGATTGCGTCGACGCAGCAGGTGCTTAGTGCTGAACAAGAATTAAGTGGTGAATATCACCGTATTAAAACTGAGGATATAGCTCGTGTAATAAATGGGATGACTAGGAGTAAGTCTCCTGGTCACGACGACCTCAGCATTGAGCACTTGCAACATGCGAGTGTGCACTTGCCAAGGGTGTTAACTCTATTGTTTAACCTATGTCTAGGACATGCGTACTTACCTGGAGAGCTTATAAAAACCATGGTTGTACCAATATTAAAAAATAAGACTAGTGATGCCTCCGTTGGGTCCAATTATCGCCCAATATCTTTGGCTACCGTAGTTGCGAACGTTCTGTACAGTTTGCTTGATCAGCAACTCAGCCAACACATTCACCTACATGAGGCTCAGTTTGGTTTCAGGCCGGGGCTTTCAACTGAAACTGCCATACTGCGACTCAAGCATAATGTCCAGTATTACACTACGCGAAAAACGCCGGTTTACGCGTGTTTCTTGGACCTGTCGAGGGTATTTGATCTGGTTTCGTACAACGTGCTATGGGACAAACTTAACCAGGAAACTAGCACACCCAAAGAGGTAATTAACCTCTTCAAGTATTGGTATCACTACCAAGCTAACTGTGTGAAGTGGGCTGGCTCATATTCGTCGGAGTACAGGTTGGAGTGCGGGGTGAGGCAGGGCGGCCTTAGCTCCCCTCAACTTTTCAACCTGTATATCAACGGTCTGATCGTGGAGCTCAGTGATGCCGGAGTCGGCTGCTCAAATTGTTTTTTTTTTTTCAAATTGAGTTGCAAATGATGGTTACATTAATGAACAGGGAATTAAAAGAAAGGGGAATGAAAGTGAACGCAAGTAAGACGAAAGTGATGGTTTTTGAAAGAGAAGAAAGCAAAACGGTATGTGAAATAAGAATAGAAGGAGAGTTGATTGAGCAAGTGGATGAGTTTGTGTATTTGGGATGTGTATTTAGCAGGGATGGTAGATATGATAGGGATATAGAACGACGAGTAAATGCAGGGAATAGAGTGAATGGGGCACTACACTCTATTATGAAGAACCAGAATTTGTCAAAACAGGCACGTATGGTAATTCATAATGCTGTGTTAGTCCCTACTTTAATGTATGATAGTGAAAGCTGGGTGTGGCAGAAGAAGCACGAAAGTAAAATAAATGCTGTAGAAATGCGGTCTTTAAGGAATATGCTAGGGTGTAATCTGAATGACAGGGTGAGAAATTGCGTGATAAGAGATAAATGTGGTATGCAAGATGATGTTGTGACCAGGATTAAGAAAGGAATGCTTCGGTGGTTTGGTCACGTAGAAAGAATGAATGAGGAAAGAGTGACAAAGCAAATTTATATGGCAGATGTGAATGGCCGAGTCGGGAAGGGACGCCCAAGGAAAAAGTTTATCGACCAAATTGGCGATATTTTGAAAATGGGCCACGTTAGAAGTACCCTTAACCGACGAGCATGTATGCGTAGATATATGGATGTAAAGGAGGCGAAAGAGGTATGTCAGGATCGTGCCAAATGGAAGTCCGTAGTCTCTGCCTACCCCTCTGGGTGACAGGCGTGAGTGTTTTATGTATTTTTATGTTATGTAAATAATAATTTTTGTGTAGTAATAATTTATGTATTTTGTGAATCTACTAACCCCTAGTTTTTAAGTTTTTTTTAAAGTTTTAAGTGTACTAACAAAATGGGTGTACTTACCTAAATAATGAAATAAATAATAATAATTAGTCACGTGTATGAAAGAGGAATGTGAAATTAAAGGTCTCCGTTTGAATGCTAATAAAACTAAGGTTCTGGTATTTGAAAAGGACGAAGAGAGAACGAAATGTGAAATATGGGTAAATCAGGAACGTCTAGAACAGGTAAATGAAATTGTATACTTGGGGAGTGCTTTCAGCCGGGATGGAAGATGTGATTAAGATGTGGATAGGCGCGTCGCTGCCGGAAACAAAGTCAATGGTGCCCTAAATGCATTAGTCAAAAGGCAAGGCGTGGTGAAGAGTGCACGCCTTGCAATACATAACGCAGTGTTGGTACCGACTTTGTTATATGGCAGCGAAACGTGGGTATGCCAGAAGAAGCATAAAAGCAAGTTGAATGCAGTGGAGATGCGATCTCTTCGTAAAATGTGTAGCGTTACCATAGCCGATCGAAAGCGAAACGAAGAGATTCGCAATATGGCAGGATTGAAAGATGACCTTATCACAAAAATTGATAGGGGCGTACTCCAATGGTTTGGGCACATTGAGCGAATGAGTGAAGACCGAATGGTGAAGAAAATATATAGAGCGAAAGTAAATATTAAAAGGTGTCGAGGTAGACCGAGACTAACTTTCGAAGACCATGTGAGCAAATTGCTCGAAGAGGGGAAGGTCAAGAATACTCGGATACCTAGAAGTGCATGTATGAAGAAGTTAATGAACCTGAAAGAAGCGAAAGAGGTATGTAAGGATCATGACACTTGGCGATCTGTTCTCTCTGGCTACCCCGTTAGGGATTGTGCGTGAAGATAGGTAAGTAAGTAAGTAAATACACTTTCTTGATAGTTGCAAATTCGTTATACAGAGGTTGTTCGCAAGAAACGTTTGGAATATAAAGGTATATTTTATATTGAATCTTATGGACAATTCAAGGGGATCACGAAAAATTTGTTAAATCGAGGAAGTTATATTGAGGTACGTTATATTAAGGTTTGCAGTGTACTAACAATATTATTTTATTTCATCACTCCACATTCGAATAATAAGCTCAGGCGAGGATGATTAACTTTACTGAATTAGTAATCAATATTCCAGAATACCCAGTATCCCGGATTTTAGATATTTTACCACCCGGTCAATCTCAACTGCCAAGACGCGTGCCAATCAATGTGTTTGCAACAAATCAGTGTTCCTTCCACAAGCTGAATACAATACATAGTTGATGACAATGATAACGAATAGATTTTTATTAGCTAGCATTTCCCTTTCTTTAAAAATAAAAAAAACGTTATCTTTAAACTAAGATTTTCTCCCGTGTCGTGGGGGTAATTTATATATGTAGGAAGGTAGTTAAATAGAATTAATTTACTATAACTATAAATTGTACTGAGACTAATTTAATAGCTGATAATAATAATTAATCCGTTTCCGCCAATTAATCATCCGAATAGTCTAGGATGAGCTAGTAGCGGGATACAAGTGAACCGTGCCACGCCAGAGCCATGACTGCCTTAACGGCGGCCGGTCCGTCCGTTTTATACAATCGAGACAAGTAGCTACACGAGCGCAGTAGATGCGACGCGCAGGTGTGCGGTGCACGTGTTGTATACAATAATTCCGACCTGCCACAGAGGCGCTGCTGCACGTTCAATGGCGCAGGTACCGACATATACACAAATTTCACAAGGACAAACATCCAGACCCCGAACAATCTAGACCATGCAAACACTTATTACATGCGAATTCTAACCGGAGCTACAGCTGATATTAGTCATATTGTTTTACTTTTTATTTGTAATCGTGTATGGGTGATAAGTGATAACTTTTACAACAGCTGTAAAACGCAAAGATAGTTAGGATATTTACAAAGGAATAAGTTTAGCAACAGTTATAACGATAACGGAAATAGAATGTTTTATTACGTTATTTTCTATATGATGTCGTGACACAGCATAATGGTAAGGGTGACCTTACTAGTAACAGATGCACAAATCTCTAATAAAAATCAATTTCTGTCTCGAAAAAGTTTATAAGCGGCTCGAAAGAAAGTTTTACATTTTTTTTGTGTGTGTTTGAATAGGTCCCTAGCTGGTTAAGATACGCAGTTGGATCCGGTAGGTGGCGTTGTTGTCGTGATCCAGAAAACATTCAAATAAAGAGGTAGTCTAGGTTGATGAGACCTTCGAGGTATTGCTGCTTGATGGCAGAAATGGGTAGTTTGAAATAACATGATCAAAAACCATAATACTCTTGTTACTTCAAAAAGAGAGACAATAAAATAACTTGCCTTTCAGACAGCAGTCCGTAACCAGGATGAATTGCGTCCACGTCATTTTCTTTTGCTACTCGGATGATTTCCGGGATGCTAAGGTACGCTTCCACAGGCGGTAAGCCCTTGCCGACTAAGTATGACTCGTCGGCTTTTTGTCTGAAACAAACCATAAGGAAATATTAGTAAATTGGCCAATTAAAATTAACACAAACAATAGTTCATTTAAATTGCAGAGGTATTTCGTCGATAACTAACTCTTAGCTCAAGCATTTTATGAAGATACTATAAAATTAGACTTTTTGATGCATTTATTTCTAATTTTAAAGTATTCACAATAAGTGCACGGCCGTGCCATACTTTTCTCGAAGCAGTTCAGGCTATTTTCGACCCCCCCCCCATAACTTCGTTCTGGGTTAAACTAGAAGCCTGAATTTTCAGTAATCAATTAGGAATTGTATAAACACGGTATATTTCAAGTTTAAGTCAATTTGAACCAGTAGTTTAAGAATTATAACTAGTCAAAGTTTCTTACTTTTTTCACTCACTGACTGACCGATCATCAAAACTCTAAGGCACTTCTAGCAAACATAGTAGCTTCAAATTTAGAATACAATCAGTGTTTAGTGTATAAATCAAGGAAAAACTAAAATATTTTGCAATTTCGGTCCAGTTTTCTAGATACACTAACTGCATAAATATCTTTGTAATCCCATATAAATATATAGGATTACAAAGTCAAATTTGCAGTGAATAAATCAGTGTACCTGTATTGTATAATATAACTGAATAATAGGTGTAGATAGGTACGTTCTTGCACTAAACAATCTAATTTAATATATTATGTATTACTTGTGAAATTCTTTATGATTTCATGCGATGGCCAAGTCAATCTATTTATTTAAAACATAAAAGATTTTTAATATTGATATAGTCACTATAAGATGTTGTTAGGTTAGCTAATTACGTAATAACTTAAGACATAAGGATCTTTAAGCAGGGCTTGAACAAATTAACCGACTTGGTATTACATGGATCTCACAACTTTTTACGGTAGAACTGAGTTGCGACACTTGTTTTTTTTTTACAAGTTATGTTTTTGATGGAATTAATTATTCTTCTTTTACAGTCGTAACAGACCGCGGCTGAATATGAGCATATTCCGTTTTAGGAGGGAACTGCATTAATCGACACATTTGTATTGGCGATCGCAGTACCAGAGTTTCACGACTTGAACACTGCTCCCAATCGGCTGTCCGGATATTTTGCGTTTTGCTTAAGATGTTTGTGCGTCATCTATCGAAAACCATAAGATCTACATTCAATGACCATTCTTTTGGTCGCCTCTTAGGATACTTACGATATGAAATGGGGTAGTGGATTCTCTTTTGTTGTCGACACAAAGGCAAAGACCAAACTAAAAACCAAGCAGAGAACCCAACCAACCCCCCCCATCCCATCTCCTCTCGGTCTCCTAAATTGGCAAAGACCAATTAGTTATTTGATAAAAACTTTTAAAGCGTAGTGTAAAAAGGTTACACTCCACCGATAAGTGCCCACTGGTCACGCAGACTTTAAACAACAAACTAAACAAAGATGGGTTCTAAATTATAATTTAAATGGAATGCCTCATAGTTAGTTTGCCTCATGCCTAATCAATACAAGTGTTGAAACTGGCATTTATCCCGACGAACTAAAGATAGGATGTGTTAGACCAATATACAAGAAAGGAAGACGGGATGATTTCCTGAACTATCGACCAATCACTTTATTATCTTCAATAGATAAAATAGGAGAAAAGTATGTGTGTAAACAAATTTATAAATTCTACAATACGCACGATGTAATATGTCAAAATCAGTATGGTTTTCAAGCTGGGAAGGGTACAAATGATCTCTTGATGAAGTTAACAGATGAAATTAACGAGTATCTTAATAACAAAAAACATGTACTCGTCCTATTTATAGACTTTTCACGGGCATTCGATACTCTTGATCATAAACAAATTATCACTAAGTTGGACAATTGTGGAATACGGGGACCTCTTCTGAGATGGTGTACAAATTATCTTAAAAATAGGAAATTCTATGTTAGAATAAATGACACACACAGCGACCCGGTGACTGTAACTGAAGGCACAGCACAGGGATCTGTGCTTGGCCCCCCTCCATTTTCTGTCATATGTAAACGACATGCGCTTTTACATAAATCAATGTTCATGCTACCAGTTTGCAGATGACAGATAGAGTAGAGAGTTGCTAGTCGCCGATAAAGACCCTGATATAGCATGTGAATTGTTACAGTCTGACTTTAATATGCTTGCAAAATGGTGTCATGACGCCGGATTGGTTCTGAACTCCACCAAAACCAAGCTGTTACACATAAAGTCTCCTTATATCAAGTGTACTTTATCCAAGCACATAGTTGCTCACAATCATAGTTGCCTTCACTCTTCTTGCAAAAACACATGTAGTTGCCCCTCTATAGATCTCGTCAATACCCAGACATATCTCGGAATGCAGATCGATAGTAAGTTTACTTGGCATAAACACATCGAGTATGTTTGTAGCAAATTAAGACAATTCTTAGCTAATATTATAATACTGAAGAACAGAATTCCGTTCCCAGTTAAGATGATGTTATATAACTCTCTAGCAGAATCGTATATACAGTATGGTTTAGGTAGCTATGGTCGTACATATAATACTTATTTAAACAAAATATATAACCTCCAGATAAGAATCCTTAAAAACATTGTAACAGACAAAATTCGACGTCAATTTCATAATGATGATAGTATGCTCTTCAAGCACTGTAATATATTACCAGTTCATACGCAAGTCAAATATTTACTACTAAAAAACACTTTTTTAATGAAGACTTAATATTAGAAATCAAGCACCCCGTGTGTACGCGCGCCGAAAACAGCCGCAAGCTGCAGACGAGCCGTGCAAACAACATGTACGGGGAACGAACGGCGGGTTACATTGTTCCAAGACTTATAAACAACCTACCCCCAGAATTCCGCGACAAATTAAATATAAAAAACATTAAAAAAAACTTAAATTGTACTTTTTGAATAACTTATAATGGTACTACTTAAAACAGCGCTTATGCCTTTGCTCAGGTCCTATTAGGCTGTAAATGCTTTCTCTTTTTCTTTTCTTACAAACGTATTTAATTATTAATTATACTTTAATATAAAGTCGACTCAGGTCGCGTCAGCACAAACCTTAGTGGTTTTTTGTATGCGACTTTTTAGCATAGTTTTTTTTTCTTTCTTGTAATGATTTGTAATATGGTAAATAAATAAATAATAAATAAAATAAAATAGTATCTTATTAATTTCCCTAGAAGCTAATGACTCCTTTTTATATACGATTCGTGAAGAAAAAATGTTTGCCACTTGCAAAAGCCAAATCTCAGTAAGTAATGAACGGCCTTTGGCGTAGCGAATTAAGGGTCACCGGAAAAAAAACCTACGCTACCACAGTTTCTTCTCTTTTGCTCTAGCTTTACTAGTTTCTCTCTTTATTTTTAGTTCTTAACGGTTAAAATAAATGCGAGAAACGTATAAGGGATATTTAACAAAAATTGATTATGAGAAATATTTTTTTATAATACCTATATTTTAAGAGTATGCAAAATAATTTCACCTTATGTTACACTCACTCCAATCCTTGGAGTGAAACGGTCCGATATTATATCTTCATTTAAAAACGCTTTACAAACCTTTATCAAATCAATATAATATACAATAAATTTATAATTTTATTGTAGTATAATCCTATTTAAAGAGCATGTAAACATTCACTTGTGTATTCAATTTAATAATACTAACAATGAATGCAAATTGATGGTAATGAATCTACAGCATTGCATAAGCTTTAATATACAACCGTTTCTTATACGGTCACAAAGATTTACATACATTATCTTCTATTCTATACATAAAATAAAAATGTAAATTGCAGATGTCTGTACATTTTATATTTTTGTAACAAAATTGAGAATGACTAAAAATAAGTATATGAATACATTTCTATCATTTTTAGAATTGTCTGTCTGTTGGTTTGTTAACGTATCATATATAAAGTATTGATTTATATCAAAATAATCTTTAGGAAAATTGTGATGCGTATCTTCGTTTTACATTTAGTCTTCGTTTTATTAAAATCGGTTCATCCTATCAAAAGTTATTATTAATATACTGAAGTATGTGTACGTGTTAAGTATTTGTTCAAAAGTGGCGTTTAGTGATAAGGACATTTTTGTAATTAAATTTGAAATGTAAAATAGTGTTCTATAAAGGTATAATTGTATAAAATAATATATAATATACAAATATAAAAATATTTAAACCTGTAGCGCGCCGATACTTACCTATGTCACCCGATGTCTCTCTATCCCCTCTCGTACGGTGCCCCACCTGCGCCACGGGATCGCGCCACTCGTCCGAACCTTTGACTGCCGATACAAGCAGTATGCTAGCCGACTAGCTCTGAGCTATACATATGTGTATTATTGTTTGATCCCGCGCTCGCGCTGCGTTCGCGAGACGCCGTTTATGTACTTACGTGTCAAATATTGCCTATACTGTTACTATTTAAGTGAATAAACTGTGCATTCGGATTATTTGTAACGTTTCATTTATCATGCGTGACCAGTGAACGTTATATTGGCTCCCAACGGTGGGCCACGAACGAACCTACCGTGGCTCTCGAAGTTTCTAGTGCACAAGTACGTACGCGAGTGTATGCCTAGTGTACCCACGCGTTTTTCCTTGATATTGAGACGTGAACTACAAGGACACAGTCATAATGCCACCGCGAAAACCGCGTAATAATGACTCCAGTTCGGATGAGGAACCGGTGAAGCCGACACCTGTAAACCCGACACCTGCGGCACCTGTGCTTATGTCCGAGAACCAGCTTTCGTCGCTTCTGGCCGCCTTCTCTGCGGCACAAGCCGAGGCAAACCAGAAGCTCGTCCAGTCTCTTCTGACATCGCACTTAGGGGCGCCGCCGAATGTCGATTCAAGCGCTGCCGGCGCGGCCACTGTCACGTCACCGCGGTCGTCATCTATCCCAGGAACATTCGTAAAATGCACTACACGGTTCGACGGTTCATCTCAACACCCGGAAGCAGTGGAAGCATTCATTGACGCGGTGGAAATGTATAAGGATTGTGCATCAGTTAGTGATGAGATGGCACTTCGCGGTATCCCTATGTTACTTCAAGGAGATGCTGCAGTGTGGTGGCGTGGAATCCGAAACGAAATACACTCGTGGTCGGATGCTGTGAAACGCTTGCGCTCGATGTACGGAGTTCCACGACCTGCATATAAGTTGTACCGAGACGTTTTTGCCGCCGAACAAGGATCGGAGCGTGCCGATATTTTCGTCGTAAGGATAAGGGCTTTGTTAGCGAAACTACCCTATGAATTACCAGAGGAAGCGAGATTAGATATGATTTATGGGCTTCTACATAAGAGAATCAGAAAACGATTGTCGAGAGATACTGTGAATGACATCGAATCTCTCATTGAAAGATCTCGAGCTATAGAAGAGTCGCTGACGGAGAACGCTGCGCTGCCACCGCTCGCGCCGCCACAACCGCTGGCGTCGCCGCTGAGTGTGCCCGCGAGACCTAGCCGCAGGCATGGCGAGGGACTTCAACATAGTACTTCGGGTTCGAGTTCGACGGCGCCGCAACTGCGCGCCCCCGACTCCGCTTCGCAGTCATCACGCGACCGTGTGCCTGTGCCGCGTAGTGATCATTGTGTGAGCAAAAATAGTGATGGTGAGAGAAAGCTATTCTGTGTTTACTGCAAAACGCGAGGACACGTCCGTGACTCCTGTGATAAGTTAAGTAAAAGATCTCATTCTTCTAACTCAGGTATTGTTTGTTATAATTGTGGCGAGAAAGGTCATATTAGAGTAAATTGCCCTAAATGTTTACAAAGTATACCTTCTAATGATGACATTAAAGTTGAAAATGTATTTTCGTCCATCTTTGTTAATAATTGCATCTCGAATTCGAAATCCGATTGTAAGGAGCAAGGTCGGCCTATCGTACGAGTGAGTATAGGGGGATACTCGGGTACCGCGTTGTTAGATACCGCCGCGCGTCGTAGTGTTGCGAGTTGTTCACTTTATGCGTTAATGAAACGTATCGGTTTAAATTTTCGTACCGAAATGATGTCGGTAAAGCTTGCGGACGGTACTATTAGGAATAGTGAGGTGCTACTCACGGAGGTCAATGTTCAACTTGCTTCCTTAAGTATACCTATCGAGTTCATTATTTTACCGAATGCCGTCAATAACGATACTTTGTTAGGTATTGACTTTATAACAAAGGCTAGAATGATTATTGATTTTGATAAATGGAATTGGCGTACAGTTGATCAGCCCCGGACATTTCACGCCTTGTCATGGGAGACTCGTCGCGAACCTGTTGAGTGCGCCGCCGCATTGAACGTGTTGCGAGAGGACGAGGCCACCGTGCTATCGGAGTCGGAGAGGTCTAGACTGGCGAATCTATTAGGTGAGTATTCTGACGTTTTTGATGTTGTCGGAGAACCGACACCATTCGCCGAACACCATATAGATACCGGTGACCACCCGCCGATTGCTGTGCCCCCGTATCGGGTCACGCCTGCGAAGAAGGAAATCATGCGCGCCGAGTTAGACAAGATGCTGGCTGATGGTGTGATTGAGGAGTGCGAATCCGCCTGGGCCGCACCATGCGTCCTGGTACCGAAGTCTAATGGTACCTATAGGTTTTGTGTAGACTATCGCAAGCTAAATGCGGTTACCAAGACAGATGCATACCCCATGCCGCGTATCGACGAGCTGTTACAGTCGACCAAGAAGGGCTGTGTGATGAGCTCGCTAGACCTCCGTAGTGGGTACTGGCAGGTCAGTACGGCGGATAGGGATAAAACGGCCTTCGTTACACCTTTTGGGACCTACCGCTTCACGCGTATGCCGTTCGGCCTGAAGGGGTCTCCGGCAACGTTCCAGCGTCTCATAGATCGCTTCCGGTCAGGACCTTCACTTGGTGGTAGGCATATTCTAGGTTATCTTGATGACCTATTAGTAATTTCAGAGGACTTTGAGTCCCATTTGTCTGATTTACGTGCGGTATTTGAGCGTCTTCGGATGTTCAAGTTAAGAGCCAACCGTGAAAAATGCGTGTTCGCTAGGGACCGGCTCAAATACCTAGGTCACGTAATATCCAACGACGGTATATCTCCAGACGAAGATAAGGTGCGTGCTGTCCTAGAGATGAGAGAACCGACTAATCTCCAGCAACTTCGTACCTTCCTGCAAACTTGCTCTTGGTTTAGGAAGTTCATACCAGAGTTTGCGAAGGTAGCTGAACCGCTTACGCGCCTTACCAAAAAGTCACAGATCTGGCAATGGGGAGATGATCAGGCCAAAGCCTTCGTACATCTTAAGTCCCTTCTGGCTTCACCACCCATTCTTGTTCAGCCAGACTACTCGAAGCCATTTATCCTTAGGACGGATGCCAGCGATTTTGCCCTAGGAGCAGCTTTACTCCAGGGGGGAGTCTCCACAGGATGAACACCCAATCGAGTACGCGAGCCGTCTCCTCACATCAGCCGAGAAAAATTATACCACTACGGAGCGGGAGGCGCTAGCAGTTGTGTGGGCCGTGGAAAGATTCCGTGGCTATATTGATGGTCACCAGGTAGTGGTCAGAAGTGATCATCAACCCCTGAAGTGGCTTTTTTCTGTCAAATCGCCTAGTGGTAGGCTTGTTCGTTGGGCTTTAAAGCTACAATCATTTGGTCTCCAAATGGAATACACCCCTGGGAAGGTTAACGTGCTAGCTGACGCACTCAGCCGTCCAGTCATCGATAGCACTTTGACGGAATGTGGTGTCTGCCCCGTGTCTGTGGATGTTCCACGTTGGGATGCTACATCAACCCGTGAAGCCCAGCTGGCTGATCCAGAAGTAGCCAAAATCCTTAAGGACTTGGAAAGTTCTGATGAGCTGTCAGTTCATCGGTGGTCGGAGAGGGGGTACCTGATAAACCAAGGTGTATTGTACCGGTACGTGGACAACACCGATACTGAGGAGCCTCAGCTGGTAGTACCTGAGAGTTTGCGGGGCAAAGTTATGTTTGAGTGTCATGACTCGCCAACCGCCGCTCATGGAGGTATTCAACGGACTTTGCATCGTATATCCCAGCAGTTCTATTTCCCTGGTATGAGACGCTATATCACCGATTACCTGAAGACCTGCACTGAGTGTCAGCGGTATAAGTCTTCCAACTTGAAACCGCCCGGCTTACTCCAGACTCCGGTACCGGCTCAACGATTCGAGGTCATCGCCGTCGATCTCTTTGGACCGTTACCCAAAGGACCTCAGGGTGAAAGGTGGATTTTGATAGTGGAGGACACTGCTAGTAAGTGGGTCGAACTGTTTGCTCTAACCGAGGCCACAGCCGAAAACTGTGCGAAAACTCTTGTTGGTGAAATCTTTATGAGGTATGGACTTCCTAGGCGGATGATCTCCGATAACGGTGTCCAGTTTGTGGCTGATGTTATGCAGAAGGCTCTGTTTGTCCTAGGCGTAAAACAGAACCTGGTGCCTTTGTATCACCCAGAAGCGAATCCTGTGGAACGGAAGAATCGGGACCTCAAATCTCACCTCGCCATTCTCGTGGAGGGTAACCATAAGCAATGGTCTGAGATATTGCCTTTCGTCCGATTTGCTCTTAATAGCTCAGTCACCGTTTCTACGGGTACCACTCCGGCTTTCTTGACATTTGGACGTGAGCTCCGGTCTCCTTTGTCGGTTCAGGCTGATCTACGAGCGGTCACCGAGTCTGAAAACTTTGTCCCTCAGATTACGCCTTACCTCTTGAAGCTTGCTGACTCTCTCTCGGAAGCTAAGGAGAACATTGAACATCAACAGGATCTTCGTAAGCTCCAAGCCGATTCCGATCGCCGTGGTTCGGATCCGTTACAAGAAGGTGATCTCGTACTCATGAAGACACATGTCCTGAGTAATGCTGCTAAGGGTGTTACTTCTAAATTCGTCCCGAAGCAGGATGGTCCGTATGTGATCTCCAAACAGGTCAGTCCCACTACCTACCTTCTAACTTCGCAGAAGACTGGTGAAGGCGTTGGTAGGTATCATGTGTCGGATCTGCGTAAATACCATGACAGGGGTGGTGAAGAATGTCCGGAGCCGGTTGCTCCTAAGCGTCGTAGGGGTGGTCCGCGTAAGGATCGCAGCTAGGCGCTAACTAATAGTTTGACCATTCGTGATGTTCCCTCTTGGTCAAAAGGGGGAGTATGTAGCGCGCCGATACTTACCTATGTCACCCGATGTCTCTCTATCCCCTCTCGTACGGTGCCCCACCTGCGCCACGGGATCGCGCCACTCGTCCGAACCTTTGACTGCCGATACAAGCAGTATGCTAGCCGACTAGCTCTGAGCTATACATATGTGTATTATTGTTTGATCCCGCGCTCGCGCTGCGTTCGCGAGACGCCGTTTATGTACTTACGTGTCAAATATTGCCTATACTGTTACTATTTAAGTGAATAAACTGTGCATTCGGATTATTTGTAACGTTTCATTTATCATGCGTGACCAGTGAACGTTATAAACCCTAATATTTTAGTGAAAAAAGTACAATAGTTAACCACTGTCATCGATAGATGGTGTTGTGCAAATTATTTATTAACTAAATTTTAAATAAGTAGGTTTGCTTATAATTTTTTTTCTTAACCGCCGAGTACCTACAACATGGTAAATCAAATTTTAAAAGAGCTATTAACATTTTTTTTGGTTTCGGCGAGGATCATAGGAGCTTGGCAGTAGGCACATTATAATTCCCTTTTGCAGTCCCCAAGTTTTGAAATTTGTCGTGACATTGAAAAATTACGCTACCCGGTTTTGAGTTGATTTTATATAGGGATGTAACGATACATAATTGTGCCGATACGATACCGATACCGATTATTGTAGTAAATAATCGGCGATACCGATACCGATACATTTATCGGTGACTGAGTAGAAATTGAAAAAAGAAAAACAAATAAATAATGAATAATTTTCTTTTTTATACATAAAAGTTACCTATATTTATCAGAGACTCTGTCATGGTTTGGTCATGTGGAAAGAATGAATGAGGAAAGAGTGACAAAGAAAATTTTATTTTGCAGAAGTGAATGGCAGAGTCGGAAAAGGACGTCCTAGGCGAAAATTTATCGACCAAATTGGCGATTTATTGAAAACGGGCCAAATTAGTACCCTTAACCGACGAGCATGTATGCGTAGGTATATGGATGTGAAGGAGGCGAGAGAGGTGTGTCAGGATCGTGCCAAATGGAAGTCTGTAGTCTCTGCCTACCCCTCTGGGTGACAGGTGTGAGTGTTTATGTAGACGGAACTTTGAGAAGTTTTAAAACCAAAATGTCAAATAAAAATTTCGATACAAAAATTCAAAATTCAAAGAAAACATTTATTTATACGAAATAATCAAGAATATTCTCAAGCAATCAAAGCGCTAATCAAGAAAGTAATTTTCATTACACAAAGTGGTAAAGTGAACCGATATAAAAGATAAAGTCAGTATTTACAGTTAGCTTTTAGTACGTTTTTGTGAAGAAAACAAAGTTTGTTTAAGTTATTGGCAGATAATCTGTTACGCAAACCATTTTGAAAGAGACCTGTAGTAGAATATCGCGCGCGAATTGTTAGTTTCGCGCGGTTTTTAAACTCTTGATATCGGTTGTATATAATCGGCGATACGGATATATCGGCCGATATATAGGTATCGGTATCAGAATCGTTACATCCCTAATTTGATATTATTCCTACCCGTTCTTTTCCAAATATCATATAATTTTTATTTTACCGTAATAATAAATTAACTACTACAATTTTATATAGATAGCGCTATAAGAATTTTCAAGCACCATAAAGTTTAATTATAAGCGAGATATGAAAGACATATTTATTATGTAAATAATTAGGCATAAGGAATGAAACACTGCTAAACTTTTGACTCCGGGCTGCTAAACCCAACTGATTTTAAGCCCGATCACACCTATTAATTAAAAGTCAAAAAACTTTGCAGGATGAAACAAAATTTAGATAGGTATGTACTTATGCAATTTCATTTATTTTGTTAGCGTAGGCCGTG
Organism: Parnassius apollo; assembly: GCA_907164705.1. Classification (NCBI taxonomy): domain Eukaryota; kingdom Metazoa; phylum Arthropoda; class Insecta; order Lepidoptera; family Papilionidae; genus Parnassius; species Parnassius apollo. The sequence continues at coordinate 8,651,905 of CAJQZP010000929.1, forward strand.
GGTACGTAGTTTTAGGTAGGCATTGGATTTTAGTTTTTATTTCATTTTTTTATTTAATATTAATATTTATATATGAATAAAATAATTAGTGATGGTGCTTGCTTATTTAGGGCAATCTCTTATTTGTTGTATGGAAAACAAGTATAACCAGTAAGTATTGGCTAGAGAAATTCGGGAGCAAATAAGGGATTACGTTATTGCGGTAATTTTGTTGTTTATTTACAAAATTTACAAAACACAAGCGTACAGTTTGCCTTATTCGTTTCTTGGATCGTTTGTAGGTCCGTTTATTTGTTCGTTCGTTTTTTTGTCTGATTGACCAACTGACTGAATGTTTTTATTCAGATTAGTGTCTTTCTAAGTCTTCACGACAGTTTAATTTACAAATAAATCATCATCACTTAGAATAGCAAAAGTACAGATTTCACGCGAACGTAGTCGCGGGCACAGCTTGTATACAATATGTAAATAAACCTGTCCGATACGTGACCCACTGAGATACAAATATTTTTTAAATGGAAAACTTACATGGCAATACATGCGGCGCGGGCGGCCATCGGGTACGTAGACAGAGAAACCTATAGACAAATTGACGCCTTCTTTCGCATTCGCACACGAAAAAGATAGATTTATGCATACGTCTCGCATAGAAATGAGACAGAGCGGTGTGATTGTTTGTCCCTTTCTCCGTGCCGATTTTTTGTTTAGCAAACTACACTTTGCTAAACAACTTACAGTTCGTAGCGATCTAAGGAGTTTACAAGTTGGTTTAAGTGAGAAAAAAGTGTTTTGTGTGCTTAAGATTGGTGAATCTTGTTCAGTTCAGTTCTTAGAACAATTAAAATTTTTATCTAAATATGTTTAAAAGTCATAAAGATTATTGTATAACCTAAAACTACGTTATCGTCATTTCTCACTCGAGGCCACGCTAATCATTAGTCTATAGAATCGGGTAATAATACCTCCACGTTGAATAATACTTAAACGTGGTTGCCAGATTTTGAAAATTTGCATATTTTAAAGCAAATTGTAGTAAAAATATGTATTTTAAATGACAATAACATTTTTGTATTTTTAAATAATAAGTTGTAGGTATTAATTTTTTTGCTAATGTCGTTGTGGTACTTGTGTACCCATTTCTAGAGATGTTTTGATCATATCAGTATTTTGGCACTACATCCGTACGTTACTCTTTATTTTTTAATAATAATATGAAAATTAAAACTGAGTAAAAGTCAACCTTTTGGCCAACCAACCGTTATTAATTTTGGCTATTGGCTAAGTAGCAGCAACATCTGTAACCAACTTTAAGCAATAAAAAATGTTTATTACCCTTGAGGATTCTTCTTCCTTTACTGACAGTCCACAACCTTGACCTCTCCATAGAAGGGAGGATTTGCCATAATGATCTTTAAGCAGACGCGGCTATGGCGGTTGTGTCCTATTAGCGTCTAAGCAAGGTATCACACCTACCCGAGTACGTGAATTTGAAACTCTTAATGGCGAAGATCTCTGGGTGAAATTTTCTACCGGAAGAGCAGTGTTTATGTGTGTGTAGTGTACATAACTCCCAGCGCTAGAGACTCTGTATATTTTGATTGGTTTTTTAAAGTTGAGAGTTTTATAAATGACCTTAAAGAAACCGTACTTATTATTGGTCGCGTCCTTGGTAGGTAAATTCGTAGATCGCAGTGCCAGACATCTTGCACCTTTGACGCTGTTTCCAGACTCTGCACTGGGTATTTCACATCGGGTACATAGGTATACGAGACGTATAGACGTAGGTTATAGTGCCATCTGTCGGAAACTTTAAGACCTTCCGGAAACCGTAATATCTTCCTAGATTTTTCTATATTCGGTTCTAGTGACACAAAAGGGGCGACATACAGTTATGTATTCTCTTGCCGTCACCACACGCCAAGCCTTCAGGAGTACTAACAATAAGATAGAATGGCGCTGTATACACTCCAGAACAGTAGATACATTGCCGCTTAGTGGCAGACATAGGTAAGAGACGCTACCAATCCATACGGTCTCCTGGGTAGTCCAGCAGCGCTAGCACACAAATATATGTTTTGTGTCACTAACCTGTGCATCTGTAGACGATCCTGCTCGCTGTAAATTGCGACGGATCGGATGCCCAGCTCGGTGCATGCTCGGAACACTCGGATAGCGATTTCGCCTCGATTCGCGACCAGTACACTTCTTATCGGTTTGTATTCAACATGTTTTCTTTCCTGAAGAAAAGAAACTATAGTTCATAGACGAAAGAAGACATATAAGAGAAGATATATAAGAGAAATTCAGTTCCCTCCCATAAGCGTTAATACATACACAGTTGGTGATTTGCTTGTAAGGCAATAATTTATTTTATGTGTTAAATAAAACCTCTAAACTCGATTGTATATCGCGACACTGTTTTCGTCACTCGCTAAAATCGATCTCACTCTTGCATGAGTACAGGGAACCAAAAATTATTGTTACCGTACCGTCAAAAGCATATGAAAAGGTGTTCGGGATGCATATTTAACTTTCTAAAAAGCTAAAAATAAACCACTAACACGAGTACAATACTAACATTATTTCTTTAAACACTAGTACGAAGTAGTAGTACATGATCAATAAAAATGAAAAACTATTCAATACAAGTTTTATAATTTGCAAGGAAGATTGGTGCAAATTTTGGATTTGGTTGTTGCATGAATGGGTCGGAACGACCACGCTCTCACATAATACCAGCGTAAAATAGCAGCTGTTAGTTTAATACAGCTGTTTCGTATAGTGAGTGTAGAGAACCGAAGACCCTTTTGACTGGAAAAGTGGCATTCTAGTAGGGGCCCCATTTTGAATCTTATTCGAGAATTAGAAGGGAAATGTCCATGGGCCACAGTATACACTTAATACAGGTAGACTGAGTGCTCGTTTGTCACCCCTATTCTATAAAAAATGACATATTGGTCCACTCTGAAATTGAAAACTTTAAAATGAACTAAAAATTTTTTCGAAGAAAAAGGCAAAGTAAATAAAGATTTGTAAATTATTTTAAGTTTGTAAATCTGTTCGGTTGCATCACGGGGTCTTCCACATAAACATGTATTATGTTTGTGAAGAAATATTTATTTATTTTTAATGTAAAAAAGTGTGAAAAATAAACATACTCTTAAAGTACCTTCTGAGCACAATATTTACCCCGCTTTATTGCGATAACACCCTCGATTTATTGCGATAACCCGCTAGATGGAGTGACGACCTGGTAAGACATGCAGGAAGTCGATGGATGCAGGCGGCTCAGGACCGTGCTTTGTAGCATTACTTAGGGGAGGCCTATGTTCAGCAGTGGACTTGTGAAGGGTTGTAATGATGATGATGAATGATAATTATAACAACACAGAATTACGTAACGAGTTAAAGTGCACGCTTGGCCTTGTATCTTAGCAGATACATTGAAATCCATAAAAAAACTCAAAGTTGCTGTTTTTGGTTTAATTATTGTTTAGCCTCTGCCGACTCTTACTACTTCGGTACAAAATCGTGTACCTAAAATGTGGGTCCATTTTTTTTAAATTCATCATCATTAATTATTTAATAAGATCAAAAAACATTTGAATTCCACTAACGATTGTCACAACAAGTCTACTGATGTTATTTAAAATCATAGAATACTATAATACATACATAATAGAACGGGGGAGTGAGCGGAGCCCGTGTAGCCACTAAAATGTGAATTCACACGTATAAATGTCAGCAAGAGATGTGTTTTGACGTTACAATCCTTTCCAAATTTCGCATGCAAATTATTTAGAAAATGCCAAATTGCATACTATTTACAAATAAATATGTATTAAACTTAAACGATTTTTTAATGATGATCTTGAACATTAATCAAAAGTCTAAAATGTGTAAATTTACTCAGTACGTAAACACAGCGAATCGGGTTTGTAGTAGTAATAATACGACGTAATTGCTTGTATGTGTGCTCCCGGCAAAACAAGGTTGGCAGGATACAAAATAAGGTTGACAGCCATTCTATTGTGTATTATAGTATTCTATGTTTAAAATACAAAGTTTAAAACAAAAAATAAATAATGGCTGAAAGTACTCACAGTTGTTGCAGTGCGGCTTCTGATAGACCACGCTTGCAGCTGAGTAGCCGACGCCCTTAGGGCGTATCTAGCCTTTAGTATTTGCATGTTTATTAATACTTAGATATAATTATATAAACCTAATAAGTGCGATATAAGATTTTACAGATTATGAATCTGTAAAGTAGTTAAGTATCTAGTTATTTCATTTTCGAATTAAAAATAAAATTATTTATTAAAAAATATGACTAGATTTTATATTGTAATTTCTTTCGTTTCGCCTCGGTCGATTTATATCTGAAAAGAAGAAAACGCTATTAAAAGAAATGCAAATGCATAGTATAATTACTTACTTAAATTAAGACGTTTCCACTAGCGAAAGACCTTTGGCGTTCGGTCCTATACAATCCACGCACTCTCGCTACAATATATCGCGTAAAAACACGCCAGAATATTTGGAATTATTTCAATTAAAAAAGATAAGCGAACTTCAGAAATTAAATTAAACGTGTAGAATATAGATTTTTAAATTATCTATCCATTAGTGTAATCCTCAAATGATTGGAGCGTTTCCTTTAGCAACAGATGTAATCAATAATTTTAGTCATTTTTTAAAAGTAGATTTTAAATGTATTCATAACACATAAAACAAATTAAAACGTGTAATGTGATGATAGGATACCGAACATTAATAATGTGCTTTTATATGTAGCTTATTTCTCATAACTAATGAGATAATAATCTCTGAAAAACGCACTTTTGCAAGGTTTGGTCAGGATACCGCACGGGCACGTTTCTCGAGTTACAGTTGTTAAAAGTCCCGGCAGTGCAGAACCTTTTATTTCTGTTTTGTACTTATTTCATGCATGTGATTTGTTTTTGTATTGCATGATCGTTCTCATACATTTATCACAAGCCTCCTCCTAGATAGGATTTCTTGTCGCTGCTTTCAACTTATCTTTAAAACGACAAGTACCTTATTAAACGAGTGATTCTTTCTTGGTTTAAAAGCAATGAATGTTGGTTATCAAAATACTAATTGAGCGTGATACAAAGTCCGAAACCAGTGACTGATAAATTTTAATTATATTTACCATTTACCACAAGCAGCGTTATATTGTTCGAGCGACCTAATTTCTATTGGAGTTACAACATTGTCTTATATTATTTTCAACTATTGGCCAATATTTATATTAAAAAAAATATCAACCGATTTCACGTAAAGTAGGTTTTCATAGGAACATTTTTATGTATGATCATATGTTTTTTAACATATAGTCCGATTTCAAAGATATTTTTTAATAGAAGAGAATTACATCAGGGATGATCTCATATAAATTTAACATGATCTGAGGAAGGAATTCATGAGAATATCATTGGGTATTCCGTTTATCCACCCTAGGGTGGATACTCTGAAACGCGTGTTCATTTATCAATCCTAGACGGGTTGAATAATCGGAATTCTCTTTTTGTTGTTCCACCTTTCCACCCCAACTACAGTTAACGGAAAATATATTAATACTTATATATGTATATTATTGATTAATTTTAATAACCACAAACTTAAACAAAAATCATATAACGTATTGCATTTAAACCAAATTAAACTTCCTTGTTTTAAATAATAATAAGTAATTTATAAATTCTGCAATATGTCCATTGTCCAGGAAATGACCAACACTAATTTCATTATTGAGTAGACGTAATTGTATATCCTGTATAAAATTGCAATCGTTTTCTAAATTTCTTTGTTACAACAGATGCTTAAGCAAAAAAATGGGCGCTTTTTTCAAGCAATCCAATAACTTTATTAAATTTGGATGCTTGTCTTTAACTTCATTTGAAATGGTTATATGCCATGATTTTAATGAATTTGTTATTCTGTGAGGCAGTACGAATGAATTCCAATCAGCCACATAAATAATTTTCGTTCTTGAGTCATGTCTTTTCATAGTATTTCACAAACGCCATCATAGGTATTATCATCATAATTTAAGAAAGATTTTACAAACAGCCATCATGTTTCTATAAACGAGAAAATCGGGAGAAAAATAATATACGAATTCCGATTATTCACCCTGTCCGGGGTGGGTAAACGGACAGGCGATTCCGAGTGTGGACTCTAGGGTGGATTTCTTAGGGTGGATAAACGAAATGTTGGATTGCCTCATAACCTATGGCTTGGTATGTATGGTCGTACTTTTTCTTCCTATATAAAGGATATTAAAAATTTACAGACAAGATTTCTAAAATATCTTGTAAATGAAAAAGTTAAAGAAAATTGTAAGAAAGATTATAATAAGTTATTCTCCATTTGTAAAATTTTACCGGTAGAACACAAAGTTAACATGCTGTTAGTTTTGGAAAACATTAATAAAAACCATTATAACGAAAAATTGGATAATAAATAGAACCAGGAAAGTTAGAGAAGGGAAATTATTTCAACCTAGTGTTAAAAACTACTATGGTAAAAGATGTACAAAATATTTAATACCAAAGCTTTTTAATTAAATAGATTGGCTAAGGCAAGGTAGACCTAATTGCAATTTAACAATTAAAAAGAAACTTGGGAATTATTTTTTGGATAAAATGCTAGACGTATGACCATTTAGAAAACTGTTATTTGTTTGTAATATTTAAAAAAATATATCCGGGTTATATTTACACATTATGGGTGGGTTCTAAGATTGTGGAAAATATAGTGTTTATGTTTAAATTTCTATTTGTTATATATATATATATATATATATATATATATATATATATATATATATATATATATATATATATGCATTTATTCGCTAACAAACTGTCTTTACAGTTATATAATGTTTTTTCTGCAAATGTCATTAAATAAATTAAAAAAATAACTCAAATCATTAAAATCTCCAATTTGCAAAGGAATCTGCACGACGCATAATTCTTTACCACGTCAATACCGGTTTCGATAAACATATTGTTACAAACTTGAGGTTCGTTACAATAAAAACTTCCGATTGAATTACCAAAATTTACACTTTTATTACCGAACACCAATTAAACTTAAAACACTAATAATTAATCACACTGATTCACTTTATTTCGCTCCGAGCTTCGCTTGTCTCGCCAAATTCAATACTGCCCCGATAGCGGGTTGCAGCGGCTTTAAATACACCTTTTACACCGAAACATCCAGAATATTCCAGTAAATACGGGCGCCGAACGACCAGACGCAGAAAGTTCGAGTGTGGGGCTTCTAGAAAGCTTAATTCTTCTGTTCGATACTAGATGGCGCTGTTGGTCGAAAGATCGAGATTGACATTTTCTAGGAAGCCCTCCTCGCTCTGGTCCCCGACACTAGATGGCGCTAGTGCCAGGTACCTGACGTCAACTTAGGCGCGCAACACTGCCCCCTCCTAAGACATGCTCGTCCCGAGCATTATCGGCCCCATAATAACGCACCAGGCGATCCACATGGACGATGTTAGGAGTTCCTCTTGCGCCTTTCTGTATCCGGTAGGTTACATCGATGATCCTGGTCACAATCCGGTACGGGCCGTCCCATTTAGCTTGAAGCTTAGGAGATTTCCCTTTGCTGCGGACTAGATTGTGCATCCACACTAGTGAACCTTCGTCGAACCCTTTGTAGTTAATTTTGCGGTCATACCGGGTTTTTATATTTTCGAACATTTGCTGGCCCGATTGTCTGAAGTGCTCATAAATGTAGTTCATTTTGTTCCGCAAGTCATTTGCATAATCGGTTATACTGCGTGGGGCATCAGATGGTATCCCGGTGATCAGGTCTGCAGGCAGCCGTAATTCTCTTCCAAAGTTTGCGAAAGCTGGTGTCACTGCTGTACTTTCGTGAACAGCGCCTCGATATGACAATAAAAACGGTTGTATGTGCTTGTCCCAATCTCGATGCCGATTGTCTACAACTTTTGCTAGGTACCTCTCCAATGTCTGATTAAATCGTTCTACCATTCCATCAGATTGCGGGTGATAAGTCGTTCTTATTTTATGAGTACCCATAACTCGGCAAGTTTCCTGGAATATTTGAGACTCAAAATTCCTTCCTTGATCGCTGTGAATCTCTAAAGGTACTCCAAAACGACAGAAGACTTCATGAAGTGGTTTATCTGCAACTGTTGAAGCTTCTTGATTTGGAATGGCGAAGACTTTTAGCCACTTAGTGAAGTAATCCATCACCAACATGAAATACTTGTTACCGCTTTCACTCTCCGGAAACGGCCCCGCCACGTCAATGGCTCTCTCCCATGGTGCACCAACTTTGTACAACTTCAATGCACCTCGACTACGAGTCTGAGGTCCAGCAGCAGAGGTTACAGCCGCACATCTTGTACATTTGCGACACCAGTCCTCGACATCGTTTCGACAATGGACCCAGTAAAACCGTTCTCGGATCTTCAGTATAGTTCGTTTAACTCCCAGATGGCCTCCTGAACAATCATTATGGTACAGCTGTAGAACATCCGGTACTTTAGCTTTAGGGACAATCATTTGCAAATGACAGCTGTCTCCCTGAACATTTTCCCACTTACGGCACAGAACTCCATCCTGAAGCAGCAAGCTGTCCCACTGGGCCCAATAGCTTTTAGTGGTCGAACTCATAGCTGAGACGTCGCTCCACTTGGGCTTGGGAGCACTGACCTTCATCCAATGCAGAATCGGCTTGATGTCTAGATCTTCCTGCTGTGCATGTTGCAAGCTGTCCTTCCACTCGTTGCTGAGGTGGTCTGTCCTGAGCATCCTCACGGATACCACTTCCTTACTCTCTTGCCTAATACAATGTTTGCAATCTTCAGCACAAGGCCTTCTTGACAATGCATCTGCGTTGCCATGAGATTTCCGCTGCGATGTTCGATCTTAAAGTCGTATTCCTGCAGTAGTTCAATCCACCTCGCAACTTGTCCTTCTGGATTTTTAAACTGCAATAGCCATTTTAGTGCAGCATGGTCAGTTCGTAAGTGAAATTTTCGTCCCAGAAGATATTTGCTAAAATGCTGCAACGACTTTACCACAGCGAGCAATTCGCGTCTTGTGACACAATAGTTCCTTTCCGGTTCCGGTCTTGCTGAAGTACGCTATCACGACCTCTTGGTCACCATTTCGTTGAGACAACACACCGCCAAGTCCTATATCACTTGCGTCTGTGTCAACTATAAATTCTTTGCTTGCATCAGGGTATCCCAAAATAGGTGTTTTGCACAGACGGTCCTTGAGCTCCTGGAATGCGATATTGCAACTTTCATCCCAGCAGAAATGTCGCTTCTCCTCGGTTAGCTTGTGCAGAGATTTGGCTATATCTGCAAAGTTCTTCACAAATCGCCGATAATAGGAGCACAAACCCAAAAATGCTCTAACCTGCGTCTTGTCTTTTGGAACGGGCCAATCCTTGACAGCGGCAATTTTATCTTTCATTCTATTCTTCCGACACTACATACCCCAAAAAGTTTACTTGCCGTTTGAATAGTGAACATTTCTTTGGACTCAACTTGAGGTTGGCACTCTGAATCTTCATGAGCACGCGTTCCAGGTTTTGAAGGTGTTCCTCAAACGTACGGCCCACGATGATGATGTCATCCAAGTAAACCAGACAGGCATCGCCAAAGAGCCCGATAAGTACAAGCTCCATCAGCCTTTCAAACGTTGCTGGAGCATTGCACAATCCAAACGGCATTACTTTAAATTTCCACAGGCCCTTTCCCGTCGAGAACGCTGTTTTCTCTTTGTCCGTTTGGTCAATTTCAACTTACCAGTAGCCACTTTTTAGTTCCAGCGTGCGAAACCACTTTACTCCTGTAAGCATGTCCAGCGTGTCATCAATTCTTGGCAAGGGATAGCTGTCCTTCTTCGTAACGTCATTCAGACGGCGGTAGTCAACACAACACCGCATGTTGCCATCCTTCTTCTTTACCAGCACCACGGGTGAACACCATGGACTAGATGAAGGTTCAATAACACCATCCTTCACCATTCCCTCAATCATGGTTTCCACTTCCTTTTCACGTGCTACCGGCAATCTTCTTGACCGCTGACGGATAGGCAATTCTTCACCTGTGTTTATTTTGTGTTGAACTAAGCCAGTCTTTCCTATACCAGCATCGTTTGATGAGAATACATCGACATACTTGAGTAACAACTTCTTCGCTTTGACCATTTCATTCGAGGAGAATGCTGCGACAATCTTCTAAAAGTGTGCTTACTCTCGTTTGTGCATCCTTGCTGGGGGTCCCAGTCGATAGATATTGGCACTGACGCAACTAATCCACTTCCTCACAAGTACCAACCAGTGTGCCTTTTTCTATAATCTGTTCCTGGTCACAAAGGTTCAGCACACGTACTCCTGAGATGTTAGTGGTTCTGACCAAGGTTCGAGCCACTTTCCATGGAAGGTCATTGTCTAACCTTTCCACGAGTACACAACGATGAGGTTACCCAGGATTCCGAGGAAGACTAACCGGCACAATCGTTTCCGATCTCGGCGGAAGAACAATCTTCTTAAGGCTGTACACGTTCCCTGGTAACGCCCCTTCCACAAAAAGTTCCTCTTGTCCACATTTCAAAACACCTTGCTTAACGTCAATCTCACAACAATTGTTCCTCATGAAGTCTAGGCCCAGGCAGTCGTCCAACCCTAGGCAGGTAGATCATGATCTTCACGGACGGGTATACGCTGACCGGTGGCTGTTACTAAATTAATGCGTTCTCGGTTGTATGCGGAGTCCCCAAGGAACTGACTTATAAGTTGGGAACTAACAACCGTACGAGAGGCTCCAGTGTCTATGGTCAGTTTACACGGCATTCCGTTGACCTCGCCCTTGATGATTAGACTGTTCCCATCATGGGTTTGTGAGATCAAGATCCTTGGGGCTCTTTTAACATCAGCCAGCACCCGCCCCGCAGTTCTGACTTACTCGTTTCCCTGCTGCTACTGGGCGGTGCTGTTGGCCCTCCAGAGATCGTTCGCCTTCCCTTTCTAGGGTTCGCTTAGGGCAGCTGGATCGAAGATGGCCCCTTTCCTCACAGCCATAGCACCTAGGCCTGTATCCTTTATTGCGGTCGCGAACTGTAGCTGCTGCGACCTTCCTGACGCGATGGGAACGATTATCCTGCCGCACGGCTACCACATCCAGTGCATGGGACAAGATGTCCCTAAGCGTCTCGTGGTGCCCGAGCCTCACAGCAGCTCTGACTTCAAGGTCGCGGATGCCGTCGATGAATGTCTGCACCGGGTTCCCTTCAATGAGCGCAGGTACAGACCGGTATGCTTTTCGCACCAGCTTCTCCACCTCTAGAGCCCACTGCTGCAGGTTTTCGTTCATGCGCTGCACGCGATCTTTAAGCTGCGCACGAAAGACGTGTTCCAGGTAAGCGTCGCCATATCTCGCCTCCAATGACACAAGGAGCTGTTCATAAGTTACTTCCTTACCTAGAGCTTCTAGAACAGTTAAGGCCTGGTCTCGCAGGCCTAGTGTGAGAGTAGTCATGGCTTGTCTTTTATTCCAGCCGTTCGCCTTCATAACGGCTTCGAACTGGATTTTGTAAGCCGACCAAGAAGAAGTCCTGTCGAACGGCGGCGCTTTGAACCCACGTAGCGAAGGTGTAGTAGCTACTACGGGAGCTGTAGTTCCATCCCCAAGTTTGAGTTGTCATAGCCATCACGTTGTCAACCCGATTGTTCACTTGGTCGATTCGGGTTTCAGATTTCTCGATTCGGGTTTCAGCTTTCGCGATTTGGGTTTCTTTGGGCTTCCGACAGGCGATTGTCATGCTGTACAACCCTATCCTTCACCTCCTTTATCTTCTTCCCGAAGGTAGCGTTAAGGTCCTTCATGAGGAGCATCTGCTCTTCCAACCGACGGGCCTGTTCCTCTTGTCTGCCCCGCAGCCGCTCTTCCAAACGACAGACCTGTTCCTCCTGTCCGCTACGCAGCTGCTCTTTCAACTGACGGACCTGTTCCTCCTGTCGGCGAGCCTGTTTCTTCTGTCGGCGAGCCTGTTTCTTCTGTCGGCGAGCCTGTTCCTCCTGCCAGAGAGCCTGTTCCTGCAGCATCACCATCAAAGCACCTAAGTCAGGTGCTGCAGATGTAGGAGCTACTGACGGTCCTGCAGCCGGCGACTGGCCCTCCAACTTCTGCGGCGTTGCACCACCAAATCTTCTTTGGTCCGACTCCTGCTGACGTTGACTTCGGGTACGGACATCCTCCGTTTCCTCCTTAGGTAAAATCGGCATGATTTTATCCCACTTCTGACACCAATTGTTACGAGCTTGAGATTCGTTACAATAAAAACTGCCGATTGAATTACCAAAATTTACACTTTTATTACCGAACACCAATTAAACTTAAAACACTAATAATTAATCACACTGATTCACTTTATTTCGCTCTGAAGCTTCGCTTGTCTCGCCAAATTCAATACTGCCCCGATAGCGGGTTGCAGCGGCTTTAAATACACCTTTTACACCGAAACATCCAGAATATTCCAGTAAATACGGGCGCCGAACGACCAGACGCAGAAAGTTCGAGTGTGGGGCTTCTAGAAAGCTTAATTCTTCTGTTCGATACTAGATGGCGCTGTTGGTCGAAAGATCGAGATTGACATTTTCTAGGAAGCCCTCCTCGCTCTGGTCCCCGACACTAGATGGCGCTAGTGCCAGATACCTGACGTCAACTTAGGCGCGCAACAATATTATTCTTTTTATAATAATTTCTTATATTTACGCGAACACTACACATTGAAATAATACTAATTTTTTACGGAATTTATCGCGTGTATTTAACTTTTTTACCCGACGTTTCGAGAGCTTTACAGCACCCATGGTCACGGGAAGGACTGAGATGTTCAACGTCCAGCTGTCATAGTTAACCGCGGTTACCATAGATTAAAATTTAACTTTTGTTCCGATCTACACAGTATGAACTTATGGTATCATGGAGTCTTGCAGTTGTATGCTTGGGTTGGGATTTAATTTTATTTATTATAGGATCCCAAGCAGATGGTAGCACCCAGCCATCTTCTCTATTGAAATTAGGATGTTTTTTGATTTCAATAGCCTCGCGAATCATCCTTGGAAGGAATCGGTGTTCTTTAGCGAGGATTTGTGGTCTATCAAATCTGATGTAGTGACGGGGGCGATCCTGTACATGTTCACAGACTGCAGACTTCCCGGAGCGTCGATTCTTCACATCAGCTATATGTTCTTTGACGCGGGTTTTAATTGATCTTTTAGTTTGTCCTATGTAGGAGAGACCACATTCACAATCAAGCTTGTACACTCCTGCATCTTGCAGAGGGACGTTACACTTGACTGATGGTAAAAACTGACCAATCTTCTTCGGCGGCTTGAAGTATGTTTTGATGGAAGCGCGCTTCAAGATGTAGCCAATCTTGTCAGTGACTCCTCTAACATATGGCAGTACAGCAGGTACACGCTCGACTGTGGCCGGCTTCACTCGTTCTCTGTGACGTAGGCGCGGGAACCGAAGCTTGTTGTCATGCAAAACTTGCTTGACATGTTGGAGCTCGGCAGCCAGGTGTTTACTGTCACAGATCCCTCGTGCTCTCTGAAACAAAGATTTACCCATGGTAGCTAACTGTGAAGGATGGTGGTGAGAATCACCGTTTAAATATCTATCTGTATGGGTCTTTTTTCTATACACAGTATGGCTCAAGGTGTTATCAGGATTCCGAATTACTAACACATCTAGAAAAGCTAAGGAATTGTTTGCCTCTAACTCCATTGTGAACTGAATTTTAGTATTTATAGAGTTAAGATGGTCTAAAAATGCAGTTACTTTATCTAAAGGTAGAATTGTGAAAGTGTCGTCTACGTACCGCTTGTAGAATCTTGGATTTATGGGAGAAGTAAGCAGGGCTTTCTCCTCAAAGTCTTCCATGAATATGTCGACGACAATGGGAGATACAGGTGAGCCCATCGCCACACCATCTACTTGCTTGTAGAACTCCTCCTTCCACAATAGGTAGCCAGATGTAAGGCAGTGTCTGAGTAATACTGCATATTCTACGGGCATGTTGTTTTCTTCCAGCTTTCTAGTTACAATTGAGATGCAGTCTTCAACAGGTAACCATGTAAACAATGACTGCACATCAAAACTGACCATAGTTTCATTGTCTGCCAGACGTAGGTCTTTAATCTCGCTGACAAAATGGTAGGAATCCTTTATGTGTGCTCTTGTATGTCCCCTGAGCGGTGAGAGTATTTTCGCTAAGTGTTGAGCCAATCTGTAAGTTGGTGAATCGATTTGGCTCACTATGGGGCGTAATGGAGCATTGGGCTTGTGTATTTTTGGTAACCCATACAACTTTGGTGATTTGGCGCACGTAACGTAAAATGGATAATACCTACGTAGGTACGTACGTACGTACGTAGGTACGTAGGTATTACGGTAAGGTAAGTCCTGCTTACTTCTCCCATAAATCCAAGATTCTACAAGCGGTACGTAGACGACACTTTCACAATTCTACCTTTAGATAAAGTAACTGCATTTTTAGACCATCTTAACTCTATAAATACTAAAATTCAGTTCACAATGGAGTTAGAGGCAAACAATTCCTTAGCTTTTCTAGATGTGTTAGTAATTCGGAATCCTGATAACACCTTGAGCCATACTGTGTATAGAAAAAAAGACCCATACAGATAGATATTTAAACGGTGATTCTCACCACCATCCTTCACAGTTAGCTACCGTGGGTAAATCTTTGTTTCAGAGAGCACGAGGGATCTGTGACAGTAAACACCTGGCTGCCGAGCTCCAACATGTCAAGCAAGTTTTGCATGACAACAAGCTTCGGGTCCCGCGCCTACGTCACAGAGAACGAGTGAAGCCGGCCACAGTCGAGCGTGTACCTGCTGTACTGCCATATGTTAGAGGAGTCACTGACAAGATTGGCTACATCTTGAAGCGCGCTTCCATCAAAACATACTTCAAGCCGCCGAAGAAGATTGGTCAGTTTTTACCATCAGTCAAGTGTAACGTCCCTCTGCAAGATGCAGGAGTGTACAAGCTTGATTGTGAATGTGGTCTCTCCTACATAGGACAAACTAAAAGATCAATTAAAACCCGCGTCAAAGAACATATAGCTGATGTGAAGAATCGACGCTCCGGGAAGTCTGCAGTCTGTGAACATGTACAGGATCGCCCCCGTCACTACATCAGATTTGATAGACCACAAATCCTCGCTAAAGAACACCGATTCCTTCCAAGGATGATTCGCGAGGCTATTGAAATCAAAAAACATCCTAATTTCAATAGAGAAGATGGCTGGGTGCTACCATCTGCTTGGGATCCTATAATAAATAAAATTAAATCCCAACCCAAGCATACAACTGCAAGACTCCATGATACCATAAGTTCATACTGTGTAGATCGGAACAAAAGTTAAATTTTAATCTATGGTAACCGCGGTTAACTATGACAGCTGGACGTTGAACATCTCAGTCCTTCCCGTGACCATGGGTGCTGTAAAGCTCTCGAAACGTCGGGTAAAAAAGTTAAATACACGCGATAAATTCCGTAAAAATTAGTATTATTCTTTTTAGTTCTTTGAAGTCGGTTTTACTTTTTTAACTGAGCACTTTATTTGTAATGAAGTTAATATAATAATAACATTAACGTACAATCAAAACTAAATGTAGGTTTATAATTTAATTTTGAGCAGAGAATAATAACAAATATTATTAATAATATTTTTTTTTCACAGAATGTGTACAATATTTGGCGACCTAAATGCCTTTTTGCATTCTTTTCCACTTGCTATTTTATCTCTTACTCAATATTTTAGTTCCTCATTTAGTACTCATTTATATTATACGGCTCTCCTTGAGTAATAATGAGCCTTTATTTTATTTGCCACTTTTTGTATCTCATTTTAAACTTTTTTTAATTAACAATAGCAATAAGTTCGGTCAATTTTTTCCCATATATTATAATATGCAGCCCTTTGATTATATACCTGAAAGATGCTGCCTAAGACAGTATTTTATTTTATTTCCACCTATTCAGAAATAACTATTATAGATGAGATGATAACCTATTTATAAATGCATTAAATTAATTTAATCATACACTGTGTTACTGGTTACAAAAACCGTTCTCGATTCGTAGCCAATGTTTTAAAATACAACAAAAACACCAATAAACAAAGTAGTTAACTAAAAGTAAAGTAAAAGTAAAGTTACAGCCTATATATGTCCCACTACTGGGCACAGGCCTCCCCTCATTTCTGAGAGGGTTTTAGGGCAAGGAAGTGTCCGCTGCGCTGCCCCAATGCGTGTTGGCGAACTTCACATGTCTTCGATAGTATTTTTTTTCTTATTCCTCAGACATGCAGGTTTCCTCACGTTGTTTTCCTTCACCGCTGAGCACGTGGTATATCAGCACTTAAAATTACAATTAACAATTTCATTGGTGCCGGCGGGGATCGAACCCGGGTTATTCGCGTTCTAGAACGCGAGTTAAATAAAGCGATTTTATAATTTGTATGCAATAAGTATAACAATTTTAAAATATTATACAGTTGTGTTAATATTACATAGAGAGTTATAACAGACAGATGATTATAGCAATTATCTATGACTGAAGACATCTTAACAATGTCGTTTACGTCACGTGTTAATTATAGGTCGTAGTGTGAACGTTTAAGAATCTATTAAAAATATCGTGCAGTTATTTTTTGGTTTTTAACTATATTATTTAGGAAGGAATGCTAAAACAAAAACTACTGTTACGAGCTTAAGGTTCGTGACAGTAAAAACTGCCGACTGAATTACCAAAATTGACACTTTAATTACCGAACACCAATTGAAACTTAAATCACACTAATAATTAATCACCCTGATCACTTTAGTTCACTTTATTTCGCTCCGAAAGCTTCGCTCGTATCGCCAATTCAATACTGCCCCGATCGCGGCTTTCAACGGCTTTATATAGGCTTTTTCCACCCAAACATCCAGAATATTCCAGTAAATACCGGCCCCGACCGACCAGGTGCAGAAAGTACGAGTGTGGGGCTTTCTAGAAAGCTTAGTTCTTCCATTCGATACTAAATGACGCTAGTGAGAGTTCTAGAAAGCTCTTGAGGCTCCTATATCTGCTGCTTGATACCAGATGACGCTAATAATCAGCCGCCACATACCAGGCGCTAATTATAGCGTGCAACACTATCATCACAATTGAGGAGACGATAACGTAACGTAAGTAACGTTAGCTAATCACTTTTGCAGTTCAACTCGCTACCTACTTCAATATCCAAACAAACAATGGCGGTGACTCTCTACTAGAAACCATGTCATGAAATCCAAGAGACGATAGCGTATGTAACGTAGCTACTGCCAACAGCTATAATTCTTAAATATAGAATCAAACGATCACGGTGATTTTCAGGCTCGAATTTCTGAGGAAACTTAGTCTTGTTTAAAATCCCAAGCGACAATTATTGGGTTCAAAGATAATTTTAAAATTAAACAAAACTCAGATAAATCTAGTAATATTCTAGGTACTCGGACTCCTTTTTTGTCTTACAAATCCATATACTAGGTACTAGGACTCTTTTTTCGCCTAACAAGTCCATATACTAGGTACTAGGACCCCTTTTTTCCTTACAAGTCCATATACTAGGTACTAGGACTCTTTTTTGCCTTACAAGTCCATATACTAGGTACTAGGGCCCCTTTTTTGCCTTACAAGCCATATACTAGGTACTAGGACTCCCTTTTGCCTTACAAGTACATATACTAGGTACTAGGACTCTTTTTTCGCCTTACAAGTCCATATACTAGGTACTAGGACTTCTTTTTTGCCTTACAAGTCCATATACTAGGTACTAGGACTCCTTTTTCGCCTTACAAGTCCATATACTAGGTTAGTAGTCCTAGTAGACTCCTTTTTTGCCTTACAATTCCATATACTAGGTACTAGGACTCCTTTTTTTCCTTACAAGTCCGTCTGGGTAGGCATCACACCAATTTTTGTGTACTACAGTTTTGGCCTGAAAGGTATAGATGTAATATAATGAAGTAATTCAGGCTGTGAGGTAATTACACATTAGTCCTCAGAGAAGAGAGCGCATCTGTAGCCTACTTTGTTTGAAGTTGGTAGCACTTATTATTTAAGGATAACTCAAGAACTACTGGTTAGATCTTGATCAAATTTATATCACACGGGATCACACGAGAAGTGAACTTTCAAATAATTAAAACAGTTCACCCAGAAAAAAGTTCTGAGATATCACGCATAAAAAAGTCCAAAGAGCACCGATTTAGCCAAAAATATGGATATAGATGAAAAGTTGTGAAAGGAGTGAGGCCAGCCACCGCTTGCACGTTCACTAATCCAATATTCGATTAGTAGCTTTTTACGGCATGTAGGTAAATAACACTTGTACCTCGATTTCCGCTTTCTACTAATTATCGGAGACTAAAACTTCTAACTCAAATAATAATTTAACAATCTCAAAGTCTGAGAGTTGTCGATATATATTTCATGAATTTCTTTGTCATGTTTTGTCACCTTCAAATGTCACATCAATTGGCGCCAACTATTTGCGCGTCTCCATTTTTTGTCTACTCATTTCGTATCAAGTAGCTAAATTAACTTCTATTAGAGACACCTAAATCGGTACATTTTAGAGATAAAGAGAAGACCTTGAAAATGGTCATTTACTTGTTTGTAGGAAACGAGTTGTGTGCAAATATTCTTACTTTAAGGTCAACATTTTTGTAGTAGGTAATTATTATTTTGTTCACAACTTGTGGATTTGCTGGTAAAACAATACATTCATGACGTAAGTGGACGTATTAGTTGCCTCGAGTTGGATTTGCTAATCAAAAATTGTGACGAACCGAATAGGTATGTCTATGGCAAGCTTAGCAAAAAGTCAGTTGACGTCTGCTAATAATTGAAACTCGAATGATAAAGATCTTCCACCATGCTCTATAAATTTATAACCATCAGTATTTGAAAATAAATCAAATGAACTTAACCTTTCATAATACGTTCAATGATGATTTGACAAATTTTTTTGACAGTAAATAATGAACAACAATAGAAATAAAATCCGAAATGTATGTTATTTTCGGGTTTCAGTTTAATTAAACTAAGTACCAATATGGACTTTTGGACTTTTGAGTGGCTTTTACAAAGTCAAATATATATAAAAGCGAAGCGAGTTGCAATAAAAGTTTTATATATTTTCTTACATCACATTAATTTTTTTTTGTATTCAGCAAGGATGGGAGATATGATAAGTACAGAACGACGAGTGAACATAGGAAATAAAGTAAATGGGGCTATGCACCCTATTGTGAAAAGTCTGAAAAGTATGGCAATTCACAATGATGACTTAGTCCCTAATGATTTCTTATATTTACGCGAACACTACACATTGAAATAATACTAGTTTTTACGGAATTTATCGCGTATATTTAACTTTTTTTAAACTTTTTAAATACCCGAAGCGTTCGAAACGTCGGGTATTTAAAATGTTAAATAAACTATAAACTATAATAAATTTAGTATTATTTCAATGAGTTAGTCCCTATTTTAACGTGTGCTAGTGAAAATTGGGTGTGGCAAAAGAAGCTCGAGAGTAGAATAAATGCAGTAGAAATGCAGTCGCTAAGGAGTATATTAGGGCTGAATCTGAGTCACAGTGTGGAAAATCGTGATAAGAGAAAAGTGTGGTATGCAAGATGATGTTGTATTCAGGATTAAGAAAAGAATGCTTCGGTGGTTTGTTCATGTAGAAAGAATGAATGAGGAAAGAGTCACAAAGCAAATTTATGTTGCAGAATCGAATGGAAGAGTCGGAAAGGGACGTCCTAGGCGAAAGTTTATTGACCAAATTGGCGATATATTGAAAATGGGCCAAATTAGAAGTACCCTTAACCGACGAGCATGTATGCGTAGGTATATGGATGTGAAGGAGGCGAGAGAGGTGTGTCAGGATCGTGCCAAATGGAAATCTGTAGTATCTGCCTACCCCTCTGGGTCACACATGGACAATGGACAAAAATATCTTACAAATAGTACACAAAAAAGCAAGCAGTGGAGGACGCTACTCTTTTTATTTCTCAAGATTTATTGATTTAATAATGGTGATAATATTTGTATACTTGATTCTGAGTAGATAAAATAAACTTAACAACAACGTCGTGATCACATGTTATCAATTATAACTTCATTTGATTCTTATCGGAGGTTTCAGTCGATTAATGTTTTGCATGGCTTCATTCTGATTGAATTGAACACATACAATACAGTTATTAACATTGCTGACAGTTCGTACATTTAACGAAGGGAAAACCCTTTTTGAACGTTTAAGAACAAAAAGATTTGAACATTTAGGTTCCAAGCAAGCAAAGAGAAACACGGGTCACCGGCGGGTCGGAGGGGGGGAGCCATACACAGGCGTTCCCCTCTGTCAAAGTATAAGTCCACACGGTCATATGCGTACAATAAAACTACATGTATGTAGTTGCAGCCGCACTGCTCACTAGACAAAATTTAGTTCCTCGGCTGAATCGACGTCTTACAAAAATGCTGAATTGTTCAGTATTTTGCGGCAAAAACAGATCTAACACATCAAATTTACAAAATGAAGGACCTTTCATAATACATAAGCAATTTTTAATCACATTATTGCTATTGTTACAATAATAAATGTCTAGTTGTTTACGATTTGTTTACCAACACAGGCGGCTTGCCCTCATAAAACATGCAGATCGGTTGAGCGACTGATCCGAGTCTGTACCAGATTTGTCGCCGTTACCGAGCAATATTGTTATAATGTATCTATTTGCGTGTGAAATTGTTAATCTGTCTGTCTGTCTGTGCCAAGTCGAGCAAAAAAAGCGGCACTGCCGTACCATACTTTTCTCGAAGCAATTCAGGCCATTTTCGACCCCCTATAACTTCGTAGTGGATAAAACTAGAAGCCTGAACTTTGAGTAACCGAGTAGACATTGTATAAACATGGTATATTTTAAATTTCATTCAATTTGAACCAGTAGTTTAAGAAGTACAACTAGTAAAAGTTTCATAATTTTGTCACTCACTGACTGACCGATCGTCAAAACTCTAAGGCACTTCTAGCAGACATAGAAGCTTCAAAAGAATACAATTAGTAAAGTTTTCTAGATACACCAACTGCATAAATAACTTTGTAATCCCATATTATACATATATAGAATTACAAAGTTACATTTGCAGTGAATGAATCAGTGTGCTTGTTTATGTATAATAGGTGTAGATAGGTACGTTGTTGGTATTCAAGAAGTAGAAGGTACCGGAAAGGAAAAAAGTAGGACTATCTTATCTACAAAAAGAAATGAGATGCCATCAAAAACATAACTTGTAAAAAAAACAAGTCTCGTGACTCAGTTCTTCTACCGTAATAAGTTATGAGATCCATTTAATACCAAGTCGGTTAATTTATTCAGTCCCTACTTAAGGGTCCTTCTGTTTTAAGTAATTACGTAATTAGCTAACCTAACAAGATTTTATAGTGACCCTATCAATGTTAAAAATCTTTTATGTTTTAAATATATAGATTGACTTGGCAATCGCACTAAGCAATCTAATTTAATATAATATGTATTACTTGTGAGATACATTGTGTTTTCAATTTCATGCTACGACCAAGTCTATCTATTTATTTTTTTATTTTTTTATTTGTTTTTAAGGGAAACATACAGTATAATAAAAATTATTTTTATAAAACATATAAAAGTAATCCTAAAACCAATGAAGTTTCCACAGATATCTAATACATATTAAAAGCTTGCAACCACAATATATTTAAAGATTTAATAAAAAACAACTAAATGGTATTTATAATTAAACATTAAGTACTAAGTAGTTAAAAGTAATACAATACATACAACCTATAGTGAAGCTACTAATTATAAATTAAGTTTTACAATATTTTTATAACTATTATATTTAAGGTGAAAAATGTCTAGTTATATTATTATATTATGTTATATTTTAAGTTAAAATTTTTACATGTAAGAGATACAAAATTATTTGAAGCACACTTCGTTTTTACTTTACGTAATTCAAAAACAGGCTTATTTCGTGCACCTAACCGGTGACACGCAAGATTCACTTTGCTTAAAAGTAGGGGAGAGTCAATTATATTATGTAGCAATTTGTACAACATTTTATCTCATATCACGGCGTTTTTCGAGTGTATTACTGTCTAAGCTATCAATAATGGAGTCTACAGAAGAATTATATCGCTTTAAGTGACGCAGAAACATATTATTGATTGTTTCAATCATTTTAACATTAACTTTGTATTGAGGATTCCAACAAGAAGAACAATATTCAAGAGTATTATATATTTGAAACATAAAATATTTTTAACATTGATATGGTCAATATGAAATGTTGTTAGGTTAGCTAATTACGTAATTACTTAAAACCGAAGGACCCTTAGGTAAGTAGGGATTGAATGAATTAACCAACTTGGTATAACATGGATCTCATATCTTTTTACGGTAGAAGAACTGAGTCGCGAGACTTGTTTTTTTTTTACAAGTTATGTTTTTGATGGCGTTTATTATTTTAATTGATATATGTGTGAATTTCGTAATAACAGAAGATTGTTTTTGTGTGCGCAGATTTACTCCCTTTCTGTAAATTTTCAATTAATTTAAAAATGACTCCTGACAGGAATCAGCAAATATTTAACACGTAAATTGTTTTGATATTTATAAAAACGCCACTTTTAGACACGGGATATATCAGTACGAGGGTGGATTGAAAAGTACTCGGCCTAACCAAGAAAATAAACACATACTAAATCAGTTATATTTTTATTTTTCTACATAATCACCATCAAGTTCAATACACTTTTGCCACCTCCCCTTCCAAGCATTTAGACCGTTGAAAAAAAATGATTCTTCCTTAGAGTCAAAATATGCGTCTACAGCTGCTTTGACCTCGTCGTTTGTCGAAAATCTTTGACCTCCCAAGTGCTTTTTTAGGTTATGGAACAGAAAGAAGTCTGATGGTGCCAGATCAGGTGAATACGGCGGATGCGGTAACAGTTCAAAGCCACAGTTGTGAATTTCAGCCATTGACTGTACTGACGTGTGAACACGGGCGTTATCTTGATGAAACAGGACTTTTCTTCTGAGCATTCCTCGACGTTTTTCTTTTATTTCCTCTCGTAAACGACGTAGTAAGGTGCAGTAGTAATCAAAGTTTATAGTCTGACTCCTTTCAAGATAATCAATCATAATCACACCTTTCGAGTCCCAGAATACTGAAGCCATCACCTTATTTGCCGACAAAATCGACTTAGCCTTTTTAGAGGGTGGTGAACCAGGTCTTCTCCACTGTTTTGATTGTTGTTTTGTTTCCGGTGTACAGTAATGAACCCATGTTTCGTCCATAGTAACAAAACGATTCAAAAAATCATCTGCATCGGCTTCAAATAACTCCCAAACAGTCGCGTGAAATAGTCAATCGCGTCCTTTTTTGTTCAACTGAAAGCAGTCGCGGAACCCACCTCGCAGACACCTTGTGGAAACCCAACTCGTTGACAATGATGTTTTGAGTTCGTTCATAAGAGATGCCTATAATCTCGGCTATCTCTCTAATTTTTAATCTGCGGTCTCCCATTATTAAATCAAGTACTTTTTTAATATTTTCGTCAGTAGTTGACGTCGAAGGCCTTCCAGAGCGGGGTTCATCTTTCACACTCTCTCTACCACGCTTAAATTCTGCTATCCATTTTTTGACGGATGAATATGACAGAGCACAATCGCCTAATGTACTGACCATGTTATCATGGATGGCTTTTGATGATAGTCCCTTCTTATGGAGGTACTTAATGACGGCACGCTGATCGATTTGCTCCATTCACGGAAATTATGTCCGATTACTTTGTTAATAAATTTATAAAATCACAACTAATTATCGCACACGTTTCGAACTTCACACAATGAACTAGTCTGAACTGAACTAAATAATGTGGGTAGATTTGATTTTTAGAATTGAATGGATCTGTGTTAGGCCGAGTACTTTTCAATCCACCTAGGTATGTTGTCGTAAGGGGGATGGATGGGCTGCTTCCCATAGCCAATATCATTGATACGAGATGTTTATTCGACATTTGCAGGGGTCCACATGATATTACGGGCATTTGAGATAATGCGGTGACGAATTTTCTTGTGCCGCCAATAAACGTTGATGTATAACATTTTATTGCGTTTAATTTAAATATATTTTGAAATCTCGTAATTTTTTTAGTATATCCATGGTTAAGGCGCAGCAAATTTTTTTGGCGTGCAATAAAATCAGTTATCTATCTATCTATCAGGATTCAGGACTGAGATGTTTGATGTCCTGTTGCCATAGTTAAAAATATCAAACGATTTCTCTTAAAGGAGATTTTCACAGTAATATTTTAATGTATGATCATAGATGATACCAGCGGAAAATAGCAGCTTAATGCGGATGTGTTTCGTATGATGTGTGTAAAGAACCGGAGAACCTTTCTAATGGAAATGATGCATTCCGTTTTAGTGCTCACTCAGGGATGGAAACGCATCTGTATTTTGATTCTTAATTCAGGATATAATGTTAAAACTAAGGGTACTAACTAACATTATCATTACCATCTGGTGAACTGTATACGCGTTTATAACATTATTCTTAAAAAAATGTCGTTAAGAAACTAGACTATATGTTTGACTATGGCATGCGTGTAGATAAGATTACGAACTTTGAAAGTGATCGGCCATGACACTTTAGTTGACAGTTACTTTTGTGCCATTGCCGGTCATTGACCCTTCACCAGTTTATTAACATGCCTAATAAGAGACTATTGACCTCTAAATTAGATGTTCATCATATTTTATTTCTCAACCAATTCACACAATTACGTAAACATCTGTTATACAGCATCTTTATTAAATGAGCTACGAAACAATGCAGAGGTTAAGGGCCAATACGTAAACGTAAATATTTGAATTTTTATTTTTCTAAGTAATTATGGGTGCTTCAATTGCGTTTCAATATGATGAAGTAGCTCTAACCGCGAGTAATATAATAATATTTTCCATAATGACGTTCATTATTTTTACATTTGAACAAAATGCAATTGAATAGAAAATATGTTGCATTAGCAATGCTACTTCGTTCCGGACACATTCCATGTAACAAGTTTGATTTCATGATGAAAAAGAAACAATCTCCAAATTGCGAAACACGCAAGTCAATAGAATATGTACAACACTTGCTCGCGTAATCTTCCAAAAGCTATCACGAAAGGAAATCATTAGTCGCCAAATCTGACATTAAAATATGTAACATAGGTGAATATCAAAGCATTTTGTCTGAGCCACTGTTAAATGCTGCTTAAATAGTGTACAATTTAGTTAGTAGGTAGGTCACTCAATATGTTTTGAGATGCTATTGAATTTTAAAAATGGAACGCACCCATGTTATATGTTTCTAAAAAGCAAATTTATTTAAAAATAGAACTCCATAAGCTCAATATTAAAACAAAAAGCGAAGTTCTATTAATTTTCTTGCAACGCATCCCGCGCTTTTCATTTAAAACGATGGATCTCGCTATGATCTATTATGATTTTTAATTTGGTTTAACCGAACAATTAAATTTATAACGATTACAATCAGCATTAAGGGCCTCAGCTCCATCACGCGTAACAATTTTTAGGCGGTTTGCTGAATTCAAAACGACTAAAATTAACCATAAAGATGACCAAAGAACCGGGGCCCCGCAAACAGCAATAACGGCAGAAAATGTATGGACTACTGAAATGTTCGTACGAGAAGACCCACGAATCACATATACGGAAATCGAAAAGATTGTAGGCATTATTTTGGAGAGCATTCATACCATCCTACATCAATATCTTGGAGCTTTGTTGTCGATGGATCCCTCGTTTGCTCTCCGAAAGTGAAAAACAGACTCGTGTGGATTGGTGCCATGAAGTGCGTCTACGTTTTGAAAACGGGGGATCTAGGCGTGTTTCAGAAATCGTTACTGGTGACTACACATGGATCTATCAATATGATCCGGAAAATAAAAGGCAATCATCGGTATGGGTCTACTCATAAGGACAGTTACCGACAAAACTGCAAAGACCTCGCAACGTCGGGAAAAAAATGGTGGCTAGTTTTTTTTTTTTACGGAGCAGACAGACATTTTTCGACATCAACTCTGGAAAATTGTAGGTCAGTCAACTCTGAATGGTATACTACAGTTACATTACCTATAGCTTTTCAAGCTGTGCGGGAGAGAAGAGCAAAGACCGAGCTTCGGGGAATCATGCTGCATCACGATAACGCCTCTTCACATATCTCCCTTCGAACAAAAGCATTTATTAAAGAATCTGGTGTTGAAACTCTAAGTCACCCACCCTATAGCCCTGACTTAGGTTCTTGTGATTTCTTTTTGTTCCCAAGAGTCAAAGATGAAATAAAAGGCAAGTTTTTTTCCAGCGCCGAAGAAGCCGTGGCTGCCAACGAAGAAGCGATTTCCAACCTGTCAGATCAAGACTGGCAAAAATGTTTTCAGAGCTGGTTTAGGCTAATGGAACTTTGTATAGAGAATGATGGAGAATATTTTGAAAAGATGTAAAATAAATATTAATAGTATGATCTAGAATACTTCTTGTATATCTTAAAACTTATTGAGTGTCCTACGTATGTAGCTACATTGTTTGTCTGACCTCACATATCACAGGTCATAGCATGTTACTTGGTAAAATATTACAATACCTAACAATGAGTAGAATTATTCGTGGTCCCCAAAAAATTTTGGAGACTACGTAACTGTTTTTTTCCTGAAATTCGTTCAGACCTACACAAAGTTCAAAAACCTTACTAAGTTTGTATAAAAAGGGTTATTATAATATTTAGGAATTTTTGGATGATAATAATTAATAACCCCACCCGAAAGGGTGATCGCTGCCAAGCTATTTCTAATTTGCTTTGTGTTGTTAATTGTAACATACATGATTATAAGTTGTTATTTAAAAACAAATAGTCCCGCTGGGTTTCTTACCGGTTCTTCCCAGGACAGAGGTTTTTTCGAACCAATGGTAAATTAAAAAAGGGACTTTCATTAATTATTATTTATAATCTATATTGAATAAAAATGTTTCTGTTTCGGAAATTAAAGTACGCTCTGGAACATGAAGAGCTCACATTATTCTGACATCAAAAGTGCCATATGAAATAATAGAAGAGTTTCGTTTGGTCCGAAGCGTAGGTGTATCTTATATTAGCTCATTGGATGACTGCGGCGCGACTGAGGTGCGTCCACACTTGTGTAGTTTTACCGAACATTATCCCGTAACCGTATCAGTAACACGTGCCAGTACCGATAGTGTGAGGACGTCTTTTGTTACGCGAACAATTGTTACAAGCTACAGTTACGCTTTAATCACACAGGACAATGTACGGAGTTACGACCTACTAGCTGGGTCTAGTGTGGACGCTGGTGTACACACATTTACGAGCCAATCCATCGAGAGTCGGTTTTTTCAAAGGATTTTGCTATTGTCCGTGTGACCAGGAGACGTCCACACTTACATTTATGTCATGCGTCAAAGTGCGCCAGATGACAGGATACAGTATCGGGTCACATCGTGACATGTCTTGGTACTCCCCCGCCCACACATCACCGCTTCGCACCTCTTCTTTCTTTCTTATTTTTAGCACAAAGTAATATTATAAAGGGCACGCCAAATGTAAATTTACTTCTGCTATTTCTGCTGCAGACGACATATCTGCCTGGTGGTTGGTGCTTAAATGACAGTACCAACATAATCTTGATGCCACGTAGTCTAGGTCGACACCATGCGTCTATACTTGTATACATTCATCACGTACACGGTTTGTGACAGTGTCAGTACAACTAGACCGTCCACATTAAGCGTAACATGCCCTGTACGATGTCACGTAGTCTGGTCCGATTTCATGTCACAAGTGTGGACGCACCTTTAGGCGATTAAATTCACGTGCATATTCAAGGGCAACATGCCAACGTTTCTCCAAGTGAGATCACTTTATCTGCGCGCAATGCACCTTTCTCGTCGTAAATCGGTCTAAAGAAATAATTGTTCTTCAGACCGATTTACGACTAAAAATCCATCCATCAAAGAAGAGAAGCAGCATCACTAGTACGGGGTATTAGCTTTCTGTTTACGTATGTCTAAATTTAATTTATTTTACGATGGACATGTGTAATATAACTTGTTCAGTTGACAATTTTGATAAAATTCGTAACGGCCGAAACCGGTCTTGAAAAGCAACATCATTTCTTTAGGATAAGAAGCTCAATAATTGCAAAAATTTTAGCAGAAATTTTTTCGAAAGTTTCCGTAACTGCACAATAACTATTATAATTTTGTAGCGGCATTTAACCGTAGACTAGTGATTAATAAATATTCGGAGATATAATGAAATGATATCTGTTTTTTAACCGTCTATAAAAGTCATGCCACAAAAGTTTATCAATCGTGTCACGAGATGTCTGGGATTTAAACCAGACGTCTCCCCTCAAACATTCTATAGTCGAGATTTAAACCTTATTTTTTATAGAATAAGGGTGACAAATAAGCACACAGTTCACTTGATGGTAAGTAGATGCTGTGGTCCATAGACCTCTTTATTAATCCTCGATTAAGAATCAAAACGCAGATGCGTTGTCACCCCTGAGGCCTAAGATGTAACGCCTCGTTTCCAGTAAAAAAGGGTCTCCAGAACTCTACACTTACCATACGAAACATAGCAGTATTAAGCTGCCATTTTACGCTGGTATTCTGTGAGAGCGTGGTCCTTCCACGTTCGAGCCGACCCATTTGTGCTACAACCATAATTTAGCTGCAGATTGGCTCTACCACCTAAAACAGGTTTTAAAAATATTCATGTCGCGTAGACATCTATAATTATTTTATTTGTATACAAAATTACGCTTAATTTAATCTACGTGGTAAATGGAAACTGTGATTCATAGACATATACATTTTTCCTCAATTAAGAATCAAAATGCATATGAATTGTCATCTCTGAAGACTAAGATGGAATGCCTCGTTTCCATCAAAGAGTTTCCGGTTCTCTACACTCACAATACACAGCAGCATTTAGCTGCTACTTTACGCTGGTACTCTGTGAGAGCGTAGTCATTCGCCGGTTGAGCCGACCCATTCGTGCTACAACCATAATATAACTGCAGCGTGGCTCTACCAAAGTCCGATGACTCATATAAAATGTCTGGTACGGCGATTGTATATTTTGAGTTTCCAAATGGATTTTCTATTACTGTATTCGATTTTTAATTTAAATCGTGTATATACCAGAACGGATTTAATTCAAAAGCTAATGAACCCACAGATATAAAATTAGAAAGGTTGCACAATATAACTCTAGGACTAATCCAGATAATGTTTAGAAATTTTTAGAAAACCAAAAATTTTAGCGGGCGATATCACGGGCACAGCTAGTTTCAAAATAAATCATGACTGTAAATTTACTACAACACAAAATAAGGTAAAAACTGAATAAGAAAATTATTAATTATAATGTCTCCCGATGTGTGACATAAAAGGCATGGCAGCTATTAGTATTAAATTGCAAATATATTATATATCATAAATCATAGAAGGCAAGCAATTTACCTTTGAATATTTTTGAGAGCCTCACACACGCGTCCACACTCCGTAACGGTTTAAGCAACACTGACTATTTATGTTTATATTATACGCGTAAGCAGGTCGTAGCGTCCTCTAAGTTTATCAGAGAGTTCAATGGCAAGTGCGGGTTACCACTATCAATTTCGTAATTCAATTTATGAGAAGCCTTTGCTTATACATAATGCTTTAGGAAGCACCTTCTTTGTAAATTCAGTCTGTCAATATTAGGATACCATTATAAAATTCTTATAATAAGACACGATATCAAAAAATAAATAAAATCATGTTTTTTTATATAGAATAAGCGTAAACAGAACTAGTAAACAGTTCACCTGATGGTAAGTCCTCGATTAACAATCAAAATGCAGAATGCGTTTTCACCCCTGATGGAATGCCTCATTTCCAAAAGGGTCTGTAAGAATATGGCCCTTCCCCGGTCGAGCTGACCCATTCATACTAAAACATATCCGCATATACTACGTTTAGAGAACATCAATGAAAAATTGTAAGAATCGATTCATTTCTTAGTTCCCGTTTCAAAATAAATTAAATTATTTTATAACACAAATATTCAAGTTCATTTGTCACAAATTATATGCTTGATGCCACATTCCTTAAACCCATCTTTATATACAACGTGTCCCAAAATTCAACAATAAGCCAACACCGGAGGATAGACCTGCCCCGGACTAATCGGGGAAAAAAAGAAAAAAAAAATATATCCCGATTATATTTTAAGTTATATAAAAAAAATGAAATTCTTCAGAAATTGAGACCGTTTATGACATTTTTCACTACCATGACCACAATTTTTTTTAATATTTGTTGCTTTTTTTATAGACAACCTGAATAGCACTGCTATCTACCACAATTCTTAAAAAATCCAGAATAACTCTTGTTTTATCACGAAAATTAATGAAACTTATTTTATTCCCTAAATTTTTTGAAGACTTTACTTTTAACCAAATTTAACTTATCGTGGTGTAAAAAAAAAGTACGAACACTAGTATGGCAAGTTTTTTTAAAAATTGACGCAACTGACCAACATTCCAAAATGGTATAATACTCTAGGAAAACAAGTTATAAAAAAATATGGGTCTATTATTTCTTAACAGGGGCCAAATTTCTTAAATTGTAATTGTCAGTAATCACTTTTACTACATGCCCAAAATGGATTCTTGTTACAATTTCTAGGAATTTTAATGGGGCAACACATACCTTAGATGTTAGAGAGAGATAGATAGATAGAGATATTTACGTTAAAAAGGAGACAACAACAGGGCAGGTAGAGAAGCTGTTATCATTCTCAGCAAGTCAATTCAGTACGCTCTGCTCCTTTGTTTACTGCGCACCGTTCCCAATTCATCTTACGTGGCTCACGTACATACTATCGACTTTTGGCTTGGCTTTTTGGACTGGAATCGACCTGCAAACTTAACTGGCAAACTAATGATCAACTAACTACCGATTGGACTACTATGTGTGTTTTGTGATTTAGAGTTCGGCCAACTACTACATGCCGCAACCCCCAGGAAAAATGCAGTTAATCTATGCAGAATGCCGATGTACACTCAGTCGAAAAAGATACCCAAAGGCTCAAAGCATCGATATAAAATACATCAAGCTTTTATAGTATGTACGAGAGCCACGTAAGTTGAATTGGGAACGGTGCGCAGTAAACAAAGGAGCAGAGCGTACTGAAGTGACTTGCTGAGAATAATAACAGCTTCTCTACCTGCCCTGTTGTTGTCTCTTTTTAACGTAAATATCTCTATCTATCTATCTCTCTCTAACATCTAAGGTATGTATGCCCCATTAAAATTCCTAGAAATTGTAACAAGAACCCATTTTGGGCATGTAATAAAAGTGATTACTGACAATTACAAATTAAGAAATTTGGCCTCTGTTAAGAAATAATAGACCCATATTTTTTTATAACTTGTTTTCCTAGAGTATTATACCATTTTGGAATGTTGGTCAGTAGCGTCAATTTTTAAAAAACTTGCCATACTAGTGTTCGTACTTTTTTTTACACCACGATAAGTTAAATTTGGTTAAAAGTAAAAGTCTTCAAAAAATTTAGGGAATAAAATAAGTTTCATTAATTTTCGTGATAAAACAAGAGTTATTCTGGATTTTTTAAGAATTGTGGTAGATAGCAGTGCTATTCAGGTTGTCTATAAAAAAAGCAACAAATATTAAAAAAAATTGTGGTCATGGTAGTGAAAAATATCATAAACGGTCTCAATTTCTGAAGAATTTCATTTTTTTTATATAACTTAAAATATAATTGGGATATATATTTTTTTCTTTTTTTCCCCAATTAGTCCGGGGCAGGTCTATCCTCCGGTGTTGGCTTATCGTTGAATTTTGGGACACGTTGTATAAAAATTACGTGTCACGTTGTTTGTCCGCGATAAACTCCTAAACTAATGAACTGATTTCAATATAATATTGCACACTGTGTGCAGTTTGGCTTTGGTCAAACTAGAGAGATGGGATAATTTTTATCCCAATAATTGACCCTCGATGTATTTTATTACGAATTTAATGACTTTTTATATGACAAAGGGTCGTCGGATAGGGCAGAACAACGTCTACGTGGCCAGCTAGTCATTTATAATTTTGAAGAGCAATAAGCAATAACTTGTCAGTTTGTTGTTTATCTCGTAAAGCAATAGCTGTGACATATAAAAACTAACGCAGCATTTTACGTCTACAGCAGATTTTTTAGCATCAAGTGATTTTGTAAATTCTTAAAACACTTCTTATATGAAACTTTGATAGATATTTTATATAAATAATATTCAGCACCGTGATTACCGATTATAGTAGTAACCGTTACAAGATCTATGGCCTTGGAAATCAGTCCAAGAAAAAAGATAGACGCAGCGATGAATACTTTTGAAGTGATGCAAAAACCATGCTCAACTTCTTGATACTCATCACATCACACATATTTGCATTTTTTTGCACACATCCTTCATTCTTTAAGAGCTCGTAAATGTTCACTGCTTTAACGCACACATTTGTACCTAAGGCGGGTTAAAAAATTCGCGTAATGGAGGGGTTTGAGAAAGGTGAGAGGATTTTTTAAACTGACACTACTTGGTGACTTAATACAATTATACCAAGTTTCAGCCAGATAAGTTCATTAACCTTTGAGATATCACAGAATAAACAAGTCAATCGGGAAGTGAACAATAACTAGGGAAAAAATTAAGTTTCCTCCTGTGATTAAGTTACTAACTTAGCAAGGTAAAACACCACATATCATTATGGAAGAAATGTCTTCTGTTTACAGGGACTCTTTCCCTGGAAAACTATGATTTATAAGTGGCATAACCTTTTCAAGCAAAGCAGAGACTCAATTGAAGACAATCAGCAATCAGGCCGACCGATAGAAGCAACTTCCTTCAACACATTGTCGAAAAAGTTAAAAAAAAACACACACACATAACAGGGAGGAAATTATGAACCGAGTTGTGACTGCGGATAAAAATTGAATTCATCACTATGAACCTGAGTTAAAACAGGAGTCCATGCAGTAGTGACATAAAAAGGCGCAGCAATGCCTAAGAACTTCAAGGTGTCACAATCAGCTGGATAATTATGGCTTCAGTTTTTTGGGATTTGGAGGGGATTTTATTAATCGATTATAAAGATATAGATGTCAATATCGTGAGACAATATTACACTACGCTACAATAAAAATTAAGATGCGATTGAAGAAAAAAGAAGGGGAAAGTGGTTTCGAGCTGTGCTCCTTCTCCTTTTGCACAACAACACATCCGTTTACAAAAGTCATGTTATGACGGCTTCCTTACACAAGTGCGGCTTCGAAACTTTAAATTTAAACCATCCTCCTAGTCTAGATTAGGCCCCTTCGGATTATTATTTGTTACCAAACATGAAAAAAGAGCTTCGGGGAAAGAAATTTACAGACGACAGAGTGAAGTCGATAATTTCTGCCTATTTTGAGAGTCTTGAGTAACAAAACTTTTATTCTTTCATACATGGTAGAGCTATGCTGCAGTTATATTAGTAGTATGGAAGGACCATGCTCTCACAGAATACCAGCATAAAATTGTGTTTCGCATGGTGAGTGTAGAGAACCGTAGACACTTTTTACTGGAAACGAGGCATTCCATCTTAGTCCTCAAGGGTGACAACGCATTCGCACTTTGATTCGTAATCGAGGATGGATATAGATGTCTAAAGGCCACAGCAACCTCTTACCATCAGGTGGACAGCCAACCCGTTTGCCAAATGTATGCAGTCGTGCTTGGCATTAACTATAGCAAACTTCACCCCTATAGGGGATGCCTATATTTAACAGTGGAATTTGTGTAACAGTTAACAGTATATACACTTGACGGCATGTGAACTGAATGTTATAGTTATGGCTGTGACCATGAAGATGGCAGATTTAATTTTCATGTATAGTTCAAGTGTGTGTATAATATAGAAATAATGGTTTCAGCACTGGTGATTTGTTCATGTGATATTTTTTTAAATTGTGAATTTTCTCTTTTAAAAATTTTACTTAAAAATACATCCTAATTTATGCACAAACATCATCATTGGTCAATGACAATTCAGTTAAATATAGAACCAAATTTTAATACTCAATTAAAGATACTACATAAATGAAAACTAGGTAGCCTTGATCTACTCTCCTACCATTTAAACATGCACCTGGTATACATGAAACATATGGACACTGAAAGCATTTATTCGTATTAATGGATTTCAAATTAACAAACAATAGATATAGTTTATTAAGTAAAGTAAAGAGATTAAGTAAAGAGAATTTAGAGTCCTATAAGAAAAATAGTCTTTTTTATTATTATCTTTTGTTTCTTTTTCTTTATTTAAGGAAAGCATACAGCCATAATAATACTTACAAAAGCCAGTTAAGTTTTCACTAACTAATAATAACATACTTGATCATTGGGCAGAAATACTAAAATACAATTTTTTTTAATATGACATATGTTAAAGATAATGTAAAACAATCTGGTAATGAAAGAAAATGTGTAAACCTGGGGACTATATAAGTTGCTTTATTTATTATAGATATAAATTTTAAAATGTTCAAATTAAATACAGTGGATTTCGTTTGTTACGACCTTGGTTGTAGCGAGCATTTACCTATAGCGACGTTAAATCTAAGTCCCTTGAATTTAAAGCATACTTTAGTACAAAATTCATTCTCGAGCGCCATTGGGTTCAACTGTTTTTAACAAATCATTTGTAACAAATTCCTAGAAAACCCTTACAGATATTGAGATTGGAGTCCCTGTTACCGAAGACACAAAGATTTCTTTCTTTCACAAACATTTCTTATTGTATGGTTTGGAGTTAAATTTATGGTTCAGATATTCTGAGTAGCACTTTGAAATGTACCAGTGAATAACTATGTGTGCAAATATTTTTAATAATAAATTAATATAAACTATATACATGTGTACATGTCTGTATCTCTTTACCTTTGCCTGTAACAACTTCTCGATATAACAATGAAAATAGAGTGGTCCCTTCAACGTCGTTATACCTGAAATCCACTGTATATCTAAAATACTATAACGTTAGTTATAGAAATTACAGGCTCTAACAATAAATCGATTTCTTGCAGACTTAGTCTTACAAGCAGGAATGTAAAATTTTTATGTTAAGCTGCAGATTAATTTTAAGACACTTTATTGTTATATTACTCAATAAGTATGGGGACTATGGGTTATGCAATTTTACAAATGTGATGAGAAATGAGAAAAGAATTCTTTGGTGGTTTGGACATGTGAAAAAATTAATGAGGAAATAATGACAAAGCACTTTTTTTTTGCATCGCCGAAGTAGTGTTTTCTGTTTACTTACAGGTAGACCGGTAGAGAATGCTTTAAGGTATTAAGTCCACCTTTGTACATTTTTGTGCAACAAAGTTTAAATCATTAAATAAAAAATAAAAGCACATTTATTGCACACAAGTGAGAAGCTGAGTTAGCAAGAGATGTTGTAGATGGTAGTTCTAGAGGGATTACTAAACTGAATTAACAACACAATACTTAAATAGATATCTCACATTTCTAAGAATAGACTCTCTGCTTCTATCAACATAAACCTTAAAAATTCTTATACAATACAATTCAGAAATAATAGAATCTTTTAACATGAAAGTTTGTATTTTTAGAAATATGAATACAAAAATTTACCAGTTATAAGCATATTTAACAAAATGTATATGCATAGTCTATATACAAACTAGGTGACTGTTTAAGCAACATGCATTAAGTGAGCATAACAGGCATCTAGTTTGTATATAAACTAGACACCTGCTATGCTCACTTAATGCACATTGTTAAAGCCATGTGATACAGTACATGATTTAGAGCTGTCATTATTCATTTGAATTCCATTTACAACTTCATTATGCACCAGTGAATGAAAAGTGAATTTCTCACTTTTAGGGTAATTTTGATACTCTTGGTATGATTTCTTATTAATAATGTGCTATAATTTCTAAAAATGTAGGGGCAGTGGCAGAATATCCACTACCCCATATTGTAACAAGGGTGTTCTAGAGGCCACGGAAGAAAACTTAAACAGGAGATGGGCAGCAGCATCTTCCAAGCCCCTCGGCAATTGTGGCATATATGGCAAAATCCCTCTCTATTAGGTAACCTATGGGGAGGCCTATGTTTAGCAGTTTATTTTTATATGCTGTAATGGAGAACATAATTTCAATTAAATAATGAATTATTGATTAACTTGAGAAGTAATCTAGTTCATGTATAGACTAGACTATACAATAAAGCAATAATACAAGCTGGAAGAGAAATAAATAAGTCAACAAAAAGAATGCGCAAGTCAACAGTGTTAACCCTAGAAAGATAATCTACGTCAAAATGACTCCTACGTGAACGAAATAATGCCGCCTCTTTTTTAATTATTGCGAAACATTGTGTTTTTCAGACATCTCATTCACCGCTGGGAGCTAGCGTAGGGCAATAGCATCATTGAGGTAAGTGCCCGCCATTTTGAGATACGATAGTCACAGGAGTCTTACTTACTTATCTTCACGCACAAACCCTAACGGGGTAGCCAGAGAGAACAGATCGCCAAGTGTCACGATCCTTACATACCTCTTTCGCTTCTTTCAGGTTCATTAACTTCTTCATACATGCAAGTCTAGGTATCCGAGTACTCTTGACCTTCCCCTCTTCGAGCAATCACAGTCACAGGAGTCAAAATTATGTATGATTATATTTTAAGTGACTTTCACAATATTTGGTGAAATGGTTATTCGTGTTGTTTTTTTATTGTATTCATTATTTTTATTTATTTCTGATATTGTTTTTATTTTTTAGTCATCGTGATACTAAGCTAAGCCAAAATGGGGACTAGAGATTTGGATGAAGACGACATCCTGGCCGCTGTTTTAGAGAGTGATGAGAAGCCGCCCTGTGTTGACACCGACAGAGAAGTTGAAGACCACGAGAGCGAGGATAACATCCATTGCAATGAGGAAGATGGTTTTGTGGACGAAGTGAGGGAAGAAGTAGCAGTAACTCCTTTCTAAATTTACCCCATGGAGGAAGAAAGCTCTGAACAAGCAACTCCCTCTATGGATTGGAATAATAACTCTATCATGAAGAACTAACAGAGGTAAGAATAGATATTGCTGGTCGACCTCAAAGTCTTCAAGACGTGCTGGAGTCTCAGCACAGAATATCGTCAGGTCTCAAAGAGGTCCAAAACGCATGTGCCGCAATCCTTATGACCCTGTTTTATGCTTAAACATCTTCTTTACTGATTAAATAATTTCCGAAATTGTAAGACGGACCAAAATATCCTTCAAAAGACGGGAAACTATGACTAGTGCTACATTCAAAGACACAAGTGAAAATGAAATCCGTGCTTTGATCGGCATCTTCGTAATGACTGCAGTGAGAAAAGACAACAACAGGTGAGTTGTACGACCGATCTTCTGCAACATTATATGTCTCCGTGATAAGTCGTGATCTATCATTATTAAAAATAATTTGTTACAAATGAGTGCCCAAGAAGAGGATAAAACAGAGCCAATAGCCAAAAAAAGTGGCTACTGTAAATATTGCCCCTCTAAAATAAAGAGAAAAGCAAATGCCATATGCAAAAAATGTAAAGCTGTTGTAAACAGGTTGATATGTGCCTAAACTGTTTTGACTGATTTTTTTATACAATTTTCATGTTATTTTTTAACTTTGGTTTTTTATTACTTAGAATATAATATAAAAATACTGATTTATGATAAGATTATGAAAAAGCTTTAAAAGAAAAAAGAAGTTGCTAAGTTTTGTTGATTATTGGGAAGTTTGTAATTTTTGTTATAAAATGAATAAATACAAATAAGTAAATGTTAGTATTTTTAATTGATTACGGTAGTAGAAAACTTTTTGTTTTACTCGAATTAGTAAAATACTCTTCATTTAATAGCCACTCAAAACTAAGGAGTCAATTTTACGTATGATTATCTTTTACGTATAACTCAATACGATTATCTTTCTAGGGTTAAAAAAGGCGAGCAGTAAAATTTAGATTGTTTGCATAATTGTCATTTAACTAAATATATCAAGTTAAAAATAGTAACACTTAGTAAAAGTATTGTGTAAAAGATTTTAGACTAGTAATTATTGATATATGGAAAAAATAGTAGAAGTAACCCGGCATTGAATAAATAGCAATTGTGTACGAAAGATCTATTAAGAAATTATCGAAGCATTAACGCTTGTGTTCAATATGTTATAATTTTGTTGCATAATAAAATAAAACAAAAATAGGTACAAACTACTTGTTTTTAAATGTAAGCAAAGAAAATCTGTGTGACATAACTCAAATTCAAAGTTTAAAATTGAAGCACTATATCATTGGTACATAAAAAATAACTTACCTTAATTTTAATTACAAAAATAACTTTGAGTTATTATTTAGTTATAATTACGTAGAAAGAAGTCTTACAAGAAGTAGCGATTTGCGACAATTCAAATCAAAAATTCAAAACCACAGAGTACCTTTCAGTACCTTTGTTTAATTTAAACTGAAATTTGCTGAAATTCAAAACCAAGAAAATCCAAAAATACCACTCTCATCTATGGATCATAGATAATAGATATTAGATCAGTGTTGCCAGATGCCTTGAACCTTTTATCTGTAGTAGAAACAGCTAAAATCTGTATGCTATTTAAACTCAAAATCTGTATAAAATCTGTATTTATTACCTTGTGTAGAAGCCTATGGCACTGATATTTTACAAAAAATAAAAATTTTGAATTAAATAAATAAATAAATTGAAATCTATCGAAATATAATCATATCAACTCTACTTTACCAATGGCAATAAAACAATAAATTTAATCGTCATCTTTGACCTTGTCACTTCGCAGGATCACAGGCTAGGAGGGACAATATTTGGATTTCGATAGAATTCATTAATTTATTTATTTAATTCATTTTTTGTAAAATATCAGTGCCATAGGCTTCTACTCTGTCCACATGTTACATCCAATTTTTTTTTCCAGACGGTAATAAAGATTATCCAGTATACATATTTTATCAATACTAATGTACAGTAGAGCGTCGATTATCCGAACTAATTGGGGGACATAGGTGTTCGGAAAACCGAAGTATTCGGAAAATCGAACTTTATAATTTTATGTAGCAACATACCAATAAAGCATATTATATAAGTATAATACAAATTTTGTTTATTACAGTTGCAAATAGGAATACAAATAAAGAACAGAGAGCTTGGTTAAACAAAAATATATTTTATAATCAATATTGAACATACAGTATGCCTATATATTTAACATTTAAAGAAGTCCTT
Organism: Parnassius apollo; assembly: GCA_907164705.1. NCBI lineage: Eukaryota > Metazoa > Arthropoda > Insecta > Lepidoptera > Papilionidae > Parnassius > Parnassius apollo. The sequence continues at coordinate 8,691,554 of CAJQZP010000929.1, forward strand.
AATTTTGGTCTGTCGCAGCGTACCTACTATAATATAATATTATCTTATTATTACGATTTCTGTGGAACCTAGCCTCTTACGCACAGCTAAGTCGCGAACTTTTTTCAGAACAGATATCTGATACTGATCGCTTTCATTTTGAGCTTCAAACCATCGAAAATCCAAGCATATAAACGCTTCAAAAGTAGTAGATATGTTTTCGTCTTCATTTACTGAACCACTAATTGATGAGTTACAGGCAGCGGTACAGCGATAGGGTATATCGATAGGGTACTGAATGTACCGGGCACGTTCCAGCCTGCAGATATTAAAATTTCAAAATAAAAAAATATTATTTTATAGATCTTAATTAGCCCTTTCGACCTACGTTAATTAATTTATAAGCCCGTTTTTCGTTTTCCCAGGAAAAATAGAAATATAATTTTCAATTTTCCTCTACTTAAAATAGCCATATCTCTTTGAAAAATGATTATTTTTTACTCTACCAAGCATAAAAAAATTGCCCTTGCGCTAATTTAATTTTCCCGCGTGCTAATTCTTATAAATATTCAATAATTATTATTGTAAACAATAAAAAACCGTCGTGGCATTTCCAAGCCAATTATTTGCGCATTGCGCATGCGCGACAGAATAAACTTTTGACATATAATAAATGCAGATATTAAAATATCAAAATAAAAAATCTCATTTTATAGATCTCTATTAGCCCTTTCGACCTACGTTAATTAATTTATAAGCTAAAAAAAATACAGGCTAAATAAGTCAAATCGAAAACCATGCGGGTTTGTTTGCCGAACCGGTTTGTAGTTTTTATTTAGATTTTATAATAAAGTATTACAAAAAGTAGTAAATTTTTCTATTATTGGTTTGTTATTACAGATTTCCAAGAGATCCTCTTAGGCGGCACACTTAGATTGTAGCTTATATAAATCATGAATCTGACACTGCAGTACCAACCTTGAACTCGTGGAGTCGTATAGTATCAAAGACGGCAAAGTAGGTCGAACCAAATTTTTGGAAAACCAAAAAAACTGCATATTCTCATTTTTAGACGAGGATTTTTATATTGGATGTTTCATTGTGATTTGTGGTTATGACAAATGTCAATGAACACTAAACCTATAGCATAACTTGATCCGACGGCACCGTAATATTTAAATAAAGTTACTAGATTGCCGCTTTTGATAGTCAAGTTAAATAATGGCCGTGTTTGAACCTCAGCTTGGTAGATATAGCCGCCTTTGACACTAACCGAATGTCATGATAGCCGCGTTTGAATTCAACAGTTTTATCGTAGAACAGGGTTGTCAAAATTAAAGAATGTTATTTACTGAATATTTTTATTACAAATTAACATTAACTAAATCAGCTATTTTAATGAAAATTTCTAAAAACGAAAATAATATTTTTTTAACTTAAAATATAATTATAAACGCAGTATTGTTTCGAAAAAAAAATTGAATATTCATTTATAAGGATATTTATATGGAATGTCAAAGAAAAGCAATAACTTTAAAATCATGTGGTTAAACACATACAAATTCATATTTGTATGTTACATGATTATGTATACAGAATGTAACAAAAATGATTAGATGATATTTAAGGGGCTGATTCTGCTGCTCAAATATAGCAAGATTCCATGTGGTAGAATTTATTTCATTCTTTAAAAAAATACCCCATACTAAATACTTGGGAAAATCAACCGTATAGTATGTTACCTAAATTTTTAATTTAATTGAAAAAAAATCTAACCTACATAAATTAGCTGTACTTGATCAGCAGAATCAGCCCCTTAAATATTATTTTATATTTTTGTTAGATTCTGTATACACAATCACGTAATGTCCAAATATGCATTTTGTATGCGTTGAACCACATAGTCTTAAATACATTGAAATAATTAAAAAAAAACTTAAAATAATAAACTCTAACTACATAAACCGAAATAAACAAGGTTTTATTGAGCCGAGGTAGGTCGTAGGTTCTTGAAATATAATGTACGTCATAATTCAAACATGCAATTCAATAGTTTCGCAAGTTGATTCGTTGCAGAAACTTTCTTCGTTTTGTGGACTAGCCACTAGTTCATCTTGTGTTTGGAGGAGTTCTTTATAAAACATTAAAGAACGTAAAGCTACCCACTCAGATCCGAAATGTTTTTGGAGAAGTTTCTTTATATCCTGTAACTTATTTTTATTTACGGCGACAATGTTTTGCAGAGGTTCAGGGTTTAGCATAGATGTTTGTTTATTTCGCTGACATATGTTTTCAAATTTACCTAAATCAGTTTTATAATTTAGTTCTCCACGAACCAGCACATTTCCGGCTTTTTTTGACCTTTTTAGTATAAATCTTTTACACTCTTTAAACTGGACTGACCATGACGTAGTTTGTTTAAACACTTTTCTGACTGTGTCCCTCCAATCACTCACAGTACAATCGCTTCCGAATTTTACGATACTTGATGATTCTCTTATAATTCCTGTTATCTCATTTGGATGTAGGATAACCTCCTTTTTTTCAGTTTTCTTTCAATCACACCAAACTGTCGGTCCGGAGGCATAAAAGAATGGCCAGTCACCGGAAATATCAATTCAATTGTATGAATACAAGGGTTTTCCAATAGCCATTTAGAACAAGCCCCCAAAACTATACAGTTTTTGTTTTGACCACCGCAACCGTCAGCGATCAACCGAATATGTGTGATATCGGTTTTGTCGGTTGCGGTGAGTCTATGATACACAGCAGATGCTATAAGATTAGAATCTTTATTGTACTCATTTTCGGTACAAACGTAAGCAAAAACATTGTTCCTTGACAATGGATTCTTGGAAGTACCCTCAACCATTGTAAGATTATAATAATATAGTTGACGACTGTAATATGTTGACTGGTCAGGCAATTTTGGAAGGGGTAGGTTTTTTTGACAGTCAAATGAAATCACTTTCACATTTTCAGGTGCACTGCCTAATTTTTCATAAAAGGCTTTCGCTCGCAAACTATGAACATGTTTTTTTATCATTAATAAATTTTTCTTAATTGGGTCTATTTCAATTTTAATTTTTTCTTTAAGTTCCAAGCACGTAGAACACACATCAGTCTTTGGTGTTCCAAAACCAATATTATACGATGTGTTAAAAACATGGCGGAAATACGACAACTTCACTAGGGGATGTACATGTTCACTTACTTTGTACATTTGGAATAATTTAGACAAATTTAATTCAGTTGGTAGATATTTTCGTTCAGCTGTTTTCGTTTTTCTACAGTAGTGAGATTCTATACATTTCAATGTTGCAATGTAGTTGTGAATAGATCGTTTTTGATCAGCAAACTTTGCTGTTTTGCGGTCTCCTCCACGATGCTCAGTACCAACTTCCCCAGTGTAATAAAACTTTTTCATGACAAATGCCACTCTGTGCTTGGTAATCCCAAAAATATGCAAAAAAAAATTATTACAGATAGGTATTCTCGTCTTGTTAACAATCACACCATATTTGATGGTAGTTTGTTTCTTCCCTTTATATTTGTGATGATTTTTACTGGTACGATTAGCCGACATTATTTTACATAATTTTAGGAGTATAGCATCTTGATCTTTTTTATTCGTATGGGAATAAAAGTCCTGATGAATTTTTGTCATTTGTGCCATAGTTATAGTCTGACATTTAAATGCTGGTGTATTGTGATTGCAAACTCTCTGCGGCATACTCTTTGGTTCATACCTAAACAAAAAAAATTGAAATGAACATTTGCGAATGTCATATGTCTTACGACCAGCAGGGCAAAAATTCAAACTGTTATTTACAAAGTTATTTTTGTCCTTCCTTCTCATAATATTTTATCCTCAAAATATTATATTCTGTAAATACTGCAATTTTGTAACATCGATCACGTAAGTGAAATACATAAGGTAACATTTCTAACGAATTATCAAAACAAATACTTTCTAATTATACATACAGTATTTAGAAAATACTTATAATGTAAGAAGGGATATAGAAAAATCAGTAACTTTATGAAATGAAACTCTATAGGGGCCGTGTCACAGGCAAAAGCTAGTAATTATCAAAACTAAAGAAAAGTTAAGTTTTAAATTACTATTTACATAGTAAGTTTAATTGACAACCCTATCATAATAAGCAACACGAAATTACCTTTGTTTTTTTAACACATTTATCTTCCACATATCGCTGTTCCTTCTTCGTTTTCTAGTGTAGTTATTAGTAGCAGGTGTTGGAGTATGTTCCATGATTAAAATTACTTATGTTTAGGCACTGAATCACAATAAAAACTGGAGACAAAATTGTACTCAATCTGCACTATCCGCCATGTTGCGAGGCGACTGTAGGGACCTTTCTGATTGGTGGAAACTAAAAGATGACCGGTTATGATTCTAAGATAAGAAAGATTGCCAGCTTTGAAACTCAATTGAATTTTCAATCAACTTTTTAAGGGTATTATGGTAATCTTTGTTTCTGAAAGACCGATTGATTAAGTTTCTTTTTGGATTTAATGTGTTGCCATACCCATAACTCATTTTTCACTATCTACCTACTTCGCCGCCTTTGATACTATACGACTCATTAAGTCAAATCGAAAACCATGCGGGTTTGTTTGCCGAACCGGTTTGTAGTTTTTATTTAGATTTTATAATAAAGTATTACAAAAAGTAGTAAATTTTTTCTATTATTGGTTTGTTATTACAGATTTCCAAGAGATCCTCTTAGGCGGCACACTTAGATTGTAGCTTATATAAATCATGAATCTGACACTGCAGTACCAACCTTGAACTCGTGGGAGGTAATGTTGGGCTGTAATTATATTTAGATTAAATATTTTTATTATTACCCTTGACACCAATATTATTCTACTTGAAAATATTTTATTAAGTTTACAAAAGCACTAACCTATCAAATTTAATTCATATATTTATATACCTATTATTGTAATTGTAAACTTAATGTAGTAAAATTTTTTGTACGCCATAAATAGCAAAACATGTAGCTCGTTTTAAGTTTTTTAACACTTGTATTTTATTTACTCATGTTTTACAAAATAAATATCTTTATCTGTATCATATATATATATATATATATATATATATATATATATATATATATATATATATATACATATATATATAGCTTGAATCTTCTGACTAAAAGAAAATTATTTATTTTAGGGTGATCGTGGTGATTGCACAATATCATCTACATCGAAAAAAGTCACAATTCGAAAAAAATCCTTATATAGCCCGAACTAGTCCTACTCCCACTGCGAGTACGAACCAACACTTAGGCCAAGGAAAATTAGAATGAAAAAATGCTTCGATATAAAAACCAATAGCATAAACAGGCTTCACAAATTTGCAAGAAATACTATGCCCTAATACTTAACTATTACTCATCAAAAGCCTATCGCTATGTACGTAAAACTTTTAGAACATGTTTGCCTGCACCCGTACATTGACTAAGTGGTACTCTACCATCGATCGCTGACCAGGGTTTAATCAAGAAGCGCTGACGGTATTAAAATTGAGGGCGGAGAGTAACCATGATAATTTTTTTTATTGTACCTTGGTAATGGATGAAATGAAAATTAATCAATTGACAGAATACCATGCTAGTAGCCAAAGGCATTATGTATATAACCAAAATGCCTTTTCGAACTTGCATGGTACTCCGTCAATTGTTTTATTTTCATTTCATCTATCACTAATATACAATATAATTTCTTGTCAGGGTTACTCTCTAGTCTAAGTTTTAAAACAGTTAACGCTTTTTTTTGTGTAGCCAAGTTGGCCATAAATTGTACTGTACCACTTTGTTATCGTATGTGATGCAGGCAGACCAATTTCAAAACTTTTGATATTTCGCACATATCGTTAAGCTTTCGGTGAATAGTAATGTAAAGTTAAAGCAAAACATCTTTCTGGGGAACATTTAGCCCTAGGTAAATGTCACGTTTTATTTTTAAGCAGCTGTCTGCTTAAAGTTCACTTTGTTAAACTATTACATAGTGTAAAACTTTTTTGTTTTCCTAATTTATTAAATACTTTCCAGACAGTTCGTTTAATAACTCTTGAAAATCTACAACTATTTATTATTAGCGGTTTTGTGATTGAAGCTTTATAATAAAAACAAAAACTAGGTTAACACCATCTAAGACGATAAACTGATAGGACTTTTCTTTTCAAAAAAATCTGATTTTTAAAATAAGTTAACTAAACCTATTTCGATTTGTTAAATGTTTAAAATTTCATCCTGCATAATGTAAAATAAACCTGTAGCAAAATAATAAACTTATTTTCAATAATTTCTAAGTTTTTTTCCTGAAGAACATTTCTAAATACTTTAAAAAAAGGATTTCAAATAAACTTGGTATTATTTATCTACGTATTACTTATAATCAAATAAAAACTTATGCGGACTATGGTGATTTGTTTATCGATAAAAAAAACATCGACATAGTCCACGCCTTACGTTGCTTACGCATTTAGACAGCGCCATCAGTGTATCGACACGTGTACAATTTGATGGTATGCGTAAACGCGATGAACACAAAACACAAATGTTGTAGTGTACGTTTATAGTGAAACGATTTAATTTTGTATTTGTAGTTAAGTTTACAGTTGTGTGTTTTCTTGCGCCCCCCTGATGTTGACAGAATTTTTGTTTAGGAATTAAGGCGCGTGGCCTCTCCACTTGGTTGAATACTCAAAGAGTATATAGAATGTTTGGAACGGTTTGGAATGTCGATGCAAAGCCGTAAAGCGGAGCTAGTATAGACCAGAACCATTTCAATCCAACTTGTCTTAGACGAAGTGTGACTATTTTATTTTTATCAAGCTTTAATGATTTTTGATTACAAAACCCAAAAATTTGGAGTTAGTTGTAAATCGTGGCCAGATTGAAAGACATATCATTTACTTTTTATTTAATTTTATTAAAGTAATGTGTAAACAGTCTATTGTAACATGATTTGGGAATCTGTGTCATGAAATAAGTTTTTTTATAGATATTTGAAGTCAATGATTTATTTAAAGATTGCGGAAAGCTGTTATTTGACGGCACTAAAAAATATGGATGGTGTTGTTTTCGTTCAAACATTTTTAAAAACATGCCTGGTTATTATTCTTTCTTTTGAGGCATCAACTATGCGGATAGCTCACAAATAATTGAAGTTGGGGCTTATAAACCAAATTGAGGGAGAAAATTAAAAATTTCAAGCGATAAAACGACATTAGTGCTTTAAAAAATACTTTTAATGTTGGAAATGATTACATAACAGAGTTCAATTCTAAGTATTAATTGGCACGTTCGAAATAAAATTGAGGCGACTCTTCTAACAAAGGCCAACGCGTAGCGCGTGAGATGAGATAGCAATAAAATTGACCTTCTCAGGTAGCGAGCCTTAGTAATAAAAAAATAGCGATGCGTAAATTACATTTCACAATAAAAACAACTTTATGGGTAATACAATAGTGTCGTGTTTCTTTCGTCTGGGTAACTACATGTTTCTTTAAGGGACGCTAGTATACTTAGTCGAGTTACAACTACGTTTGTGACTGGACGTTATTTCCTTATTCGTGACAAATTACCGTGTTCAGTTGTAGTAGCCCTTTGCACTTCTACGCGTGTTAATTTAGTTTGAATTGTTTCACCGTGTCCAGTTGTAGCCCTAGCTACCTAGCTCTGCGCTCCTGCACGTGTTCGTTTTGACTGTAAAATTTTTGTTTTAATTCGTTTCTTCGCCGTTTTGTATTTGAGAAGTGACTATGACTTCTTTTTCTAACGAGGAATATACTGACATTGTTTATGTATAGCAGAGCAGACAGCAATGGATCTTTAGCACGAGGGATGTACTAAGAACGCTAACCTAATCGCAGAGTACCAAATGTGAGAGTATTTTACAACACATTTCGTCGGCTTGCTGAAGATGGGATACACCATGTGAAACATGGAGTCAATCCGGGTAGACATGATACTCACATCGAGGAAGATATTTTCGCAGCATTTCAAGCTGATCCACACACCAGCACTAGAAAAATAGCTCGTAATTTAAATATTTCTTATTGGAAGGTACTGGTGTTTAAGGTCTTGAAGAGCGAGATCCTCAGAGAAGGATTCAGTTTTGTCGTTTTCTTCTCAACGCAGATATTGAAGGTGCATGGTTCCTGAAATCAATCTTGTGGACAGATAAAAGTAAATTTTCCAGGGAAGACATTACTAACTTCCATAATCTTCATCAATTGGCTGAGAAATCTAATAATACACATTGGAAAAAGCGGAAGTCTTTTCAAAGGAAATTCTCGGTCAACGTGTGGGCTGGAGTAATTGGCAGAACACTGATTGGGCCCCATATCTTACCGGATAATTTGGATGGCAACAATTATTTGGAATTCCTACAAAATGATCTTCCAGAGCTTGTAGAAGACTCCGGAGCCCCGATATTCGCTAAAGACCGAGAAATGATCTTTCAACAAGCTGGTTGTCCAGCGCATTGGACATTAAAATAAATAATAATAAGGCAACCTGACTCCACTGGACTTTTTTGTGTGGAGTCGTGCCAAAGAACTAGTCTATACGAATGTGGAAATAAACACAAAAGAAGAATTGATTGAGAGAATTAATTTAGCGTTTGAAACGATGAAACTGGAGATGAAGTCCATACTAATATTATAAATGCGGAAGTTTGTTTGTTTGTTTGTTTGTCCTTCCATCACGTCGCAACAGAGCGTCGGCATGGCATGATTTTTGTATGGGGATAGTTCGGAGGCTGTAGAGTGACATAGGCTACTTTATAGCGGAAAAAAATATCATTCCCGTGAGGAAAATCGAATATGTTGCAAAATTAAATTCAGATAGGTGGCGCCACCGTGATTCTACAAGATGGACGACGGTACGATGGAAGAACACAGACGGTCAGAATATCTGGATTATTATGTCGTTTTACCAAAAATAAGATAAAAAATGTATGGATCTGTATTTTTCCACGCAGGACCGGGAAGAAAATTCACCAGCTGATTTTCTTCAAGCGTTTTGGTGCATTGTAATTCACATAATAGGCGGTAACCTCGCAGAAGATATTAAGTAATCCGTTGATGCTCTGCCTACCCCGCAAGGGTTACAGGCGTGATTATAAGTATGGATCAGAAATACTATCACCACCTGTCACGCTTTCACCCTTAACTATTACTTAACTGTGGTAGAAATAGTTCTTAGAAAGCCTTATTAATAAGCCTTAATAATATTTATTGAACGGAAATGAATACAGTTCTTATATATGGTTATGAATGAATAGGTTTACAATAGGAAAAATTGTGCAAAATTATAAGAAAAACATTTTTTGAGAGTTCTTATTAACTAACGTATACATAGTTTAAATTGATTCCGCTAGATGTCGTTACTAGGTTTTTAAAACGCGGTAACGAAATATTTCCTGACGTGTTCTTAACTCCCGCCGTTGAGCCGCGCGTCAACTTATAGTGCATACGGTACCTATACGCTTAAATTATTTCTATTTCATAGCTTATTCGACTACCTGCTTTCGATTTCGGTTGTTTGTTATTTGCTTTGTGATTTGGTTAAGGTTGAATGGATTTATATTGGCTTTCATTTTCGGATTTGTGTATTTTCTTGGATCGGTTTTGTTGATTTGGTTGGTATTCCTTTATACATATTTAGACTCTGGCTTTGATTGTGGATTTTGTTTATTTATAATCGTGAATTGGTTTTCGTTGTTTTAGGACATTTAACAATATTTAAAAGGAATTTTAATAGTATAGATAGTGTATACGGTACCTAGACACTTACTTCTTTTTTCGTTGGTTATATTTATATTGACTACTGCTTTCGAATTCGGTTTTCTGCGATTTGTTTTGTGATTTGGTTTAAGTTGATTTGACTTTTTTTGGCTATCGTTTTCAGATTCGTGTTGTGTCTTGAATTAGTTTTGTTGTTTTGATTTTAAAAAATATTTAAAAGGAATATTTATTCCTTTTTAGATATTTTGGATTTGCTTTAAAAAAATTATTTAAAAGGAAATTTAATTCCTTTTAGGTATTTTAACGTTTTTTTATAAATAGGTTTTTTGTTACTTCATAATGCCTCGCAAACGTAAGTCCAGCCTTTCAAGAGTATCTTCTCAAAGATAAGGGAAAAGATTAGCTCGATCGCTAGAATCTTTAGAAGACGCTGAACTGAGAGAGTCATTCCGAATTAATTGCGAGCGTTTATTCAGATTTAACGAACAACATGCATGAAGACAAATGGTTATGTGAAAGGGCGATTCTTGCACCAAAAAACGAGAGCGTTAACAAAATATATTCAGATATATTAAGCGAAGTAGCAGGAGAAATAACAGAGTATTTGTCAGTAGACGCAGTTATGGACACAGAACAGAGCACATCATATCCCGCAGAGTTTCTAAATTCTCTAGAGTTGTCAGGTGTGATCTCACATAAGCTTCAATTAAAATTAGGCGTGCCAGTCATGCTAATGTGAAATTTAGATGCTCCTCGGTTATGTAACGGGACAAGTCTGCGTAGACACATCTTGGACGGAACATAATCGGTGCTACAATTTTGACAGGCGTAGGAAAAGATGAAAATGTTATTATACCACGGATCCCTACAATTCCCACAGATCTTCCTTTTCAATTCAAAAGGTTGCAGTTCCCTATTAAGCTCAGTTTTGCAATGACAATTAATACAAGGGCAAACGTTACAGGTAGCGGGGGTCAACTTAGAAAAACCGTGCTTCTCTCATGGTCAGCTGTATGTAGCATGTTCGCGTGTGTTAAATGCCCAGAATCTCCACGTTCTTTCCCCGAATGGAAAAACATATAACATTGTGTACAGTAGCGTCTTAAAATAGTGTTCAGTTAGTTTTTTTTTCCAAAATTCCCACAATCAATTAATCAGAATTCCCACAGATCTTCCCTTTCAATTCAAAATTTCCTATTTAGCTCAGTTTCTTTTCAATTCCAAATGCTGCATCTCTGACGGACTTATTAAGCTCAGTTTCCTTTCAACTCTAAAGGCTGCATCTCTGACGGATCTTTTATTTGGCTCAGTTTCCTTTCAATTCAGAAAACTGCATCTCTGACGAATCAATTTAGCTCAGTTTCTTTTCAAAAGTCTGCATCCCTGACGGATAATTATGCTCAATTTCCTTTAATTAAAAAAATACCCCATTTCCATTTGCAATAAACAGGCTATTTTCATGCTTTCCTATACGCTGCGTTTCAAAACATTTAAAAAGGCTGACGAATCAATTTTGCTCAGTTTTTTTTTAATGGCTGCATCTCTGACAAATCTATAAAACTCAGTTTTCTTTCAATTCAAAAGGCAATGGATAGTTTATTTCCCAGTGACCATGCGGGCGAAGCCGCGGGTAACAGCTGGTTAAAAATAACAACAACAGAGGTGAGAAGACGGGCCCGTGCTTGTGTTAGGAACCACGGCGAAAATTTTGAACACGAATAACAAATGATATAAAACAAAATTTTGTTTTAATTATTTCGCCAGTAAATTATAATTTTCACCCTCTATTTGGTTTGTAGGCCCTAATTTCATTAATTTGTGAGCTATCCGCGTAGTTGATGCCTCAAAAGAAAGAACAATAACAAAACGAACGTTTGAACGAAAACAACACCATCCGTATTTTTTTAATGCCGTTAAATAACAGCTTTCCTCAATCTTTAAATAAATATCTGTAAAAAACTTATCCCATGACACAGATGCCTGAATCATGTTACATTAGACTGTTTACACATTACTTTAACAAAATAAAATAAAAGTAAACGATTTGTCTTTCAAAATGGCCACAATTTACAACTAACTCCAAAATTTTGGGTTTTGTCATCAAAAATCATTAAAGCTTAATAAAAATAAAATAGTCGCACTTCGTCTAAGACAAGTTGGGTCCAAATGGTTCTAAATAGTCTATACTAGCTCCGCTTTACGGCTTTGCATCGACCTTCCAAACATCCTGTATACCTCTCTAGTATATACGCAGGTGATTTCGGGACATAGGTAGCCAATAAATAAGGTATGTTCCAAAATGTTTCCAGTATAATGACGAAAGCAAATGACGTCATTAATTGACTCTGTATTTCACCACATTCGATACAACGAATTACCAATATGGCGTCGATTTATGACCTCATTTTCATTGGCCAGTGTACTGGGTTGTATTTCGGAACAAACCCATGACTATGTTCCGAAACGTATTCAGTATACTGCCGAATACAAATGACGTCATCAATTGACAATATTGTATTGGCGTGCCGCCGCCATATTATGTCGGATATCCGGCCATAATAAAACAATTTTTAATTGTGTGTGCGCTGAATTAAGAATGCTAGAATTTGTTTTTATTTATTCAAATACAAAAAATTATATAATAATTGCTGATATCTCCATTAGGAGGATATACATCTTCCAAGTCTTTTCAGCACAAAACTACAGCTTTCCTCCGAGGTAAAATACCTAGGGCTTACCTTGGACAGTAAATTTAACTGGAATAAACACATAGAAAACAAAATCAACAAAGCTAGTTTAACTTTCTGACAATGAAGAGACATGATTGGCAAACGATGGAGTTTGACACCAAAAATTATATTGTGGCTGTACAAAACTTTAATTCGGCCCATGATCACATATGGCTCTCTGGTATGGTGGACCAAAACCAATGAAGCCACCACTATACGAAAGCTTTAGCGTTACCAGAGATTGGCTTGTATGACTGCCACGGGCTGCATAAGGACTACACGAACAGTAGCTTTGGTTATGCTGGAGCTAACACCGCTTCATCTACATATACAACAAGAAGCAACTTTAGCTGAGCCATTAGACTCAAGACCCTAAATCTTTTAAGTAAGAGTAAAGTCCCCCATACAGATATAATTGATAGAATTTACTCAAAAATTCCTATCTTACAAGCCAAGTGTGATAGGATCCCAAAACAATTTGTAATCGATAAGAAGTACAGGATACAATTGAAGGAAACTCACCATCTGGAAGGATTGCGTCAAAGAGAGCTCAAAGTTTTCACGGATGGTTCTAAGACAAATGAAGGTGTGGGGTCTGGGGCTTTCTCTGCTGGGTACCCACAACACAGTCTTCCAGGCCGAATGCATGGGTATCATCCAAGCGGCTATAGCAATAGATGCTAGGAAGGTGAAAGACTTCTCCATCAGAATACTGACCGACAGTATGGCGGTACTACAAGCTCTGAGTTGTAATGTGACGAACTCGGGACTGATATACGAGTGCCATCAACGATTGAATGAGGTATGTAAGCACAACAATGTGACTCTGCAATGGATCAAGGGACACATTGGATCTAGAGGCAACGATGCAGCAGATGAACTGGTCAGAAGGGGATCGGCTCTGGCAACTACAGGGCCGGAACCAATCATACCAATCCCCTTTGGCTACGTTCGTTCACTGGTACGTAGATACTTCAATAATTTACACGCTCAGCTTTGGAAAATTTTTGTAGACTGTAGACAAGCTAGAGAGGCCCTGCCTGAAATAAACAGTCGTCTAACCAGGGTTCTAATGAGACTGAACAAGCCACAGATCAGGATAGTAACAAGTGCTATCACAGAACATGGCTCTTTTAACAAACATTTGGTCACCATAGGTGTTACTGATAGGCTGTGCTCCCATGCATGCCCTGCACAGGGCAGAGGAAGAAACGGCGCCTCACGTATTGCTGACATGACCAGAACTCCAGAATTCGCTTTATACAGGGCTAAATATTTCGGCACGCCGGGATCGCTCCCCGAAGTTGCTTGCAACATCAAAGGACTGTTGAACTTCTTCGGGGAAATATCATGGCTCGAATAACCATATTATTCCCGCCCACACGCAAAATACGCGCTTAGACGTGGAGTTGCAGAAAATAGCCCGTCGTAATCTAACTAACTAACTAGGAGGATATAATGATTTTTGTAGCACAAAATGACAAAATAATCGCCAACACTTTTCCAATATGGCGCAAATGTATGACGTCATATACTGTCCTATGTTTAGGAACGAATCACCAGTATAGCGTCGATTCATAACGTCATTTGCATTGGACAGTACACTGGGTTCTATTTTGGAACATACCCATTTGCACGTTGCACCTGACATCTGTCATCTGTCATAAGCAAGCTCTCCTCCCCGCCGCCTCTCCCCTCAATGTTTGTGAACTTCATAAAATTATGGAGCATTTATTTATTTACCTTTAATTTTGGTCAACATTAAGTGATAAAGCCATATGTATTTAAAACAAGAATGTTTTTGTTACCGTTGTAATCATCTTCTCACTTATAATGGCTGCTGAAATAATTTGTAAAAACTTTGTTACTTGTTGTAGGACTTGTTTGAATACTACTTCTATTGACCACTATATTTTCGAATATAATAAAAATTCTGTAAATGTAGCTGATATGTTATTCATTTGTACGGGTTTGACGGTGCGTTTTTCTATAATTTTTGCTTATTTAGACTGTTTCATAATGAATATTTTCAATTTGTGTTTTGGCTCTTTAAAATGTATATAATGTTACTTATTCATTACATTTGTGGAAGTAATGAATTAAGAACTCATTTAAATTTTTACTGCTTTAAAAGTACATTACTTTTCAAAAAAAAAATATTTAAAATAGCATCAGTATTTATTTTGTGAGTTGATTCTATTCTGATAACTAAAAATAAAGAAAGTCACTTATTTATCTAAGTTACGTTATTTTTTAGTAACTTTTATTTTTTATAAATAAGTTGATTAAATAATTATTGTTCAATGATTTATGCATAATCCTTGTAGATAACTATTTAGGTTATTGTAATTTTTAAGTTATTGATACATATGCAGTATTTATGATGATTTATTTTGAAAACACTTTCTTTCAGGCTGACATAGATGATTGTCTACCAAAAAGAATCTGTGGCAATTGTTATGATAACCTTAATAGTTTTTATGATTTTCGTTTAGTGGCCAGAAAAGCAGATGAACAGATTAGAGAACATATAAATTACAGTAACAATGATAATGTAGTGCTCCCAGAAGAAGATTTATTTCCAGAAATCCAAATAAAGTTGGAGGAGACTGACAATGATTATGATGTTATAGATGAGCATTTAACAGATTTAAAAATAGAAAGTGGTAGTCAAGAATTTGATGAAAACAAAAATTCTACTACTAATATTGATTTACAACACTTAAAAATTGAACACCCTGCGAAAGAAAGCTTTGTGATACCATTAGAGTGTGATATTTGTCACAAAAAATTCAAAAAGATTGATAAACTAGATAAGCATAAAGAAAAGCATCATTCGAAAGATAGTTCGTTTGTTTGTAATATATGTTCTGAGACATTTAATCAAAGAATGAAACTTGTTAAACATTTACTGACTCATAGTAAAGGAATTAAAAGCGAAGAAAATATCTTAAATAAAAACCAAAGTGACACAAATGAAAATTTCATATGTAGAGTTTGTTCTGCTAGCTTTAAGTCAATGAATTCATTATCTGCACATATGCGTAAGCATGTAAAGAAAGGCAGAGTGTTAGCTTGTAATTTATGTGATAAAAAATTCACAAAAGTCAGTCATCTGAAACGACATGAACTGTGCCATGATGATAACCGCCCATTCAAGTGTACACTTTGTCCTAAAACTTTTACAAATCAAAGTTATTTAACTGAGCATATAAATAAACACAACAACATTAAACCACATGGCTGTCCGTTATGCCCCAAAGCATTTTCACATTTGTCAACATTGACGAATCATATTAAAGTACACAATAAGGAAAAAACTTATTTATGCCCAACATGTGGAAAAAGGTTTAACTCAAGCACAAATCTTAACCAACACTTGAAGAGGCATATTGGACACAAATCATTTGCTTGCAACTTGTGTCCAAAGCAGTTTATAAGTAAAGGTAATTTTTTTAATGTATCAAATATCCAACTTTGCAGGGGTGACACTTGTTTTACTTACAAATTATGCCAATATAGTTCCCAATAGCTAGATATTCAATACCTTTGCTGTACGCAAAGTTAAGATTGTAATTTTTGACCCTTTCAGCTGAAATTAATCTTAGCTGTGTTTTAAATAAGACTATAAAACTATACAATTAAGAAAATTTAATTAAAATGCTTTCAGACAATCAGACAAAAAATAAAAAGTTATGGTATTCACCATGTAGTGGCGACATAAGAAAAACCACTACTTCATATCATGCCGTAGGTATTTTAAGAGACAGCATCATCTTGATAACAAAATGATAAAAGCTCTGTATGCCAATCCACCTGCCAAGTATACTAACTATGGCAAATATCTTCCTTCATGAGGCACTCTATGGTGGAGATCTATGTTCAGCAGTACACATTTAATAGGCTGTAATGATGATGATGGTATCCACCAACACCACTCGTTCAAAAATTTTACAATGTACTTATTCAGTTCTCGTAACTATCGATTGGATCTCCAGTTTTCCCACATAGCAAAGCATCAAGCAATCAAGACTAGCAGGAAAGTATTTTGCCCGTTACAACATTATAAGGCACAAGTTCGACCTAATAAGAAATTCTTTTCTCACCTCTGGGCAGTTTCTTTCACTTCACACCTTCGATCAACAATACCAACTAGATGTCGGGTCGGCGCAAGAAATCCATCTCAATAAATAAGAGTGCACATGAGACGTAAGCTCTTGCACATGAGAGTGTAGCTCGCAAGGCAATAACGGGAAAAAGAACTTTATTTTAAGGTTGATTTCACACTAAATTTTATTTAATTTATGTCTTTTCATAGTTTATATTCATTGGGACAGTATTTAGTTATGATTTTGTACGTGACCAGTTATCTAGTTGGTATTGTGATCGAAGCTTCACACAATCCATTGCATCGCACTGGGTGTGTTCTGAGGAATTGTTCAAACTAAATTCAGCTGCCAAATTTAGCCTCCATACCAGCCATGTGCATTCTTGTCAATCCACGATTGTGTGTTATATTTGCACAACTCCTTGTAAAATCTGCTACCACCAGCAATTTTTCTGAACCATTATGGCTTAACGACTTTTCAGAATAAAAGCCTGCTTATTTTTAAAAGGCCAGCAACGCACCTGCCATTTTCACTAGTAGTCACTTACCGTCAGGTAAGCCACATGCTCCTTTGCCCCCTTTTCTAAAAGTGTTTAACCAAATTCTCGCAAATTGAAAATCGAACAAGTTCTGCATTTTTTTTCAGGTGAACTAAAGTCCCATGTCAAATCTCACACTGGCGAGAAGTCATACACATGTGATCAGTGCAATGGGAAGTTCACAAAACGCAGTTCCTTAGTCAAGCATACACTACGTCATTTAGGTGTTAAGCCCTATAAATGTGATGTGTGCCCAATGAAGTAAGTTAATCATACAATACTAAAATGCCATACTCTCCAAATAATTTATCTTAAGGTCAAGTGTGACATAATATCGTATTTTACACACAATAGTGCATACATGAAATTCTCGATTAAATTCTTAATCAAATCAATTTTTAAATACCTTATATTAATAGACGTAAAAAAAGTAAAAAACTATAATGTAATCGCCAGATTTTTCCTGGACTTTGATATTCGAGTTCTCCATATTTTAAGCACTAACCATAACATATTATTTTTTGATGATATGAAATGTCACATGAAGATCATATTCTTGAATGAGATTTTTAATCGGCTTCTTTAATTTGATATTTTGTACTGCAATGCTTCTGTGCATGTGTGACGTCATGATGCTATCGGCAAACTTGCTCGAGGGTTGTATATCATTATTATAATTGACTAGCTAACTCAACAGATGTTGTTCTACCCATTCCTTCATTCCCTTTCCCTTTCCCTTTCCTAGGTGACGCAATCGCTCTGGTCGTTTTAAAGAGTAAATATAAAATTCATTAATGACTCGACCACTAAACCTGTGACAAGATCTGTTAAGAATATGAGCCATTTAGAGTAATTTTGGTACCAACGTTTGCCACATACTTGAAGGCAAATTGTAGGATGGTCTTCTCTGAGATGGAGTGACGACCTGATAAGAGTTGCAGGTACTCTATGTATGCAGGAGGCCCAGGAACATACTTTGTGGCATTTTTAAGGGGAGACCTATGTTCAGTAGTGGATTTAAAATAGTATTTGAAAGTCAAATGACTTATCATTATTATGGACCTGAGTTTGTCAGTAACTTGAACTATGAACTATTCTTGACTAAACGAACATATTACATGACTAATATAATCTCAATTAGTTATATAATCACAAACAGACACATCATCAGGTATAGGCTTATTTTTTAAAGAGTAGACAAATTTTAAACTTATTTTCAAATATATAAATAGTGCTATACCGTTATTGCAGTTTTTGAAAATACAAGTAAGGCTTCTACTTTTATTTGAAATTATGCTAAATTGAATGTGATACATAGGCAACACCGTTTTTGCCTACCGATCGACCCCTATGAATAGGTGCGTGCGCAATTAAATCAGTTAAAATATTCCATGACCACGCATTTTGAATTTAAGGGATAAAAAAGACAGAATGTTTGACATTTATTGTATTAATTTTTATAAACCATTTTTCTATATTACTAATTTG
Organism: Parnassius apollo; assembly: GCA_907164705.1. Taxonomy (NCBI): domain Eukaryota; kingdom Metazoa; phylum Arthropoda; class Insecta; order Lepidoptera; family Papilionidae; genus Parnassius; species Parnassius apollo. Next base: position 8,710,190 of record CAJQZP010000929.1, read on the forward strand.
GAAACTTCTCTGCAAATTTGGCCGGTTATTGCAAAATAATCCTGTATAAATATGTGAAGAGAAAACTTTATACCCCTTTTTAAGGAAATTGTGCGCACGGAGGTGTTGGATATAGTTCAAGTGTATATGGAGCCACCCCATACTCATTTTTAACCGTGAGTTAAATATGCCAAACCAATAATAAGGATTAATATTTTCATCCTTTAAAGCAGTCACAGTCTTATAGTTACAAATTATAGGAACCTTTCATTACGGAAATTCTAACTTCGAAAGCTAGTATTAAGTTTATCCATGTGTAGGATCCTTTATTTTTCATCATCGTCATCATCATTACAGTCCTTCACAAGTCTACTGCTGAACATAGGCCTCCCCCAAAGTAATGCCACAAAGCACGGTCCTGAGCCACCTGCAGCCATCCAGAACTTCCTGCATGTCTTACCAGGTTGTCACTCCATCTAGAGGTCGCCCTACACTACGCCTACCGGTACGAAGCTGCCACTCGAGAACCTTTTTTCCCCATCGGTTATCGGTTCTTCGAGCTATATTACCGGCCCATTGCCACTTCAGCTTACTAATCCGTTGGACTATGTCGGTCACTCTGGTTCTACTGCGGATATCCTCATTTCTGAGTTTCACGCAGAGAAACCCCGAGCATAGCCCTCCCCATAGCTCGCTGAGCGACCTAGAGCGTCCTAATACGGCCAGCAGTGAAGGACCACGTCTCAGATCGTAAGTCATCACTGGCAACACGCTCTGGTTGTACAATCTAGTTTTAAGAGTTTGAATTATACCTGACGAGAAGATGTGTCGTAATTTCCCGAACGCTGCCCAGCCGAGTTGAATCCGTCGATTGACCTCTCGGTCGAAGTTGGACTTACCTAGCCGGACTATTTGTCCCAGGTAAACATACTCGTCAACAACTTCGAGCATAGTGCTCCTAACAACTACCGGCATAGGTGTGACATGGACGTTACACATGAACTTTTTTCATGTTTATCTTAAGACTTATCCGTTGGGAGACACCATTGAGTTCATTGAGCATAGTGCTTAGGTCCTCCAGCGATTCTGCCATAAGGACTATATCGTCGGCAAATCGAAGGTGAGTGATGTACTCGCCATTGATGTTAATACCGTATCCTTTCCAGTCCAGTAAAGTGAAGAGTTTCGGGGATATAACGTAACCCCGTCTTACACCTCTCTGCAGTTGGATAGGTTTCGAACTCTGGTTCTGTACTTGGATAGCCATCGTAGCTTCACTGTACAAACACTTCAGCACTTCGTTATACCGACAGTCAACTTGGCACCGCTGAAGGGCCTGTAGCACCGCCCAAATTTCGACTTGGTCTATGGTACTGAAGCCTTTTCGAAAACCGGTTTGTTCAGGAGGCTAGAAGTCGTTGAGTCTGCGTGAAAGACGATTCGTAATGACTCTCGAAAAGAGCACAAGAACGCGGCTCATAAGGGAATTCGGTCTGTAGTTCTTCAAGAGAGCGTTGTCGGTTTTCCTGAAGAACAAGACCACCGCACTTCTGCTCCACGCCTCCGGAGTAGTGCCACCATGGAGGACGGAATTGAAGAGAGACGGAATTGAAGTGAAGAGCTTCTGAAGGACTTTAAGTATCGGTGTTCCACCCGCTTTCAGAAGCTCCACTATAATTCCATCCTCGCCTGGGGCCCTACCGTGTCGTATAAGACTTGCTCTTGGATCGTTACTCACATTTACGTGTGGCTTCAACGATTATATGTACAGCTGCCCACAGAACCTCTCAATCTCACTCAAAATCTCAGGTATCCCAGTAACGATGCTGCCACACTCGGTCTTCAGCTTTGATAGTTGTCTCTTTCTGGAAGACAGATCTCTGGCAAAGACTTTGGAGCCCTGGTTCCGCTCGATTGCTTCTTTAATACGAGCAGATTATAGTTACGTAAGTCCCGCCGCATGCATTTGAAGATCTATCTGTTTAGTTGCCTGCATGCTGTTAAATCTGGTGACGATTGCAGCCTCATCTCCCGTCTAATAGCCATGAGATTAAGAGTGTGGTCGGAGAGTTTTTGTGTTCTTCTGCGGCGGATCTTGCAGAACTTAGCTCCGACCGCATGGACAATTTCGACGAGCTTGTCATTCATATCGTTCACTGCATTGCAATCTTCTAGGCACTGAAAGCGGTTACGTAACTCGAGCTAAAATGTTTCGAGATTCTGGATTAGAGCACGAGGGGGACGGAGCGTTGACTTCATTAGACGAGACCTCTCCAACTAGGTTCAGTGTGCCTCTAACCATTCAGTGATCGCTGCCAGTTTTCACCCTTGCGATCACTGAGACATCACTGAATAGTTGGCGTCTGGTCGTCATAATGAAGTCAATCTCATTTTTTGTTGAACCGTCGGGGTTCGACCAGGTCCACTTCCTGTGAGGCCGCTTCTGGAAGAAAAAGTTCATCATAAAGAGTAACTCTTTCTCCATAAAGTCGACCAGCTGCTGGCACCTACGGTTCCGTTGCCCTACCTTCAGCTCACCGTTCTTTCTTGTGCTTAGTTTTGCGTTGAAGTCTCCCATTAACACCGTATAGTGAGTTTTGGAGGAATGCATGGCTCTAGAAATATCCTCCTACATTTCCTCCACCTCCTCATCGGGATGTTCCGACGTTGGTGCGTAAACCTGTATGACCTCACCGAATACCGTTTGGTAGTTATGGCTATAAGGTACGCAACCCTCGTCGACACACTCCCAATCTTTACAACGTTGTTAACGAGAGACTCGTGGACGATAAATCCGACACCTCCTTGGGACAATTGGTCGCCCTCCCGGTGATAGAACAAGTTGCCGGATTCGAGAATCACCGTGACCCCCCCCCCCCTTCTTCGGACCTCGGATAATCCTATAATATTTCAGCGCAACTTGTCTATCTCTTCTTCCAGCTCTTTTCGTCAGTCCTCAGGGTGCGTGCGTTATATGTCTTTTTTATAGGATAGGGTGACAAACGAGCACACAGTCCACATAATGGTAAGTGGTTGCTGTGGCCCATAGACATCTACATCTATCCTCGATTACGAATCAAAATGCAGATGCGATGTCACCCGTGAGGACTAAGATGGAATGCCTCGTTTCCAGTAAAAAGGGTCAACACTTACCATACGAAACACAGCAGCATTAAGCTACTATTTCACGCTGGTATTCTGTGAGAGCGTGGTCCCTCCCCGGTCGAGCCGACCCATTCGTGCTACAACTATACGTCTAATATAACTGCAGCATGGCTCTACCACGTATAGATATACACGCTCTACCACGTATAGATATACACAGATAATTGCCAGGGCGAGTCGTCATAGGTGGCAACCGAACCTCCCACCGGAGATTCTTAGCACCCCCTGTCCCGCCGTTACCATGGTCGCCACCGTAGCCAGGAATAGCGGGGCCGTCGCTGACTGGGGGCCGTTTCTTCGTACTTATCGTGGAGGTTATATTTCCATAGTTGCCACGCTTGGCGAGCGGGTTGGCAACCGCAGTTTTTTTTCTGTACAGTTGCTGTTATCAGGAAGATGCTGCTGCCCATATCCTGCCTGATTCCCTCTGTCGCCTTTTATGACACCCACGTAAAGGTTATAGTAGGTAGTGGATATTCTTAACCGCCACACACGCCAAACGGCCTTTGTTTGTAACTTTTTTGTAACTAATATGTAACTACACATAATTTGTCAAAAAATGGGAAGTAGAAGTAGATAGATCGAATAGCACACAAACTTATTTTTGTTTAATAAATAATCGCATTGTTTACAGGTTTTCCAGTAAAGATCATTTGAAGCGGCACTACCGCATTCACACCGGAGAGAAACCATATCGCTGTGAAATTTGCGATAAAGCCTTTACACAGAGTAATGATTTAGTGAAGCATCGGCGTTCGCACTTCGGTGATAAGTTGTATAAGTATGTTTAATATGACACAAGTATATACAAGTTGTATAAGTATTTTTATATAGGCAAGAACCATGCTTTAGCTATATTGTTGTAGCAGAATGGATCGGCTCGATCAGATAACAGCGTAAAATAGCAGCTCAATGCTGCTGTCTTTTGTATGATGAGTATTGAGAACTGGATACTTTTACTCTTAGTCCTCGGGGGTGACAACGCATCTGCATTTTGATTGTTAATCGATGTTAGATGTAGATGATGTTAAGGGTATGTTCCGAAATACAACGCAGTGTACTGTCCAATGCAAATGATGTCATGAATCGACGCTATACTGGTGATTCGTTCAAAAACATTGGACAGTATATGACGTCATACTTTTGCGCCATTTGGAAAAGTGTTGGCGATTATTTTGTCATTTTGTGCTTCCAAAAATCATTATATCCTCCTAATGGATATACCATCAATTATTCTATAATTTTTTGTATTTGAATAAATAGAAACAAATACTGGAATGCTTCATTCGGCAAACACACAATTAAAAATTGTTTTATTATGGCCGGATATCCGACACAATATGGCGGCGGCACGCTAGTACAATAAAGTGTCAAATGATGACGTTATGCGTCATTTGCATTGGACAGTACACTGCGTTGTATTTCGGAACATACCCTAAATGTAGTGCTTGACATCCAAATGTCATAGTTAGCCCGGCTACCTTCAGTATGTTGAAGTCTTGCAAGTCAAGAAATCATTAATCAATTATGTTATCCGTCCATTACAATGTATAAAAGTCCACAGCTGAAACTAGGCTGCCACTATTAATTGCTTCATAGGGGGGATTTTGCCATAGACGCCAGGCTTGGGAGTTGGCAACCGTAGTTTGTTATAGTTTTGAGTTATCAGGAAGACCCTGCTGCCCATTCCGTGTCTCAGTTTCCTTCTGTCGCCTCTTCCGACTGCACCGGAAGATATGGGATAGTGGATATTCTTACAGCGCCACTACAGTATGTTTATACCACGTTCATAAATATACATTTTTGATTAAATCCTTCTTTTTTCAGATGCTTACAATGCGAGGAGAGTTTTCGCTTACAAACTGAGCTGCGACTGCACGTTTCACAGCATTATATTTCTCAGACTCTAGATACAGATCAAGAAACAATCCTGGAGAATGGCAAGAGTAATATACCCCAGGAAGGACTTACCAAAGAAGAGGCTCAATTAAGTGATCTTCTAGACAGAAGTTAAGTTGGATATACTAATGGATATTATAGAAAGGATTCAAATAACTTAAGGCAGTGTTTACACATTTCAAATTATGAATTCTTGGTTTTTATTAAGGAATATTTGTTTAAATATAAAATGGCAGATAGTCATGGCTCTGGTCACAAGCTGAACATCCATACTAAAGTACTAAACCTCAATTACACGGGCTGGTGATGGGAAGCATCATAGCCATCAAGGAGGATATCGGATCTTTTTTATTTTGCATTGAGAAATCTTAATGGTTACCGTACGTTGCTTTTGCAATCTATCAAAACTAATGTAGACATGGGTCCATGATCTCCATTCGGAACACTTGAAATTTATTTATTTTTAACTGTCTCCTTAAAATAGAGATGGTTCTCAATTCGTCGGAATATTTATTTATATATTGCACACCTAAATCTAAACAGAGATTAACCAAAAAAACTTTCAGAAAAGGTGGTAGAGCCATGCTTCAGCTATAATGTAGCACGAATGGATCTGCTCAACCGGGGAAGGACCATACTGTCACAGAATACCAGTATAAAATAGTAGCTTAACGCCGCTGTTTCGTATGGTGAGTGTGGAGAAATGGGAGACCCTTTTTACTGGAAATGAGGCATTCCATCTTAGTCCTCACGGGTGACAACGCATCTACATTTTGATTCGTAATCGAGTATAAATGTAGATGTCTACGTTACACAGCAACCACTTACCATCAGGTGGACTGTGTGTTTGTTTGTCACCATTATCCTTTAATAAAAACTAATTACCGTATCCCTGTGCACCGCAAGAGTTTTCTGTACTGATCTATGCTTTTTAAATGCAAATAAAGGAAAGATGGTATAGGAATCTTGTGTTTTAATCGTATATTGGGGCTGAAAATTGGATTTTTGTAGTTATTTCCGTATGGCTTAACAAACATATGTATAGTTTTTTGTTATTTAAAGTTGAACCTGTGTTGGTGGATTTAGTTCTTAGTTAGCTCTTAGTTTAGACTCTCTTGAAGAGTCAATGTAAATTTAAATGTGACAGCATTTTGAATTTATTGGTAATAATCCAACTCATAGAGGGGTCTGTGACCAACAGTAGGGCTACATCGGCTGATGAATTAGCAAGAATACATTTAATTAACTACTGAAATTAAAAATATTTTCATTGATAACTACGATTTAATATGTAACTGTCTCGATGGTCTAGTGATTGTAAACACGACTGGCTTATCATAAGGTCCCGCCATCGAAGCCGGGTTTGTCAAAAAAATCAGTTATTTTTTGATTTGTGAGTTTTTCTGTCAAGAAATTCTCAGTAGCTGCCCGGAGTTAGGAAATTGGCGGAGTCTCATCCCCGTGCCTCGGAAAGCATGAAAAGCCGTTGGTTCTGCACCTGATCTCTCTCCGGTCGTGTCGTTTACCGCCCCATTGGACTATGCGAGTGAAGGAATCGAGAGTACACCCGTGCATGCACATACACTTGCACACTATAATCCTGCCCTGCGCCGATGGCTAGTCTCTGTTGAGGGTGGCCGCCGTGACCGAAATTCGGTCTGGAGGACATTACTATTATATTATGATAATAGGACATTAAAAAAAAATAAAAACTAATGATAGCCTTTTATGTAGGTACCTTAATTATGTACTTCAAATAAAATTATACCAAAAAAAAGTAACCCGACATAAAAATATGGGAACCTTCCGTTTCATGAAAAACATCTAAAAGCACATTTGACTTATATTTAAGTATGACATTTCTCTATTAATTTATATTAAAATAATAATAATAATAATAATAATTCGGCGATATACCGAGAGGTCGACACGGTTCAACCAGAATCGTCTCTTCCAGAGTGATCAGAAGAGGCTCTATAAATCATTGGAGCGACCAATGGTAAGTGGAACGGGCCCAGTACCGAATCAGGCCGACACGGTCGCATTCTGGCGCAGCCTGTGGTCAGAGCCCGTAAACCACAACGAGGGCCCTTGGACGGAAGTTGTGGCGAGTCAGTGTGCGGGTATTACGCCCATGGACCCCGTCACCATAACGCCGGAAGACGTAGCTGAGGTGGTCCGTAGGGCCCCGAACTGGAAAAGTCCGGGACTCGACGGGCTGCATCACTACTGGCTGAAGGGGTTCGTGGTGTGTCACACTGTGCTCGCCCGACAGTTTCAAGAGGTTCTCAACCAGAAGTCGCTCCCGAGCCTCTTCACTACTGGGATCACCCATTTGGTTCCTAAAGGCCAGAGTACCACAGACCCGAGCAAATACCGCCCCATCACATGTCTACCGACCATATATAAGACACTAACATCCATTTTGAGCGCGAGAATCACTCGTCACCTGGACTCAAATCAGGTGATGTCGCGCGCTCAAAATGGATGTCGGGGCGGCGGTCGTGGAACCAAGGAACCACTCCTCATTGACGCGGTCATTGGCAAAGTGGTGAAACGCAACCGTCGGAACTTCTCCGCCGCCTGGATAGACTACAGAAAGGCATTCGACTCGGTGCCCCATACATGGCTAAAGAGAGTCCTCGAACTGTACAAGATAGACTGTACAGTTAGAGACTTCCTCGAGCAGTGTATGGGGCAGTGGAGTACGATCCTTTGTCATCTGGGCGAGCGGATGATGGCTGCGGAGAACCACATAAGGATAAGAAGGGGTATCTTCCAGGGCGATTGTCTGAGTCCAATATGGTTCTGCCTCTCTCTGAACCCTCTCAGTACCTTACTGGAGGGCTCCGGGAGGGGATTTCAGCTACGGAAAGGAGGGACAAAAGTGACCCACCTTTTCTATATGGATGACCTCAAGTTATTCGCCTCCAGTCGCTCCCATCTTATGGAACTGCTAAACATCACTTGTGAATTTAACAGTTCCATTGGAATGGAGCTGGGGACGGATAAGTGTGCGGTCCTCCATGTTGAGAGGGGTAGGGTTGCTAACTCTGAGGGCATAGACTTATCTATGCCCGTCAACTTAAGGACCCTTTCCGAGGCTGAAACATACCGATACCTGGGTATGTCACAGAACATTGGTATCGATGAGGCTGGTATGAAACAGTCAGTTTGCGACGTGTTTTATGCACGCTTGACCAAAGTGCTTAACAGCCTTTTGTCCGGTGTGAATAAGACACAAGCATATAACGGCTGGGTCATACCTGTCCTCATGTATACCTTTGGCATACTCAGGTGGACTCAGACTGAACTTAACGCCCTGGATAGAAAAGTCCGCACTACCATGACGTCCCACAGGATGCATCATCCGAGATCGTCGGTAATGAGGCTGTACTTGCCGCGAAAGCATGGTGGGCGTGGCTTCTTGAGCGCGCTCACCATGCATAATCGCGAAGTGTGCAGCCTCCGTAATTACTTCCTGGCGAGATCGGATGATCCATTCTATAAGGACGTCATTTCTTGTGATAAAGGACTTACCCCTCTATCCTTAGCCAACGAGCAATGGCAAGACCCGGCAGTGCAGACAATTTCCGACCGGGAGACCGTATGGAAGGAGAAGGAGCTCCACGGGAGGTTCTACAAGTCTCTACATGGGCCTTTCGTAGACACAGTAACCTCTCTCCACTGGCTACGCTTTGGTGACCTCTTCGGGGAAACCGAGGGTTTTGTCTGTGCAATACAGGATCAGGTTATTAAGACCAACAACTATCGGAGATACATCCTAAAGGATGGCACCATCGACATCTGTCGAGCTTGTCGCCATCCCGGTGAGTCACTTAGGCATGTCATCTCCGGTTGTTCGGCGCTTTCTAACTCTGAGTACTTGCACAGGCACAACCTAGTAGCCAGAATTCTACACCAGGAGCTCGCTCTGAAATACGGTTTCGTGGATCGGAAGTTGCCGTATTACAAGTACTTGCCGGAAGCCGTGCTCGAAAATGATCGCGCCAGGCTCTATTGGGACCGGGCCATCATCACAGACAGGACTATTCTTGCGAATAAGCCTGATATTGTGCTGATGGACCGGGCACAGTCAAGGATATTTTTGGTCGACATTACCATTCCGTGTGACGAGAACCTCGTGAAAGCCGAAACAGATAAGCAAACAAAATATCTGGACCTGGCTCACGAGGTGACCGACATGTGGGGTGGTCTGCCGACCGAAATTATTCCTGTAGTCGTCTCTGCAAACGGGCTAATCCCAGTCAGCCTCTCGGGTCATCTGAGGCGGCTGGGACTACGTGGCGGACCGCTCCAGGCTCAAATGCAGAAGGCGGTGCTCCTCGATACCGCCCGCATCGTCCGCCGGTTTCTTTCCCTTTCCCCCTAACCCTCGGCCGTTTGGTCTCCCCTGCCGAGGGCTTCCATCTGGTTGGGCTTTTATTTATTTATGTATTTTCATATTTATTTTATTTTATTGATATTTTTGTATGTTTATCTTTTCATTTTCGTTTATAATTATATATTTATACATCCCAACCAGATGAGAAAACTATATAGATACCCCACACATAATAATAATAAACGTTTATTTCGGACATCATGATCCATATTATAGGTTAGTAACAATTTTTAGAGCTTATAACTAATGTTAGTAATTGACAATTGAAACATAACACATATAACATAAAACAAGGACAAACAGAAAAACCACACAAACAAATATGGCACCCGGCCCCGCCCGCAAGATGACTACTTGACTGCGTGCAGCCGTATCCATCGAGCAAGTATAGGCGAGTCCCAACGGTCTGCCAAAGCACACAAGATACTGTTGGGGCTGTCGCGAATGCGCCTAAGGTGTGAAGCGCAACGTTTACGCATTATGGCGGTGAAACCATCTACGTGAGCCTCCGCAAACATAGCAGAAACGCTAACTAAGCGCTACAGAAACGCGGCAGCCCCATCAATACCCGGAACGCGTTATTGTATTGTACGCGAAGATCACTGTATGCCCTATGCGTAAAGTTAACCCACAGACTGCACGTATAAAATGACTGACAGTAAGCCTTGAAAAGCGTAATCTTTGCTTCGTCAGTACATTTATCAAATCTGCGAGCCAACATATTACAGCGGACAGACAGCGACCTCCGCTCCCTCTCAATATCCTGGTTGTCTTTCAGGTCATCTGTGATCTAGTGGCCCAGGTACTTAAAGGTCTCAACTTTTTTCAAAGGGGTTCCACAGGGCTTAAAAAGTGGCACATTAGTGAATCGCTTGTGGTCCGGATTAAACATCATGAATTCGCTCTTAACAGCATTATATTTGAGCCCCTGGGCCACAGCATAAGATTCGCATATAGTTAACATTTTCTTTAAGGCTGCACTTGATGGACTCAGCAGCACCATATCATCTGCATAACTTATGTTATTAATACAAACTCCGTCTATGTGGCAACCGATACCGGTACTGCTGAGTTCATCAAGGAGCCTATTTATATATAAGTTAAAGAGCATAGGAGAGCTTAAACCACCTTGCCTCACGCCGCATCCTAATCTGTATTCTTCTGAGAGCGAGCCAGCCCATCTGACATTGTTCTTTTGGTTGCTATACCAGTGCTGAAAGAGCAATACAACTTCTTCGGGCAGGCTAGTCTCAGATCTCATCTTATCCCACATTCGTTGGTAAGCTACTAAGTCAAACGCCTTTGATAGGTCCAGGTAGCAAAAGGCAATAATCACAACGTAACTCAGAACTCGGTTAAACTCAAGAGCCGTTTTAAAACAGAATTCTGAGGTAAACCAATCATAGCAATATAACCAAGGGCTTCGCCAGTCAATTGCCCGGAGGTAGGGGGGGGGGAGAGTATAGGGGATGGGAAAAGAGTAGGTACAGTCAAGAGCATATGAAGCTTTACACTTGGATTTTACCTCTATGGCGATTGAAATAAGAACGGTACAAATTCTAATGTGTAAAGCTCCATGAGCTTCTGACTGTACTAGAGGTGGGCGATGCAAACCGTATACTGATACGAAATCTAGGTATATATTGGTACAATACCTAAAAACCACTTACTGGTTCGTTCCAAAACTATGTATTACAAAATCTGATATTTGCGTACAGCCGTGATGCCTATATGGCTTCGCATCGATCGGTGGCTAGATTTGCCGTGTCCGACAGAGCGCGAATGATATAGGTATTATACTGGTTCGTTCGAAAACTATGTATAACATACATTAATACATAACATAAACACTCACGCCTGTCACCCAGAGGGGTAGGCAGAGACTACAGACTTCCATTTAGCACGATCCTAACACACCTCTCTCGCCTCATCCACATTCATGTACCTACGCATACACGCTCATCGGTTAAGGGTACTCCTAATTTTGGCCATTTTCAATATATCGCCAATTTTATCGATTTACTTTCACCTAGGATGTCCCTTTCCGACTCTTCCATTCACTTCTGCAACATAAATTTGCAATGTCACTCTTTCCTCATTCATTCTTTCTACATGACCAAACCGCCGAAGCATTCCTTTCTTAATCCTCACAGCATCATCTTGTAAACCACACTCCTCTTTTATCACACAATTTCTCACCCTGTCACTTACTCTTTAGCGACCGCATTTCTACTGCATTTATTCTACTCTCGTGCTTCTTTTACCACACCCAACTCTCACTACCATTCGTTAAAGTAGAGACTAATACAGCATTGTGAATTGCCATACGTTCCTTTTTTGACACATTCTAATATATAATAACTTATAATAACTTTTCACAATAGAGTTTAGAGCCCCATTTACTTTATTTCCTGCGTTCACTCGTCGTTCTATATATTTGTCATATCTCTCTTCCCTGCTGAATACACATCCCAAATATACAAACTCATCTACTTGCTCGAACAATTCCCCTTCTATTCTTATTTCACATATCGTTTTACTTTCTTCTCTTTCAAAAACCATAACTTTCGTCTTACTTGCTTTCACTTTCATACCCCTTTCTTTTAAAGACCAATTGATTAATGTAACCATCATTTGCAACTTGGCCGCCGATGACGCAAAAATAACTTGATCACGCATTTTTATACGCATTCTTCTGTGTTATGTATTACAAAATCTGATATTTGCGTTTGCCGCGATACCCTATATCGCTCCGCATCGATCAGTGGTTAGATTCGCCGTATACGACAGAGCGCGAGCGATATGGGTCTTAGATTAGACATGGCGGAAAATGAAAGGCTAATTAAAATCTTATATTTGTACACTAAAATAAATAATAAAAAAACAATTTCACTAAATCTTAATTAACTTCCCTAGTTTTTTTTCCAAACTTATTGTATAAAAATCCCTTGCAATATTTTGATGAAAATGTAAACTAAACAAAATAATGTTAAACTGACGCGCTTCGTTTATATTACTACCAACCAATATTTGAGCCAATATCGTAACAACAAAGTTCATAAAATTAACATCAACCACTAATGAATTTAGTCACTAGCGTTACATCTATGTGTTAAAAATATTTCGTACGGTTTAATTAAAATAACACTTCAGAAGATTTAATGGAAAACGATTTATTTAATATAATAATTTTCAACCTCAAGTTCAGCATAAAATATTGGATATAAGTTTAACTTTTAAGTATAGCAAATAATCGAACTATTTTTATGACATCGTGACGTTACAAAGTTATTTCATTAACTTTAATCTTATATGTATGACTTTAAAGTTTAATTTATGTTGTTTAATAATGATACAATTCAAATTTTATTGATTTTTAAAGCCTAGAATCAAGTGCATTTTATATTACTATTTTATTTAGAATTTTCAATTTATTTTTAGTTCTAACAATTTCTAGAGAATAAATGTAGTGGAAAGAGAAAGTTGTGCGCTTTATCCTTTTAAATACAATTTGTGATGTAAATAAATAATAAAGACACTGTAAATACCTACTATTTTAATTGAACTATTTGAATTTAGTATATAGTGTTGTAAATAAATAAGAAAACTTGTGGACTATATTGTGTTGTGTTATGTGTATAAACACATTATGTTTAATATATAAAAATATCTCGATTCAATGTAAGCGTCTTCTGGGACTATTTTGAAAACAATAAGGACATGAATAAAAGTCGAGTATGTGGTGACCTACAAGGGGTCCACGAGAAATTTAAAAGCCCACTTAAAGAAGAGGCACTTAGATGCATACACACTGCCCAGCCGAGTTGAATCCGTCGATTGACCTCTCGGTCGAAGTTGGACTTACCTAGTCGGACTATTTGTCCCAGGTAAACGTACTCGTCAACAATTTCGAGCATAGTGCTCCCAACAACTACCGGCATAGGTGTGACATAGACATTAAACATGATCTTTGTTTGGCCATGTTCATCTTAAGACCTATCCGTTGGGAGACACCATTGAGTTCATTGAGCATAGTGCTTAGGTCCTCCAGCGATTCTGCCATAAGGACTATATCGTCGGCAAATCGAAGGTGAGTGATGTACTCGCCATTGATGTTAATACCGTATCCTTTCCAGTCCAGTAGCTTGAGAACGTCTTCTAACGCAGATCGTATGTTCGCATGTATCGCAGATTCGTAATGACTCTCGAAAACAGCACGTAGACGCGGCTCAGAAGGGAAATCGGTCTGTAGTTCTTCAAGAGAGCGTTGTCGCCTTTCTTAAAGAACAAGACCACCGCACTTCTGCTCCACGCCTGCGGAGTAGTGCCACCATGGAGGACGGAATTGTAGAGCTTCTGAAGGACTTTAAGTACCGGTGTTCCACCCGCTTTCAGAAGCTCCGCTGTAATTCCATCCTCGCCTGGGGCCCTGCCGTTTTTAAGGTGCTGGAGAGCCATTCTAATCTCGCTCCAGCAGACTGACGTCCGGGATATCATCGGAATAGTGTCGGTGAAAACAGTGTTGCTTGATTGTTGCCATTTTGAACATTGTGAAATTGAAATGGAAGCACTACGGGTACGTTAAACTTAATCGTTAAAAATGCCATGCGGTCAGCGGCCTGCGCATAATCACTTGACAAGGTAAAAAAAAGTTCGGCCAATGTGCCAAATTGTGTGCTATAAAGTGTTTGGTACAAGAAGTCCCCACACGCTGGAATTCCACGTTCAATACGATACAACGTTTTGTGAAATTGGAACAATAAGCCACTGTAGCGGTTTAAAAAAAGAACGTACCTATTATTTCTAATGAGGAATGGATATTTCTCAGTGAGCTGTGCAAAATTTTGAAGCCTTTTCATGGGGCAACTCAATCGATAAGCTCTGAAAATTATATGACAGCTGGATCAGTTATTGTTATAACTCGTTGTTTAGTCACGGCGTGTGACAAATTGTTAGCCAAAGACTTCGGAACTTTCACAGTCATGCATTTTCAGTTTGCGCACGGGTAAATAACAAAGTTTTCGAACATTGAAAAGAGCGGCATATTTTCTGTGTATACTGTTTTAGATCCACGCTATAAATTAGCCATATTCGCAGATACGTATGACGCACGAACAACCCGCAAATCGGTGTTAGATCTCTTGACTAATCTTATTGGAATTTGTGAAAAAGATAGTCGGAAAGTGCCATCTGAAGTCGAGATACAGGTTGACAAATTTTCTCCTTGGAGTATTCTCAACAAACTAGTTGGCCAGCAATATAATGTAGGTACTCCATTGTCGAAGGTTACAAAAGACTGGCTACCTACTTAAATGACGACATACTACCGGCATTTTCAAGGAATGGAAAATTTTACTGCCCATTAAATTGGTAGCGAACGCATTGCTTTACATACCTTACCTAATTAAGCCGCTTCGAAGTTATAGAAATATTATGGAGTCATCAGTTCCTTGCGAACGTATCTTTAGTAAAACAGGGTTAATAATAAACGATCACCGTACAAGTCTCTCGACTAACAAAGTTAGGCATAAATCTAGATCCGGAGCGGTTTAAATTTATATTGGATTAAAATAAATACATAAATAATAACAATAACTCGTGGATTTATTATTAAAGTGAAACTTCTTCCATAGTCCTTTTTCCAAAATAAAAGTAGTCTATATATGTCTTATAACATTAGCTATCTGTAAGTGAAATTCCCGTCAAAATCGGCCCAGTCATTAAGGAGAGTAGTCGAAACAAACAGACAGAATTTTTTTAAAAACAATTAGTTTTTTTGTTAAAAGTACTATTACGAGCTTGAGGTTCGTGACAATAAAAATTGCCGATAAAATTACCTAAATTAACACTTTAATTTACTTTACACAAATTAAAACTAAAAACACTAATAATTAAACACACTAATTCACTTAATTCCGCTCCGAAGCTTCGCTTGTGTCGCCGAGTTCAACTCTGTCCCCATCGCATCTTGCAGCGCCTATTTATATAATTAGCAAAGAAGCGTCCCGAACATTCCAGTAAATGCGCGCCAGGCAAAGAGTATTCGAGTGTAGATTTTCCAGAAACTTAGTTCTTCGGGTTCTCAATGCTCCCCTCGCTCTCGTTCCTGACACTAGATGGCGCTAGTGTATCGTCGACTTGAGCGCGTAACAGTACTTTCATAATATGCATTAGTAAAAAGCTGTTATTTTGACAATACAAACAGGCACCTCAATTTTATTTATTTGTATGTATAGATTAATTGATAAATTTATAATTCGACATACGTTTACGTTAGGATTTTCAAATATTTTTTCCGTTCGCATGCGATTTGCGAACTTATTAGCTCCATATAAGCACAGAAATAGGATGAATAGACGTCGGGTCAGATGATCGTAATTTCGTAGGTATAGGGCCTAACGTGTTTTAATCGCTTAAAATTTTTTTAACATTTTTTGTTTAATTACTTAGTGTGCCTAATTATTAAATCATATGAATATTATTTCCAAAAAAGAAAATAACTAACTTCAATCGATTTTATGAAGATTTTGAAGTTTGTAAAATATAATCAAAATTGGTTCATTGGTTTTTTAGAATTACGAAAATCTCAAACATTGATACATACGGGTCGAGTACAGAACTTCCTTTTTTTGAAGTCAGTAGGTTCTATATACAGGGTGAAGGCGGGATAGATGCCCCACTTTTTGAAATATCCTCCTAATTTAAAAAGAAACAATGTTATATAAATAGTGTCTATGAATTTAGCTAGTTTAATCCTTTATGTTTAACTGTGATTTGTATTTTTTGCCCTACAAATTACAGATTAGGCAAATTTTTGGTTGTTTTGGAACTCCTTTTTTGGGGATATATGTTTACCCTTATGGAACCCTTATGAAAATACTAAGAAGGATAGTGCGAGATAGATACCGATACCGATTTCCGCAAAGTAACGCCTGATTCTATCAATTACCCTTCATACTGTATAAACGAAAAACTCAACCAAACTTTTATGAGGTTTTGAGGACAATTGGTGTTTTAGCAGTAGAAAGGTACTCTTAAAACAGAAATTGTTTCCAAGAAACATGGGCCTGATAATGAAAAGCATTTTGCAGTTTTTTTTCAATTGTCATCGTTAGCGTATGATTCTACGTAATTTGCGATCAAATAAAATAACCATTCTTACTAAAAACATTTGTCGAACAAAAATAAAATTATAAATTCTTCTTATTAAATGTTAATTATTATAGGTAGACCGCACCCCTGTGCCCCGCAGGCGAACTCTCAATTACCTATTAGTTTACCTATAAGTTTCAACATGTGTTAATATCGACGAACTTTTGTACAAGAACGGCGGTACATCAAATTAAATGCTTGTTTTTAAACAACCGTATATTTCATGTGGCATTAGTTTTTACAATACATGATTCCACTTATTATTACACACCGAAATACTTTATCACAACCGTAATGAACACTTCACTAATCTAGTATCATTTACATAGATTCCACAATACACGTCTATGCGTTACGACTGTTCTACGAATGACCTCTTCACTGTCTACCCTTACAGCATTTATAGCAAGAATAAAATAGGGTTTGGATTTGACTTCCGCAAAAGTCAAATCCATAGTCAATAACAAAACAGAGTATTTACCAACCGGATGTTATCGGAAAATATACAAAATGTCAACAATAGCGAGAATAAAATAAGGTTTGGATTTGACTTCCGCAAAAGTTAAATCCATAGTCAATGGGTGCGTTTGGCAGAAAAAAGCGCTAGCAAGCGCTTGTAAGCAAAATGGCGATCGTAAGCGGTAAGCGCTGTCAAATCGTAAGTAGCTATTTTCCTCCAGGACGCGATGTTAGTTTTAACCGGGGAATCTAACCTAATTTAAATATATGTTTGTAAAGTATTCATATTAAAAACTTACCAATCATGAGTTTTTAATAGCATGTATATGTTTATTCATGTCATTATATTACTTAAAACTAATATTGGCAGAAAAAAGCGCTAGCAAGCGCTTACAAGCGCTGAAATAGTTTTCGGCCAGGACACGATTACTACTTCAATAGCGCTGACACAATCCGCCATTTTGCTTATTTAATTTGTTTGTTTTGAAGTAGAGTTTATAAGTTGTTTTGTGCAATATTAGTTTTAAGTAATATAATAACGTTAATAAACAAATACATGTTATTAAAAATTCATGATTGGTAAGTTTTTAATATGAATACTTTACAAACATATATTTAAATTAGGTTAGGTTCCCCGGTTAAAACTAACATCGTGTCCTGGAGGAAAATAGCTACTTACGATTTGACAGCGCTTACCGCTTACGATCGCCATTTTGCTTACAAGCGCTTGCTAGCGCTTTTTTCTGCCAAACGCACCCAATAACAAAACAGAGTATTTAGCAACCGGATGTTAACGGAAAATATACAAAATGTCAACACATGCATAATCTTAAGTCATCATTTTTTAAAAAATTAAAATAGTACAATAAAGATCTTACTTTTGTAATCCTACTTAAATGATGCTTAGTCGGATAGTGCTTTCAGTTTTCCACATCTTGAGCAATAATTTTTGACAAGTGTACAGGTTTCATGTAGCCAGTTCTGACACTTTACACATTGAATCCAGTCGGATTTAGACTTCGATTTTATTTGTATCTTTAGGCTTATCCTGTCCATCTCTCTTAGTACTTTTTACCAGCAAACCTTTAGTTTTCTTTCCCTTAGTTTTACAGTGAGGTGAATTGTCTTCATCTTCAATGTTTGAACTGTAAATAATTCGCCGTTTTAGTTTTTTTGCGGTCCTGATTAACTTTTAAATAATTATCATTTTGTTTATCACATAAATCAGCTAGGTCATCATAATCGTTGTCACTAAAACTTTTTTTTCTTTGTTTTCGTTCTTTGTTGCTGGTTACTTTCTTTGTTTTCTTAAGTTCTCTTTGTTCTTTGGTAGTTTCAGTCTTGTTTTTCCTGTCTAATTTAGTTTTTATTTGTTTTTCCTTTTTTTTAGCCATATCTTATTTGTTCTATATTCGCTTTTGAATTCAAAGTATCTGCTGACTGTTTCGCCCTCTTAGACATGGCCAAAGGAATTTTTGGTATAGGTGATGCTTCTATAAGAATTTTCGAAGGTGTTTCTGATTCTATATTGCTGCCTAAAATCTCTGCAATTGTAGAATCATCAACCTCAACAATACTAATATCTAAAATCTCGGAATCTATAAAGATACTAGGAGTTTCTCTGTCAATTTCAATCTGCATCAGATTTGGTGGTGTCTTATTTTGTTCATATTCAGAAATATTTTCTTTTTGATTGTCCAGCTCTATTTGACAAACTACAGAAGTCAGTCTGAGGTAGAGAGGTTTCTGTTCTTTGTTCAATAGGTTCACGAGATACAATACTTTCTGAGACATTGACAAGCTTTGGTTGGCAATCTAACGAATAAGACGTTTAGCCTGGGTTGTAGACGTTCGGTCATCTTGATGAGGTGCACGAGAAGTGCCAGGATTTTCGCTATCCAGCGCAGTATCTGATATCAGGAATGTAGTATCTGGCAAAGCATTTCGGTCAACTGGATACTCTTTATCTACTATATATACCTATATATACCCTATATACCGCTACCTCTAAAACGCCCGCAAGAGAATTTGCAGGAGTAGCAGCGCGAATCCAAGCATTGCGTATAAGCTTTCCTGCGTTGTAAAGGCTGATCTTTTTATTTGGATTAAGGCTTATGCGCCTTAATCCATTCCTTTTCCATTCATTCATTGATTAGTTTCTTGGTTGAAGTAGGTTTAAAATGGCCCAACTACTGA
The DNA here is from genome assembly GCA_907164705.1 of Parnassius apollo. Lineage (NCBI taxonomy): Eukaryota > Metazoa > Arthropoda > Insecta > Lepidoptera > Papilionidae > Parnassius > Parnassius apollo. The sequence goes on from CAJQZP010000929.1 coordinate 8,729,445, forward strand.
TCTGTCTAAATGTTGTAAAGCTGAAGTAGTGTGACTAGGTAAACACAATAAAATTATGTTGTTATCTGCAGCAGCTTGCAGCATATTTGGTGCACTTGAGTATGATGAGTGACCGTCTAAAATAAGCAGAACTTTACCATGGGTTTTCAGAGGGATGAAATGTACTGTTAGCCATTTATCGAAAGGCGAAGCATTTATATATTTTTTACTCTTATGTACTTTTGAGCCCATTGGAAGTCCATCTTGAGATTCAGGTTTCTTATTCACACCTTTTATTATAAAAACTGGTGGAAGAAAATTACCATTTGCATTGCAACACCCAACAATTGTCATTGTTTCACCTTTCTCGGCAGATGTGACTGAATTGACGACTTTGGCACCTTTTTTTCTATGACTTTTCCAGGTTTATTATTCAATTGGATTCCGGATTCATCCATATTGTATAATCTTCCGGTTTGTCCAACAGATCATTTTCGGTCAAGACTTTGATCAAAACAAGAGAGAAGTTATTTACTTCTTCTCTACTAAGGCCCTTGGCTCTAGCCACAGAGAAACCTTCAGCATGTCTAATAGAAAGCTCTGGATTTCGTTCAATAAAACTTTTGAACTTTGCAGCTCCATTTCGTTTTCGTGGTCAAAATTATGCTTGGCAAGCTAATATACGTATGGATTGTCTACATATTTGGGGAAAATCCTGCATCTCCAAGCTTTAAAATGTGCGTTACTAGCCTTTTTTCGTTGTCAAAGTCCAAGATAGGATGTTTTCCTACAAAAAAACTACGTCAATAAAATAATAAAATCTAGGTATTGGAAACTTACAGCAATTAGTTCAATAAAAGTTTTTAAAATCCTGTATAATATGACCTTTAATACATACCCAGTCTCTGCTTCGTTGTATTTTTAGCAGCATAACGTCTTCGCAGTATTCTTGATGGAATCGCAAACTGTCGCGATATTTCTTTTATCCCCATGGTATTTCTATCCATTTCGTCGAAAGCTGACTGCAATTGTCATGTAGCCCAAGAACATACTCGAGCTCGAACTCCTTCCTTTCTTTCGTATTTTCGTGGCATGGTTCTGCTACAATCACTAAAAAGTACAATTACAAATATATAACAGAACACAAAAATATGTTCAAAATATACCCTAAAAACAACAATGGGTATACATGGTATATGGAGGGATAGATGCCCAAGTATTTTTTAAATAAATAAAAAACAAAAGAGCAACTGTTTACATCTAGATGCATATCTTGATGAATCAGTTTATTGACGTTATTTTTTTTTTATAATTGAGGGGGCAAACGAGCATACGGTTCACCTAATGTTAAGGGACTATCGCAGCCCATGAACAACCGCAACACCAGGGGAATTGCAGGTACGTTGTCGGCCCTTTAGAAAGGAGTAAGCTCTTTTCTTGAAGGTCCCGAGGTCGTATCGGTCCGGAAAAATCGCCGGTAGTAAATTATTCCACAGAGAGGTCGTACGCGGAAGAAAACTAGTGAAACATACAGTGGTGGACCGCCAAGCATCCAGATGGTGTGGATGGTATCGGGAGGTTTGCCGCGTAGTGCGTTCATGAAATTTGGCGGCTGGGATTAATCAAAACAATTCCTCAAAGCACCCCGTGATAGATGCGATAAAATGCGCAAAGTGATGCAACATCTCTTCTCAGCGCCAGTGAATCAAGCCGATCGGAAAGCACTCGGTTGTCGATGATTCGAGACACGTCGATGCAGCTGGTCTTTTGCAATAGGAAAATGATTATAGGCCATGTATAAAATCCATTTAACCGATATCATTTCGATTTCCTTTCTGAGAATAGTATCTGGGTCCATATTGCACTCTACTGGATTTATTTCAGTGATTTTATTATATATTCTAGGAACATTTTCCCTTGCCTGACTTTTTCGATGACTTTGACCATTTGTTCTTGAGTGTAATTTTTCGTTTGTTAGTAAAAGGACACGAAGGACCCTGGTTTTTCTCGATAATGATTTTTGTACGCTATCTAGCAGCTTATCTTTTGCAATAGGTAAATAATTATCGGCCACGTATAAAATTCATTTAACCAATATCATTTCGATTTCCTTTGTGAGAATAGTATCTGGGTACATATTGAACTACTGGACTACTCTACTGGATTTATTACAGTGATTTTATTATATAGTGTTATTCTAGGAACACTATATTTTGTCGCAGCTTCTGAAACTTTTTGCCCTTGCCTGACTTTTTCGATGACTTTCATCATTTGTACTTGAATGCAATTTTTTCCTGGGTTTAATATATCAACAAAGGGTCATGACTAAAGATCAGTATCATGGTATTTAAACCAAATGGGTGTAGAGTTGTATAACACCAAGCTTTAAGGATTTTTTTTAAAATTTACAGTAACCCTGATAATCCCATTATCTGGTGATTGGATTGGATAGAAGTGAAATCGTGCGCAACGGTTGGGCTGTCGTATGGTACACTTTTCGCTGCGACTTACTTACTTCAGGGACCCCTGTGGGTCAATTACATCTCTATTCTCTTGAAGTGTTGTTAGACAGAGGAGTAAAGGGGGGGGGGGGGATGGGTTACAGATTGGCTGCTCTATGGGCGATTTTTGGTTGCTATCACTTCTGCGATCTTAAGTGGCGATACTTCCTAATTGACAGTCCAACCGTTGCCCATGACACCCTCTATACATCATATATGGCTTTGAAATTGAGGGTTAGGTTCGGTCAAATCACGTAGAAATGAAACCTATTATTTTGTCTTCTGGTGCTATTTTATATTCAGAGTATTTTATAAGACCGAGTCGTTATTAGCCTAATTTAAACTTAGAGAAATTAAATATAAAACAAAACATGGACGCAGTACGTGATGTATCAGCAACTGGAATTGGAGGAGGCAGTCTAAGTAACACATCTGAAAAACTCATGTAGCACTTGTCCTCCTTCACAGGAAAGAAAAATTTACATAAGTTAATTTTCCGTTTAAGGAATATAACAGTCAAAGCATGCTCATGCTTTACCATAACTTTTCCTACGAATACCAATGATATTTTATTATTCACACATGAAAATTGCGCTAAAACGAAGTCTCCAACATTTATGACGTTGCAGTCAAGTATACACACAAGTAAATTCTCAATGTAAAAAAGGATTTTGTCCAAACAACTAAGTCTAGAATCCCTTTTTTTCTTTTGAGCCTGTGATTTTTCTAGCCCTGCCTGGCCGTTCGAAGTAAGCTTTTTGTAACTCATCTTTTTCAGGGGTATCAGTTAAAATACGGAACTTTCCTTTCTTTCTGCCTTTGGTTGATGCTTTTCGAGGCAGTGCTTTTAGGAAACTTAAAGTCTTAACTTGTTCTGGTGTTATTATATTTTTAAATTTATTCGTTTTTTTGATTGATGAAGTTAAGGAAGCAGGAATATCAGAACATGATAGTGAAGACACACAATCAGCAAGAACAAGAGGAGATTTTGATACAGTTGTATTGCCAGGTAAAGAATCTGAAGATGCTCAAGAAGTCACATTTACATCTGTTACGATTGATCATCATGGTAGCATTGTGTTAAGTGAACATGACAGACACTGAAGGCTGGCACAGTTAAAGATTTTCGTCGTTTCCGAAAATCAATTTGTGATAGTCATCGAGGGGCATCCTGATGCAGAAGTTAAGTCATCGTTCAATACTTGTTCGTTGTCTGAACTTTCGCAGTCGGTTTTGTCATCATCTTCATGTTGGGTATTCTTCCAGATAGGCTCAGAAGACTAGGGTGTTTGTGGCGGCCTTCACTTCTGCGCACTCAAAGTCATCTTCAGAAAAAGCATTCCTTGAAAATGGAGTAGTAAAATCCTGGCGTAGCAAAGCCAGTTACCATGTTTCTTGCAATATAAGTCACGTTATATACTGGAGTCACGATGCTTGCTAAATCAAGATTGTCGCTATGTGAAACGTTGATTCTATTATTATTGTACCAATAGTTGTATTAGTCAATGGGCTTATCGGTAATTATAAGATGATTATCTGTCTAAGTTAGGCTTCGTGAAATGGCTGAAAGGGTGAATTCAAAATCCAGCCTTATTAAATACAACGCGGATAGTAAGAAGGTTCCTATCTTTGGATGTCTATCTTCACCGATGGCTTAGAATTCCTCGCCGCGGTAGGTAATATCCGAAATAGTATTATTATTTTTATAAATTGTATTTATATTTATAATATTTTAATTTTTTAACTTTATATGTTAATAATAATAATCTTTATTTTTGCCTACAAAACTCTATTGCGAAACAAAAAAATAATGAACAAAACCAAAAAAGTCCCCAACAGGAAAATTAAGTGTAGGACTGAATCGAGTTGTCGAACACCCCCTCAAGTGCTGAATTGAAAACACTACAGAAGCCGTGGTAGCTCAGATGGTTAGCGCTCGCTGTAAACTTCACAGTATGCGAGCAAACCGGGTTCGATCCCCGCCGGCACCAACGAAATTGTTAATTACAATTTTAAGTACTGATTTACCACGTACTCGGCGGTGTAGGAAAACATCGTGAGTAAGCCTGCATGTCTGAGGGATAAGAAAAAAAATATTTCGAAGACATGGGAAGATCGCCAACACGCATTGGAACGGCTCGGCGGACAATTCCTTGCCCTAAAACTCTCAGAAATGAGCGGAGGCCCGTGCTCAGGAGTGGGACTTATATAGGCTGTAACTTTAACCTTAACCACATTGTATTCGTTAAGAGACTCTGATGTTATTAATAAAAATTGTAGACAATAATAATATTGTGTTTAAAAAAATTAAAACAAATTGTTACACTACATTAAATATTTTACGTATTTCTTAAAGTGTGTTTTATTGTCAACAAGTTTCCTTATTCAATAAAAGTTGTTTTAAAGATCAGAGCAAGTCAGAGAAGGCACAAGCGGGTTAAGCTCTTATTACTGATACTTAGAGCGGAAGATCATAGCGCATAAAGATTAACAATGTATGTGATTTATGAGTCTAAATTCTTAATCTATAAATCTTTAAATAATACATTCCTTAATTATAATATTTGCAATTTCGTCAGTAATTCTTGGGCTTGACTTTATTTTATATAGATAGGGTTCAGAGAACGTAGTATGGTGGTTTACGCGTTAAGTTCTAAACTTCCTAATATTGGTTATTTTATGTTCTTAGGCGGCTGCTCACTTGCCTGCCGCAGGGGAAATCTAGGGTGTACAGCGATCGATGCGATATTAGAACTTTCTCTACACTCCACACAAGTCTGCCGTTCAGAATGGCGCCAGTTTTATCAAAATATCAATTAATCGGTATAGATAGCCTTTGATCTTTTTTATCTATCTATATATACAAAACAAAAAAAAATTCTACATATGTCCGTCCGTCTACATAGACTTTGAAAACATCAAACCGATGTGCCCCAAACCGGTTTCATTACAAAGGCATGCGAAGATGGTTTTAGACAACTAAAACAATGCGTAAGACACTATATAAAAGGTTAATATATAAACAGAGGCCTATGTTCAGCAGTGGACTTGTGAAGGGCTGTAATGATGAATGATGATATAAGCAGAACAAAATGTATTTCTTTTTTAGCGTAGTAGCACAACCCGGGTATCCACTAGTATAGAATAAGAGTTACAAACGAGCACAAAGTCTACCTGATGGTAAGTGGATGCTGTGGTTCATAGACATCTAGATTTACCTATAAAGCAACTACGGCTCGTTCGGCGGAGGACCACGCTCTCACAGAATACCAGCGTAAAATGGCAGCTTAATACCTATGTTTCGTATGGTGAGTGCAGAGATCTGGAGACCCTTTTTACTGGAAACGAGACATTTCATATTAGTCCTCAGAGGTGACAACGCATCTGCATTTTGATTTTTAATCGAAGATAAATGTAGATGTCTATGGGACACAGACATGTCTACACACACCATGCGAAACACAGCAACATTGAGATGCTATTTTACGCTGGTATTCTGTGAGAGCGTGGTCCTTCCCCGATCGAGCCGACCCATAAGTGCAACAACTATACAATTTATATAGCTTCTGCATGGCTCTATCACGTTAAAACGCCTTCTACACTTAATACGTTCTCTGTCTAATTTTCAGACATAATAGTAAGATAATAGCAATGACCTACATGTAGTACACGGGACAGCAAAAGGGTTAAACAACTGTAAAGGACACATTATGCAAAATAATCAAATAAATAAATAAATAAAACACGAAATACGTTTTATTTTGGGCTGGTATATTGTGAGAGTGTGGTCTTTCCCTGGTTAAGCCGACCGATTCGTGCTACAACCATAAAGCACCGTGGTACAAAAAGTTTCTTTACTCATTTTGGGATTACTTCAGGCAGAGCCAAATTAGTTAGAGAGGACAGCGGTGGTGTAGGCGCAACGCTCTCTGCCGTATTGGTTATTTCTTTTATGTTTTTTCAGTCAAGGAGCCGTAGTAGCGCAGGGGCTTAGCTCTGGCTGTAAAATTTACAGTGTGCAAGCAACCCCGGGTTTGACCCCTGCCGGCACCAATGAAATTGTTAATTGCAATTTTAAGTGCTGATTCACCATGTGCTTGGCTGTGAAGGAAGACATCGTGAGGAAACCCGCATATCTGAGAAATAAGAAAAAAAAATATTTCGAAGACATGTGAAGTTCGCCAACATGCATTGGGGCAGTTCAGCTGATATTTCCTTGCCCTAAAACCCTCTCAGAATTGAGAGAAGACCTGTGCCCAGTAGTGGGACGTATATAGGCTGTAAATTTAAATTTTTCATAAGTCGTTGTTAAGGTCATTTCAAATAACACACCTAATCAATGAGTGACTATTTTTTGCGCTATAAATCCTGTCGTACCTATGTTTATTTTCTTATGAGCCTCTAACAGTCCACTGCTTGCCTTATGTGAGCTTGGTAGTCGGTTTGGCTGATGCATTGGCAGCCCAGAAGCTCTCACCTTTGGTACTACTGTTATTTTTCATCTTTTATAAACGAGATGGTACCATATTTTATAATAAATTAATACTGAGGGATTTCCAAGGATTCAGTAATAGACTTAAAAAAATTTAATGAGTCCTGCAAGTACGAGGCATGCCTTTTAAGTTTTGTCGTTTGACCAAAAAATACAACTAGAACCATATAGTACTTTTTATTGTTTTTCAAAGTATTCACCACGTAGTTTAATAGATACACTTCCATTCCCTCGAACCTTGTCCTGAGATATGGAGCTTAATCATGGAAATTCATCACAGAAGTTAGCTCTTCGAAGCACTGAAGCCGTGTTAGACCTCTTCGAAAGTTGTGGAAAATTATTGCACGGATATTTTTCTTCCGTAAGATTCATTGTCTTACGTGACCTGACGGATTAAAAACGATTCTGTGACTAAACAATAGCATTAATCCTTATACTTTCAATTGTTTTGAGATTCTTAGGTTAAACAAATTTGAATATTGAACAGTTCCAAATTCAAAATTGCCGGTAAATATGTAAACGACAGAACTTACCTACTACTACTTACTATGCCTCGTAATAAAAAAATATATAAAAAAATAAGTGTGATCTCTCAGTTCTCTCAGGAAGATGCTGCTGCCCATCTTATGCAGATTTCTACTCCTGTTCATGAATTTAGTCCTTCTGATACGTTCTCAGTGAATAGACTACATTTACGAAATCTTGAAATCTACTCGAACGTAAAAAAATACTGGCATGTGATGCTAATCAATATTCAATGGGACCAATATTGATAAAGAGCATAAAATGAAACCATATTTTATCAAGACTATATCAACTTTAATAATGAATATTATGTAATATTTTCCGTAAATAAATACACATCGGAAGCCCGATATAAAAAATATTGCTTGACGTAAGATATTTATAAGGTTCTGATAAACTTATGTATTTCTGTAGCCTATAATATTACCAATATAGATACAGACACCGACGTGAGACTGTAGAGACTACAAGTGATCCAGTTTTGCTAATTTTAGTACGAAATGGTATTATCGATGTTTGTAAATTCAAGCCCACGCGAGCAAAGCCGCGGGTAAAAAGCTAGTAAGTAATAAGTTCACTGTTGAACATAGGCCTCCCCCATAGATTGCCTCACAGAGAGGATATTTGTCATAGTTATCACGCTTGGTTACGTAAATAGGAAGTATTTTACAAATTTCCGATTGACTTCTCTGGAGGAACGTAGAATGATAACTGATTTGACTTTTATTTGATTTTGACCCATTAATTTGACTGCCTGCATTTAATATCCGTATACCAGTAAGATATCCCCGGATTGAGTAACTCCTCTTTCTCCAACGCTTCGAAAAACATTTGTTCAGAACAAATTCTCCCATCTTAAGATTGTGCAAATTGTTGAATAAATAAAGTGACTAATTACTTATTCACGATGCTTTACCTAAAAAAAACTCATTCTGTTATAAGTTATACCTTCCACATATATAATTATACATAGTTTTTATTTTATTTTCGTTATTATTGTTAATATGCTTATTAACGTTGCCTTAAAAGTACTCATAATTATCTTTATAACAACTGTATCCACATCTAAGTTGTTTAGAAGGATGTTAGGTATATATCTTTGTTATAATTAGGTTCTGTAATATGCATAATATTTCCTATTTATGTACTTGCGTAAACAAATGTTACCGAATCAATGAATAAATAAATAAAAAAGAGGGTTCGCCGTGCGGTCCAAATACGTGTTAGCGAACTTTCCAGTTTTTTGCATTACCATTTATATTGCATATTTGATTTGTATTGTAAAAATGGATTCTTTCTTCTCAGACATGTAGTTTTCTTCGCAATGTTTTCCTTTACATGTACCGAGTGTATATATAATATATAAATCAGTACTTAATATTGCAATTTACAATTTCATGTCGGGGATAGCTCCCGAGTTGCTCGCGTATTGCGAAATTTATGGCGAGCTCTTAACCCCTGCTACCAGGGCTGCTTTGGCAATTACGTTGCTGTTATATGAGTTGATATAATAACAAAAGCGAACAAATAATACTTAAATAACAATTTGTATTGTTTGTAAGTTTCTTTTCTTCTTTATTAGCCCGCAAAATTCAACTATATGTTTAAAGTAAGAACCATGGTACGAGAACTCGTAAAAAAGATTTGTTTTTATCGGTTATCTTAGCAGACGATCATAGTACCTGACCCCTGAGCATAACTTTTTTATTGTATCGAATTGGTATGACTTTCTATGACATCATACCTATTATAATGATATTGTTACGAGCTTAGGGTTCGTGACAATAAAAACTGCCGATTGAATTACCAAAATTGACAGTTTAATTACTGAACACCAATTAAAGTTTAAATCACACTAATAATTAATCACATTTAACACTTTAGTTCACTTTATTTCACTCCGAATGCTTCGCTCGTATCGCCAATTCAATACCGCCCGGTCCCGATCGAATAAGTGCAGAAAGTTCGAGTGTGGACTAGAAAGCTTAATTCTTCTATTCGCTACTAGATGGCGCTGTTGGGAGAGTTCCAGAAAGATGTTGACACTCCTATTTCTGATACTTGATACCCGATGGCGCTAGTGCCATCAACTGTGATGCGCAACAATATCGTAGGACTTTATATGACAAAACATAGTTCCATTTATATCCGCCAGTCTCAGCACCTATGCTGTTTATATATCCATACAATTTTAATCGACGACGGTACGAAAACGTTAATTTCACAAGTAAGCGTTAACCAATTGTGCCTATGGGGCGCAGATGTCCTGTTCCTATGATGTTGATCCCCTTCGTTGGTCTGTTTCGTTTGATATTACAAGGTAAACTTGTACTTGGCTGATTTTAGCAACGTTAGAAATTAACATTCAAAATTACGAACATGATAAAAATAGTATGTCCATTCGTAGCCGACTTATTCGTGCTACAACCATAATATAGTTGCAACATGACTCTACCAAGTTACTACTTAATATTATTATAAAAATGTGATACTTTAACGTTTTTTAACATACTTTTATTTAAGTGGTTTTAATGCGAAATTGAAAACACTCAAATAATAGTATTGTTACGAGCTTATGGTTCGTGACAATTAAAACTGCCAATTGAATTACCAAAATTGACCTTTAATTACCGAACACCAATTAAAACTAATACACACTAATAATAATTAATCACACTTAACACTTTAGTTCACTTTATTTCGCTCCGAAGCTTCGCTTGTATCGCTAATTCAATACTGCCCCGGTCGCGGCCCCTAAACGGCCTTATATAGGCCTTTTCAACCGAAACATCCAGAAAGTTCCAGCAAATACCAGTAACGACCGACTAGATGTAGAAAATTCGAGTGTAGACTTTTCTACTACTACAGGACTAGATGGCGCTGTTGGTGGAACGTTCAGGCATGGCATTTTCTAGAAAGCTCTCCTCGCTTTGCTCCCCGAAACTAGATGGGGCTACGGGCATCAATTATGGCTTGCAACAGTATGTTAAAAAAGGTTAAAGGCACTGTATAGTGCAGAATATTAAAGATAGTGTGTTTGGGATTACCACAAATCATCGATACATATGTACTACGCACTAGATATGGCATCCCGAACACTCACTATGTTCAACTGAACTGTACTGCAATCCGTACACCTGTTAATGTGGCTTCGATATTCATGCAGTGCGGAGCGGCGCTAATAATTTTTTTATATTAAATTAGCACATATGCAAAATAAACGAAAATTAAAAAAATGTACTCGATTAACAATACAATCTAAATAAACTATTATTTATTATGACGATACGAAAACGAAAAGAGAAGAGGGGAAGGTCAAGAGTACTCGGATACCTGGAAGTGCATGTATGAAGAAGATAATGAGAAAGAAGCGTATTTACACTCTCTGGCACCCCGTTATGAAGTAAGTATTTATTATGACAATTTTCGCGCGTTTATATCAACTGCGCATGCGTGACTCTACTGTTTCCCGCGCATGTGCGGATACAGAGTAGTGCACATTTTAGTTTGGAATAGCTTCTCTAGGACGTAGTACACATAACTCAATGCCACAAATAGAATGCTAGGCGCAAGGACTGCCTTTTTGCCCAGGAGTCGGTCTGGGTAGAAACAACCCTCTTGACTATTTCTGCTCACTGATAGTAACGCGTCCACTACTGTGTTCTGAAGGTTTTATTGACACTCATTGACACTAAGAGGTGATAACACATCTTTTATGATTTATTACATTTACGCGAGCACTACACATTGAATAAAACTATTTATACGGATTTTATAGCGTTTAATTAACTTATATTTATTTTTGTTATTTTTTTTACAAACGTTCCCCACACTGGGATTTACTTCTGTATCGTGGATGCAGTTTACATACATAAATTGCACAAGGACAAGCATCCAGACCCGGAACAATTATTTCTAGGCCATACAAATACTCATTGCTAAGCCACTGCGCCACGGAGCCGTCGTATTTAATTCCCGACGTTTCGGCTGCTTCCAGTCCCCAATCATGGGTAATCATCAAACTATGGGTGCTCTAAAGCACGCGATAAATCCGCATAGTTTTATTTAACACATCTTTAACCTTCATTACTTGAGCTTGGCTACAGATGTCCATGGTCTGCCGTAGCCACTTACCATCAGGTAGACCTTAAGTTTGTTTGTCACTTCACGTTAACTTTAAAAAGAAATCAGACCTACACACATTGACTTACGTAATGTTCCTGCATCATGCAATTTATAATTTGTTTTTGTATGTAACACGATATCTCCGAGGTCAGATTACCTGAATTTTATTAGGAATCCGTACTTCAAAAGGAAAAACGCAACCTTTATGAGATTACTTTGTCGTCCGTTTGTCCGTTTCTCCGCCTTTTCGCTTGTCCGTCTGTTCGTCCTTTGTTTCATGTACTGGATATCTCTATATCAAGTTGAAATGACGAATACTATTTAGTTGAAATAACTAACAAGGATAAGATCTGTTGGATTAAGTAATAAGTAATCAAGTATTACAAAGTAAGTTAACGCAATTAAAAGATACCGGCCGTCGGGCAACTGTCGGGCCTCGGGGTATACCCCTTTACCCGGACATTCCTCACGGCACACTACAATGTGCCGGTCCTGGGCGCCTTGATGGTAAAAGGCGTATTATATTAGCGACTTTTGTCGCAGTCGGGTAAATTTGTCATGAAAGGAGGTTGTCCTAATAATTGTGTTTAAACACAATTATTTTATCGAAGTTGGCCTTTCTGCGGCATTGTGGGGTTTACTCGACTCCCTAATCTATATAGGGAGGAGTTCTCTTGGATAGGGTCGCCCGTCCGGCGGCCGTCAGTGCAACGGCGCGAAGCCGTTGAGATGTTCATGTGGCCCATTGTCGGCGCGGTCGAACATACCGCGCGACAGCCGGACCACGAATTCATGTAGGCTCTCTATCTTCAGGTTGGCCGCTATGACGTCATTTCGGACGTAGCGACCCGCACCGACTATGGTTCGTAGTGACAAATTCTGCTGGGCCTGAAGTCGACGCTTCTGATGATCGCTCAGGAGTGCATACCAGGCCGGAGCAGCGTATGTTAGCAGGGGTCTTATGTACGTTTTGTAAATGGTCAACTTCGACTTTGTCGGGAATTTGGATGTCAGGACAGGACGGAGCATCGCCCGCGCACATCGAGCCTTGCGGATAACAAGGTCGACGTGCGCAGTTATGCGCAACATCCTGTCGATCCGGCATCCAAGGTAGGTCACGGCCTTCTCATATGCGATCTCCTGGCCTCTGAGGGTGGTGGTGGTAGATTTCTATAGCGGCGAGTGAGTAGAGCGGTCGTCTTGCTAACATAGACGGCCATCCTCCACTCATCCAACCATGGTGGCAGCAGGTCCAGCAGACGTTGCATCCTGGCAGCGGCGATATGGGCTCTTCTGGACGACGTGAAGTATGCGCTGTCATCCGCAAACAGCGCCAGCTCGACGTCGTCCTCCATTCGTGCAGATGCCCTGCCAGGGTAGGTATGTCATTGGTGTAAGCCGCGTTCAGGACTGGAGACAGACAGCTGCCCTGTGGCACACCAGCTCTTATCGGACTCGGCGTCCTCTACACAGACGTAGAACTTCCTGTCTACGAGGAAGGACGCCACTAGCCGCAATATAGCTGGTCTGGTCTGATCGTCTTAACTTGTAGAATAATCCAGGGTGCCACACCCGGTCGAACGCCTTCTCGGTATCGAGAAAGACGCCCAACGATATGCGGCCGCGGTTGTGCTCAGCCGCAAGCAGGTGCAGCACTCTGGTCAGCTGTGTTGCTGTTGAGTGATCCCTCCTGAATCCATGCTGCTCCGCCCGAAGTTGGATGCACGGGCGGAGAACGGTCTTAGCAATAATCTTTCGCACAGTTTAGCTATATGCGGTAGTAGCGTGATCGGTCTGTAGTTGGCAGCTCTACGCCTGTCCTTCCCGGGTTTCGGCAAGACGATGATTTTGCCTTTCTTCCAGTCCTCCGGGAAGTGGGATGTCCGCAATATGCCTAATCGACCTATCTCTACAAGGACTCTATTGGGCAGCTGTCGTAGTGCAGCGTTGGGAATCCCGTCGTGCCCCGGCGCCTCCCTCGGTTGCAAGCGGGTTACTGTCCTCCGCAGTTCTGCGGGGGAGATGAACCACTCTCCTGCAAGCGGTGGCGCGGGCGACGACAGGAACTCCTGCACACGGCTCTCCTTCCGGGTGTGGATTTCCATGAACTCCGCACTTGCTGGGTTCGTCATAAACTGCCCCTCGAAGTGCTCAGCTAGAATATCCCCTCTGCCCTTGGCATCGTAACGTTGTTCGCCCGCGTTGTTGGTCAGCGGGCAAACAGGTGGTCGGGTTTTCGTTAACTGCAGGTTCAACTTATAGAGCGACGCGTGATGTTAATCAGCCTTCCAAATGCGCCGCTCCCAGGCCTCTCCTCTGTGGGCCTATATTGCAACCGACAGAGGGTGTTCAATTTTGTTTTTAGTCTGGGGCAGCGAGTGCGCGCCCAGAGCTTTCTCAGCGCTCTTTTATGACTTAGCTGCACGCGTATATTCAGCGGCAGCTCCTCCTTTCTCCCCGAGAGAGGGACGATCGTAGAGGCCGCGTTGAGGGCCACCTGGATGCTCGTGGTTATTCTGGTTGCAGCGGCCTCTACATCGTCCGCTGAGTGGATCGGTATGGGCTGGAGGTCTCTCCTGCAGGTGTTGGTGGTAGAGCCTCCAGTCGATCTTGGTCTTAACAGCTCTGGGCGGCGAAGTCACTGCCTTAGTACCAAGGGTTATCAGAATAGGGAGGTGCTGTGTATTTAGGTCGTACAGCACTTCTACCACCACTGGGTAGTTGACGTTCCTAGTGAGCACGATGTCCAATACATCCTGACGCTTCCTAGGGTCAGTAGGGATGTGCGTCGGTTCCTCGGGACCTAGAACGTCGTAATTATGGTACTCTGCATCGTCGTATAGTTCACGACCCGGCGGGTTGATCAATCTTGACCCCCACGCCGGGTGTTTGGCGTTCAGGTTCCCGGCGATGATGGTGGGTGCCGTACCTTCCATTACCGTCCGGATGTCTGAGGAGTGAAATGGAGTCCCTGGCGGGCGGTATGCTGCAAAGATCCTTAGTTCCTCGCCCGCCGCCTCCATTTTTATGCCGATTGAACGCATCGTCTGGAAGTCTGGTAAGTCCAGCTCTTGGTGGACGATGTCTCTCCTCACCAGGATCGCTGTCCCTCTGTAAGCGATGATTGACCTCGTCCCTCCTGTAGATAGTATAATTAGGCAGCTTAAGATGCGTTGTTGGTCGTATTTTGATTTCACCCAGCAAGATCACCTGGATGTCCTGCTGCTGGGCGATCGTGCGGAGTTCATGGATCCTTTGTTGAATCCCGTCCGGGTTTCAGTAAAGCAGACGCAGGTTACAATCCTCCGTAATGTCTTGCAAGTAGTGATGCCAGCGCCTTCATGACGGCGGTATCAGGATCTGTCCCGTCCCTTATGTCAGCCAGGACTTGTGTACCGACTTCGATGGCTATGCCTACCAATCTGTGGATGGTATCAGCCGTCTCGAAGCCGGACGTTGGTGGTCTACGTTGTGAAGGTACTGGTCTCGGGGCATTTGTGGTGGTCTTTTCTCTCTGGGTAGAGCGGCCTCTATATGTAGAGCGGGCTCTACTTTCTGGTAGAGCCCTCTCTGGTGCTCTACCCGTCGTGGTCGATGGTGGTCTTGCAGTAACCTGCGCCTGTGAGGCTATCGGTCCTGTAGTTGTAGGGGTAGAGGTACTCACAGCCTGAGGAGGGGGCTGTTCAGTTTTCCTACTCCTGTTCCTCCGCCTCTTCCTTTGGGAGGGTTGCCTCTCCGTGGCGTTATTGGCAGGAGGTTGGAAAGTCGCCGCGGTGGTTGCCCTTTGTTCTGTGGATTCCACCGTTTCCATTGGTACTGTAGGAGGGGGTGGGGTGGGGGGTGCCTACCCTTCCCTCTGGTGACTGTGGCCCACCCGTCCTCCTGGATGGTAACAGCCTTTGGGCGACTCTGGGGGATCCTCTTAGGATTCTCCGGGAGTAGCCCAGGTAAAACGATCCCCTGCTTCCTGGCAATCCTCCTCAGAACTGGGCAGCGGCGATCGTTGGCCGTGTGGTTTTTAGCGCAATTTGCGCACTTTGGCTCTTCGTCTCTACCCCTTGGGCAAAGGCTGTCAATATGCTCCCCAGCACAGCGAACGCATTTCACTGGCCTGAAGCAGTTTGCGGAGGAGTCCGAAAACCTGGCAACGGTGGCATTGTGCCGGTCCCGTCTTTCTCTGCCAGGCTTCGATGACGACTCCTCTCATGTAGAGGAGCTCGTCGATACGGTAGAGATCTTGTAGCCGCTCCAGGCTCAGATGCTCCAGCTGTGCGTAGTAGAGGCAGCCCGGTCTGCCTCTACGTGGTGGTATGGCCTTCACGTAGTTGATGGGGAAGCTTTTTGCCCGGATAGCCTCCTCGATCATTTTGGGATCGGTGCCCACTGGCAGGCCCCGGATGCCCACTTTAGTGGGCTTCTCTTCTGTCGGGGTATAACAATACCACGACATGGTTGGTAATCTTTCGGTGAGTTCAATCATGTACTTTTGAATTGTACGGAACTCCTCCGGACTCTGGGGTGTAAATCTTACACCCTTCCCGAACGGACGGGCATTAGGAGGGTGCCCCAATTTTTTATCGAGTTCCTCGAAATGCCTCGTCCAGTTCCGGAGGCATTCAGCGACAATAGGCGGGTATCTTCCTTTCTCCTTCTCTTTCTCAGTTCTTTGAGGCTCCTCCGCCGATTGCGGTTGTGGTATTGCAGGGGCCGCAGCCATGTGGGCATAGCTCGTTGACGGTCGCTGTCCGTTATCTTGAGCTACCCCGGACGGGTTGGTATTCTGCACCGGGGTTGACCTTCCGGCGGATGCAGCTAGGGTAGCGTACGTTGTGGAGCTCCAGCTGTAGGATTCCTCACCTCCTTGCTCGTATCGGACCGAGTCATGACTGCGCCGGTCCGGAGAGATGGATGGTGGTTGTTGTGGTGATGGTGGCGATTTAGGAGGTGAGGAATGGACCTTCTTCCTAGTCGCAGGTTGGGGCTCCTCATCATCCGATGATGCTGATAATGGTGTATCCGATGAGTCTTGAGAACCGATGCGCTGCCTCTTCTCATGGAGGGAGGCTTCGGTTTCAGGAGGTGTGTGCCATCGTGGCGTCTTCATAGGACGCTGTTGTTGGGAGGGCAGCGGTTCACGCCAAGTCGTACACTCAGGTACGATGTGCGAGAGCGCGGCCCTCGATGCGGGCTCCTTACCCGGCGACGAAGGCTTACGGGTCAGTATTTGAGAGTAGGATGATACTACTTTCATCCTCTCAGGGTTAAAAATGTCGCGGTAGGCGATTGGCCTCTCCAATACGCCCGGACGATCTGGTGGTTTCCTCGATTTGGGAGGAGGCTCCCCCTTATCTTTATCTGACATGTTTCCCTACCTAACAGTCCAGCGGTAGTCTACTATAGGCCCTATCTAAACAACCTGTCGTTCGGCAGCGGATGGTAATGCGCGACGCGGATGGTGGGGATGATAAAGGTTTACTTTCCACACTTGGGGCACTGCCTACCCCTTTTGCAACAAAAGGGCTGGGGGAAGTGCGGTGGTGGCACTTTAAAACGCGACTAGGCACAATAGACACGAGCGTTTTAAAGTGCCAAGAATCTGCCAAGGGACCAGTGACCTCAACGCCTCACGGAATCAGCGGACTCAACGATCGGCGGAGTATGTCGTACCGTCGGTTGTATGTGCTCACTGCTAAACATAAACAACGCACACCTAGGAGATCCTTATGAGATACCGGCCGGTAAGTACTTATTATTACCCCCCCACCTGCTATAACGTGTGGTAGCAGCATAATGGAATACTGCTAAATATCTTTATTATGGACAACACAGGTAATCTGAAACATGAAATGGGCAGCAGCATCTTCTTGACAACAGTTTACGGTTTATACGTGGTAGGGCAATACTGCAGCTATATTATGGTTGTAGCATGTATGGGTCAGCTCGATCGGGGGAGGCCCACGCTCCCACCAGCATAAAATAGCAGCTTAATGCTGCCGTGTTTCGTAAGGTAAGTGTAGAGAACTGGAGACCCTTTTTACTGAAAATGAGGCATTCCTTCTTAGTTCTCGGTGGTGACAACGCACCTGGATTTTGATTCTTAATCAAAGATAGATGTAAATGTCTATGGGTCACAGCATCCATTTACCATCAGGTGAACTGTGTGCTCGTTTGACTCCCTTACTCTATAAAAAAGGTCAAAATAATAAAAAAAGGACTTTTAGGTAGGTAGGTTAGTCTGTAATGAAGGAACAAATTAAGGTTCTTATCTGATTATTGTCGTTGGTGATTTACGGTATTTGTTTATTGGTATTAAAACAGGCAGAAATCGTCAAGACTTGACATACATAATTAATTTTATTCGGAACACTTAGGGCGCGGTATCTACACGCTCTTATATGGTTTTTTTAATGGATAGATAGTTGAAAATTGAGATATTGTCTATTGGTCACATGTAAATTAAACCCAGTTCAATAACAATAGTAGTCGATTTATTTCAAGTAATCTAAGTTATTACAACTAATATAAGGTAACCATTATTAATTTTGGTTCTATGTCAGGGTTGTAGACATGGTGTTTGTTTACTGCTCTGGTAATGTTTTATGCAAAAGTGATTAATTTTCGAGACATATTTTTTTTGTTAAATTATATACTAGCTTTTTATGATTAAATATTAGATGTTGTAAAGAGATGAGAAACTGAAAAAAGTATTCTAAACTATTATAATAAAATATTTTAACAACTGTGTCTAATTGAATAAAACGAATTTTACGAATTTTAACGCGTTTAATTTAAACTATTTTTAGTAGCATGAAAAAGTTAGAAAACTTAAATTAATTACTTACCTTAACTTAAATTACTATGGCGATAGACAGCTTTGAATAATTAAAGACCTTGTTGGAAAGAAAAGTTGTATAGTTTTTAATATTATATTGCAAAACTAGCTGTTCGCCGCGACTTCGTCGGCGTGGAATTTGTTACAGATGAATTTCATGGGTTTTAATTTTTAGCACGGAACCCTAATTCTTTATCCGAAACAAAAGTAGCTTATGTTACTCCTTATAAGCTTATAACATCAGCTACTGCCAGTGAAAGTCCCGTTAAAATCGGTTCAGCCATTTCGGAGCTTAGCCGGAACAAACAGACAGGCAAACAGAAAGACAAACATTTTAAAAATTGATTTCTTTTGTTATAAGTACCGTATATACTTTCATACGCATTTCATACGTGGTAGAGCCACGCTGCAGCTATATTATGATTGTAGCATGAACGGGTCAACTCGACCAGGGAATAACCACGCATTTTGAGCAATGCTGCAGTTATATTAGTAGTATAGTTGAAGCACGAATGGGTCGGCTCGACCGGGTAGGACCACGCTCTCACAGAATACCAACGCAAAATAGCAGCTTGATACTGCTGTGTTTCGTATGGTAAGTGTAGAGATGCAGAGACTCTTTTTTACTGGAAACGGGTCATTCCATTTCAGTCCTCAGGGGTGACATCGCATCTGCGTTTTGATTCTTAATCGAGGATAAATGTGGATGTCTATGGGCCATAGCATTAATTTACCATCAGGTGGACTGTGTGCTCGTTCGTTTCACTTATTCCATAAAAAAGGTTCAAAATAATAAAACAAAGACTGTTTAATAGTGGACTTCTAGGTAGGTAGGATTGTCACCCTTATTCTATAAAAATAATAAAAAAGCTGTTATTTTGACATTACAAACAGACACTTTTTTACGTACATAAAACATCCTAATAAATCTGTCAGCGGTTGGAATATTTTCTGTCTAAGAATTTTACATTGTTATGTGCTGTTCGAAAAATAATAATTCTGTATCCTATTTATTTGGTATTCTATTGAAGATTATTCAGAATAAAATATTTAAATTGCTTCTATGACTGAGACATAGCTCGAAAAAAAACATACACACACGTTCATTAGGTACTGATTGATATCTCGGCCGATTTTAGACCATAGTAACAGCTTTCCAATCAATAGCTCTGAATAGAATAAAGGACTCTACTTCGCGGGTCATTCGAAGTTAAGCCAAAATTAATTCAAAAACAAAAATTGTTTAATCCATTTTTCGCGTGGGGAGTAGTAGTGTTGGGATTGGTGGTGACGGGATTAGTGCACGCAATTGAGGGAGGTCGGGAGGTGCTCTTCAAACTAGGGAAGACCATTTTATTTAATTTCGTGGATGGTTGCAAAATAACTATTAATATCCTTATTATAATGAATTTCCGCAAAGTAACGCCCGATTCTATCAATTATCTAAGATGAAATATTTCGTTTCCAATAAAAAGAGTCTCCGGTTCTCTGCACTTAACATACGAAACATAGCAGTACTTAGCTGCTATCTTACGCAGGTATTCTGTGAGAGCGTGGTCCTTCCCCGGTCGAGCCGACCCATTCGTGCTACAAGTATAGTACAGTATAACTGCAGCATTGCTCTAATACGTATTAAAATAATATACACAGCCCATATACACATACGCTCCTCAATCTTAAGATCCTGGAAGTCTCGTGCTGTATCTATCACTTTAAGTCAAAGTGACTGTGACACTACGAGACTTAACGACATCTTAAGAACGAGTAGAGTTTGAGTATTTGGCCATGCGACTACAAAAGTTCTGACAGCATGTTTAGCATTCATGAATGACCCACTATCCATTCTCTACCGCCAGTGGATCATTAATTTGGACGTTGGGATTAAAGTGATTAGACTTAAATTATAAAATCGCGGGTTGCACCGTCATGTGGAATGGTATGGTGGTGAGAGAAGGCAGTTGTGGTAGGGACGCAAATCGTCGTGAATAAGCGCGCGTAACGCACGCGCATGATACTAATTCGATAAGGCTTAACACCGTTCACTTCGAATCGTTATTCAATACGTTACGTTTCTCATTGCTTATGAATACGGATTTGTTTTTTAAGTAAGTTGTTTTTTTTTTACAAATTCTTAAGTTAATATATATTTTTAATTAACACCTACCTAAAAATATTTAAATATTTGATGACAAAATTGCCATTTGGTCAGTTAAAATTGATAATAAATAAATAATTTAACCATAAGTTATTTTTGTAAAATAGAATCATTTCAATATTTATGTGAATGGTATGTTTCATGTAAGTATTTTTTCGATTTCATATTTGGTGAAATTAAAAGGGTTTTTCCAAACATTTACCTATATTGTTATCGTTTTATTGACTAATTGCCTTTAAAATTTCCTTTAAAATTTCTAAAAGACCAATTTAACAAAAACCTTGTAAACTTTGAAAATATACAGACCAAGTTAGACATTCAATAAAATAAGTGGGTGCCTACATTAATACCGATAACGTTTCTAGCAATTTTATTGTGGGATTTGAAGTTATTTGTCGTAAGACTTAGTTAAAAGTTCTACCGCTTGCGATGCCTTGTTGTGCCCCTTTTCACTAACGAAATACCGCACAAAATAATGAGAGGGTAGGTAAGATTGCCAAGTTCTTTTTATGCCTTTAAGGGACAAACAATAATGAAGCTTATAAAGTACGAGATTTTCTCTTTTTTACGCGGAGCAAAAAAAGTCGTTGCAATTGTAGTTATATACTCGTATATCTTTTAAGTGCCTCTTTACCACTTGCTCGGCGGTAAAGGAAACCATCGTGAGGAAAACTGAATGACTGAAAAATAGGTAAGAAAAAATATATTTCGAAGACGTGAAGTTCACAGAGAACACGTATTGGGGCAGTGCTTCGGACATTTCCTTGCCCTCTCAGAAATAAGAGGCCTGTGCCCAGCAGTGGGACGTATATTGGCTGTTTCTTTATGTTTCTTTATATAGTTTTATATTTTATTTATTCTTAAAATTAAAACTATACTTTGTTTTAGACTTAAAAAGTTACTTAATATATTTTGACATTTAAAATGTTTATAAAAAGAAACAATCAAAAATGTAATTGGACATGACAAGCTGCAGTCCGGCCTAATTTGTTATGTTTAGACTCATTTGCGAAATTTTTTTTCTTTTCGATGAAAAAATTTGAGCTAAGAATAATAACACTAAATTCGTCGTTAACGCCGCAAAGGCGAGAACCTAAATTTTTTATAAAAGTTAGGAGAGCAAGAGAACATTTTACTTTTCTGCGATTACTACTCGTAGCTTTTTTCATCGCAAAATTAAAAATATTAGATTTAATCGAAAATTACAAATACAATTAATTTTCTGAAAATAAGCTAGTAATAGTGAAATAATAAATGTTTTTTTGGCTCTCATGTAATTTAAAAAAAATTGAGGTTCGCTGCTTTGCGGCGTTAACGAAGAAATGATTAAAATTATTATGAAAACATTACTTAGATTTTTGTCTCCGAAAACAGTTTTATCATTTTCATAAAGATCTTGATCGCCGTAGAATTTTGTTAACGGGTATGCATTTAACAAAAAAAATGCGGAACACGGCTATTTGTTCAAGAAGTAAAGGATGTCCCGTGAAATACACATACACTTATACAGGTTGGCAACGCTAGTAGCGTTAAAAAAAGAAGGACTTTTTTCTGCCTACCTCCTTTTTAGTCTCCTGGTTCTATCTGGGTAGATTCCATTGTCTTACCTCTTTTTGGCGCCAAGAGGCAGTGCGAAATCTGGTTAGGGTGAGGGAGTCAGTATAATAAGAGACTTTGAGGAAATTCGTGTATCTCAGGGGTGTACCTATACATTTCTTATGTACTTTCTTTATATTATGTAAATTGAAAAACCAAATTTTATTTCATCTTCACATGTTAAGTTAGGCATATTTATGTGGTGCAATCATTTTTATTTGCATTCACTGAGTAATTTAATTAAATTATTTTTTAATTGTTATTAATTAAATTAATCCAAACATTTAATAAACACCTGAAACCAAAAGAAATGTTGATCTTCAAACGGCTGAATAGATTTTCTTGAAACATGGCTGAGAACACTCTCGATTCAGATACCTTTCAAACGAAAAATTCTTCCAAATTGGTTCATCCGTACAGGAGCTATGCTGCTACGAGATATAGAGATACAAAAATATACAGACACAATGCAAACATACCATTGAAGTAATATGTACGTACTAGAACAGCTATCTCAAACAAAAAATGTGCGCTACTATGTGTTAGCGCGGTTGGTTTCTTTTATCATAGAATAAACATACGTAGAATGACCCGTAGGGAATAGTAGATTGTATTGATAAATAGGTAAATAAATCGAGAATAATATTTTTAATTAAATTTAAATTTTGTCATTTAATTTGTATATTATATTTGCTTATTTAATACAATATTACGTAATATTATATCACAATTACATTTTAATGATATTTTTATCTGAATATGTGAAAGGGTATATATGTCAAATATAAAAAAACATACTAAATGTATGTTTAACAAAACTTATTAACATAAGATTTAAATTACAAATATATTTATTTAAATTAGAATAAGGTCGTTCATAAATGCTGGGCACGCGAGAGTTAAAAATGGACGAATTTATACAACTTTGACTTTGAATTGGAAACCTAAAAATAAAATAAAAGAAAAATTAGCAGATTCAAACATGAAAAACTTTGCCTAATTATAATAACTTATATCTTATATATGTTTTTACAAAAAAATGTGTATAAATAATATATTCGTCCTATACTTAAGTACCCACAGAAATGTCGCATCTGAACATATTAATTTCATAATCTATATTCCATGACACGAGATGGCGTCTTAGGAATAATTTGTTTTATTATTAATCTATAATACTTTTTATTGATAAAGTATCTTATTAACCGATGAAAAGTAATTCCTTGGTTTTTACTGACATTTCTTGAATTATTTGTGCAATATCTAAGTACACACGATGGCATATTTTTATCAAGAGATTTTTTTTAAATCAACACAACCCGTGACAACTCTACAAGCACCTAGCGAGTGACTGATTAAAGTGCGGTGTATGCACCGCAGTTGAGTGGAACAGAGTAGCTGAATGCAGTGTCGCCTCTAGTACGTAGTACATAATAGCTCAATGAAACATACACACTTCTGTTTTCGTCGGGGATTAAAAATATCAAGCTTTGTAAGCTTAATCTAACCTGTAATGTGTCCGTTTTATGTTCTTAATTAATATACGAAAACCATGACAAAGAAAAATCAAAGCATTAAAAGTCCATTGCTCATGTATCCCCCCCCTCCCCCTCATACTTTGACAAACAGGCTGGATATTTGCCGTAATTGATATGCTTGTACTTTTGACATGACTTTTCCTAAATGCTGATACATAAGTGTTTAAACTGTGACTAGCGCACTATTACTAATATCTAGGGATACCATTTATAGGCTAGACTCGTCGCAATGCTCTTCTTCTTGAATTTTTTGTTCATTATAATTGTTAGAGTACAGAGAAAGATGACGGTTGACAGTCTCATTTGCCTGCGGTCGCGGAGTCGAATCCTAGTCGGAACAAGTTTTAGGTCTACAAATAATTTTTTCTTCTTTAAAATGTCTCTATGATGCAGCAGAGAATACAGTATTGTCGAGAATATTATTTAAAAATATTTTTTTAAATTATTATTTTTTTGTTTACTATGCTTTTAATTAAATACGATAAGAAATCAATGTTAACCCGGGTTACTTTCAGCTTTTAATCATTAATTTACTTTTTTTATATAATACACTAGGATTTTCCCCAGTACTGTAGAGTACAAATATTCAGACCCGGAACATTTTTTGTAGGCCATACGACACTTGTTCCGCTTGGGATTTAAAACGGCCGGTCCCACAGTGCCGCAGGTGAACATTTGTCCTCCTGCATTACCGATGCGCATTCATAAATAAGTTTGTATCCAACAGTAGATTAAATATGTTGCTTTGTTTTGGCTTTATTGTAGATGGATTCGTTTTGACTTCTGAAATTTTTTTCGTTGAAATATGTAAATTTTTCAGTAGCGATTATAAGTCAATGTCTTTTTTATTATAATTTCATAATTTAGGTTAGAAAATATTGTCATAATGAAAGACCATAGCGTAGTTGTGGAGTTATTTTCTCTAGAGTTACACAACTGCACTGCAGGTCAAATCGGATAGCGTAAACATGATTAAAAATTACCTACTAGGGTATGTAAATTCTGTAAGGGTATGATTGTTCTCTGGTTTAGCTTAATTAATTAACAGCTATAAGTTTTCCTTAACTTTCCACGAAAAGGATAAGCTTTTAAAAGCACATCTATAGTAGCTTATTTTAAAACAGTGCGATTAACCATCGAGAAATTCATTAATGCTTACTTTGGTGGTATTGTAGTCAAAGATCGGTTTATAAAAAGTAAAAAAAAATACGGAGGATGGGATTTTAACAAAACATGTTTTGAGGTACATAGAGTATTCAGTTTAAAAGGATGTCTGTGTTTTTTCATACACAGATAATTCCATTTGTGTCCATCTGATGGTAATGGTAAGTGATGGTGATGGTAAATGGTTACTACGTTCAATAGACACCCTCAACCATCCTCGAACGTTCTAGGGAATATCTCAAAGCCTGCAATAAAGTTTTAATTTTATTCAATTTTCTAGAATATTGAATTTGTCAGCTTTTAATAATCGTTACAAACTTAATCCTAATGTGTTTACAATTTATTTACAAGCTTGAACTTAACTCACACATATCTATGGAAAACTTTTTCGTTTTAAAGGTCTTTCAGAAATTGTTTCGCCTTGGCCTTTCTACAAAGCTCATAACAAAATATATCTATATTTTTTACTTCTTGTTTGCTCCAATTATACTTATTTACGCAAATATCAGACCACGTGCTCGCCGACATACATATATGTATACATAATAGTGGTAGAGCCATACGCTTCAACTGTAGCTGCAGAATGATTGGTGCGAGTCGACAAGGAAGGGCAGGATCTTACAGAACACCAGCTTAAAATAGCAGCATAATACGGCTGTGTTTCCTTTGGTAAGATGAATTATTGCAAATGGTCGTCAATCCGTCTGCCATGTGTGACGATTAAGGCGACACCGTGAAAAAATGCACCTTTCATCGAATAGTATAGGACTATGACACCACTAACGAAAGTGGGATTTTGATATAGGTAAATTCATGTCTTTATCTTGAATTTGATTGCTAAAAAACACGACTCGATCATAATTATTTGCGAAAACACCTCTAAAAAAATCACTATAGTTGAAATTACAACGAAATCATTTGATCTATATGCTTGGAAATCACTCAAATATATTCATAACATCAATATTCATAATTTAATTGCTCATTATTTTGATAACTTAAATCAATAATTTTTTAAAAAACATTTTAAGGTTCTGACAATTTCTAAGCGCTTTTAATTAAACCTTAATTTAAACCTTATGACGACGTTTCTTCAAGTTTTTATAGAAATTATGTATTCACTCGGATCAGTACGGCGATAGCGTTTTCGATATGTCGTCTTAAGGACATTTCGCTCTACTGTAGAAATGGCCCATGTATTCTTATACGTGTTAGAGCCATGCTGCTGATGTGTTATAGTTGTATCACGAATCGAATGTTTTTGAAAGAGAAGAAAGCAAAACGGTATGTGAAATAAGAATAGAAGGAGAGTTAATTGAGCAAGTGGATGAGTTTGTGTATTTGGGATGTGTATTTAGCAGGGATGGTAGATATGATAGGGATATAGAACGACGAGTAAATGCAGAGAATAGAGTGAATGGGGCACTACACTCTATTATGAAGAACCAGAATGTGTCAAAACAGGCACGTATGGTAATTCATAATGCTGTGTTAGTACCTACTTTAATGTATGGTAGTGAAAGCTGGGTGTGGCAGAAGAAGCACGAAAGTAGAATAAATGCTGTAGAAATGCGGTCTTTAAGGAATATGCTAGGGTTGAATCTGAATGACAGGGTGAGAAATTGCGTGATAAGAGATAAATGTGGTATGCAAGATGATGTGACCAGGATTAAGAAAGGAGTGCTTCGGTGGTTTGGTCACGTAGAAAGAATGAATGAGGAAAGAGTGACAAAGCAAATTTATATGGCAGATGTGAACGGCCGAGCCGGGAAGGGACGCCCTAGAAAAAAGTTTATCGACCAAATTGGCGATATTTTGAAAATGGGCCACGTTAGAAGTACCCTTAACCGACGAGCATGTATGCGTAGATATATGGATGTAAAGGAGGCGAAAGAGGTGTGTCAGGATCGTGCCAAATGGAAGTCCGTAGTCTCTGCCTACCCCTCTGGGTGACAGGCGTGAGTGTTTATGTATCACGAATCGACTCGGCTCGACCGGGAAAGGACCACGCTCTATCAGAATACCACCTTAAAATAGCAGTTTAATGTTGCTGTTTTCGTATGGAAAGTGACGAAATTCGGAGTCCTTTTTCACTATAAGCGAAACATTCCCTCCGTTTCCTCCTAAGTCCTCAGATTTGTCCCTAGATTCATAGTCGAGGATAGATGTAGATGTCTATGAGCCACATAATCTACTTACTATCAGGTGGACTGTGTGCCTGTTTCTCACCCTTATCCTATATTGAAAAAAAAAACTTTAACTTAATTGTATAGCTGTTAGAGCGAGATTCTTAATTTTTCGGGTCGTCTTAAATTGACTGTTAAGTCGCAAGTCACGATTTTAACTCCCAAACAAAACTATTCTGAATCAAAACTTTGTGTTACGCTTGATGGCGGATGCATAACGATTTGCAATTGAAGTCCGAGGTTGCTCTTTGTCGCTGGTCTATAGTAATTAGTAGTTAGTAAACAAATTAAAAACCCAACTACCATCGGTGAATCTGATCTGTGCTCACCATTTTGGATATCAGCGTGAAAAATCAGATAAATTCTATTCGTATGAGTGTAGAAAACCGGAAATCGTTTTTACTGGAAATGAGGCATTCTTCATGGTTGACGATTGACGACACATCTGCATTTTGATTTTTGATGCTTAAACGACGATAAATGTAGATGTCACCTGGTTGCAGTTTCACTCCACATCAGGAGTGTATGTGCTCATTAGGCACCCGTATTCTATAAAAAAATTATCCCCTTACAACCAGCCCGCTATATAGGCCTGTTCCAATCACAAAGGGTGGTGTGGTTAATATTTATAAGCTAAAATATTGCGCAAAAGGAAAATAAACTAAACTACTAAAAGAAATTACATGCATAACAACATTTATGTGACGTCATTTATTATTCAAAAAATTTAACGGTAGCGGAACATAATTTAAACCGGTTTCAAAGTTACATGAGAATTTATTATTTAGGTATGAATAAAAGGACCAACAAAAGTAGTCCAGATTCAAGAAAAACCACTATTACCTTTACGAAATAACCTTGCAACAAGTAAATGTACAAAATGCTTTATTATAATAAAGGTTAGTAATGCATATTATCGAAAGTCATTTATGTTCCAACACTTAAATAAGGCTCATAACAAAATAGATTTGGAATTTTACATTATTTTACAATATGTATGTATTTATTTTTAACATAATATTGTAAACACGCACTTAATTTAAATAAAACTAGTTTTTACGGATTGCCCCCCCCCCCCCCCCCCCCCCCTTCTTTTTTCCCCCCTCTTCACAACAAAATATTTTCTATCTCCCACACCAAAAACAAAAAAAAAAAAAAATTATCGCGTATAATATTAGTTATATAGTAACTTTTTATATTCCTGACATTCCGAGCACTTTACAGCACCCATGATTACGGGGGGGGGGGGACTGAGGTGTTCGACGTACCGATGTCATAGTTAACCGCTGTTACCCACAGATTAAAATTAGCAATTTTTGTCCCGATCTACACAATATGAACTTATAGTATCTTGAAGTCTTGCAGTTGTATGCTTGGGTTGGAATTTAATTTTATTAATTATAGGATCCCAAACAGATGGTAGTAGGCAGCCATCTTTTCTGTTGAAATTAGGATGTTTTTGATACCAATAGCCTCGCGAATCATCCTTGGAAGGAATCGGTGTTCTTTAGCGAGGATTTGTGGTCTATTAAATCAGATGTAGTAACAGGGCGATCCTGTACGTGTTCACAGATTGCAGACTTAACGGAGCGTCAATTCTTCACATCAGCAGTGTAGTGCTCGAAACGTCGGGAATATGAAAAAGTTAACATACGCGATATAATCCGCAAAGACTACTTTTATTTAACTGTGTAGCGTTCGCGTAAATATAGGACGTCATTAAACACACTTAAACTTTCACGCCTGTCACAATAGGGTAGGCAGTGACCGCAGACTTCCTGACACTGACCAATTTTAGTAGCTGTACTTTAGTAATGCAGCTGAAGATGATAAAGCGCATTGACTTGGTATAACAAAAGTGTAATCATTCTTGCCTTGAAGACATACAACAATATAATCGGATGGAAAGATGGATGCTGGCAATTTATACCACTTCTTTGCTGTATTATGAGCACCGAAGCAAACTGTTTGGCTAGAATGCGTGATGGTTCGACAAGGGGTGTAAATCAGCCGCGCCTCTTGTAGCCCGGGGATGGAATGTGGGACTACTTCTAAAAAATTTATACGTGGTAGAGCAACGGGGCAGCTATATTATGGTTGTAGCACGAATGGGTCGGCTCGTAGTAAGTAAGTACCACGCTCTCACAGAATATCAGCGTAAAATTTAGCAGCTTAAAACTGATGTATTTCGTATGGTGAATGTAGAGATCCGGAGACCCTTTTTACTGGAAACGAGGCATTCCATTTTAGTCTGACGGTTGACAACGCATCTGCGTTTTGATTCTAAACTGAGGATAAATGTAGATGTCTTGAGCCCCAGCATCCACTTATCATCAGGTGGATTGTGTGCTCAGTTAGTGCCTTTATTCTTCAAAAAAATAGGTAAAAACAATTATAATAAAATCAAAATCGAGTAAAATTGGCCAAAACGAAAGTTGAATATTAAATCGTTGGAGATACGGGCCACGAAACTCAAAAGTTGTGGGTACAAATCCGCCATTCAACTACTGTCGTGAACCACTATAGTACAAGCATTTAAATCTGAGTTGGAGTTTAAAGTAGTAGTGGCAGTATGAACAGCATTGCTAACATTCTTTTTTTTAAACTAAAAAGAGCTATCTGCAATAAAAGTATTTACAGGCTTTACGTCCCTTTGCAGAGCACGGGCCTCCTTTCATTTTTGACAAACGTCACATCATGTCTCCGAAATGTTTCATTTCTTAGATATGAAAGTTTCCTTTTTAATGATTTCCTTCACCACTCAGCACAGTAAATCAAAACACAAAATAAAATTAACAAATTCATTGGTGTAATGAGTATCGAACCTGGGTTAATCGCATAGTGTTTACGGCTAGCGTTTAGCCCCTGAGCTACCGCGGTTCACAGCTGTCATTAAAATTAATAATATAATGGAAGGTTAAAAAACAAAATTCATGAATTTTAACAGCAACGCCTACGGAAACCTTATTCAGTTACTTATCAGTTAGTTTGATTAGTAGCAAGTAGTACACAAAATATTTATTTTATTTTAGGAAAATGGCGCCATTTTACTAAATAAATTATAAAAGACAAAATTGTAAAATTGTACAAGTAACAACATAATTATATTCTTTCAAATTGAAAGGATATAAGATAATGATAGTTTCCCAATAATCGCAAGAAGATCAATTTAATTAATCAAATTATAATTTATGATAACAATCGATTTACATTCATAGATTAGTAATTGATTTGAAAACCATCTCAATTTTCGCAATTGTAATTTAGTCGTTAATATCCATTTCTAACTATAACACTATTAAAATATTGAAAGTCTAAATTTCGAAAGGATTTTATAAATTGACCGTGTAGTGGCATTGTAAGAATATCCACTAATCCACTAACCCGTATCGTCTCGTGGGTGTCGTAAGACTAAGAGGCAATAGAAGGAAAAGTATGGTGAGTAGAAGACCTGTACAACACGAAAACTTAAACTTATTTTCATTTTATAGCTGGTGCTGGACTAAAGTACTATGAAATAGGTATTACTTACTAGTCACTATTAAGTCAAGCGCTTAACCAGATTGTTCTGTTTGTTTGAAAGTTGAGACGAAATTCTGTCTGTGTCTTATGGACTACAAAAGGCTTTATTCCATCACGTTATATTATATTGTAATTATTAACTAATTAGTAGTCTGAATCAGTAGTACTAGATTCAGAGAAAATCTCGTGTTTAAATACATTTTCTTTAAAATAAATAAGGATGACAAACGACCTCACAGTCCACCCGATGGTAAGTAGATACTGTAGCCCATAGACATCTTACATTTACCCTCGATTAAGAATCAATATGCAGATGCGTTGTAACCCCTAAGGACTAAGATGGAATGCCTCGTATCCAGTAAAAATGATATTCGGTTCTCTACACTCATCATATGAAACACAGTAGCATTAAGCTGCTATTTTACGCTGCTATTTTGTGAAAGTGTGGGCCTACCCCGGTCTAGTCGACCCATAATATAGCTGCAGCGTGGCTCTACTCATGTGCATAATGTTCATAATGTCCAAGCTACATCTTAGACCATTTATTTGGTAGAGCCATCCTGCAGTTGTATCATGACTGTAGCAGTAATGTGCCGGCTCGACATGGAAACCGACTAATCCTTACTGTTGTCATCTTGGTTCTCAAAGAAACTACTGCCTATTTGGTATAGTGGGCCTAAAATATTCATTCAGCAACTTATAATGATTAAAATGAAAAAAAAAACTTTAAACCATTAATGAAAATATTTATCTTAACAAATCCTCGCGAAAGAACACCGATACCTACCAAGGATGATACGTGAGGCTATTGAAATTAAAAAACATCCTAATTTCAATAGAGAAGGAGGCTGGATACTACCACCTGCTTGGGATCGTATAATTAATAAAATTAAAACTAAACCCAAGCATACCACTGCAAGACCTCAGGACATAGTCAGTTCATTTTGCATAGATCGGACCATAAACAATAATTTAAAGAAAAAGCTGAAGGTACTCCGGGTTTAACAATGACACCGGGACGTCAGTCATCTCAGTCCCCCGTGACCATGGGTGCTGGAAAGCGCCCGAAACGTCGGGAATTAAAAATAATAGTAAAATAAACGCGATAAAATTCGTAAAAGTAGTTTTAATCAATGTGTAGTGTTCGCGTAAATATAAGAAATCTTTCTGTGTTTCTTTCCATTCTTAATATATAAACATTTTGTTAGTTTGTTCATATTTTATGCGTTGCCATACCGTTTGCTTGCACTTGCGCGGAGGTGATAAGCATAGTGCATGAACTTACAGTAGATCGCGTGCGTATTATACTGACGATTTTTTTTTGAAAATTACCTATCTGACTATAATTAATGTATTATCATTCCTAATTAATTTGTAATATGTATGGCGGTCTGCCAACTTGCGGTTATCCATAAGTTTTCTTCCAGCGATTTTACAAAAAATGAGTCTACTTCTTTTTAAATGACAGTGCACATACAATTCTAATAGTGTCTTAGTGCTTTAAAATTCTCCGTAGCAGTCTGTTATAAATAAATAAATTATATATATATATATATATATATATATATAATAAAATAAATATATGAATTAGCCAGTAAGTATTCATACTTATAGAAGCGTTACCACTAGGGCACGGACTTCAGTTCGTTAGCGAAACTAAGACTGTTTCAAGAGTTATTTGCATGTAACTACTTCAGGAACATTCAGTAGCTGTATAACGAGTTGATCTAATAGCTTCGGGGTCGCTTAGAACTAGATTTCTATTTAATTGCCACATCCCGCGAATTGCACAGCAGTTCGAAGGTCTGTTTAGATTTATTGAATCCCTACACAAATTAATTTATGGCTACTTAACTGTTACGCACACACTAAGAATTTTTACTATATTGCGGCAATATGATATTTTTAAGCATTTCTGTCATATGGTATTTCTGAAATATTGCAGAAACTGGTA
This sequence comes from Parnassius apollo, assembly GCA_907164705.1. Lineage (NCBI taxonomy): Eukaryota > Metazoa > Arthropoda > Insecta > Lepidoptera > Papilionidae > Parnassius > Parnassius apollo. The sequence continues at coordinate 8,762,014 of CAJQZP010000929.1, forward strand.
GCGTAATTATTTGTAGGCCATGAAAATAATTGTTTCGTGCGGCATCCGTACGCGCGACGCTCAGCGTCGCAGCTAAACTTTTAGAGATGTAGAGTTTTGTATTTGTCAAATAGTGTACCGTATTTGATAAAATTAATTAATTGTAGTGGTAGTGTAAGAATATCCATTATTTCATATCGCCCCGTGGGTTTCGTGAGGGGCGATAGTGGGAAACAAAGAGCACCAGCAGAGTCTTCCTTATAATAAACTGTGGTTACCATCCTGCTTGCCTAACGTGGCAATTTTGGCAAGTGGCAAGCTGTGAGACAATCTATGGGGAGACCTATGTTCAGCAGTGGACTTTTATAGACAGTAATGGGTAATAGAAGACATATTACTACTACTTTATCATGCATGATGAGGATGAAGCCTTCTTCATTATTTAATGTGAACTTTTTGTATTTCATAAATTTATTAAATTAAAACAATGGCAAAGAAAAACACTTTAAGCGCTATGCATCCAAGCAAACATTATTTTTTAAAACATTTAATCAATAGAACTTACGTAGTAGAGCCATGTTGCATTACGGTTGTAGTACGAATGTATGGCTCGACCGGGGGAGGAACACGCTCTCACAGAATACCAGCGTAAAATAGCAGCTACATATTGCTGTATTTCATATGGTGAATGTAGAGAACCGGAGACTAATAGTAAATAATGGATACGAGGCATTCCATGTTTGTTCTCAGGGGTGACAACGTATCTGCATTTTGATTCTTAATCGAGGAAAGAAGTAGATGCTTATGGGCCACAACGTCCACTTAACATTAGGTGGGCTGTGTGTTCGCTTCACCCTTATTCTATAAAAAAAGAAAAACAAAAACCCGCCATAACTTTGTATAATGAACGGTCCATTACCATAATATTCAATTACAGCGTCTGTTTTGTAATTATTCATCCGAAAATATCGCTTCAGGACTTTACGTAACTTCTATTTTTATCCTTATTTATTAAATTGACGTGGCAGTAAGACATTAAATGGTTGACTTTTAGACAGAAATTTCTCGAAACTTTTATTCGTTTTAAGTATAATTTGTTTATGAAATGCCTTTTTGTTTGGAAATAGGATTCCATTTATGGCAATTAAGCTTAAAATGTTTCGTGTAATTCTTATATTGTTCACTTAGACGTAAGTTATAAGAAAGTAATTTTATGTAAAGTCGTCGCATTTTCACTTAGTATTTTTTTTTGTCTTTTTTTATAAGTATTACCTTCGAAGAGACGTATTACATTACTCTCAAAAACTGAAGTGGAAGTGGGTAGGTCATGTAGCACAATCTACTGATATTTGTGGACAACCAAAATGGACTAAACGAGCAACCTTGTGGACGGGACCAACAGGCAAACGCAAACAAGGAAGACCGAAAGAAAGCGAGAAAAAAAAATTGGTTAACGATAGCACAGAACCGAAAAGAGTGGGGAAAGATGGAGGAGGCCTTTACCCAAAGAGGGGTCCTTAATTGAAATATATATTTCATTTTATTTTCTAAGCGTACATATTATAATTGTTGTTTTTGTAATTATTTTCTATTAAGGAATAATGAGGCTTTATCATTATTATTATTAGATATGAAAGGATAGCTATTTTGCCGGATACCGGATATTCGACAAGGCTAATCGCCGCATAGTCGGATATTTGGCCAGTCGAATCGCCGGGTAGCCGGATATCCGGCCACCGGATATTCTGCCGAACGTTGCCGTTTGGTGCATCGCAAGAAGCGAACAGTAAAGTCAGTGCAAACTGTTCGCGATCGGTACTCTTATATTTGGTGGGCAGGTATTGCTACACAATACCCAAATTTATCAAAGTTTGCCAAAATCTATTTTTCAGTACCTTGCAGCAGTGTGTACAGCGAAAGACTTTTTTCTGAAGCTGGCCTTGTTTATGAAGACAGACGAAATCGCTTGTTACCTTTCTATGCAGAGTAATTAGTATTTATTCTCCATAATTTGCCCTTAAGAGGATATAGTAAGTCAGCTCAAATTCTAATTTGTCCCCCACTTCCCCTCGCCTCGTATGCTATATACCAACATGTTTGTAATCACTAATACTGTAAGTAGATAGGTCGTTAGACACTTATTTCATTAGGTTTATCATATTTATGCCTGTTTCTTAACGCCAACCCATTCGCCTCTTATTTTTATCACGGTTATTTCCCATTTTAATTTTACGTCGTCATGTTGCGTAATGTGTATTCTGATCGTAAGCGACACAACTTCTCCCTTCAAAAGCCTAAGCGATACTACCGGGGCGACAGAAATTAAGCTTCAGGGCGCCGATAGTTTAGGTAATTTCTTTTTACAGTGAAAATAATGGTATTTTAAAAAAAGTAAATAACATAAGCACTGCTTTATAGTTAGTTCAGTTAGTATGCAAAGTTTCATGATCTTATTAAAAGTATTTTATGAATAACAGCGGTTTATTGTTCAGTTTGGAGGTAACTTTGGATTTTTTTTTCTATCGAGAAAATTTTACGGAATCGTGTTTTCGTCTAACATAATCTTTAACATTAATCCTCAACTTTACCATATATTTATTTCAAAATTAATGCTGCAATACTTTCGGCATAACGGAGGATCTTGCTAAGCCATTTCAGGTTATATTTGCCCTTAACTACGTAGTACTATTATTTATTCTGTGCCTTAGCGCAGTAGGAGTACTAATTTTGTAAGTTTTAAAATGAACACTTTGTGATTACTGATTATATTTGTTAAGTGACATAAATGAAGTGCTTAACTAAATTTGATATTTTGTGCTTTTTTCCGGCCGGAGTAATTTTAGGCCAGATAGGCCGAATACCGGATTGTTACCGGATATCCGTTTCATCTCTAATTACTAATATTACGTTCGAAGAGATTAAATTGTATTTTTATTGTAAAGAAGGGCATGCCGTAACCGACACGCTTAGCAAACGGCAGCAGTGCCGAATTTCTCGCACCTTTGATG